>OX359293.1:30685853-31313353 GCA_947179395.2 Pulicaria dysenterica
CCTAGATGTCTAGTAAAGTGTACAAATGATTGACTCTAGTTTCAAAAGAGTTTTGAATGTTGAAATCGCAATTTACAGCAACTGTGCGAAAAACAGAGTCGGAAGAACACGGGAACGAAGGGCTATGCGACCGCAAGGGTGGAGCCTTGCGACCGTACACCTTGTTTTTAGTCCCTGCGGCTGCAGGCAATGGTACTTGCGACCGTAAGGGCATGTTTTCGTTGTTTTACCGCCTACGGGTGAAGGAAGTAAGGTTTGTGACCGTAGGTACGTAACTTGCGATCGTAACCAACTTTGGAACCATGCTTTCCGGCAAAAGGAACTTCCTTTATGATCGTAAGTATTGGTTTATGGGAAAAGAACTCATGCGGTCGCAAGGGGGTATCCTTGCGATCGCAAGGGATGTTGATAAGGGTCCTTGCGACCGTAAGGCATTGGACTTGCGATCGCATGCAGGGGTCCAACCCTTACAGCTTGTTTAACTTGTGTTCCGTCCTGAATGTGCTAGGTGTAAGTGATAACCAGGTCTGAATATGTTGTGTTAGGTGCTGTTGACAGACCGAAATACACGAGTGGCGTATCTGCCTAGTGAGGACTCCAGGTGAGTACCGGTTTTCTCATGAGAGTTAGTAAGTAGGGCTAAATGTTGTGTATTGAAACGTGCTATTGTGGTATTGACGTATGCACGCGCGAGGTAAGTGGTTGAGTGATGTGCTGTGCTATGACATGTGTAATGTTTTAATGGCAGTGACGAAAGATAAGTGGAGTGATACGAAATATACCCGTGTAGTGTTATGACTTATGTGATGACTGTATGATATGCTTAAACAATAATCTTGTATTCTGCTCATCAGCTATTGTGATATTGTATATGCTAGCAAATGGATCCTAATTGGATCAACTATGTTAGATTATTGTACAAGCATGTAATTGGATCCGGATTGGATCAGCTATGTTAGATTATTGTAGGAGCATGTAATTGGATCCTGATTGGATCAGCTGTGTTAGATTATTGTATTGCGCATGTAATTGGATCCTTATTGGATCGGTTATGTGTTATTGTGCTATGTCCGGACAATTGGGGGACTGTACCACAGTTCCTTGGATTGGTTAAGGTCAGCCGTGTAGGCTAGTCCCTGGGGGCCCAGTAGGGTCTGGAAGTGGGGGATTAACAGCATCCGTATGTATATGCTTGGTGACGGCTCTGTAGGCCACCATTCCTTAATGTGATAGTGTTCTCGGTGTAAGCCGAAATTGGTTGTAATGGGGTTCTCAGTGTAAGCTGGAACTGGTTGGGAAATGGGGTTCCCGGTGCAAACCAGAACTGGTTGAGTTGATCTGACTCCGTAACGCGCTGGGTGGACTGCTCTTCGCTCCCCCACCAGTGCGGATGGTTGTTGCTGATATCCCAGTTAGGGTCGTTGAGGAGGACTGATTACCCTGCGAGATATGACTCTTACTGACAAGTTGGCGCAACAAGAAGTGATAGGATATCATTGTGTGCTAGTTGTAGCTAACGGTGTAAGATTTCCATTTTTCGCAGGTTAGTGATTCAAGGCCGTGCGAGCTGGGGTTACTCGTGGGTAATTATAGTAGGTGCCTTTTTGTGGATTACTAATTGTTGTTTATATGCATGTGATCCGATGGTCGGTTGTTACTTACCGTAACACCTGTTGTATGAAATGTTGACTACTCAGATAACGATATGATATTTTGTAAATGGTGATAATTTCCGCTGCAAGCTTTTTATAATACAGATTAAAAAGTTTAAATTATTACTGATTTTAAGCTCGTGAAACTTGGTGTTACAATTAGGTATTAGAGCCTAAATTTGAGGGAATTGGATACTCAGAATAGTATTCGATCTCAAACTCGGGCCCGACCATCGTTAAGTGTTCCTATTGGAGTAATTGGGGCTGAGTGTGAGTGTTATGTGGTTGTGATATGTTGTAGACTAACGCTCCATGTTAGTAGATGTCGGATAAGTGGTGTGCTAAGTTTGGTTTTCGTATGTATAGTGAATAAGTGAGAATGTTTGAGCAGCGAGCTGATAGTGAGGAGGCTCGTAAACAAGTGGAGAACGAGGCTTCTCGTACTCAAGGCCCGAGGCCGATTTCAAAATTGCACTCGTATGTTCTGCCCCTTGAAGAAGAACTTTGAGTGACGAGGGATATATTGTTGGAAGCCGTCAAAAGCAAGAGTCCGGAGCACTGTTCCTACAAGAAGTTCCTTTCTTGTGGACCCAAAGAGTTCGAGGGTAGTGATAATCCTTCGAATACCATACGATGGCTTCGAGAGATGGATCAAGCTTTTAAGTCTTGTGATTATGAACCAGAGTACCGTGTCAAGTACGCGGTACGCATGTTGAAGGGTGATGCCATGTTTTGGTGGGACGCCGTGAAAGATTCAAAGAGAAGTGATTGCTCCAATGGCGTGGGAGCAGTTTTCTGAACGCGTGACAAAGAAATACTGCATCGATTACGATTTAGAAAAGATGTAACGGGAGTTCAATGATCTCCAGAAAGGAGATAAGCGAGTGGAAGATTTGATCCATGCTTTTACTGATAAGGTGAGGTTTATCCCTCACCTAGTAGTAGATGAAAGTGCAAAGATTCGCAAGTTTGTGGGAATGCTACCAGTAGAGTATAGAGCGCATGTTAGAGTTGTGTCTAGTTTGGATCGAGCTTTTGAAATAGTTCAACGAATTGAGGGAGATCGCCTTCAGTGCAAGAGAGACAAGTCAGTTAAGGGTCAGAAGAGGAAATTGTGGAAATCCTCTAAATCTGGTCCTGCGAAAGAGCAGCTTTGTGTAGGCGGAGAAACGAAATCATATAAGAAACTCAAGTTTGATGGTTCCTGGTGTTCTCAGTGTCGTGTGTATCACACTGGTTCTTGCTCCAAAGCTACCACCAGGTGTTTGAGGTGCGGACAGATTGGTCACACAACTGTAGAATGTAAATTCAAAGGGAATGTGTGTTTTAGGTGTTACAAATTGGGGGCACCAAATTAGTTATTGCCAGATGAGACAAGATGCAGCAACTGGAGGATCTGCGTCTTGGCAAAAGAAAGAAAGCTCTTCCCGTGCAAAGGGGTGAGCGTTGTAGATGATAACAGAGGAAGCTAAAGAGGCGCAGTGTATAGTTTTGGTTACTTCGTGTTTGTAGATTTTTGGTGAACTGTAAGTGTTTGTTTTTGTATTGACTAACTCGTTTAAGAATGTAAATTGTTGATAGTCAAGTAGTTGTAACTGTGGTTGGTGTTTTGTGACTTATTGTTGGCTTTAGCGAGGTTGTTTTTTACCTTTGTTGCATTTGTATTTTTGTGAGATTTTGATATCGGAACTGGAGTTGATTAATTTGACAATGATATTGTCGAGGAAATCCAATTCCGTAAAGGTGATATAGGTTATGTTGTTTCTTGAGAAAATTGTTTTAGCTCGATGCAAATGACGGGAATATGTGATATTCGTGCTGATTAAGTGTAGGAGTTTGATTTAAGAAAGTTAGTTTAAGATAAATGACAATTGTGTTAAAAGAATGTGAATGCGATAAGAGAAATAAAGTGATATTCTCAGTAATGTGAAAGAATAGTATTGGTGGTAATAAAACAAGACTCAATTAGTGTATTAAGAAATGATGTGTGTCAATGCGGATAGTTGAGAATGTCCAAATGTGATTAGATTCAATTGGTGAATAGTGAAAAGATGTTAATGATGTTTTGTGTTTATACTGACAAAGAGTTCTTTTAATTGAAGTAAGATGGATAGAAACGTGGACACATAAGCTGGAAATGAGGAGAACCGTGAAGAGACCTTGGATTTTACCACTATAGGAGTAGTCCAGGATTATATTTCTGTTTATGGAAGTAGACGCGGGGCTGTGCCTGCTCGTCATCTTCGAGAAGTTATGACTGTTGGGGTTCTATGAACACAGCGGAAGAAACAAGAACAACAAACAAAGTACAATGTACAAGCATGTAAAGCATAAAACCCCAAAATGGACCAAACTCTATGACTAACATTTGCAACATGAAAAGAAGAAGGAAAGAAATTTATACCTACTCCTTAGCTCCTGGAGTAGTAGAGTTGAATGAAGAAATGACAACAAACCGAATGGAAACTCCTCTCTATCAAAGTCCACCCAGGGTGCACGTTTAACTCCTTGTACTAGCAAGCTCTAGTGTACTTCACACTTGAAAACACTAGTAGAACAACAAGGAACTCCTGGACTTGTAAACACTAACACTCTTACATGAAACTAACAAGAAGCTCTAAGTAAAAGTATGTAATATTGGCAAAAGCATGGAATGCAAGACAAAGAGGGGCCTTTTATAAGCCCTCACATGACCCCAGACCTTCCCTTGGCCGGCCATGAGCTAATGATGGTCTTTACATGCATTGGCCAAAGAGAGAGGTGAGTTTAAAGCACATGCAACTCTGTCGCACGATAGTGCCGCTAACCATGAAGAGTTAGCGCCGTGACCGCCCAAGAGTTAGCGCCGCTAACTATCTACCAGAATCATTTTTTGTATTTTGCCAATTTTAGTCCCTGAACATTTCTTGCTATCGAGATTGAACCCCGGCACTGACACACGTATGCCATGTAGATCAGTACCGATAATGTACCCATAGAACACAGACAAAGAGCGGCCTCTAGTAAGGCATCTCTGCCCCCAAGTCAGTATGGGTTTTGTCATTTAGAACAAAAATGAAATCCAGAATCAGTTACCAAATGGTCCTATAGATAACTGATCATTTATACCTTTGTTCGCGATATCCATGTGAACACAAGACATGGTTAAATGTCAATCTCCAGATCGTTCACGATTATGTTTCTCGATCTCGATTGATGGTAACCCAAAATCCAGTTGCAATCGATCAAATATCACTGCAACTCGAGCATGCCATGCATTTTACAAATCCCAAGAAACGATTTAACCTCTTTCAAAGTTGGGACGTCGTTCCCTATAAGTAGAATGTCATCTACATACAGGTCAAGGAACACTACATCGCTCCCACTATCCCTGACATATACGCATGGTTCATCATTGCTTTTCGAAAATCCAAACTCTTTGATTTTCTCATCAAAGCACAGGTTCCGGCTGCGAGATGCTTGCTTAAGTCCATAAATGGATTTCTTTAGTCTGCAGACTCTATCAGGATACTCAGGATGTACAAAACCCTCGGGTTGTGACATAAACACCTCTTCACTAAGCTTGCCATTAAGTAAGGCGGTTCTTACATCCATGCCATATCTCGTAGTCATAAAATGCAACTATGGTCATAAGTATTCTAATAGAATTCAACATGGCCACTGGTGAAAAGGTTTCCTCATAGTCAATCCCATGAGTTTGCGTGAATCCTTTAGCCACCAGTCGGGCTTTGAAGGTATCTACAGATCCATCCATGTCGGTCTTCTTCTTAAAGACCCATTTACACCCCACTATCTTACACCCGGGTGCAGGATCAACCAATTCCCATACTTGGTTGTTCGACATGGATTGCATCTCACTCTCCATTGCTTCCTTCCACCTAGTGGACTCAGTGCCAGCTACGGCTTCCCGGTAGTTAGTGGGTTTATCATGATCCACCAATAAGTCATCACCCTCATATATGAGAAACGCATATCTCTCTGGCTAATGACGTGGTCTACCGGACCTACGAGGAATCAAAGGAGCATTGTCAGGTACCGATGCATCCTCTTGCTCGGTTTCAACCACTTCGGGTTGAGTGCTAGTACCGACACCAGTCCCTTCTTCATCGGGTTCTTGAATTTCTTCAAGATCAATCCTCTTTCCACCCGATTGCATGGATATCATCTTCAAGGAAGACGGCCCTTCGCACGATAAACACTTTGTTTTAGGAAGGCTTGTAAAACAAATAACCTATGGCTCCGGTTGCATACCCAATGAAGTAACACCTCTCGGACTTAGGTTCAAGTTTGTCCTCGACCTCTCGTCTAATGAAGGCAGGACATCCCCAAACCTTGAGATATGCGACCTTTAGAGCAACTCCATGCCACATCTCATAAGGTGTCTTTTGGACCTTTTTAGTCTGTACGAGTTTAACGATCCTAGCCGCCGACTCGAGAGTGTACCCCCAAAAACTAATGGGTACTTCCGTGTGACTCAACATCGATCAGACCATATCTAACAATGTCAGATTCCTCCGCTCGGCGACACCATTCAATTGCGGTGTCCTAGGAGGAGTTAGTTGTGAAATAATCCCACAATTAGCTAGATGATCACGGAACTCCGAGCTCGGATACTCGTCTCCCATATCGGACCGAAGTATCTTGATAGTCTTGCCCAATTGATTCTGGACTTCATTTTGGAATGTCTTAAAGACCTCAAAGGTCTCAGACTTATGCCTAATCAAGTAGACATATCCATATCTACTGAAATCATCAGTGAATGTAACGAAGTATCTAGAGTTGTTCTTTGTAACATGCTTGAACGGACCGCATACATCGGTATGCCCTATTTCCAACAAGCATTTAGCCCTTTCACCCACACCGGTAAAGGGTGACTTAGTCATCTTGCCTAATAAACAAGACTCGCATGCTTCATTCGACCCGAGGTCAAATGATTCCAAGATCCCATCCGCTTGTAGCTTGGTGATGCGTTTCTTTTTTATATGGCCAAGACGGCTATGCCATAAGCAAAACTTATCCAAACCAATTTTGGATCCAGAATCAATGTTCATGATTTCTCTATTATTCTCTATGTATGCATCAGCTTCGTATATACCACGACATGGATAAGCTTTAAAATAACAAACACTATTTATTGAAACAAGAAATCCAACCATTTTCAAATTTAAAAGAATATCCATCATCGTACAAAGCATAAAAGGATAAAATGTTTTCGTACCACAAGTGGAGAATAGCATACATCCTTTAAAATAATAGAATAGCCGGATTTAAAAGGAAGCTCAACGCTCCCTTTCTCTAATACGGGGACGACCTCTTTGTTCCCCATTATTAGCTCCATCTCTCCATCTCTCAGCCTTCTACTTTCCCTTAGCACCTACACAATGTTACAAACGTGAATGCCACAGCCAGTGTCTAAAACCCAGCCGTTAGATGTAGAAGTATGATGGAGTTCAATCATAAACATACCAGAAGTTGAAGCTCCCGCTCCCGAAGCTCGCAGCTTCTTCAGGCCCTTTAGGTACTTTGGGCAGCTCCGGCGCATATGCCCCTTGACCCCACATAAGAAGCAAACCGCCTCCTCCGGAGTCTTAGCTTGAAGGATTGGACCCTTCGGCCTTGGCTCCGGGGTAGGGTCCGGCTTGGGTGACCTAACCTTGCCATTACCTTTACCCTTCGGAGTATAGGCCAGTTTGTTCCTCTCCTTGGACTCACCCTCCTTGATGGCCAAGACGAGAACGGATGTGGATGGATTTTTCTTGGTCATGTTGGACTCAGTGGTCCGCAACATACTATTCATTCCATGCATATGATAATTCACAACGAATTGATCATATGATAGTGGCAGAGACTGTATAATCAAGTGTACCGCCATCTCTCTCGCGATGGCAAATCCCAACCTCTCAAGGCGTTCCACCAACGCTGTCATCTTAAGAACGTGGTGGGACACGTTCCCGCCCTCCTGCAACCGGCAACCGAGTAGATCATTTAGACAACCATACCGCTCTTGCTTTGCTTGTTATTGGAACATGTGCGACAACTCGCGCATCATGTCATAAGCACTTAAGTGCTCCATCGACTTTTGCAAGTCGGAGCTCATGGTACTTAGCATGAGGCAAGTAACATCGGTGATGTCTTTGAGACGTTTTTCATACGCCTCTTTGGTTGCCCTACTCGCGTTGGAAGCAGGGGCATCGGGAATAGGTTCCTCATTGGTGGCCAACTTGTCCTCATGACGGAGGACTATTCTAAGTTTCCTAGACCAATCCATGAAATTGGTCCCATCGAGTTTGTCTTTCTCAAAGAAAATCCTTAGAGAAAAAGTGGTGTTGTTGTTGGTGCTAGTTGATGCCATCTATAAAACGCAAAGTAGATTTGGTTAGTTCGATTGAAATCCTTGTACCGTGACTGGTTTTCCGTGGATTACCCCATATGTTTAATGAAAACAACTATTTTAACAAGGGCTAAGAACCCTATTTCACCTTGCACCGTGACGGGTTTTTCGCGGATCACGTGGCAAAGCTATTTAGGCCGGCAACCATTGACCGATTGCAATCCATTATTGCAACTCTTAGTTCCTTGCAGGATCCTACTTGACAACCATTGTGCCATGTTTGATCCCTCCAAACCAATCTCAAAGTAATATTTCACATAATCTCGGCTAGAGCTCGACGATTATATAAAATATTAATTTGAAACCGTAAATCATCCATCAAGATACACAGTGGTACTCTAGCCCAATAATCGAATCGGCTAAATCTCGACAATCGACCTTGCGAGTTGCCACACACACCTTCCACACAAAAATTCACTCGGCTAAAGCTCGACAATCAACCCTTGTGCGGTTAGATTTGGGTGGTGTCATCTTATGGACGGCGTCAGATTTACATTTAGAAAACGGGATTTAATTTTCCGGTTAAAAAACCATTTTGAGTTTTGATTAACAAAAGTGACAAAAACCAAGCGTTTTCACTATGCGGATACTAAACCAATTTATATCCTATTTGTTAATCAAGAGTGCGCGCGAGAGTTGTTAAACAACTTTTAAAACTCTTAGGTTTTATTATTTATCAAAAATTGTCTAACATGCAATAGTCCTACAACTTATGCATAAACAATATATAATAAAACCATCACACGCATACACATATTCTAGTTGGTAACCATGCCCCTAAAACCTATGCGTTTTCCCGTGAGCCACTATGGGAAAACAAAGTCATCTAAGGACAAAACTTCCATGACTTTGGATGTGCTCCCACTAAACCCGCTACCTCCATTGGGCCTCCCGGATTCGTGTTCGCCAAGCCGTCACTCCATAGACTCCCGATGCTTGCTCCATATTACAATTACATAGAAAATTAAATAAATGGCATGCAAGACACAAATTCCTATTTTCTAGTACAAATTACATAATATGGATATTTAAATGGCATGCACGCCACAAATACAAATTACATACCAAATAAATAAAATTAATTATTATTACAAACCATGTGACTTAAAGTCACCAAATGAATGAATAATAATAAAATCACACAACCAAACATCCATGAACATACAAGATTCACTAATGAACAACAGGACCAACACGGTGTGCCACACAAAAACCATGTAATCTTATGCAAAATGGTTAAGATTTTTCAAAACACTCAAGGCACTAAAAAATCCCATGTACTTATGCATTAGTAACACCAAACCAATTTTGATGAAAATATTCATAAATACATAATGTAAGTATATGCAATTACCATTTTCATGCCAAAATGATAATATACATATAAATACACCAACCATTATACAATGCAACTTAAATATAAAATTTTAACTTGTGTTTCGACCTGAATCTGCTAGGTGTAATTGATAACTAGGTCTGTATATGTTGTGTTAGGTGCTGTTGATAGACCGAAAGACATGAGTGGCGTATCTATCTAGTGAGGACTCCAGGTGAGTACCGGTTTTCCCATGAGACTCAGTAAGTAGGGCTAACTGTTGTGTATTGAAACGTGCTATTATGGTATTGACGTATGCACGCGCGAGGTAAGTGGTCGAGTGTTGTGCTATGCTATGACATTTAATGGTAGTGACGATAGATAAGTGAAGTGATACGAGATAGACCCGTGTAGTGTTATGACTTATGTGATGACTGTATGCTATGCTTAAAGTGTAATCATGTATTCTGCTCATCAAGTTTGAGCAGAAGCTATTGTGATATTGTATATGCTAGCAAATGGATCCTGATTGGATCAACTATGTTAGATTATTGTACAACAATGTAATTGGATCCGGATTGGATCAGCTATGTTAGATTATTGTATGAGCATGTAATTGGATCCTGATTGGATCAGCTGTGTTAGATTATTGTATTGAACATGCAATTAGATCTTTATTGGATCGGTTATGTGTTATTGTGTTATGTTCGGACAATTGGGGGACTGTACCATAGTTCCTAGGATTGGTTAAGGTCAGCCGTAGAGGCTGGTCCCTGGGGGCCCAATAGGGTCTGGAAGTGGTGGATTAACGGCATCCGAGTGTATACGTTTGGTGACAGCTCTATAGGCCACCATTCCTTAATGTGATGGGGTTATCGGTGTAAGCCCGAACTGGTTGTAATTGGGTTCTCAGTGTAAGCTGGAACTGGTTGGGAAATAGGGTTCTCGGTTCAAACCGGAACTGGTTGAGTGATCTGACTCTGTAACGCGCTAGGTGGACTGCTCTTAGCTCCGCCACCAGTGCGGATGGTTGTTGCTGATATCCCCAGTTAGTGTCGTTGAGCAAGACTGATTACCCTACAAGATATGACTCTTACTGACACGTTGGTGCAACACGAAGTGATACGATAGCACTGTGTGATGTTCCTGTTTTGTGTTAGCATGATTATTGGTGCTTATGTGTAAATTGGTGCTTACTAGCTAGTTGTAGCTAACGGTGAAAGATTTCCCTTTTTCGCAGGTTAGTGACTGAAGGCCTGGTGAGATATGGTTACTTGTGGGTAATTATAGTAGGTGCCTTTTTGTGTAACACAAATTGTTGTTTTTATGCATGTGATCCAATGGTAGGTTGTTAGTTACCGTAACACCTGTTGTATGAAATGTTGACTACTCAGATAACGATCTGATATTTTGTAAATGGTGATAATTTCCGCTGCAAGCTTTTGATAATACAATTTAAAAAGTTTAAATTATTACTGATTTTAAGCTCGTGAAGCTCGGTGTTACAACAGAAGAGGATGAAATCGGTTCCTTATGCTTCGGCAGTAGGATCGATTATGTATGCCATGTTATGTATTAGGCCCGATGTTGCTTACTCCATAAGTCTTACGAGTAGATGATATCGCCTAAAATACACATATTATTTATATGCGATATAGGCTTCAATGATGACATTATTATGATGAATTAGGTTAATTATCTACTTAATTTGTTGTAATATATGTTTCAGGGTTCTTGCGAGAAGAAATTGAGAATTTGATTAAAAATAATGAAGAAAAGATGAAGAGTCAAAAGTTAATTACTTTGACATCTCTTTAATGTTTTGGTCGTATCTTACTCATACGAATTCGAAACGAGGTGATTCAAAAGGCTATGGAAACTAGACAAGAGAAGCCACAATGTTATGTTTGTTATATTTAATTGAGCCGTGATTCTCTTTATGTGGGCCGAGAGCTACAGCTGAAGAAAAAGAAAGAGAACAAAAGAATAAAGTTTGTGGGATTTGAAAGATGACTTCCGTGGATAAATGGGATTACAAATCTATTTTTGCATGTTTTGAATAAAACAATATGGAAGCTCATTGGGCAATTAAAGAAGTGTGTTGGCTTCAAATTAATTGAAGATACTAGTTGGTGCGATCCGTGAATAACATGAAATTGGTGGCTGTAATATGGGCCGAAAATTGAGAACAAATAAATCATGTGGGCTTCCAATTAATTAAAGGAGAAGAGACTTTGCGAGATATATATTGACCACGGCGGCTACGGAATTATCACTTTCATACGACAGCCGACGAACAGAAGAAACATGCGAAAGTTTTGAGGAGGTCTTGGAGATTGGATACTATTTTGAAGATCAAGGCTTGGATTTATTCGGCTATTACGGTTTTTTCAATCCTTGTCATCATGTCCTTGTTTAGTATGATCTTGCTAGGCTAGATCTATGTTTTCCTCCCTATAGGAGATGAACCAAATGACAAGTTCATTTGAAGTTGTGTGTTTTTTAATCTCGTTTATGTCATGAATGTCTTAATTACTTTACAATCCATGTTTTAGATTCTGATTTTGGTTGTTTACAATCTGAGTTTTTGTTAAATTAGATGATCATTCTATTTAAGTTTAACTTGGATCTTTATTATCTATGATCATTAGATAATCTAGACTAGTGGTTGATCAATCCTAGGTTAGACAACTAAAAATCGGTTCTTTCACATGTGGTTCAACATATAATGACCTTTGTATGTTGGTTTCATGTTTTGTTTATTAACAAATCATATGGATTAAAGATTTTCATGAATCGAATTTAATTGGCTAATTGTACGAGTTAATTAATCCTATGACCATAAGGATTGTTAATGAGTACAATTATAGGGTTAGATTTTCGGAACAAGAGTTTAATCAATTTAGGATTCGATACTTGGTCTTTATTATTCATGGCACATGATTTCTTGAATTAATTCAACTTGAAAGAGGGTGAAATCGAATCTAGGGAGGGAAGTCTTCATTATATTATTTAATTTCCAAGTTTTTGTTTTATCGCTTTCTTGTTTCTTTGGTTTGTTTTAGGCGCTTTCTAGGGTAGTTGGTAGTGTTAGTTGGTTGAAAGCTCCCATTTTCACACAAATTCCCCCCCCCCCCCCCCCCCCCCTTTTATTGTTTTTAAGTAGTTTAGTCTAGTTTAATATCTAAATTAATATAATTTTATCAAATCATACTCGTTCCCCAAGTGTTCGACACCCGTACTTATTTTCTATACTATAATACGATTAGGTTCACTTGCCTATTTTGTGTCATAGTCGTACGTAAATAAATACGGTTTTTATAAATAAAAAACTGATACGCTTTTAGCACATCAAGTTTTTGGCGCTGTTGCCGGGGAACGGTTTCATTTGTTTTAATTATATTAATTTTTGTATTAAATGATCCTTCCTGCGAGTTTCGGCTCAAAGGAAGTTATTTTAGTTGTTTCGCTCGTCTTTCTTCGTCGCCTTCGATGTCTTTTCTGCGAATATGATCTACAACGGGGATGTACCGATTCGTTTAATTGTTAAAGATGAGGATGATCCGATCCATTGGGAATCCTTCCTCAAAGATCTGTTGAATGAGTTTTATTACGATGACATTGAGCGGGATGATTACTGCTTCATTATTAAAGATGATGAGGATGACCGCCCGATTGGTTTGCCCGAGGAGCCACAACTTAGACCTGAACCGAACCATTTAGACGACTCTGATTCTGACGAGAGTTTTTGTTTTGAGCCCGATGCGGAGGTGAAATCGAGAGAAGATGTGCAATCTGATGGAGGTATTCTGGAGGGCCTCGCTGACCTGCTTGAGGAGCCGCAAGAACATATAGAGGATGAACTATCGACCTTCGTTGAACCAACACCCACGTTAGGTTTAGAACCAAAAGCCGTTTTGGGACCTTCACTTCTCCAAAGAGAAGATATTGAAAAATGTGCAGATGAAATCTTAGATTATTTAGAATTTCTATTATTCGAGGAGGAAACTGCAAAACCAGCTCTGGAGGTAACCACGGGATCTTGTGAGGAGTTAGAGTTGGGGTATGGAATTCCTCCGGCACCAGGGACCCTTTGGAACCTGTCATGTTGGAAGAATGATCAGGCGGTTAGTAATTTAGAAGGCATCGGAAGCCGGTTGAAATATTTACTTGGGTCACAATCGACTTCACAATCTAGGGGAGGAACCAGGATTCAGAACGCAGGGAGGATGTCTTTTGAGATCAAGAAGGGTGAGCGAAACGCGATCGCAGCAGCTCTGGGAGTTGGTAAATCATACATATATCCTGGTATGTATGTATATTACCAGCCGTACTTTATTGCAAGTGTGCGGTCATTCGTTCGATTTCACAGTAAATAAATTTGGAGTCAAGCTAGAGACTCTGACAAAAACAAGCGCTTCTCGGGAAGCAACCCGTGTTTAGTTTAGGTTTTTCTTTCATCTTTATCTTATTTATTTCCCTTTATGTTTCAACTTTGTGGGTGTGTTGACTAGAAACCCTCACGAGACTACAACTCGTCCACTCGGGCTACCGAGGGGTTTAAAGGCTTGTTGCATACGCTAAATGCAACCGTGATTCCTACGAAAGTGAGTTAGGTTTGCTTTTCTTTTCGTGTGTTTAGTTTTCGTAGTTGTCTGGTTCTTTGGCTTGATCTATTTTTATCTAATATCTACTCCGAGTGTTTTTATTGCAGGTGGCTGTTGATGCATGGAGTACGCGCTTATGCTGACATTTGTTCAGCCTTTTCTATTATTGCTCCATGTGTTGGGTGATACCCAAAGTGAGTTTTCTTTAATCTTTTTCTACCCTTGTTTATTTTTTCTTTACAACGGGGACATTGTACAATTTAAGTGTGGGGTGGGGGTTAGAAAAAGATTTCTCACTTGAATTTTATTTGTCCTTGATTAAATCATGATGGTATTTAGGCTATAATTTATAAATTTTCAATATCATTCGAGTAAGGGTTAGGTATTAGTTGAAAGTGTCAGGTGTTTGATTTGTAAACAAGTTCAGAGGTTATGTTTAGACTTTATGCATAATATTTTGTGGCTTTCCACCATTCCTTAGAAATTTCAATTTATGGGTAACCAACTTTTAATTTTTGAATTATTTAAGTAAATGGTTAAACCTTTTTTGAATCTAAAATTAACAAAAATAGACTGAGTATGAATTTCCTCTTTTACTAATCATATGCTTGCAAAAAGAAAAAAAATAAAAAGAAAGAAGTCAATGAGCAAAAAGAAAAAAATTATGAAGTGGCTGAAAGATATATAAGTCAAATAAGTGACATTTGGAACTCGAACGAGTAAACTCTGAGGGGTGTTCTACACCTAATCACCTAAAGTCAACTGGTTTGGGATCGTTTGGGTTAAAAGTTCGCTACAGGGGTTCCTTCGAAAGTCATAGACTTATATGAAAAAAATAGAGCTTAAAAGATCAAAAGCATATGTCAAATAAAATTGGAAAATCTGCAATAAGTCTTGAGGTTGGGGTTCCTAAGGGGTAAATTAACCATGAAAAGTAATTCATTAATTAAGGGTTGGTTATTTATAAAAAGATAAAGTATTTGGGATGGTGAGAAGTTAAGAGAGGATCAAAACACATGTATATGCACAAGTCTCGGTGTAATTGATGACTTGTTTCTAATCAAACATGTTGACATTATTCAGCGATATTTAATGTTTATGAGAATGATATTATCTGTTTAAATATCTTAGCGTAGATAAAATTGTGATTTGCTTGGGAACAAGCAAAGTTCAAGTGTGGGGTATTTTGATATCACCTAAAATACACATATTATTTATATGCGATATAGGCTTCAATGATGACATTATTATGATGAATTAGGTTAATTATCTACTTAATTTGTTGTAATATATGTTTCAGGGTTCTTGCGAGAAGAAATTGAGAATTTGATTAAAAATTATGAAGAAAAGATGAAGAGTCAAAAGTTAATTACTTTGACACCTCTTTAATGTTTTGGTCGTATCTTACTCATATGAATTCGAAACGAGGTGATTCAAAAGGCTACGGAAACTAGACAAGAGAAGCCACAATGTTATGTTTGTTATATTTAATTGAGCCGTGATTCTCTTTATGTGGGCCGAGAGCTACAGCTGAAGAAAAAGAAAGAGAACAAAAGAATAAAGTTTGTGGGATTTGAAAGATGACTGCCGTGGATAAATGGGATTACAAATCTATTTTTGCATGTTTTGAATAAAACAATATGGAATCTCATTGGGCCATTAAAGAAGTGTGTGGGCTTCAAATTAATTGAAGATGCTAGTTGGTGCGATCCGTGAATAACATGAAATTGGCAGCTGTAATATGGGCCGAAAATTGAGAACAAATAAATCATGTGGGCTTCCAATTAATTAAGGAGAAGAGGGTTGCGACTTTGCGAGATATATATTGACGACGGCGGCTACGGAATTATCACTTTCATACGACAGCCGATGAACAGAAGAAACATGCGAAAGTTTTGAGGAGTGCTTGGAGATTGGATATTATTTTGAAGATCAAGGCTTGGATTTATTCAGCTATTACGGTTTTTTCATTCCTTGTCATCATGTTCTTGTTTAGTATGATCTTGCTAGGCTAGATCTATGTTTTCCTCCCTAGAGGAGATGAACCTAATGACAAGTTGATTTGAAGTTGTGTGCTTTTTAATCTCGTTTATGTCATGAATGTCTTAATTACTTTACAATCCATGTTTTAGATTCTAATTTTGGTTGTTTACAATCTGAGTTTTTGTTAAATTAGATGATCATTCTATTTAAGTTTAACTTGGATCTTTATTATCTATGATCATTAGATAATCTAGACTAGTGGTTGATCAATCCTAGGTTAGACAACTAAAAATCGGTTCTTTAACATGTGGTTCAACATATAATGACCTTTGTATGTTGGTTTCATGTTTTGTTTATTAACAAATAATTTGGATTAAAGATTTTCATGAATCGAATTTAATTGGCTAATTGTACGAGTTAATTAATCCTTTGACCATAAGGATTGTTAATGAGTACAATTATAGGGTTAGATTTTCGGAACAAGAGTCTAATCAATTTAGGATTCGATACTTGGTCTTTATTATTCATGGCACATGATTTCTTGAATTAAATTAACTTGAAAGAGGGTGAAATCGAATCTAGGGAGGGAAGTCTTCATTATATTATTTAATTTCCAAGTTTCTTGCTTAATCGCTTTCTTGTTTCTTTGGTTTTTTTTAGGCGCTTTCTAGGGTAGTTGGTAGTGTTAGTTTGTTGAAAGCTCCCATTTTCATACAAATTCCCCCCTTTTATTGCTTTTAAGTAGTTTAGTCTAGTTTAATATCTAAATTAATATAATTTTATCAAATCATACTCGTTCCCCAAGTGTTCGACACCAGTACTTATTTTCTATATTATAATACGATTAGGTTCACTTGCATATTTTGTGTCATAGTCGTATGTAAATAAATACGGTTTTTATAAATAAAAAACTGGTACGCTTTTAGCACATAAGTAGATATCAGCAAAATCCTGATGAACCCCATTGGGTGGCTTTCAAGAACATTCTCAAGTATTTGAGAAGGACAAAGGATATGTTCTTGGTCTTTGATGGAAGCGCGGATGAAATCAGTATAACTGGTTACACAGATGCGAGCTTCCAGACAGACATAGATGACTTTAAGTCGCATTCAGGTTTTGTTTTTACCCTAAACGGTGGAGCTGTATCTTGGAAAAGCAAGAAGCAAGATACTATAGCAGATTCAACTACAGAGGCTGAGTACATTGCGGTAAATTATGCGGCAAAGGAAGCGGTTTGGCTGCGGAAATTTATCTCGTATCTAAGAGTTGTTGCTAGTATCTCTAGACCAATTGAAATATTCTGTGATAACATAGGAGCTTTAGTTGTTGGTCAAATGATGTTATCAGTTGAGACTTGATTAGACAAAGGTAAGTTTGTAAGATATGTTCTAAATACAACTTAAACAGAATTATGAAGCTTAATCAGACTGAGCACTTATAGTGTTTCAGACTGAGCATAAGCTGAGTATGAGCTGAGCATATAGTTGATCATCTTAGACTATATCTTAGTCAGCTTATCACTATGTTTGATAAGCTGTGTGTTTCACCTAAGGTATAGGTTGAGTATTCAGCTTGATGCGTTTCGAGCTGAGTGACTCAGCTTATAGACTGAGTTAGCTCAACCGAGTTGCTACGTAAGTTCTAGCTAACTCTTATGACTTCTAAGGATGAGTTAGTCATTATACATGTTATTACATGTTTGTTTTCGAGTTTGAACTCGAATGACTCAGCTTGATGAGTTTCAAGCTGAGTAACTCTGCCCGACTAAAGAAGTTTGTTTAAGAGAATTTAAATATGTTTTAAATTCCTTTTACTCTCTATATCTACAGCACGGATAAGAGGAATTCAGAATCAATATTGAAATTGAAGACTCAAGATAGAAGATTCAAGATTCAAAATTCCGAGTTATCTATTAGTTTATTAGAAGATTGGGATAAGTTCTAGTTTGTTAGGATCCGTAGGAACATGATTATAAATACTTATCTTCTAATAAGTTAAGAGGTACAGATCCAAACTCTAATATCACCTCAATCTATACGTCGTATGTGTTACGAATCTTGACACACCGTTTGTAAGTTCAACGTGATCAAGAACCTCACAGATTGCCAACATTGTTCGTGTGTTCGATCTTCACGTCTGTTGTGAAGTTGGTAAGTATTGAATCTGTGAATAAATCATGTTTAGAGAGTCAGTTTCTATCTATAATCATAAGTTGATTATAGATAGCATAGTTTGAGAGACTGAGAGATTTGATTTATATTAGGTGTTTACATATCAAGTGTTGCTTACTTGATTGTGCTTGTAATCATCTTCTTATTAATGAAAGCATTCGATTTCATGTGGTTTGATGTGTTAACACTTTTTATTGATTTGTTCAATTTTCCGCAGAAAGTGTATTTAACCCCCCTTCTACACATTAATTGCTTGTTGATACTCTTACCAAGGGACCAACATTGGCGCAAGCGAAAGAACTAAGAGATCACCAGTGGACCAGGTACGTACTTAGAAAGTGGTGTGCAGCCCGCGTACGGGTATTTTTAAGATGATTAAAAGATTTTTCACACTGTTGTTTTAAATTTATAAAATGGAATTACAAAATAAATACTACACACGACTCAGGCAAGTATGACCTGGTCAGTAGTAGTTTAGATAGGGTAAGACCGAGTGTCGAACCACAAGGATAAAGTGACTTTCTGGCAGCTACTTGAACTCAAACATCATTATTGTTTGGTAAAATAATAGCATGTGATTTTTAGATTTGATTTAAAACTAGTAAAAGAAACAAGTTACACTAGCAAAATAATAACAAGCGATTAGACAATCAGAGAAAGGATCACCTAGGCTTCAGAATCATCCTGGTTAGTTATGGCAATATTTATTTCGGTTTAATTGTTGATGACTTGATGAATTGCATTAAGCTCACAGTATGTTGTTCTATCTAATACACACAAGTCATATTATCATGTAAATCATCACTCGAGTTATCAAGAATCAGATTTACCAAACATAGCATGTAAGCATAGAATCATAAGACAATCACAGATCCACTTGACCACATTTAAATCCAGCTACAAGCCATACATTCTTGGTCAAATGATATGTCTCATAGCTTTCAAAACATAAGAAAGGTGTTAAAGTGATTTAAGAATGGTTAGAATAAAAGAAACAGCAAACTAATCTGGAACAGGGCCCATGCGATCGCATGTCAGGGACATGCGATCACATAGAATGACAGACCCATGCGATCACATGCATATGTCATGCGATCGCATGGCATCTAGTTACAGCAGATTTCATATTAACCCAAAGATCAAACACAAACAATCTGGACTTTCATCCAAGGTTATAAGTAGATAGTAAATGAACACTATGATGTTATTAACCCAACAAGACTCAAACCACATGCGTTGGATTTAAGATCAAGCCTTATGTTATTTCTTTTAGATATCATCATGTTATGTACCATTTCTAGCAAATAACACATGCAAAGCATGAAATACATAAGCATGCTCATAGAATCAAAAGATCAGATTCTTAATGACATTATGGAATTCATTTCAACCTTAACATGTTCAAAAACATCTTTTTAATCCTTTTTATCCTTTTGTAGTATTAATGATCAAATAATATACGTACACAATTAAACTTTCATTTGAGATGTGAAATATGTGAGAAACCATAATATGATAAACATGGCCAGCTTGTTAAGATCTGGAATGATCAAAGACAAGTTCCAAAAATGCTTTTCAAATGACAATCTTGCTTGTTACACCATTTCTAGTGATAACTACACAAGATCTTAAGATTAAACCATCATTCTTGAATATGAATGCAATATAGCTTTGAGGTTTTCACACAAAAGGTTACCAAAACATGAACATGAACAAATATATCACATGAATATGATTAAACACATTTATATTAATGATCAAAACATACTTTTATATCAAATCATCAAAAAAAGGTTTATATTGCCATAACTTGGCCAAGAATCATCTTGGCCTAAGTGAAATAGTTTAGTTACACATGGTTAGAAGTAAAATAACAAGATAAACACTTGGATACATATTAATAACAAAATATGATTAGATTATACCAAGCTATCCCGAGTTGTATACGTGACCAGAACCTCCACTTAGTTTCTACACCTTTGGAACGGACTTTGGGGTGTTTAAATACCACCAAAACAAAACCCAAGTGTGAAGACACCTTTAGTATGTGTTTTGTACGTGCAAATACAGAGAGAAGTGTGTGTGTGAACTGTGTATGTTTTTCCGATCAATTGTCTGTTCGTCTCTTTCTGCAAAAGTGAGCTTCTTAAATAAGCCTGGAACATGGGGCTTTGCGATCGCATGGACCCTGCCATGCGATCACAGGACTTGGTTTCGGCGGTTGAAAAGACCTCGTAGGCTGCAGAACGTGCCAACTGCCAATGCTAGATTCGCCCTTACCATGCGATCGCATAGTAGGTACATGCGGTCGCATGGACTTGTCATTTTCACCAATTCTTCATTTTTCTTCCGTTTTGCACTCGTTTTATTCGAAATCTTCACTTTTAGTCTTTTTAACCTGCAATGGTGAAAATAAAGCATTTGGGGTAATAATTCGTACATTTCACCTTAATTACGGATTAAAATGCGAGGGTTTTCGGTGCGTAAAACATGTATAAATATGGATATATCAGAAAGTATCACATCATCCGAGAGATCATCGGAATGGGATATGTGAGAATATGCAAGATACCAACAAAGGACAATGTTGCTGATCCGTTGACCAAGACCCTAGCAAGAGAAAAGAATGAGAGACATGCTAGTTCCATAGGAATGCAGTATATGGGACCTAGCACCTAGTTTTTCATTATTTAATTAAAATTGTATGGATTGAGATTTAAATTTTATGATTATGTATTAAATATTTCTACGTGATGGAAATAGGAGGTTTAATATAATCTTTTAAATTTCTCCATACTTTTAGCATTTTTAATCATCCATGATATACAAGTTATGTGACCAAGTGTTTATAGATATTTGTCAGGGGTAAAAATATTGTAGGTGATCCGCATCAGTTTAACATCATGAAGCCAACGACATGAGTTAGCTGATTGGTTGTCCTTAGACCTGAGATGTTTGGTTTGCGGCACGAGGACTTCTGTACTTTGGAACATTCTAACGTTACACCGTAACTGGGTAACAATAACGGGCGTGTCTGGGTGTAGCGGAAGACGTGTGCTCAAATGCAAGCAGTGAAGATGGGATTTTCACCTTCTCTTGTTGAAATGAGAAATTCCAGGGCCCCTTGATGGTTGAGACTAGATGAAATGCGTGGCCGTGCTCGGATGGAATGATGGACATCATTTGGTAACTATGTAACCGCAGTTAGTCGAAATCAGAAGTCGAGAAATATGATTTGGATTTTTCAGAATAGATCACGTGCTCCATGTCTGAAATCCAAGTAGGTTATTACAGAATCTCTAGACATAAGAGAACCTATAGTCATGGTTAACCTAAGTGTCTTGCTAGGGACCTTCATAGGCCCGTGATGAACAAGAGAGTATAACTATCGTGCACAAGTGAGAGTCTGATAGATTGTGTGCAGGGATAGTATACACATGTCATCACATCCATGGAGACTATGAGTCACTAAAGGGTCATACAATGGCACACCCAACCATTGAACCAGGAAATAATACATTGTGTGTATAGTGATAATTAATAGTTAGTTAATTATCTGGAGAAATAATAAATGGACGTTTATTATTTTAAGAGAGAGTTTAAAAATCAGCTTGATATTTAAATAAATAAGTTTGGTTAAAGAAATATTAATTAATGGTTAATTAATTAATATTAATCAAACTAGAGGGTGAGTTTTTGTCAAAGGATCAAAGTTATGATCCGGACCGGGCCCAAAGACCCTAACCCATTTATCTAATATAAATTAGGGTTTAAGGACTAAATAAATCATATGTTTATGATTAATACAAAAAACACTCAATAGCTCTCTCCCTCTCCTCTCTCCCTTCGGCGACCGAGAACCACCACACCACCACCACCTCACAGTGGTAGTGACAATCAATGGCGACGGCTAGAAGCGGTGGCCGTCAGTTTAGCGACACGAAACCAAGGGCCGAGAAACCCCTTTGCGGCGGTTTCGATCGGCGACAGCCCTCAAGGGGTGTTTGGCGGCAGCCCTGTGTGCTGTTCCTATATGTGATAGCCTGCTTGTTGATGCTTATGTGTAATCTATACTCACTAGCTAGTTGTAGCTAACGGTGCATGTTTTCCCTTTTCGCAGGTTGATGTTAGATGGCCTGGTGAGGTGGGCATTGTTGGTAGTTTGTTGTACATATCTTTTGGGGAACACACTTGTTGTACTTTTGGATCCGATGGTCAGTTTAGTTGGAAACGCTTGTTGGTTTGAAACTTGGTCTATTCTTTTGATGTAAATAGTAGCCAAGTCAACTAACAATACTTTTTGTAAATGGCGTTTAATTCCGCTGCATGATTTTGCTAATCGTGGCTTAAAAAGTTTAAATTAACCATAATTTTAAGCTCGTGAAACAAGGTGTTATAAGTAGGTATCATAGCCTCAGTTTGAGGAATTGGGTACTCGTAGATGTATTCAATCTCAAGATCGGGCCCGACGATCTTTAAGTGTTCCTATTGGGATAATTAGGATTGAGTTGAGCGTTATGTGACTGTCATATTGTTGGGGATATAAAAGAAAATTATACATTATATATATATATATAAATATATATATATATATATATATATATATATATATATATATATATATATATATATATATATATATATATATATATATATATATATATATATATATATATATATATATATATATATATATATATATATATATATATATATATATATATATATATATATATATATATATATATATATATATATATATACGCAGCGGAAAACATCACCAATAGTCGGATCTACGTATTGCCAAAACAATCAAACGAAAAAGATAAGAATCGATTACCTTTAATCACTCTTATGAGATACGATTCGGGATCTTGTTGTGTCGCCTTGAAACCTTCGTGTTCAATGTAGAACACCTCTTTCATGTTTATCTCTTCCTAATGTTTATCCTTAATCTCTATTAAGTGTCATGTTTATTCTTAATATATATTAAGGATTATGTTTATCCTTAATTCAAATTAAAGTTTATCCTTGAATCCATATTAAAGTTTATCCTTTAATTCAAATCAAAGTTTATCCTTAATCTACATTAAGGCCTATTTCCTTTTAATTAAAGCTCATACATTAATTAAGCCCATTAACAATTATTTATTAATCCATACTTAATTAGGCCCAATAAATATTTTGCATTACATAAATAATATAAATACATTAATTATATTATTATTATTAATTGGTATCTCAGTGTATAAGTGTGACCCTTTAGGCTAACGTGTATCTAGACATATAATCATATTATGACATGAGCATAATCCATCAGCTCCCACTTGCGGAGGTCATAATAACAAGTAACTATACAAGGAAAGGTTAGTGTCTAGCAAGACGCCAATGCCCCTAGAGACACATGAGATTGGTTTCTTAAACTTCTAATTTTAAATGCTGTATAAATTAATCATCCTTTTGTTTCAGACACGTATGTGTGTAGTATTAGACATGGCTCATGTGTCATTCTAATTATCTATACGATTTCTTTTTGATGGGGTTATATGAACACAACGGAAGCAAAGGTACAACAAAACCATGCATAATGTACAAGTAACTAAAGCATAAAACCCCATAAATGGACCAATCTCTATGGCTAACATTTGCAACATGTAAAAGAGAGACGAAAGAGATTAAACCCTTGTCGGAACTTCTGAAATAGATGAAGACTAAAGTGATGACTAGAAAGCCACAAACCGAGCTCCTCTCTATTGCAAGTCTACCCCGGGTTTGCTCAATCCTCTTGTACTAGCAAGCTTGTGTGGACTTCAAACACTTGAATCCACACGAAGAACAACAACTAGCCTTTCACTTATGGACTCCTTGATCTTGTTGGGGTTCGTGGTTGAGCGCAGCAGAATCATACATGAATAAAATTGAATTTAAAAACATGAACAAGACCACATGGTGAACCCCAAATGAAGTACCAAGCTCTACAACTATATTTTGCAACATAAACACAAAAGAGAAAAAAGCTTTATACCCCTGATGTCTCTGGTTGTTGATGAAAGCAAGATAACCAAGAAAACACTCCCTTTTCGGCTATCCAAGTCCACCCCGAGAAACACGTGATCTTCTTGTACTAGCAAGCCTTGAATATCAATCAACACTTGAATATATTCACTGGAACAACCAACCAAGACCTCCAGAAGTTGCACTCTTGAACTCTCTCTTTTGAACACTTAAGAACACTCACAAAGTTTCTATGTCTTTTGGTTTTGCACTAGCCAAAGAGCTAAGAGAAAAGGCAAATGAGTCTCTTTTATAAACCACATTGTGCCCTATCCTTGCCCCAAAGCCGGCCAAGAGAGTAATGATAACCAAGACATGCATTGGTGGAGAGAGGAGGTGAAAAGAATAAAGTTGTAATCTGTCAGCAGGGATAGCGCCGCTAACCGCCTAAAGTTAACGTCGCGATCGCGGCTGAGTTAGCGACGGTGGAGATAGCGCCGCTAATTTTGTCCATATTACCAACTATCTTTATTTATTCTTTCTCACCCTCATCTTTTAGCTTTTTGTCAAGATCAACCCCCGGCGTGTGACCCGATAAGCCCATACGTCATCGGCAGTGATCATTTGGCGTACGTGCGTCAATAGGCATACTCCAACAGACTCCCACTTGCACATGACTCACCGTACCCAATGCATCATAGACAAAGAGCGGCCTCTAGTAAGACATCTTTGCCCCAAGTCAGTATGGGTTTTGTCTTCTTCACAAAAACCAAACTGCAGCCCGTGTGAAATGGTCCTATAGATAAGGGATCAAACATCCTTTTGTTCGCGATATCCATGTGAACACGAGACATGGTACTTAGTCATTCTCCTTTCGTTCACGGTTATATTTCTCGATCTAGACTGGTGGTGACCAAAATATACAAGTTGCAATCTATCATAAATCATTGCAAGCTTTGAGCATGGCCATGCATTTTGGTGTCAGCGACCAATCATAGAGGGGCCCAGGGATATCTCTCTAAACAGAGGAACAAATTCCTTTGACTACACTGCCCACCACAGTGATCATACTATGCCCAATTACTCCCTTTATAACAGCCAGTTACGCACTGCGTTTGAAAGCAACTAGAACAAAGCAAACCAAAGTGATGCAGACACATGCATCTCCGGTATAAGGATGAACTGATATTATCATCCTGGTTTACTCATGACGTGTACCATGAAGTGAAATCAGGTGTGGGTCGTCTAGTCACTTGAACAATTCAAGTACATGCGAAGTATTGTGTCCTAGTGTTTCAATCCCTATTGCACACATGACCAATCATTTCCCTCAGTCTTAGTTCAAACTTCCTTCCCTAGAAAAATGACCGACTGTGGACATTTAGAATGTTAACACATTCAGGGAATAATAAAACATGCTAAGTTGGAACACAGTAAAGATTGAAAGAAATATCTTCAACTTGCGTATTACTAAATCTCCATTTAATAACCGATAAATACAATAAATACAATACTGTTGAATGTTCCGAAAAGAGTAAATACATCAAATATACTAACCAAAATACAAATACATGATCAAACCAAATCGCTAGCAAATCTAATCCCAATAGCACGTGTATGAGCATCGTGCTTCGCCTGCGATAAAGGTTTGGTAAACGGATCCGCCACATTGCTATCTGTGTGTACTCTGCTGATAACGATGTCTCAACTCTCGACCACGTCTCGGATATAATGATATTTCCACGGAATATGCCTCGTGCGTCGGTGAGATCTTGGTTCCTTCGCTAGAGCCACCGCACCCTCGTTGTCCCAAATTACCTCAACAGGGTCGGCAATACTAGGAACCACTCGTAGATCTTGGATGAACTTTCTCATCCACACAGCCTCCTTCGCAGCTTCACTGGCCGCAATATACTCCGACTCGGTAGTTGAATCGTCAATAGTGTATTGCTTGGAGCTTCTCCAGGTTATAGCACCACCAAGTAGTAGGAACACAAACCCCGATTGAGATCGGCAGTCGTCCCTATCGGTTTGGAAGCTGGCGTCTGAGTAACCAGTTACCCGAAGCTCTTCTGTACCTCCATACACTAAGAACATCTCCTTTTTGCTCCGAAGATACTTGAGAATATTCTTCACTTCCGTCCATTGTGCCTCACCAGGATTGGCTTGATATCTACTTGTCATGCTTAATGCACAAGATATATCAGGCCAAGTACATAACTTGGCGTACATGATCGAGCCTATTGCCGAAGCATAAGGGACTCGCCTCATTACTTCCAGTTCCTCAGGGGAACTCGGGCTTTGAGCCTTGCTCAACACTAAACTATGTGACATAGGGTATGAACCCCTTGTTAGAGTCCTCCATCCTAAATCTCTTTAGGACCTGGTCTATGTACGTACTCTGGCTTAATCGAATCAACCTGCAGGATCTATCTCTATAGATCTTAATTCCAGGGATGTAAGCCGCATCCCAAGATCTTTCATGGAGAAGAAACTCCCTAGCCAGGTTTTTACACCTTGCAAAGTTGGGACGTCGTTCCCAATTAGTAGAATATCATCTACATAAAGAAGTAGGAATACAACTACGCTCCGACTAGCTCTAATGTATACGCATGGCTCATCCTTGCTCTTAGAGAAGCCAAACTCTTTGACCTTCTCGTCGAAGCACAGGTTCCAGCTTCGAGAAGCTTGTTTAAGCCCATAAATGGACTTCTTAACCTTGCAGACCTTATCCGGAAACTCTGGATGTACAAAACCCTCAGGTTGTGTCGTATACACCTCCTCTGAAAGTGTTCCATTAAGGAACGCGGTTTTGACGTCCATCTGCCAGATCTCATAATCATGAAATGCGGCAATGGCCATGAGTATCCGGATAGACTTCAACATAGCCACCGGGGAAAAGGTTTCCTCATAGTCTACACCATGAGTTTGACTAAAACCCTTAGCCACCAGTCGGGATTTGAAGGTATCTACCTTGCCATCCACACCGACCTTTTTCTTGTAGACCCATTTGCACCATACGGGTTTGCACCCAGGCACAGGATCTACCAAGTCCCAAACTTGGTTATCGGACATGGATTTTATCTCGGATTCCATTGCTTCTTTCCATTTGGCGGACTCAGGGCCCACCACAGCGTCAGGGTATTTGGTAGGCTCATCAGAGACCACTACCATGTCGGTGCCCTCAGACATGAGAGAGCCATATCTCGCAGGCTCATGGACTTCTACCAGATCTTCGAAGAGGCATTGGGTTTACATTATTTCCAGCATCATGCTGAGAATCAACCCTTTTAGTTGTGAGCCAGTGCCAACATCAGGTTCTACATTGGCAGGTTCTTGAATCTCTTCAAGATCAACCCTCCTTCCACAAGCGTCTTTGGATAGTAGTTCCCTCTCAAGGAACACTGCCCTTCGAGCAACAAATACCTTGTTCTCTGAAGATTTGTAAAACAAATATCCCATAGACCCAACAGGATAACCAATAAAAAAGCACCTTTCGGCCCTGGGCTCCAATTTGTCCTCAACCTCACGCCCCACGTAGACAGGATAACCTCAGACCTTTAAATACGAAATGGATGGAACCTTTCCATGCCACATCTCATACGGTGTTTTCTTAACCTTCTTTGTTGGTACGAGGTTAGGGATTCTACCGGCCGTTTCAATCACGTATCCCCAAAACGTAACGGGAATGTCCGTACTAACCATCATTGACCGAACCATATATAATAATGTCCGGTTCCTCCTCTCGGCGGCACCATTTAATTGTGGCGTCCTAGGGGAGGTTAATTGCGAGACAATCCCACAATCCCTTAGATGGTTACGGAACTCAGAACTAAGATACTCACCGCCTCTATCAGATCGTAGCATCTTAATTCTTTTCCCTAGTTAATTTTCTACATCGTTTTGATAAGTCTTAAATACCACAAAGGTATCTGACTTTTGTCTCACCAAGTTGACATACCCGTATAGACTATAATCATCAATAAAGGTAATAAAGTAGCGGGAATGATCTCTTGTGGCATGCTTGAACGGACCACACACATCAGTGTGAACGATATCCAACAAGTCTTACGCCCTCTCACATACACCGTTGAACGGTGCTTTGGTCATCCTGCCCAATAAACAAGACTCGCATGGTCAAATGATTCCAAGATCCCATCCGGTTGGACCTTGGCGATGCGTTTCTTGTTTATGTGGCCTAACCGACCATGCCATAGATATTATTTATCCAAAACATTTTTGGATCCCGAATCAACATTCATGATTGTTCTATTGTTTTCCAAGCTTACACTCGTCTCATATATGACATGACATGGAAATGCTTTAAAATAAAAGACATGATCTTTGTAACATAAAATGCTACCATTCTCAAATTTAAAATCAAAACTAATGTCATAAATGGCATAAAAAGATAAAATGTTTCTTGCCATGCAGGGCGAATAAGATACATTATCTAAAACAATAGATAAGCCGGATGGAAAGGCAAGCTCAACACTTCCTATCTTCTCAACCGGGACAATCTCTTTGTTTCCCATGATTAGATCCAGCTCTCCATCAACCAAGTCCCTACTTCTTCTTAGTACCTGCATATTATTACAAACGTGAGTACCACACCTGCCGTCTAAAACCCAGGCGTTAGAAGTAGAAGTGTTATGGAGTTCAATCATGAATGTACCGGAGGCAGTGACACCTTTTGCTCGTAGTTTCTTGAGCTCCTCCAAGTACTTGGGGCAACTACGCTGGTAGTGTCCCTTTTCCTCGCAGAAGAAGCATGTTGCCTCTTCCGGTGTGGTGGTGGAAGCTACTTGCTTCCCCTTCGGCTCCGAGGTAGGGTTTCGTTTAGGCTTCGACGACTTCGCGTTAGCCTTTCCCTTGCCTTTTCTCTTCAAGTCGGAAGCGGGCTGCTTCCTTTTCTTACCACCTTCGTTGATGGCTAGGACGACAGTGGAGGTGGAGGGCTTTGCTTTGGCAAGCTCGGACTCGGTAGTCTTGAGCATGCCACGCAATTCCATAATGGTTTTATCCATACTATGCATATGGAAGTTCACAATGAACGGTCCATATGACGGAGGCAAAGATGGGAGGATTATTTCAACCGCCAACTCTTTCCCCTTGGGAAAGCCCAACTGCTCGAGCTGGTCCACGTACCCTTTCATCTTAAGGACATGGGAGCTCACATTTCCGCCCTCCGTCATCTTGCAACCGACAAAACCCTTGACAAATTCATAAAGGTCTTGCCTTGCTTGCTGTTGGAACATGTCCTTCCGCTGAGAAATCATCTCGTACGCACTCACTTTCTCTAATAGTCTTTGCGATTTGGGACTCATGGTCGTAAGCATTAGGCAAGTTACATCATTTGTGTCTTTGACACGCTTTTCATATGCGTCTTTCAAGGCCCTTGGCGCATTGATTGCCGGAGCCTCCGGAAGAGGTGACTCAAGGACCTCTAATTTCATTTCGTGACGTAGGACGATTCTCAAGGTCCTATGCCAATCCATGAAATTCGGTCCAGTGAGTTTCTCTTTCTCCAAAAACGGACGTAGTGACATGTTTGTGGTGTTGGTGTTGCTAGTATATGCCATGTACAAGCAAAGTACGAATTTGGTTAGTTATGATGTATTAAATCCTTGTTATATAATTACCCACTTGTTTATGAAACAAATTATATTAACAAGGGCCAAGAACCTCAAAATACCTCAATCCATGACCGGTTTTCCGCGGATCATTTCACGGAGCTATTTTAAGCAAGTAAACAATTTACTAATTGCAATCCGAGATCGCAGCTCTTGGACACTTGCGGGATCCTAGGTACTCATAGCACCCATTTGGCATGTTTGATCCCTCCACACAATTCCTCATTAATCCACTTTGATAGCTCGGCTAGAGCTCGACAACTACCAAGGCGTTTCAACTCTTGGAATTGTAAATCATCCATCAAGATACACGGTGGTACTCTAGCCCAATGGCCGGCTAGGCTAGAGCTCGACAACCGACCGTGCGAGTAGCCATATGCACCTACCACACAGTTACGCAAAAATGACCTCGCCTATAGCTCGACGACCGATCTTGTTTCACTAGATTCGGGTGGTGTCATCTTACGGGTGGTGTGAGATTTACTTTTGAAAAACGGGATTTAGTTTTTCCGGTTAAAACATTTTTAACCATTTCTTGTCTATGTGGCGTGCGGAGTTTGTAAACAAATTTAAAAACTCTTTGGTTTTATTATTTTGAAAAATTTTCTAGCATGCGAAGATCCTAAACAACCACGCAAGAAAATGTACAACATAAAACCAGCCACGCATGTAATATAAATATCCGGTAATGAGCCAATACTATGCGTCTTGCTCGTGAGCCAACGGGCAAGACTAAGTCATCAAGGACAAATCCGAATGACTTGATGTGTGCTCCTCCCACTTGATCCATCGCGTCTCCTACCGACCTCCGGATCCAAGTCCGCCAAGACACCTTCCATGGTCCTTATTGGTTGCTTCGGTTCTCCCTTTACAATTTAAAATTTTAAAAGGAAATGGCATGCAAGCCACAATTTTCTATTCTAAGCTAATGCTACAAATTACAAAGAATAGAAATCGGCATGCAAGCCGTTAAATAATTACAAACAGAATAAATAAAATTAATTATTACAAACCATTGTGGTACAAACCACTAAATGAATGAACAAATTAATTTAAACAAACAAACACATCACATAGGTCTTATGGCTCATATTGTTACCGGATTTCATAAATATTACAACCATACAACAATTACAAATTCTAAGGCATGATGTGCCACACAAGACCATGCAAATCTTATATGTCTTGGTTTAGATTATCTAAACACTCAAGGCACTAATAATCCTATGTACATATGCATTAGGAACCTTAAACAAGTCAAAATTCCATATTCATATATACACAATGTAAGTATATGCAATTAACCATTTTCAAGCCAAAATGTTAATCCATATATAAATACACCAACCAAGACATAAGGCAACTTAAACAAATAATTTCCAAAATTCTGGAAGAATTCCAGAAAGTACAAGTGGGCTAAAAATCCAACAAAATTGATTGAAGGCAAAAAACTGCATTCTGCCAGACATGACGTAGCGCCGCTAAAATTAATTTTTAGCGCCTTTACAGCCTGTAAGCTTAGCTCTGCTACAACGAACTAGTCTAGCACCACTAACATAGTAAAGTTAGCGCCACTAAACCCTGGACAGAGCCAAAAAACACATTTTTCGGATTTTTCAAGCCACCAAGTGCAAAATAAGGGTAGAGGTAGCTCTAATACCACTGTTGGTGGTTCATGGTTGAGCGCAATGGAAGCATACGTGAATAGAATCGAACTTAAAAACATGAACAAGACCACATGGTGAACCCCAAATGAAGTACCAAGCTCTACAACTATATTTTGCAACATAAACAGAAAAGTGAAAAGAGATTTATACCACTCATGTCTCTGGTTGTTCATGAAAGCATGATCACTGAGAAAACACTCCCTTTTCGGCTATCCAAGTCCACCCCGAGAAACACGTGATCTTCTTGTACTAGCAAGCCTTGAATATCAATCAACACTTCAAGATATTCACTGGAACAACCAACCAAGACCTCCAGAAGTTGCACTCTTGAACTCTCTCTTTTGAACACTTAAGAACACTCACAAAGTTTCTATGTGTTTTGGTTTTGCACTAGCCAAAGAGCTAAGAGGAAAGGCAAATGAGTCTCTTTTATAAACAACAATGTGCCCTTTCCTTGCCCCAAAGCCGACCAAGAGTGTAATGATAACCAAGACATGCATTGGTGGAGAAAGGAGATAAAAAGAATAAAGTTGTAATCTGTCAGCTGGGTTAGCGCCGTTACCCGCCCAGGGATAGCGCCACTAACCGCCCAAAGTTAGCGCCGCGATCACGGCTGAGTTAGCGACGGTGGAGATAGCGCCGCTAACTTTGTCCAGATTACCAACTATAATTATTTATTCTTTCTGACCCTCATCTTTTAGGTTGTTGTCAAGATCAACCCCCGGCGAGTGACCCGATAGGCCCATACGTCATCGACAGTTATCATTTGGCGTACGTGCATCAATGGGCATACTCCAACTGATCTCACACTCAAAGAGCACTCTAAAAGTTCAAACTAAGTGTATCAAATGTGAGAGTAACTAAAAGAATGGAATGAAAGGCTTAGAGGATACTTTTATAAACCTAAAAGTACCATTTCCCCTCCCCATGATCGGCCATAAGGCTCAGCAAAAGATAGTCATGCATTGGCCAGAAGAGGGGGTGGAAAACCAAACGATTGCATGCAGTCTGTCAGGATTTCGCGCCGCGAATTCATTTAGAATTCACGCCATGATCTCGTCCATAGATCGAGCCGCGAATTCTGTAAGGGATAGAGGCGCGATCTCCGACTGCACACGAAGTCTTTTCCACTTTGACACTTTTAGTCCCTCAACTTAGGCTGCTGTCAGGATTGATCCCCGGCGTGTGACCCAATAGGCCTATACTATATCGGCAGTGATCTACATGGTGTACGTGTGTCAGTAGGCATATTCCAACAAACTCCCACTTGCACATGACATACCTTACCCATAAACCACAGAAAAGAGCGGCCTCTAGTAAGGCATCTTTGCCCCCAACCAGTATAGGTTTTGTCATCTTCAACAAAAACCAAATCTAGAATCAGATACGAAATAGTCTTATAAATAAGTGATCATTCATCCCTTCGTTCACGATATACACGTGAACACAATACATGGTTAACTGTCAATCTCCACATCGTTCACGATTATGTTTCTCGATTTTGATTGATGGTGAGCCAAAATCTAGTTGCAATCGATCAAATATCATTGCAACTTGAGCATGGCCATGCATTTGACGTCAGCACTCAATCCGAGGGGCCCATTGATATCTCTCTAAGTCTAGAGGAACGAATTCCTTTGACTACATTGCTCCGCCACATACACCATACTTTACCTAAAAGCTCCCTTTATAACAGTCAGTTACGAACTGCGTTTGAAAGCAATTAAGGCAAAATAGACCATGCTTTGTAAAGCATGTATCTCCAGTCTAAGGAACAAATGATATTATCGATTGACTTACTCGTGACAGAAACCATGAAGTAAGTTAAGGTATGGGTCGTCCAGTCACTTGACCTAGTCAAGCTCAAGCGAAGTGTTGTGTCTCTTTTATCTAATCCATTATTAGATAGCGACCAACCACTTCCCTCTGTCTTATCTCAACCTTCTTCCCCATGAAGAATGACCGACTGTTGACATTTAGAATGAAAAGGCATTATGGGAAGTATTAAACATGCTAAGATGGAACACAGTAAGGATTCATAAAATATTCACCCTTGGTGTATCGTTAAATCACATTTAATAATCAATATAGTATGAAATACAATACTGCTTAATGTTTCAAAAAAAGTACATATCAAACACTAACCAAATAATACACTCAAACCAAGTCACTAGCAAATCTAACACCTATCGATCTAGTGTGAAAATCATGTACAACTTATGACAACGGTTTAGTGAAAGGATCGGCCAAGTTGCCTTCCGATGCTACTCTACTAATGACAATGTCACCACTCTCTATAACGTCTCTGATAAAGTGGTATTTTCGAGGAATGTGCCTCGTCCGCTCATGAGCCCTTGGTTCCTTAGCTAGAGCAACCGCACCCTCATTGTCATAGAATATTTCAATAGGGTCGGATATGCTAGGAACCACTCCAAGGTCTTGGATGAACTTCCTCATCCATACCGCCTCTTTAATTGCTTCACTAGCTGCAATGTACTCTAACTCGGTAGTTGAATCAGCTACGGTGTCTTGCTTGGTGCTCCTCCAACTAATAGCACCACCATTGAGAAGGAACACGAACCCAGATTGTGATCGGTAGTCGTCCTTATCAGTTTGGAAACTAGCGTCAGAGTAACCAAGTACTCTAAGGTCTTCTTTACCAGCATAGACCAAGAACAAATCCTTTATCCTCCGAAGATACTTGAGAATGTTCTTTACCGCAGTCCAATGGGCTTTCCCGGGGTTAGCCTGATATCTACTCGTCATGCTCAAGGCACACTATAAATCAGGACGAGTGCATAACATGGCGTACATGATTGATCATATTGCCAAAGCGTAAGGGACCCTCTTCATTACATTTAGTTCCTCCTTGGAACTAGGACATTGAGCCTTGGTCAAAGTCACTCCATGCAATATAGGGGTGTTTCCCCTTTTTATGTCCTCCATGTTGAATCGCTACAAGACCTTGTCGACATATGCACTTTGGCTAAGCCCTATTAGCCTCTTCGATCTATCTCTATAGATCTTAATGCCCAAGATATATGTTGCCTCTCCCAAGTCCTTCATTGAGAAACAACTCCTAAGAAAAGATTTAACCTCTTTCAAAGTTGTGATGTCATTCCCAATGAGTAGAATATCATCTACATACAGGACAAGGAATACTACAACGCTCCAACTAGCCCTGACATATACACAGACTCATCCTTGCTTATTGAAAATCCAAATTCTTTGATTTTCTCATCAAGGCAAAGGTTCCAAGTGCAAGTTGCTTTCTTAAGCCCATAGATGGACTTCTTTAACCTGCAGACTCTATCAGGATACTCTGGATGTACAAAACCCTCGGGTTGTGACATAAACACCTCTTCATTAAGCATCCCATTAAGGAAGGCGGTTTTTACATCCATTTGCCATATCTCGTAATCATAAAATGCAGCTATGGCAATAAGTATTCTGATAGACTTCAACATGGCCACTAGTGAAAAGGTTTCCTCATAGTCAATCCCATGAGTTTGCGTGAAACCTTTAGCCACCAGTCGGGCTTTGAAGGTATCTACAGATCCATCCACGCAGGTCTTCTTCTTGAAGACCCATATACACCCTACTGTCTTACACCCGGGTGTAGGATCAACCAATTCCCAAACTTGGTTTTCCGAGATGGATTGCATCTCACTCTCCATTGCTTCCCTCTACCTAGCAAACTCACTACCCACTACGGCTTCCCGGTAGTTGGTAGGTTCATCATGATCAACCAATAAATCATTGCCCTCAGATATGAGAAACCCATATCTCTGGCTCATGACGTGGTCTACCAGACCTACGGGGAACCAATAGAGCGTCGTCAGGTACCAAAGCATCCTCTTGCTCGGTTTCAACCACTTCGGGTTGAGTGTTAGTTCTCTTATTGTGCCAATTGGAGTCGGACAGTCTACTGCCATAGCCTGAACTCTTCTGGCCTCGACCGGTGTCATTCCCGGTGGTTGGGCATACGACACTCCCACGACCTCACGGGGTGTTTCTCTCGGCGTGTGATTTGGCGTCGTTCCAGAAGGCTCACCCCTAAACATCAGGCTCTCATCCGTGTTGTGTTCCCAACACATGGGCCTACGGGAGTTGGTGGTATTAGAGATGCACGATGACTCTGATGGATAGCTCTCTCGCTACTGGCCTTGGTGCTGACTGGGTATCTTTAGAAGGGTCTTCCTCGATACTAAGTGTGTTAGCTCGGGGAAGAACAGTGACGTAACTTGAGAAATCAGCCGAGTAGGTGGTGTATGTATGAGATGATGATGACAACATGGTGCAACTAAGATAAAACGGTGTACTTAGTCACTAAGTGTATAGGTACAATATCTAGCGTATGTAATGGACACACACTCGGAATGTATGCAACATGAGAGTTTGGATTGAAAATAACTTGACATATTTATGCCAGAACCATTCCTAGCCTTGCATTACCTTACACTAATTAAACATAGGTGATCAGGCTATGTATAATTAGGGATGGATAATACAATCACTCGGGTTGTTATACTAGAAATATCATTTTGTTATAAGTTTTGGCTATAGCTTTGGTTCTCCAAAAGAAAACCGGTATTCTCTATAACCTTTGGCTCTGATACCAAATCTGTCATACCCCGCTAAAGCGGAAACACGAAGTGTGATAGCATAAGGTTTCATAGCAAAAAGTAAAATACAAAACCATCCATAGCATTAAGTAAAGAAAAGCGTACTTTGGTTACAACATATAAGTTTACAATTTAACAAAAGTAGTTCAAACATGATTTTATGTATGAAATCACACATGAGTGCTGCTACGGAAGTGTAATCCTACATGCCTTTACTGACCGGTTCCTGAAAAGCATGATGAAACACAAGGTAAACTATAAAAATAGTTGGTGAGTTCATAGGTTTTCGTTTGCACAAGAGTAAATTTTTAATGCAATAAAATCATAAGTATGAAAATAGTGGATAGAAGTCCTTTTGGTGGATAACGGATGCATAAAGTATGGTGTGTATGCTTTTAAGTTAATTTGATGAGATCACAACTAAACCTGAAGACGAACAACAGTCCCAAACATAACCATGCCTATCGTATACATGGCTTAGGATAGTATTATGCACTCACGTACAAAGGGAGTAGGGTATTATCCACTCACGTAGAAAGGGAGTGGTGTGGCCAACCCAATAGCACTATTCATAAATACTACCGGCTCATAACAAGTTAACAAGTTGTGAATTTCGAACGATGTAAGGGACTAACCACGATAGAAGGCTCATACATTCAACATAAGCATACATACAATAGTGCATTATAGTTTTATAGCAAAGTAAAGCAATAGTTTAATAAAAGAATGCAACCAAAAGTTATCATGATTTTCCCCCAAAATAAAGAAAAATTAGTAAATTGGGGCTGTGAATACTCACTTGTGAGCTTAGTATGTGATAGTCTGAACTAGATCCTCGTATCTACTGTTGCTTCCTACATAAAAAATTAAAAAAGTAACACCCAATACCGTCTTCCACGGGTTATGGGTCTCAATACCATTTGCATGGTGTATGGGGGAGGTTGAGGTGTAGACACCCATACCTCTACCTATGGTAGAGAGGATGCTTCCAGTTCTACTAAATGTAGAAAAGGACCTCCGGCCTTGCAAGGAGTGAGGATCGAACCCTTGACCTCTGTTGCTTCCTAAATAGTACAAGAAATATATAACTATTAGACCTATTTTTTATTTATTTATAAGTGATAACTATAGAATATTAATAATAATTAACTTAACCCTTTAAGGTTTTCCTATTTCTTTATTTCATAAAAACTTACTGAAATTCTAATATTTTAAATCAAACTTAAAAATTATAAATCTGTATTCTAGAAATCAAATCAAGGTTTAATATCTCTATATAACCTTAATACATGTTTCTAGAATATTTAGTAAAAATATAAAAATTTATACACTATATTTAATATTTTTACTAATTAAAAGTATACAAAAAGGTCAATATTCAGTGTCTGGATGACACACTATTACTAAAAAAGATGTTTGAGGCTCATATGAGCTCATTTTTACATGATTCAAAAGGTAAAATATCCTCAACTCAAAAATGAAAATTTAAAAAAACTAGACAGATTTTGACCTAAGAATGGCCAAGTTATGCATGTTTAAAGTACACCTGGATAATCCGTCAGATTTCTAGATTCAACATATATAACTTATAAAATCCGTTTGAAGAACCAAATCTTCATAAAAATGAGTTAGACCAGTTTCATTTGAAAGATATAATATATATTGATAGTTCAAGATGAAAAATAGAAAATTTTGAGTAATAAATAAAGAATTTACCGTAAATACAAGTAAGTATGTTACTGCAGAATCTTTTCTTGAGCCACGAGCTTTAGATTTCTTGTTTGAAAGGTCATACATTCTTAGATTTGTGCATTTTTGCTTGGGAATGAAAGACAACTCAATAATGAAACTTTCAACAAAGAGAATCAAGTCATTTGGATGTATATTTATCAAGTTATGATCCCTTTAACACGAAATAAGAAATCATCATATTTCAGAATGAACTTTTTAGGAGTTTTTGGGTGTTTAAACCCATTTTCCTTCTTCATCTAGTCTTGGTGCTTCATTAGGGTTACCATTAACCATCATAAACCATAAACAAGAATATTTCTGATCAAATAAGCTTAGATAACTATAAAATAGACATGTATGTGTTGATTACTTGAAATGGTAGGATGGTACCACATGTATATTCAAAGATTCTCATTTTCTTGAGTTTTTAGTTGTATGGATCATGGATTATAACCATTTTTGGACATTTTCATGTCTTTGGTGTATAATCTACCATCTAAACACATGATTACTCATGTATCCATAGTTTCACAAGAAATAAGAAGAAAATCAAAGAGAAACTTAAGAAAAATTGAAGAAATGATGAAGAAATGAAAGATATTGATGCATTTGTTTAGATCTATAAAAAAATCAAAGTTTTTGTATATATGGAGGCTGATTTCGTGCTAGGGGCACAAGAGAGAAGGAGATGGAGTATGAGAGAGTGTTGTGTGTGCAAAACGGGTGAAAATCATGTGGTTTTGTGCCCTTTTATAGAGAAGGGAGGTGAAGTGGCATGAGAGGTGATTTGAGGGTGGGGTAGGTGCATTTATATATTAATCTTTTTAATAAAAATCTAGTGTTTAGTATAAATAAAAGGATTATAAATAAAAATAGGCTTTTAAGTTAAGGAAAAGGCGTTAAATCACAAAAATAAGTTTATACAAATTAATAAAATAACCGAAACTAACATATAAATATATAATATGAATCATATCTAATGTAAAATTATTTAAAATTTAATAGTTCAATAGATTCGCGAGTCGGTCTAACGATTTATTAATTTATAAGGACTTAAATTCATAACGGGAATTCTAGGGCGTACATACAAAAGTAATAATTAATCCGGAATTAATGGCGAGACCAACACTCCCAATTCTCTTTTGTAGAAGACAATCAACAAAATTTCTTATTCAGAGATCCGGTTCTTCAAGCTTTTCCTTCTTGCAACGAACAGACCTACACTTTGTAACAAAAAAAAATTTGTGACAAACGTGAGTCTTATTGCTCGGGTAAACAACCCAGCTTATAAAGGAATAACAATGAAGTATAATCATGAATGTACCTCAAGTAGGAAAATTAACTCTCTCTTTTCTGAGAAGTTTTATATCCTCTCGGCACGAAGGGCAGACATGATGGCCCTAATCCCCAAATCTACCACAGAAGTAGCAAACCACCCCATGTTGAGTCTCTTTAGACACATCATCAATGTCCATAGACTCAAAGCTTGAAGTAAGCTAGGATACTCCAACTTCTTCATTCGATGGGATTGATTTCTTCTTCTTGGTTAAAAGTTGTTCCTTAGAACCAAAATTAGGAGTGGATGAGGATGATTCATGCTTGGACATGTTAGATTCTACAACCTTCAACATTCCATGCAATTCATCAATAGACACTTCCTTTCCATTCATATGATAGTCCTCAACAAACTTCTCATATGATGTGGGCAGGACTGAAGTATGAAATTCACACCAAGCTCCCTCCCTATAGGAAAACCTAATCTCTCCATCTGGTCCATGTATGATTTCATCTTCAAAACATGGCCACTAACACTCCTGCCTTCCTAAATCTTACAACCAGCTAGACTTTTAACACACTCATAATGCTTTTGCCTTACTTGCTGTTGGAATACTTCCTTCAGCTTATTAATCATGTCATACACAGTCATGTGCTCAAATAGCTTTCGCAGTTCCGATTTCATACTTGATAACATGAGACAAGCAACATCGTACGTATCCCGAACACGCTTTTCATATGCGTATCGGACAGTCCATTCCGCATAGATAGCAGGTGGTTCATGAAGAGGTTTCTCAAGGATGTGCAACTTAGACTCGGCACGTAGGACAATCCTCAATTTCCTAAGCCAGTCAACAAAGTTCACTCTCATGAGTTTCTCCCTTTCACGATTTAATCCTGGTTAAAATAATTACCCATATCGTCTCGAAAAATATTTTAACAAGGGCTAAGAACCATATTTCACTCCAATCCATGACGGCGTTGCCGCGGATCTCTTCATGGAGCTATTTAGGCCGATAACCATCTTACTATTGCAATCTCCATTGCAACTCTTAGACACTTGCGGGATCCTACGACAACCATCAGTCGTTTGGCATGTTTGATCCCTACTTGCACCAATTCCAAATTAAAATTCTTGGTTGACTCGTGCTAAGCTCGACAATCACTCAAGGATTTTAATTTGCAATTGTAAATCGTCCGTCAAGACATAAGGTAACAAATCCACCAAAGTTGGCTCGTGCTAAGCTCGACAACCAAAATTGTGAATTTGCCACACGCACCTTCCACACAGTTTTATGAGAGCTGGCTCGTGCTAAGCTCGACAACCAAAACCCATAAATCTAGATTCGGGTGGTATCGACTAACTGATGGCGCAAGATTTACGTTTTATGAAAAACGGGCTTTTTTTTCGGCTTGGTTACAGATTAACTTGTTTAGTGACAAAACCTATTTCCACTAGGTGAGTTAAACTTGTATGTGAGCGCGCGAGAGTTGCAAACCATTTTTACCAAATCTCTTGTGATTTTATTAATTTTCGAAAAATTGTCTAGCATGCGAATCCTAAGCAAACCATGCAAGAAAAATATAAAATCACATCACACGCATTTTAAACGAAATAAATTGGTAACCCTTGCCATAAATCCTATGCGTTCTTCCCGTGAGCCAAAACGGGTAGAACGTGGTCAAACTAAGGGACGAAATATCTTCAATGCGAGCTCCCACTAGAACCACCATCTCCAATGGACTTCACCGGCTTCTATGGACACGCTCCATCTCCTTCCGACTCCAAATTGTGTGTGTTCATCCAAATTGTACAATACATACAATAGAAATTGAAATGGCGTACAAGCCACAATAATTTCCTATTTATCTAGTACAAATACAAGAATGAATGAAATGGCATGCAAGCCACAATATTATTACATACATCCAAACTTGACAAAATGGTAACAAAATTACCAATACATAATCTGGAACAAATTTCCAGAATCACAAAAGGCTAAAATAGCCAAAAATACCCGAGACCAAAACTGTTTTTAACATAAAAAAACAAAATCTGTAGCTGCGCGTTAGCGCCGCTAAGTTTTATGGGTTAGCGCTGCTAACCTTGTTCGAACAGAAAACAAACATTCCGATTTCGGGATTTTTCAAGCCACCAAGTGCAAATCTAACATAGAGGTGGCTCTGATACCACTGTTGGGATCTCGTGGGCACGCAGCGGAAGCGAATGTACAACAAAAACAGCCCAAAGTACAAGCAATTAAAGCATAAAACCGAAATCCCAAACATGGACCAAACTCTATGTTGTAAAAATGCAACTTGTAAAGGAAAAAGGAAGGTTATACCTTTCTCCTTAGCTCCAGAAAACTCGTTGTCTCGTGGTGGTGAAGCTCCAAGAACAAAACGCGGATCGACTAATAGGTAGTACCCCGGTGACACGTCCAACCCCTTGAGCTAGCAAGCCTCCATGGTACTTCACCTTTGAATACCACTTCTGGAACAGCAAATCACGAGACCAAATCTGGAATAATCTCTCTTAAGCCTTCATTTGGTCTTTGTAGTACCAAAGAAGGAGAAGTATATTTCTTGAGAGAAAAAGAAGAGAACACCCAAAAACAAATGAGTTCTCATATCTCTTTCCTAATCCCAGATTCGGGTTTAACCCCTCTCCACCGGCCAAGCCTCGTAAGTTGAAGAAACAACATGCATTAGCTGATTAAGGAGGTGGATTCGACAAATGGCACTCACAAGGTTTAGCGGCGCTAACCACAAGTTAGCGGCGCTAACTGAAAATGGTTAGCGGCGCTAACGCGCCCTGTCAGTGACTTGACACAAAGTACATGCAGCCGTAGCGGCGCTAACCTCTAGGACTTAGCGGCGCTAACCCCTTAAAGTTAGCTGCACTAACGCGGCCTGCGATATCAACTTTTGTCTTTTGTCATATTTGGTTCCTTAACTTAAGTTGCTGTCAGGTTAGACCCCGGTGTATGACCCAATAGGCCCATACATCATCAGCAGCGGTCCATATGGCGTACGTGCATTAATGGGCATATTTCTAACAACATATCCATACCTACTATAGTCATCTATAAAGGTAACTAAGTATCTTGACTTATTTCTTGTGACGTGCTTGAAAGGACCACATACATTAGTATGAACAATCTCAAGGAGGTCCTTTCCCCTCTCACTTGTACCAGTGAAGGGTGCCTTTGTCATCTTGCCTAATAAGCAAGATTCGCATACGTCATTTGATCGATGGTCAAATGATTCCAAGATTCCATCCGTTTCGAGCTTGGTGATGCGACTTTTGTTTATGTGACCAAGACGACTATCCCACAAAGAAAACTTATCCAAACCATTTTTGGAATCAGAATCAATATTCATGATAGAGTTTCTAGATTCAATGTATGCATTTGCCTCATATATTCCATGACACGGTAATGCTTTAAAATAAACAATATCATTTTTAAAACATATATAGCACCATCAATAAAATCGAAGTTAAAATCGTCGTCATACAATGCGTGAAAAGAAATAATATTTCTAGCCACATTGGGCGAATAGAACACATTTTTCAATAAAATTCAATGGCCGGTCTTGAATGAAAGCTCCAAGTCTCCTCTTCCTTCTACTGGTACAATTTCCGAATTTCCCATCACAAGATCCAGCTCTCCCCGCTCCAAGCTCCTACTTGTCCTTAGCACCTGCACGATATTACATATGTGAGTGCCACAGCCGGTATCTAAAACCCAGCCTTAAGAAGTAGAAGTTTGATGGAGTTCTATCATGAAAGTACCTGAAGATTCTGGTCCTGAAATGCTCATGGCCTTGAGCTTGTTGAACCCCTCAAGGTACTTTGGGCAGCTTCGGCGGTAGTGCCCCTTGCCCCCTCAAAAAAGCATTGAGCATCCTCCGGGGTCTTGGATTGGGGAAGTTTCCCCTTACCCTTACCATCCGAGGTGGGGTTAGGCTTGGATTCACTAACCTTCCCCTTTCCCTTCCCTTTGGAAGTGGTGCTCTTCTTCTTCTTTTTCTTGGAGATACGGCCATCCTGGATGGCTGGAACGAGAGTGGAAGAAGAAGATGGCTTGCTCTTGGTCATGCTCGCTTCGGCAGTTTTGAGCATACCATGCATCTCCATCAAGGATTTATCCATGTTGTGCATATGATAACTCATAGTGAATTGATCATATGCGCCGGCAGGGATTGGAGGATCAAATCGACCACCATCTCCCTCCTAATGGTGAATCCTAACTTCTCCATACGCTCGATGTTTCCTTTCATACACAAAACATGAGCGCTCACGTTCCCTCCGTCTTGAAGCTTGTAAGCGAGAACGGACTTGAAGAATTCATACCTCTCATGCCTCGCTGCTATTGGAACATATCCTTCAGCTGCACGATCAGGTCGTAGGCACTCAAGTGCTCCATTTGCTTTTGCAAATCGGAGCTCATCGTGCTCAACATGAGGCATGTGATCTCCTTAGTTTTCTTGAGGCATTTTTCGTACGCCTTCTCGGACCGCCCTCTTCGCACCGTTTGGAGGTGCCTCGGGTAAGGATTCCTCAATGGTGTGAAACTTTCCTTGATAGCGTAGGACAAGCCTCAGCTGCCTATGCCAATCCATGAAGTTGCTACTGTCGAGTTTCTCCTTTTCAAGGAAAACTCCAAGAGAAACATTGGTGGTGGTGTTGTTTGCGCTTGTTGATGCCATCTAAAATTTGCAAAGTAGATTTTAGTTAGTTTGATTTTTTATCTTGTTAAAACAATTTACCCATAAAGAATCATTTTAACAAGGCTAAGAACCGTATTTCATCCTACCATATGACGGGGTTACCGCGGATCACATGATAAAACTATTTAGGTCGGCAACCATTTTGCCAATTGCAATCCCTATTCCAATCCTTAGCATCTTGCGGGATCCTACGAAAACCAAGGGTCGTTTGGCATGTTTGATCCCTTCTTGCACCAATATTAAGCTTTGAAATTTTGATTAACTCGTGCTAAGCTCGACAATTAATCAAGATTTCAAACTAAAAATTGCAAATCGTCCATCAAGACATACGGTAACAAATTCATCAAAATTGGCTCGTGCTAAACTCGACAACCAAAATTGTAAACTTGTCATACTCACCTACCACAAAGTTTTATGAGAATTGGCTCGTGCTAAGCTCGACAACCAAATCCCATAATACTAGATTCGGGTGGTATCGACTTACGGATGGTGCATGATTTACGTTTTATGGAAAGACGGACTTTTTTTCCGGATTGGTTTTAGATTAACTTATTAGTGACAAAACCTAATTTCACTAGGTGAGTTAATCTTGGATGTGAGCGCGCGAGAGAATTGTAAACCATTTTTAGCAAATCTCTTGTGATTTTATTAATTTTTGAAAAATTGTCTAGCATGCGCAAACCATGCATATCAAAATCACATCACACGCATAAAAATATTATAATTGGTAACCCTTGCCATAAAAACCTATGCGTTCTGCCCACGAGCCAAACGGGAAGAACATGGTCAATTCTAAGGGACAAAAGTACTCCGATGCGAGCTCCCACTAGAACCGCGATCTCCTCGGATTTCACTGGCTTCTATGGACATCTTGTTCCATCTTCTTTGACTCCTCTTGTGTGTCTTCAGCCACCATGAATTACAATACATACAATAGAATAAAGACTGACATGCAAGCCACAATATTCCTATTTACCTATTACAATTACATGGATGAATGAAATGGCATGCAAGCCACATTATTATTACAAATTTATTAAATGAATAATAATACAACCACAAATGAATCCAAACACACATACAACCATAAGGTCTAGGCAAGGCTACCAATTTATATATATCCACATACAACCAAACTTAGCATCAAAGCTATTGGAAAAACAAGATATAACAACAAAAATAAAAATTTCCAAAAGCCTCAAAAGGACCAAAAACCTGAGACCAATAATTGTTTTTAACTTGAAACCAAAATTGTTACAGCGTTGATAGCGCCGCTAAACTTAAGAGTTAGCGCCGCTAACTCAAGTTTAGCGCCGCTAACCCTATTCAACAGAAAACAAACATTTTTGATTTCGGGTTTTTCAGGCCGCCATGTGCAAATCTAACATAGAGGTGGGTCTGATACCGCTGTTGGTGTTTCCAGGGAACACAACAGTAGCAAAGTACAACAAACAATGCCCAAAGGTACAACAATAAAGCATAAAATGAAACCCCACATAAGTGTCCCAAACTCTATGAACAAAAATGCAACATGTACAAGGAGTGAAAAGATGATTATACCTTCCTCCTAAGCTCTTAGAAAAAGTGTAAGAAGTGGTGATGACCTTAGAACCAAATACCGAGTTCTCTCTATCAAAAATCCACTCCGGGAACACGTCAAACTCCAAGTACTAGCTTGCTCTTGTGATTCTTCTCTCGGAAAACCACTCAAGAATTGCAATTAGGTGATAAAGTTTCTGGAACCTTTTGTGTATACTCACTCTAAGGCTTTGGTAAGCACTTAAAAAAGTATGTATGTCAATGTAGCCAAGAGTATGAGAAGAGAGCTATTAAGCCTCTTTTATAAACTCTCACATGTCATTTGATCTTCCTAAGGCTGGCCCAAACACATTTATGGCCTTCACATGTATTGGCCAAGCATAGAGGTGATTTGACAAAAAGGCACATGCAGCCGTAGCGACGCTATCTTAAGGTTAGTGGCGCTATCGGGGCCTGCCAAGTGACATGACACAAAGTACATGTAGTCGTAGCGGCTCTAACCCATAAGGGTTAGCGGTGCTAGAACCTTATGGTTAGTAGCGCTAACGCGGCCAGCGATATCAACTTTTGTATTTTGCCATTTTTAGGCTAGATTTAAAACCTAAATTCATTACCACCAATGTTACTCTTTCGGATCCTTGAACATTATCTATTCTAGGCTGGATTGAAAACCCAAATTTATGGGCCACATCAAAGGTTGTAGCTCATAGGTTGTTAGATATTGAGTAGATCAGTATGTCTTCGATGGATACATACTGAAATTAAAAAAAAAAGAATCAAGTCATTTGGATGTATATTTATCAAGTTATGATCCCTTTAACACGACATAAGAAATCATCAGATTTCAGAAGGAACTTTTTAGGTGGATCTGGGTGTTTAAACCCATTTTCCTTGTTCATCTAGTGTTGGTGCTTCATTAGGGTTACCATTAACCATCATAAACCATAAACAAGAATATTTCATATCAAATAAGTCTAGATAACTATAAAATAGACATGCATGTGTTGCTTACTTCAAATGGTAGGATGATAACACATGTATATTCAAAGATTCTCATTTTCTTGAGTTTTTAGTTTTATAGATCATGGATTATCACCATTTTTAGATATTTTCATGTCTTTGGTGTATAATCTACCATCTAAACACATGATTACTCATGCATTCATAGTTATCAAGAAATAAGAAGAAAATCAAAGAGAAACTTCAGAAAAATTGAAGAAATGAAAGATATTGATGCATACCATCTTACCAAAGCTCTTGTCTCTTAAATCTTTGTTTAGATCTATAAAAAAATCAAAGTTTTTGTATATATATGGGGGCTGATTTCGTACTTGGGGCACAAGAGAAAAAGAGATGGAGTATGAGAGAGTTTTGTGTGTGCAAAAATGGTGAAAATGATGTGGTTTTATGCCCTTTTATAGAGAAGGGAGGTGTAGTGGCATGAGAGGTGATTGGAGGGTGGGGTAGGTGCATTTATATATTATTTTTTTAATAAATATCTAGTGTTTAATATAAATAAAAGTATTATAAATAAAAATAGCCTTTTAAGTTAAGGAAAAGGCGTTAAATCACAAAAATAAGTTTATACAAAGGTAAATAGGTACTCTAACTTCCTTGATATACTATCACTTTAGTTCAAGGGTTAACTAACTCAGTAGAGTTTGTTCACTCTGCTTATAAATTGGAGATTGACAGGCCATGCTTAAGTCCAATCGTGCACTCAGTTGCTTACGCAACAACCACTAGTAGTGATGTTAAACTTCTATACCTAAGTTTAGATGATGGGAATAGGTATCCCATGGAGCGTGATGATTTCATTGTTGTAGATTTGCGTGAGCTTCTCGAGCTAATGGTCTTTTTGAGTAGGAAGGAAATGTTCATATTTCATCCGTCGATCTATTATAACCCATATTGAATCGTGCCCTTTAGCAGTTTTGGCTAATTGGTTACGAATTCCATAGTTGATTACTCTTATTTTCAATGTGGAATTTAGGCTGTTATAGCCAAACGGTTGGGTTGTGAGGTTGGTTTTCACTTTTGAAGAAGTCAAACACCTCCTAACATACAAGGAATTATCTCTATTAATTCACGACCACCAATGTTACTCTTTCAGATCCTTGAACATTATCTATTCTAGGGTGGATTGAAAACCTAAATTTATGGGCCACATCAAAGTTTGTAGCTCATAGGTTGTTAGATATTGAGTAAATCAGTATGTGTTCGATCGATACATACTGAAACTTTCAAAAAAAAAAAGAATCAAGTCATTTGGATGAATATTTATCAAGTTATGATCCCTTTAACACGACATAAGAAAACATCAGATTTCACAATGAACTTTTTAGGAGGATCTGATGCTTAAACCCATTTTTCTTGTTCATCTAGTCTTGGTGCTTCATTAGGGTTACCATTCACTATCATAAACCATAAAAAAGAATATTTTAGATCAAATAAACATAGATAACTATAAAATAGACATGCATGTGTTGCTTACTTCAAATGGTAGGATGATAACACATGTATATTCAAAGATTCTCATTTTCTTGAGTTTTTAATTGTATGGATCATGGATTATCACCATTTTTGGACATTTTTATGTCTTTGGTGTATAATCTACCATCTAAACACATGATTACTCATGCATTCATAGTTATCAAGAAATAAGAAGAAAATCAAAGAGAAACTTCAGAAAAATTGAAGAAATGAAAGATATTGATGCATACCATCTTACCAAAGCTCTTGTCTCTTAAATCTTTGTTTAGATCTATAAAAAAATCAAAGTTTTTGTATATATATGGGGGCTGATTTCGTACTTGGGGCACAAGAGAAAAAGAGATGGAGTATGAGAGAGTTTTGTGTGTGCAAAAATGGTGAAAATGATGTGGTTTTGTTCCCTTTTATAGAGAAGGGATGTGAAGTGGCATGAGAGGTGATTGGAGGGTGGGGTAGGTGCATTTATATATTAATTTTTTTAATAAAAATCAAGTGTTTATTATAAATAAAAGTGTTATAAATAAAAATAGGCTTTTAAGTTAAGGAAAAGGCATTAAATCACAAAATTAAGTTTATACAAATTAATAAAATAACTCAAACTAACATATAAATATATAATATGAATCATATCTAATGTAAAATTAATTAAAATATAATAGTTCAATCGATTCGCGAGTCGGTCTAACGATTTATTAATTTCTAAGGATTTAAATTCATAACTAGAATTCTACAAAACCTAAAAGTTTTTACTATATATATATATATATAACGGTTGTCACAATGAAAAATTATTTAAAAGTTTTTACTATATATATATATATATATATATATATATATATATATATATATATATATATATATACTTATTCATTACTGACTTGAATACTTAGATAATGGTTGTCACAGTGAAAATCATATAACAAAGATGTAAATATTCAATTAAAGGATATAATATATAAAATATATTAGGACTTAAAAAAAATTAGCTACAAATCTATATAGTAAAAAAAATTATTATTACTTAAAGAGTTATAGTAATAAAAACAAATGTAGGTATGAATGTGTGTGTGTGTGTGTATATATATATATATATATATATATATATATATATATATATATATATACATACACATATTATTATGCACACACATACACACACCACATCCTTCCACTCATTATAAACATTCCGAAGACTTATCTCCAGTTACACACCCCATTTCATTTCTCCATCACCATCAAACTCTCTCTTCTTCTCTCTTCTTGTTCTTGACCACATTTCAAGCCATAAACACCTTTAAATTTCTTGATTTGAAAATCGAAATAAAGATCAACCAACATTTAAGTGTTGGTAAAAAGATCTATCTTACATTCTTCATCTTTCCCTTGTATTTTTATTTAATTTTCTTCTACTTTCTTCTTCTTCTTCTTAATCTTATTTCTATACATCTATGAGAGTTTTAATAGTAGATTACACATCCAAGATATTCTAAATTTCTTTTCAAGGTGGTAATTAATGATCCATGCACCAAAAACTCAATGAAATGGAGTTATAGTTACATGTATGTGAAGTATTCCTACCATTTGATGTGTGGATCACATGCATGTGTTCATCTTTTAACTGCATCTCCTTTTGAAGTTAGTAAATGGTACATTATATACTCCTGATATGTTAAATGTCAAAAAAATGGTGATAATAAATTATTCTTGCAACTAGAACTCAAGAAAATGAAGACTTTAAGTATATGCATGTGAAGACTTCTACTCTTTTTATGTATGCATCACATGCATGTGCTCTTGAGTTATTTAATAATTTGTTATTCGAAATATATTATATATAAAAAGTGTAGACCTCAAATATTGCATTAAAATGCTAAAACATTATTCAAAAGTGAAATTAAAATAAGTAGGCAGATTTGAGATTTCAAGAATAAGATAGAAAAATGAAATCATAAAAAATTTCGATATAAGGGGGGGCATATTAGTACATGAAAATCATATAACTAAGATCTAAACATAAAAGAAAGGATATAATGTATAAAATATATTAGGACTTATGTAAAAGACTTAGCTACAAATATATATTCTAAAGAAAATCATTATTACTTATAAGAGTTATAGTAATAAAAACAAATGTAGGTATGAATGTGTGTGTATATATATATATATATATATATGTGTGTGTGTGTGTGTGTGTATATATACATATTTATTATACACACACATACCATATATATGTGTGTGTATATATATACATATTTATTATACACACACATACCATACCCCTTCACCTACAAATTCCATTTCATTTCTCCATCACTATCAAACTCTCTCTTCTTCTCTCTTCTTGTTCTTAACCAAATTTCCCACCATAAACTCCTTCAAATTTATGGATTTGAAAATCTTGATTAAGATCAATCAACATTCAAGTGTTGGTAAGATGATCTATCTTACATTCTTCATCATTCTTTTGTATTTCTCTTTAATTTTCTTCTACTTTCTTCTTCTTCTTCTTCTTCTTCTTCTTCTTCTTCTTCTTCTTCTTCTTCTTCTTCTTCTTCTTCTTCTTCTTCTTCTTCTTCTTCTTCTTTTTCTTAAGATTATGATTTTGAAACATCTATGAGAGTTTTAATGGTAGATTACACACCCAAGATATTCTAAACATATATGCATGTTTTAAGTGGTATTCGATGATCCATGCGTAAAAAACTCAAAGAAATGGAGTTTTAGTTACTTGCATGTGTTCATATTTTAATTTCATTTCCTTTTGAAGTTACTAGATGGTATATTATACATTCATGACATGTTAAATGTCTTAATATGATGATAATCCATGATCCGTTCAACTAGAACTCAAGATAATAGATATTTAACTATATGCTTGTGAAGATTCTTACTCTTTTTTTATATGGATCACACGCATGTGTCTTGAGTTAATTAATGGTTTATTTACCTCTACACTTTCTCCATCTCCCTACACTGTATTCACACTTGATTCTCCTGCTAAGCCTACTGTCTTTTTCCCTACCTTTGATGATGACAAAAAGGGGGAGAGGTCAGGCTCTTCAGACTCTGCTTCAAGCATATATTCAGCTACTGCTAGAGTAGCATGGGATGCATATGTTGCTCAAGTGGAATCTCACCAAGTAGAAGAAAGAGTAGTAGAAGCATCAAATTCAAAAACAATTAACTGCTGAGGGGGAGAGATCATCTAAGGGGGATCAACCTGCTCAACTTGAGCAGAGGCCTAAAAGAAGGATAAAACAACAAGCTAGAAGGAAGAGTGCAAAGAAGTCAAAGCAAGGTGAACCCTGGGCTCCAATTCAAGTTCCATCAAATGAATCTGATGATGATGATGATGATGAATTGCCTCTATCCTCTATGTTCAACCTGCCAAAGCAGACTCCACCCTCAACTAATCCAACAGTCCAAGCTTCCTCTCCTGCAAAACCAAGTCCTTCAACTCCAAAAGGCTCTTTTAAAAAGGAAAGGAAAGAAAATCATGTAAGCTGAGGAGATTGAAGAGGAAGAAAGAAGAGAGGAAGAGTTACAAAAAGATGAGGAAAACCTCAAAGAGCTTAGTGACCTGGCTGCTGCACTTGGCACATCAATTGAAGAAGTATTAAAAGCCAAGGAAAGGCAGCAGAAGGACTTCACTGCTCCTGAGGATCTTGCTGCTGCTGTTGGTGCTATAGATGATGAGTTAAGAGAGATACAAGAAGAAGAATTGATCATCCTATCCTCTCAAGCTCATCAAGTGCAAGAAACACCACAACAAGGTGACCCTTCTGCCAAGAAAATTCCTAAAAGAGGTGTGGGGATTTCGTGGGCTAGCAACGGAAGCAAAGGTACAAGAAAAAAAAAGCCCAATGTACAACAAAACCAAGCACAAAAAGATAAATCCCAAAAGAGGACAAAACTCTATGTAAAGAAATGCAACATGCAAAGAAGAAATAGGGTTATACCTTTCTCCTTAGCTCCAGAAATGATCTTGTGGTTGTATGGATGCTCCTCCAAGAATGAAAAAATGCGGATCTTCTATTGGGATGTACCTCGGGAACACGTCAAACCACGAGTGCTAGCAAGCCTTTGTGATACTTCAACAAGAATACCACTCTGGAACATCAACAAGAACTATGTTTCTGGAACCACACTTGTGAACACTCTCTTCATGCTCTCATACTTAAGAGAATATGTGTAGCAAGTGTATCATGGTCTTGAGAGAAAAATGTGAGCATAAAAACCATTCTATTTTTTTTCATCTGTTTCCAGATCCATATTATTACCTCTAAACCGGCCAAAGACATAAACATATGTCTCCCATGCATTGGCTAGCTTTGGAGGTGATTTGACAAAAGGCACATGCAGACTTAGTGGGGCTAACCCCTTAATGGTAGCGGTGCTAACGCGATCTATTAGTGACATGACACAAAGTACATGCAGCCTTAGCGGCACTAACCGTTACGGTTTAGCGGCGCTAAACCCTTAACGTTAGCGGCGCTATCGCGGTCTTCCATGTCAACTTTTGTCTTTTGTCCATTTTGGTCCCTTTACTTAAGTTGCTGTCAGGTTTGAGCCCGGCGTATGACCCAATAGGCCCATACATCATCAGCAGCGGTCTATATGGCGTACGTGCATTAGTGGGCATTTTCTAACAAACTCCCACTTGCACATAATGCACCGTACCCAAGTAACCACAGACAAAGAGCGGCCTCTAGCAAAGCATCAATGCCCCCAAGTCAGTATGGGTTCCGCCTCTTTGCAGAAAACCATAACCTACAAGAACGTAGTGGTCCTATAGATAAGTGATCAAACATCCTTTTGTTCGCGATATCCTTGTGAACACGAGACATGGATTAAATGTCAATCTCCAGATCGTTGACGATTATGTTTCTCGATCTTGATTGGTGGTGACCAAAATTTAAGGACATACCTGATTCTCAATTAATATTCCTTTGCGCATGGCCATGCTAGTTTTGGTGTCAGCTCCCAATCATCGAATGGCCCAAGGATATCTCTCATATCAGAGGAACAAATTCCATTGACTGTACAATCCCATAGCGTGAATCTTATCTTACTTAACTATACCCTTTATAATAGCCAGTTACGAACTATGTTTTGAAATAATCAAAATAAGAAAGATTCATGCCATAGTAATTCATACATCAAAGGTTAAAGGACGTAATGATATTACCATCCCGAGTTGCTTGTGACCATGATCCATGAAGTGAATTCAGGTGTGGCTCTTCCAGTCACTTGAAACTCCTTTCAATCACATGTTACTGTTGCGTTTCATGCATTCAATCCTTGATCAATGCATAACCAACACCTAACCTCAGCCTTAACTCAAACTTCCTTCCCTTGAAGAATGACTGGCTGTGGAAATTTAGAATGTATAAACATTCTGGGAAGTGGTTAAACATGCTAAGATGGAATACAGTAAAGACCAATGAAGGTAACCGCATCATGTGTATATATAGTCTCCACTATATATCGAGACAATCATCGGTTAGCAGTACTGCTTACAGTTCCCAAAGCTTATTAGTAAATTAAACATTTATTAAAACAATGTTCAAGCCGAGTTATCTGTTAGAAATATGCCTACTAATGCACGTATGCCATATAGACCGCTGCTGATGATGTATGGGCCTATTGGGTCATACACCGGGGTCAAACCTGACAGCAACTAAAGTAAAGGGACAAAAAATGGCAACAGACAAAAGTTGACATCGCAGGCCGCGTTAGCGCCGCTAACTTTAAGGGTTAGCGCCGCTAAGCCCTAAAGTTTAGCGTCGCTACGGCTGCATGTAATTTGTGTCAAATCACTGACAGATCGCGTTAGTGCCTCTAACCTTAAGGGGTTAGCGCCGCTAATCCTTATGGGTTAGCACCGCTAAGTCTGCATGTGGCTTTTGTCAAATCACGTTAAAAGCTGGCCAATGCGTGGGTGACTTGTAATAACCTCTTGGGCAGAAAATAAGGGGGTAAGGGACGAAAAGTTGAAGATATTTTCATTCCTTTCTAGTCTCTTTTGACATATAGCCATTTTCTCTCTAAAATGATACTCTCTTTTGTGCAAGATTAGGCTAAGTAAGAGCATAAGAGAGTGGGTTCCAGAATCATAGATCATAGTTGCTGTTCCAGAGTGGTTTTCAAAGTGAAGTATCATAATGGCTTGCTAGCACTCGTGGTTTGACGTGTTCCGGGGGTATATCCCAATAGTTGATCCATGTTTCGTTCTTGGATCATCACCACCACGAGGATTGAAGTTTTCTGGAGCAAAGGAGGCAGGTATAACCTTCTTTCCTTTTGCATGTTGCATTTCTTTAGCATAGAGTTTGCTCCTCTTTTGGGATTTCTTGTTTTGTGCATTGATGTGTTGTACTTTAGGCTTAAAATCTTGTACTTTGCTTCCGCAACTTGCCCACGAAATCCCATCAGTGGTATCAGAGCCACCTCTATGTTAGATTTGCACATGGTGGCCTGAAAAACCCCGAAATCGAAATGTTTGTTTTTTGTTCGAACCAGGTTAGCGGCGCTAACCTTGAGTTTGCGGCGCTAACTAGTAAATGTTAGCGGCGCTAACGCACTGTTACAGATTTTGGTTTCAAGTTAAAAACAGTTTTGGTCTCGGGATTTTTTTGGTATTTTTGAGTTTGTGGAAATTTGTTCCAGATTTTGATTTGGTAATTTTGTTACCATTTTCTTATGTTTGGTTATATGTGGTTGATTTGAAATTGGTACCCTTGCCTTAGACCTTGTGGTTGATTTTGTGTGTTTTGTTGCAATTTGGTGATTTTAAATCACAAATGGGCTGTAATATTTATTAATTCAGATTTGTTTGTAATAATATTGTGGCTTGCATGCCATTTCATTCATCCGTGTAATTTGTAATAGATAAATTAGGAAAATTGTGGCTTGCATGCCATTTATTTTCTATTTGTATGTATTGTAAATTTGGATGAAGACACACAAAAAGGAGTCAAAAGGAGATGGAGCATGACCATAGAAGCCGGTTCAATCCAATGGAGATGGCGGCTCTAGTGGGAGCTCGCATCGGAGTCATTTTTTCCCTTAGACATACCACGTTCTTCCTGTTTTGGCTCACGAAAAGAACGCATAGGATTTTGGCAAGGGTTACCAATTTATTTCGTTTATATGCATGTGATGTGATTTTATATCTTGCATGGTTTGTTTAGGATTCGCATGCCAGATAATTTTACAAAATTAATAAAATCACAAGAGATTTGATAAAAATGGTTTATAACTCTCGCACGCGCTCACATACAAGATTAACCCACCTAGTGGAAATAGGTTTTGTCACTAAACAAGTTAATCTGTAACCAAGCCGAAAACAAAAGCCCGTTTTCATAAAATGTAAATCTTGCACCATCCGTAAGTCGATACCACCCGAATATAGATTTATGAGTTTTGGTTGTCGAGCTTAGCACGATCTAACACTCATAAAACTGTCTGGAAGGTGAGTATGGAAAATTCACAATTTTGGTTGTCGAGTTTAGCACGAGCCAATTTTGGTGGGTTTGACATCGTATGTCTTGACGGACGATTTACAATTGCAAATTAAAATCCTTGAGTGATTGTCGAGCTTAGCACGAGTCAACCAATAATTTTAATTTGGAATTGGTGCAGGTAGGGATCAAACATACCAAACGACCGATGGTTGTCGTAGGATCCCGCAAGTGTCTAAGAGTTGCAATAGAGATTGCAATCGGTAAAATGGTTATCAGCCTAAATAGCTCCATGAATTGATCCGCGGCAAACCCGTCATGAATTGGAGTGAAATATGGTTCTTAGCCCTTGTTAAAATATTTTTCGAAACAATATGGGTAATTATTTTAACGAGGATTAAATCAAACTAACTAATTCGCGTACTCTTCTTTAATATAGGATGTCGAATAATAACCACACCACGTCGAACTTTTCACTTCGTATGTTCCTAGAAAGGGAGAAACTCAGGGGAGTGAACTTTGCTGACTGGCTTAGGCAATTGAGAATTGTCCTACATGCCGAGTCTAAGTTGGACATCCTTGAGGAACCCCTTCCTGAATCACCTGCTATCGATGCGGCATAGACCATCTGATACGCGTATGAAAAGCGTGTATGGGATATGCACGATGTTGCTTCTCTTATGTTATCAAGTATGAGCTCGGAACTGCGAAAGCAATTTGAGCACATGACTGTGTATGACATGGTTAACAGGCTGAAGGATATATTCCAACAGCAAGTTAGGCAAGAACACTATGAGTGTGTTAAAATGCTAGCCGGTTGTAGGATGCGGGAAGGCGGGAGTGTAAGTGCCCATGTTTTGAAGATGAAATCATACATGGACCAAATGGAGAGGCTAGGATTTCCTATAGGGAGGGAGCTCAGTGTGAATTTCATACTTCAGTCTCTGCCCGCATCATATGAATAGTTTGTCAAGAACTATCATATGCATGCAAAGGAAATATCTATAGATGAATTGCATGGAATGTGGAAGATGTAGAATCTAACATATCCAAGCATGAATCAACCTCATCCACTCTCATACTTGGTTCTAAGGAACAACATATTATGAGGAAGAAGAAATCGATCCCATCAAAAGAAGAAGTTGGAGTATCCAAGCTTGCTTCAAGTTTTGAGTCTATGGACATTGATGATGTGCCTAAGGAGACTCAACAAGGGGTGGTTTGCTACTTCTGTGGAAGATTTAGGGATTAGGGCCGTCATTCATGCCCTTCGTGACGAGAGGATATAAAACTTCTCAGAAAAGAGAGAGTTAATTTTTCTACATGAGGTATATTCATGATTATACTTCATTGCTATTCCTTAATAAGCTGGATTGATTACCGGAGCTATAAGCCTCACGTTTGTCACAAATTAATTTTGTCACAAAGTGTAGGTCTGTTTGTTGCAAGAAGGAAGAGCTTGAAGAACCGGATCTCTAAAGAAGAAATTTTGTTGATTGTCTTCTACAAGAGAATTGGGAGTGTTGGTCTCGCCATTATTTCCGGATTAATTGTTACTTTTGTATTTATGCCCTGCGTGGCAAGACTTGCTTTATTGTATGTTTTTTTTAAGATGATGGATGTATTTTGACTCTTGTATTTTATGAAAAGATTTTTCATATTGATGGTTTCATTTCAAATTCGATCCATGTCGATGCTTATGTGTTATTTTTGACCATTTATGGTGCTCAAATACACATTTGGTGACGATGGATTTGGCTTGGAATTGAAACATTTTGAAAAATTGTTTTAAGATGTTTTTGTCAAAACTTATCCATATCATGGCATACATAAAGACTCGTTATAAGTAATAAGGCAATCATGAATATTTGATTCTTAGATCAAAAAGTGGTTTGGATACATTAGTTCTATGGCATAATCAAACTTGACCAAGTAAACAACATTTTCATCGCTTAGATCCGTGTGGTTTTGATCTTCGTAAAAGTTTAACTTTGGGTTAAATGAAAGATGCAAATCTTGTTTTATTGGACTTGGGTGATTAAGAAATCCTTCACCAGTGTTGGTAGGAAGGATTAAGACTTGTTGGATCTTGATCACACTTGTGTCGATAGTCCGTTCAAGTATACCACATCGAGTGACACTAGTAAAATTCTCCATCACCATCTTTATGATAGTTGTTAGGAGAATGTTTAACAAGACAAAAAGGTTTGTGTCTGAAACCTGGAGGTGTTCGGAAATAACCTAAGGAAAAACTAAGAATCAGTAAGGGCATATAGATTTCAATTCTTAGATCCAGAAAAGATGCTAAGTTTTCATATCTATATTTGTTTAAACATAAAATGAATCATGGGTTTAACCCATAATTCGTTTTATTTGAAAGACACATTTGTACATGGTGTCACATGCAAGAAAACCGGATATCTTTATTGATGATCTGGGTAAAGGCAGGTCTAAAACATGTATTCAATGTGATTGGTATACATTAATTTTATGAACCAAGTCCTGAATCTAAAACCCAACATGATGGTCACCTAAGCATCCAATGAGATTTTGACTAGAAAGAGTTCTTTGCTTGTCAAATCTCATAACTTAAAATTATCCAGTCTACATTAAGTGGGAGATGGATGAATTAGAAACTAAGTTGATGCTTATATATATTTAAGTAGTTCATCTGAGTTTTGGGTAGTTGTTACTTGAACTTATGGGAACCTTGTTTGGTTTCTCAAAAGGGAGAAGACAATATCCAAAAGCATTCCAGTAGAAGAACGTAAAACTTAAATAAGAGACCTAATGTTGACACAAGCATTTAATCAACATAGAGAGGCTGATAAAACCTGACAATATCTATTACTTCTTTAAATCTGATGGAAGTCAAGAAGGTTGTTTAGATATGTGGTTGTCATATTTTAGTAACAGCAGCTTGATGGTGAATCAGTGTGAGGTCACCATTTATCGGAAACATAGTGGGACCCTGAGTTTACTAGTGTATATAAGAGGAGAATGGGTACATAGATGTAACCTATTTACTGCATCCAAGTACTTGACATGGGTTAATCTCATACATAAGGTGTTATCCAAGAAGGGTGAAGGGACTAAAATATATGCAATCATTGACAACTTCAAATACCGACTAGAGACAAAGTGTTTCATATTGATTGTATGGAAACATGCTTTAGTGGCTATGTTGAAGATAACTTGGATAAAGTGAAGTATTGTTGTCACCCTGCGGAAACAAGTTAGTTCACTTGGACGTAAGAGACCTGTATCCTTCATAGGATTAAGTTGAGGAAATGCTTGAGGCACTTTCCAAAGGTCTTACACATCCGTAATATCCAGATTAGGTCTGGATTATGTGAAACATTGTTTTCATTTTGGGAAACAAGTTAGTTCACATGGAAACAAGAAGACCTTGCTCCTTCACAAGATTAAGTTGAGGAAATGTTTTGAAACATGTTCCGAGGTCTTACATATCAATTATATCCAAGTTGTGTCCATGACTGAGGTCAACAAAACCTGCATCTTGTGGCTGTAGTCTTGCTTTACGAGAGAATCAAAATGAGTTTTCTTGAAAGCATAGATTAAGCCAGATACTCTTGTTAGGGCTAGTGGGAGCTTTAAGTGTTCCTGGTAAAATATACTCAAATGATAATAATGTCCTAATCTATGGTTGTTTTCAACCTATTGATGGAATTATTGTTTCACGCGTATAAATAAGAATATAAAGTGGATTCTAAAATTCAAGAAATACTGAAGTATGTTCTTGATGTTCGATGAAAATAGAGTTGTCTTGAGTAAGTTATTATTGCAAGTCAATCTATACTAATAAGACTGTCGATTTAATCGAAGTCTTCAATAAACAAATATGTAGTGTAGATACGACATTTAAATTCCAATGAGTGTCATTGACCCTATTGTGTACTTCGGTAACATTAAGGGTATGTCGACTCGGATAAACACGAGTGTCAGTGACTCTATTGTGAACTTCGGTTACATTGAGGGTATGTCGACTCTTATAAACATAAGTGTCATTAATCCTATTGTAGACTTCGGTAACAATGAGGATATGACGACTATGATAACCGAATGTATGATCTCTTCGATAAACACTATGCAAGTAGTGTAATAAGAGAATACAAAAGAGTACAAAGGGATATTGCGTTGATGATCCCATCGTTAAGCCATTGTCAAATACTAGTGATGAATTTCATACTAGGTATAATAGCATCGTTCATGCTAATGACTAGGCTTTAACATCGTTTTAGTAAATGTTTGATTTACTAATAAACTTTGGGAACTGTAAGCAGTACTGCTAACCGATGATTGTATCGATATATAGTGGAGACTATATATACGTATGATGCGGTTACCTTCATTGGTCTTTATTGTGTTCCATCTTAGCATGTTTAACCACTTCCAAGAATGTATATACATTCGAAATTTCCACAGTCAGTCACTCTTCGATGGGAAGGAAGTTTGAATTAAGGTTGAGGTTAGGTGTTGGTTATGCATTGATCGAGGATTGAATGCATGAAACACAACAGTAACCTGTGCTTGAATGGAGTTTCAAGTGACTGGAAAACCCACACCTGAGTTCACTTCATGGATCATGGTCACAAGTAACTCGGGATAGTAATATCATTATGTCATTCGACCTGAGATGTATGAATAGCTATAGCATGAATCTTTCTTAATTTGATTATGTCAAAACGTAGTTCGTAACTGGCTATTATAAAAGGAATAGTTAAGTAAGATAAGATTCACGCTATGGGATTGTACAGAAAACGGAATTTGTCCCTCTGATATGAGAGATATCCCTTGGCCCCTCGATGATTGGGCGCTGACACCAAAACTCGCATGGCCATGCCCAAAGGAATATTGATTGAGAATCAGATATGTCCTTAAATTTTGGTCACTACCAATCAAGATCGAGAAACATAAGCGTGAACGATCTGGAGATTGAGGGCATCGATGCTTTACTAGAGGCCGCTTTTTGTCTGTGGTTACATGGATACGGTGCATTATGTGCAAGTGGGAGTTTGTTAGAAATATGCCCACTAATGCACGTACGCCATATAGACCGCTGCTGATGATGTATGGGCCTATTGGGTCATACACCGGGGTCAAACCTGACAACAACTAAAGTAAAGGGACCAAAAATGGCAAAAGACAAAAGTTGACATCGCAGGCCGCGTTAGCGCCGCTAACTTTAAGGGTTATTGCCGCTAAACCCTAAAGTTTAGCGCCGCTGCGGCTGCATGTAGTTTGTGTCAAATCACTGATAGATCGCGTCAGCGCCGCTAACCTTAAGGGGTTAGCGCCGCTAATCCTTATGGGTTAGCGGCGCTAAGTCTGCATGTGCCTTTTGTCAAATCACCTCAAAAGCTGGTCAATGCGTGGGTGACTTGTAATAACCTCTTGGGCCGGGCATAAGGGGATAAGGGACGAAATGTTGAGGGTGTATTCATTCCTTTCTAGTCTCTTTTGACATATAGCCATTTTCTCTCTAAAATGATACTCTCTTTAGTGCAAGATTAGGCTAAGTAAGAGCATAAGAGGGTGGGTTCCAGAATCATATATCATAATGGCTCTTCCAGAGTGGTTTTCAAAGTGAAGTACCACAATGGCTTGCTAGCACTCGCGGTTTGACGTGTTCTCGGGGTATATCCCAATAGTTGATCCGTGTTTCGTTCTTGGAGCATCACCTCCACGAGGATTGAAGTTTTCTGGAGCAAAGGAGGCAGGTATAACCTTCTTTCCTTTTGCATGTTGCATTTCTGTAGCATAGAGTTTGGTCCTCTTTTGGGATTTCTTGTTTTGTGCATTGATGTGTTGTACTTTGGGCTTAAAATCTTGTACTTTGCTTCCGCTGCTTGCCCACGAAATCCCAACATCATCACCATGAATGAAGCTATTATACCTAGTATGATCTTCATCACTAGTATTTGACAATGACTTAACGATGGGATAATCAACGCAATATCCCTTTGTACTCTTTTGTATTCTCTCACTAAACCACTTGCATAGTGTTTATCAAAGAGATTGCATATAAGGTTATCATAGTCGTCATATCCTCAATGTTACCGAAGTCTACAATAGGATTAATGACACTTATGTTTAGAAGTAGAAGTTTGATGGAGTTCCATCATGAAAGTACCTGAAGATTCTGGTCCTGAAATGCTCATGGCGTTGAGCTTGTTGAACCCCTCAAGGTACTTTGGGCAGCTTCGGCGGTAGTGCCCCTTGCCCCCTCAAAAAAGCATTGAGCATCCTCCGGGGTCTTGGTTTGGGGAAGTTTCCCCTTACCCTTACCATCCGAGGTGGGGTTAGGCTTGGAAGGGGTGCTCTTCTTTTTCTTTTTCTTGGAGATACGGCCATCCTGGATGGCTGGAACGAGAGTGGAAGAAGAAGATGGCTTGCTCTTGGTCATGCTCGCTTCGGCAGTTTTGAGCATACCATGCAGCTCCATCAAGGATTTATCCATGTTGTGCATATGATAACTCATAGTGAATTGATCATATGTGCTGCCAGGGATTGGAGGATTAAATCGACCACCATCTCCCTCCCAATGGTGAATCCTAACTTCTCCATACGCTCGATGTTTCCTTTCATACACAAAACATGAGCGCTCACGTTCCCTCCGTCTTGAAGCTTGTAAGCGAGAACGGACTTGAAGAATTCATACCTCTCATGCCTCGCTGCTATTGGAACATATCCTTCAGCTGCACGATCAGGTCGTAGGCACTCAAGTGCTCCATTTGCTTTTGCAAATCGGAGCTCATCATGCTCAACATGAGGCATGTGATCTCCTCAGTTTTCTTGAGGCATTTTTCGTACGCCTTCTCGGACCGCCCTCTTCGCACCGTTTGGAGGTGCCTCGGGTAAGGATTCCTCAATGGTGTGAAACTTTCCTTGATAGCGTAGGACAAGCCTCAGCTACCTATGCCAATCCATGAAGTTGCTACCGTTGAGTTTCTCCTTTTCAAGGAAAACTCGTAGAGAAACATTGGTGGTGGTGTTATTTGCGCTTGTTAATGCCATCTAAAATTTGCAAAGTAGATTTTAGTTAGTTTGATTTTTTATCTTGTTAAAACAATTTACCCATAAAGAATCATTTTAACAAGGCTAAGAACCGTATTTCATCCTACCATATGACGGGGTTACCGCGGATCACATGATAAAACTATTTAGGTCGGCAACCATTTTGCCAATTGCAATCCCTATTGCAATCCTTAGCATCTTGCGGGATCCTACGAAAACCAAGGGTCGTTTGGCATGTTTGATCTCTTCTTGCACCAATATTAAGCTTTGAAAGTTTGATTAACTCGTGCTAAGCTCGACAATTAATCAAGATTTCAAACTGAAAATTGCAAATCGTCCATCAAGACATACGGTAACAAATTCATCAAAGTTGGCTCGTGCTAAGCTCGACAACCAAAATTGTAAACTTGTCATACTCACCTACCACAAAGTTTTTTGAGAATTGGCTCGTGCTAAGCTCGACAACCAAATCCCATAATACTAGATTCGGGTGGTATCGACTTACGGATGGTGCATGATTTACGTTTTATGGAAAGACGGGCTTTTTTTCCGGATTGATTTTAGATTAACTTATTAGTGACAAAACCTAATTTCACTAGGTGTGTTAATCTTGGATGTGATCGCTCGAGAGAATTGTAAACCATTTTTAGCAAATCTCTTGTGATTTTATTAATTTTTGAAAAGTTGTCTAGCATGCGAATCCTAAGCAAACCATGCACAGCAAAATCACATCACACGCATAAAAATATTATAATTGGTAACCCTTGCCATAAAAACCTATGCGTTCTTCCCATGAGCCAAACGGGAAGAACATGGTCAATTCTAAGGGACAAAAGTACTCCGATGCGAGCTCCCACTAGAACCGCGATCTCCTCGGATTTCACCGGCTTCTATGGACATCTTGTTCCATCTTCTTTGACTCCTCTTGTGTGTCTTCAGCCACCATGAATTACAATACATACAATAGAATAAAGACTGACATGCAAGCCACAATATTCCTATTTACCTATTACAATTACATAGATGAATGAAATGGCATGCAAGCCACATTATTATTACAAATTTATCAAATGAATAATAATACAACCACAAATGAATCCAAACACACATACAACCATAAGGTCTAGGCAAGGCTACCAATTTATATATATCCACATACAACCAAACTTAGCATCAAAGCTATTGGAAAAACAAGATATAACAACAAAAATAAAAATTTCCAAAAGCCTCAAAAGGACCAAAAACCTGAGACCAATAATTGTTTTTAACTTGAAACCAAAATTGTTACAGCATTGATAACGCCGCTAAACTTAAGAGTTAGTGCCGCTAACTCAAGTTTAGCGCCGCTAACCCTATTCAACAGAAAACAAACATTTTTGATTTTGGGTTTTTGAGGCCACCATGTGCAAATCTAACATAGAGGTAGGTCTGATATCGTTGTTGGTGTTTCCAGGGAACACAACGGAAGCAATGCACAACAAACAATGCCCAAAGGTACAACAATAAAACATAAAATGAAACCCCACATAAGTGTCCCAAACTCTATGAACAAAAATGCAACATGTACAAGGAGTGAAAAGATGATTATACCTTCCTGCTAAGCTCTTAGAAAACGTGTAAGAAGTGGTGATGACCTTAGAACCAAATACCGAGTTCTCTCTATCAAAAATCCACTCCGGGAACACGTCAAACTCCAAGTACTAGCTTGCTCTTGTGATTCTTCTCTCAGAAAACCACTCAAGAATAGCAATTAGGTGATAAAGTTTCTGGAACCTTTTGTGTATACTCACTCTAAGGCTTTGGTAAGCACTTAAAAAAGTATGTATGTCAATGTAGCCAAGAGTATGAGAAGAGAGCTATTAAGCTTCTTTTATAAACTCTCACATCTCATTTGATCTTCCTAAGGCTGGCCCAAACACATTTATGGCCTTCACATGTATTGGCCAAGCATAGAGGTGATTTGACAAAAAGGCACATGCAGCCGTAGCGACGCTATCTTAAGGTTAGTGGCGCTATCGGGGCCTGCCAAGTGACATGACACAAAGTACATGTAGCCGTAGCGGCTCTAACCCATAATGGTTAGCGGTGCTAGCACCTTATGGTTAGCAGCGCTAACGCGGCCAGCGATATCAACTTTTGTATTTTGCCATTTTTAGGCTTGATTGAAAACCTAAATTCATTACCACCAATGTTACTCTTTCGGATCCTTGAACATTATCTATTCTAGGCTGGATTGAAAACCCAAATTTATGGGCCACATCAAAGGTTGTAGCACATAGGTTGTTAGATATTGAGTAGATCAGTATGTCTTCGATGGATACATACTTGTCAGGATCGGATATATATTATATCAAATAACAAGAACTAACTTTTAAATAATAAATCAGAGTAAAATAAAAGTTAATCTTTAACTATGATCACAATCAACTAAGAAGTTGCGGAATCACACTTAATTGATTAAAGAAGGTTTTAAACAAAGATTAATTCAATCAAACAGTAGTTTTATTAATCAACCAGAATGATTACAAAAGCAAACTTCACCCCCAATCTAACTTATTCTGTTAGACGAAGAACACAGACTGTTCTTAGGTTTCAACAAGAAACTTAGAGGCTAAACACTTTCTGAAAAAAAATAAATAACAATAAGAACAAATGCTTTTAATAATGAGATCAAGTCGTCGTCGTCAATTGATCATCTAATGAAGTATATATAGACTCTTGATCCTCCTTGAATTGTTGACAGTTAGGTAATCTTCTATCTTATGAGATAATCTTGATAATCTTCAAAGTATTTCGAGATATCTTCTAAGATAGGATTTTCCAAATATAGCTCAACAGAAACTATTTAATGAACACAACAGTTCTTTAGTCTTCTAACAGTCTTCAGCTTCAAGGTCTTCTAACAGTTTTGACTTTGCCAACTAACAGTTCTGAACTTTTGTACTAACAGTTGTAAACCTTGCAGCAATTGTTAGTTACAACTGTTTTTCATATCTAACAGTTTTACCTTTGCATGTTCAACAGTTTCAATAACTTAGCGAATTTCCCAACAATCTCCCCCTAACTTAAAGTATTGAACAATACACTTAAGTTGTTTTATAGGGTTCAACCATAGAAACATTCACATAAGCAAAGAACACATTAACATTAATTTTGCAAAGTAAAATTGTTATAATCAAAATATGAAAGAAAAATTACATTTTCTCTTTCTCTATCAGCTCCATCCTTTCTTTCAGTCTTCTTCCCAGATCTTCCCATAACCTTATAGGACCATAGAACCTTGCCTTTACCATGTACATCAGCTTGGTCCTACTGTGATCAACAAAATTAAGATCAAACCACTGGGTTTTAGCATTGTTTGTCACAAGATTATACACCCTTGATCTTTCAAAAACTTTCACAGTCGATATAGGAAATCTTTCATCACTTGTCAGTAAAGACATTACTCTCTGTGGATTGCATATACTCGATAAATGTACTAAAAATACTTTTATCTCAATTTCAGCATCCTTTCCAAAATGACTTACCCCATATTCATACATTTCTTGTACATCTCTCCTGGTCACACTATCCATCATTGCAGAGAAACTGACATAGCTTTCAATTGGTTCCACCTCTCTAACAATGGTGACACCCTGCTTTCCAGTTTCCACTCTCAGCATTTCAAACCTCCATTCTTTGATATGCGACTTTTGAGCTTCAAATTTATCAATTCTTTCTTTTATCTCTTTTGAGAGTCTATCTTGCAAAATAGTTTTGACCAAGCCTGTTTTGACTTTTTCTTCAGACTGTTGGGGTTTTTGGACTGATTGGGGTTTCTTCTTTTCCACTACTGGCTTGGGAGGTGGAACTGTTTTCTTCTTTACAACTCTTTTTCTTTTTACTCCCTTACCAGCAGCTTCCTTTACTTTCTCTTCTTCATCAATCTGAGTAGTAATCTCATCAGCCAGCTTCTTTGCTATCTCAAAATCAGTCTGTTCTTGTTCTCTTAGCTCAGCTGCTAGCCTTAATGCAAATTCATGATCACGCTCTTCTTGTTGCTGTCTTGAAAGCTTGAGTTTAGGACAAACAACAACAATTTCTTTACCTTTGCCTGAAACAGGAGGCAACTCAGATTCTTTCTTTCCTTCCTGGATGACTACCCCTTTATACCCTTTCTTTGGTGGTAAAGATTCTAACGTAGCAACCTTTCCATGAAGCCATCCATCATCAATTTTCTGTGCCATTCTAGAAGAACTTATTCCCAGATATTGAGCACTAATATCAACCAAATAGTTCTGCTTAACTGTTGACCACGATTTGAAAATCTCAGTGCTTGGAACATCTCCAGTTGATACCATCCTGTTGATTAGCATCCTATCAACACTTGAAAGCTGTTCTTCTTCTTCTTCTTCATTAACCGCTTGGACACTTGCAACTGTTAGTTTATTTGAATTTACAACTGTTGGTTGTGGTGTTGCAACTGTTTGCTCATTTGGAGCAACAACTGTTTGTTTATCCTGTGAAACTGTCTGCTTAACTTCTTCCTGCTTGGATTTTCTTCTTCCTTTAGCTTGAGCAGTTGAAGAGATTTTCACCAAGGATTTGGGTTTAAGTAACATCTCATGAGTATGAAGAACATTTGTTGCTTTCTTCAGATTCTCATCAAGAAAATTCAGCTGCTTATCTTGCCTTATTAACACCTCATTGTGAACTGCTACCACCTTGAGTACTTCGGTTGCCTTCTCCAACTGTTCAGTCAGTTCTTTTATCTTCTCATCTTGAGAAACTATCCTTTTGTTTTGAAGAGCAATCCTTTTCTTTAGGTGTAAATGAGCAGCAAGGTAAGGTGCAAAGTTAGGATCCGTCAATGCATGTTGTTTTAGTCTAGTCTCAATGTCAGTTAGTGTTTCCACTGTGACCATATCATCGACATTTTTCACTGGTGGCTTACTCCCTTGAGTATCACCATCAGTACCCCTCTTTTCTTGGTTTTGGGGATTACCAGAAACTGTTTTACTAGTCTCTGTTGCCATGGTTGAGGTCTTAGCTATGTTAACATTGTCCTGTTTATCCCTTGCGGATAAAACAGTAGTGTCAGCCTCAAAGACCATATGATCACCCTCTTGAGGAATGATCACCTCCTCATTGTGCCTGGGAGACAACACCAAAGGTTCCCTTTCGATATTCTGCACAGGTAAATGCACCTGTGCAGGGCTAACAATTTGGGGTTCTCTAACTGTGGTGGAAGGAGCACCAACAGTTTTCCTCCTTTTTTTAAATATTTTTAGTGCAGGGGCTTGTGTTGTAGATTTTTCAAAAGAAACAGGTTGGAAATTTTGAGTATCTTGGACTGTGGGTTCCAGTGTTGGTGGTGTAGCAATACGATGGGTTTCATGCTCAACACTGGCAGTCCTGTTTCTTGACAAAAACTCCACCATTTCAGAGAGTGGAGGAGTTATGGCACCAGAGAAACTCTTGCCATTAATCAACAGTTTGCTCAAAGTGGAAGCCACATGAGCAGAGGGAATAATGACCCTCTTGTGTGTTTTTAGATTTGGCAACAAAAAGTTTAACAATACTTGCACAAATCGAGGATACATCAAAAAGAGACCATACTTGGTCCCTAGATGTTTTACCATGCCATTGAAAATTAATTTTGAAAAATTGAAGCAACGATTGTTGGCCAAACAGATTAAGGCCAAAGCAATGTTGCTTCCAAACTCGTTCCATCCTGTTCTTTTAGGACTAATGCACTGTTGGAGAGTATGGATTAAATACTTCCAGTGAGCACAAAATTGTCCTTTATAGAATGTACCCTTCCCTGAAGGACCCTCATACCCAAGCTTAACAAGCTCGGCATGCAAAAAATCTAGTGAAACTGAATCAGAATACTCACCCTCACTATCATTGAGTTGTAGAATGTGGCGAATGGTGTCCTCAGAGATTGAGACGGTCAACTCATCAATGGTAGAATCAATCCATTGCACATCATCAGTTGTTCGAAGTTGAGCATGTTTCCAAAACTGATCAATGTAAGAAGTGTATATGGTAGGATTGATGGTGAGTGCAGTGTTGAGATCGGACAATGAGAGATAGTCAATCATATCGTGAAACATGTGAAGATCATCGGGTTTTGAAGGAAAAGCAAGCATGTTATGTTCCTTGACGAATGGAAGGGGAGCGTTCAAACGAAGTTCAGTATGCGTAAAGAAACCTCTGAGGAGGGAATGGTTTATATATGTTTCGATTGTTGAACGCAATCCAAAGGCTTCCAAAATCCTGCAAAGACCAAAGCACCCTTTAATAGCTTAACAGATGACGGACAAAAATGAACTAACAGTTGAGAAACTGTTTTTAATAGCTTAACAGTTGACGGACAAAAATGAACTAACAGTTGAGAAACTGTTTTTAATAGCTTAACAGTTGACGGACAAAAATGAACTAACAGTTGAGAAACTGTTTTCATAAGATGTAACAACTGTTATTCAAAAGTTCACTCCCTTTTGTTTGATCATTTATATGAATTGACAGTTGTTTAGGGTTTACAACTGTTCTTCATTTCTCGCCCTTAGTTGACAAATTTCTCCCCCTCAGTTGCACATGGACTTTGTCTAACAGTTGCCGAAGTCATATGCTAACAGTTGAAATACTGTTAGTATTGATTGAAACAGAAATGTGCAACTGTCAAACAAACTTTCAGCTCACATATATCAAATGCTGAAGCAATAAAAATAAAACATTAGAGAACACAATTATCAACATAAGATATATTTTATTCAAGATAATCACAATTGAGCTACAATAATTTTGAGACAAACAATACTGTCTTGTGCTATAGATCTAAACACAGCTTATAAGAACTGTCTTAACTCCTAGATCTACAAATGACAAATTATCGATAACAGTTTGTATCATCAAATCTGAACTTTAAGGGAAGACAATCATCATCACATTCTTGCTCAAGACTGTCTTCGTTATTTAAGAATCGAGTTCAGAATAGCCTCTACAGTGCCGCCATCGCCTTACTGAGAAGCCTGTCTTCAAAGAGTGGTCATGTAATGCACAAGCCATTGTTGGTACTGCTTATCTAATTGTGCAAGGCCGTCTCGTAGGTGTGGGAGAACAATGATCTACACCGTAAGTGTAGACAACTTTCTCCGTCAACTGTTGACAGGCCTTAGACAATTGTCAAAACATACTACCAACCAATAGGTGTGCAGTAGACCTTCTCATCATATGCATCACCAGAGACGATTGTCATAATTTGCCTCGTGGGTGTGCAGTGGAACTAGTCATCTAAGACAGTGACTTCCACTGCCTCAGCATCTGAGGCCCTCTGGTGGTTACGAGTATTATATCTTCGAAACTGGAACCACACTACGGAGTTTGTAGTGCCTGTTAGGTTCAAGACGAATCTTAGACAACATGGTGTAGGCAATTCATGAAAGAGAGTGAAATTTTCAAAATCACCTCTTATACGAATATGATCAATTGGTTTATATGGCCTACGTGGATCTGGATGTTGTGTCAAGGTGAACCTATCTCGATCATCATGCATCGCAAGAACACATGATGAGTAATGCCAAAGCTCATGCATTCTTACAAATGGGGCAGGGATGGTTACATAACTTTGTCTAACATTAATATCTTTGAGGGTTATTAGAAAAAGTTAGTATCCATTTGCAGAGAGAAGAGTGTGCAAATGTAGGTGTGATTTGTGAAGGATGGGTGCAAGACTATTTATAGAGAAACTAGGAGGCATTAATGTCCATTAATAGCCATTAATGACCATTAATATCCAGTAATTTCCATTAATAGCATGCAGTGACTGGTCACATCAAATGCACTATAGAACAAGCAAAATGACTCACCTTTATCAGTTTGGAACTGTTGATTCAAGAAAGTGAATTTACCTTTACCTCATAACAAGGACAGTCACGAGTGTGAAAAACTGTTTGTGAGACAGGTCAGCAGATATGTCCAAAACTGATGTGTGAAATTGCATTTCCCTCTCTGAATACTTAAAGGATAACAGTTGTTAGAAAACGTAACTAACAGTTGCAAACTGTTAGTGTGAAAAACATGGAATAATGAACAACTGTTAGTCCAAGTTAATCATTCCAATGTTGGAAATCAAAAAGTTGAATCTGCTCACATCAAAAGCTTTAGTGAACAAATCAGCTAATTGATCATCAGTATGAATTTTCATAACTTGGATTAATCTCTTTTCATTGCAGTCTCTTATGAAGTGAAATCTGATTTCAATGTGCTTGGTTTTAGAATGCTTCACTGGATTATTAACTATGCTAATAGCACTAGTGTTATCAACATAAATAGGAGTATTTAAGAAAGACAAACCATAATCCAGAAGCTGATTTTGGATCCATAACACTTGTGAACAGCAGCTTGATGCAGCAATGTATTCAGCCTCAGCTGTTGAAGTTGAAACTGTTGTTTGTTTCTTGCCTTGCCATGAGACCAGCCTTGATCCAAAGAATTGACATCCTCCAGAGGTTGATTTTCTGTCCACATTGGCTCCACCATAGTCACTATCAGAATATGCCACCAAATCAAAAGGTGAATCTTTAGGATACCAAAGTCCCAATTTTGGTTGGCCTTTGAGATATCTAAAGATTCTCTTTACAGCAAACAGGTGTGACATCTTCGGACTGCATTGGAACCTGGCACAAACACAAACAGCAAACATTATATCAGGTCTAGAAGCAGTTAAGTACATTAATGAACCAATCATTGATCGATAGAGGTGTATATCAACATCCTCCCCCTCAGAATCTGCTCCCAACTGTTTGTGTGTTTCCATTGGAGTACTTGCCAGTTTCACATCTTGATAGCCAAACTTGTCCAATATGTCCTTGACATACTTAGATTGGCTTAGAAAAATACCAGTGGGTTTCTGTTTGACTTGTAATCCCAAGAAAAATGTGAGTTCACCCATTGAACTCATCTGAAATCTTTTGTGCATAATGACTTCAAATTCTTTGCACAAGCTGTCTTTTGTGGATCCAAAGATTATATCATCAACATAGATTTGAACAAGCAAAATATCTGTTTTAACAATCTTTGTAAACAATGTTTTGTCAATTGTGCCTCTCTTAAAACCATTCTCAAGGAGATAGGATGACAATGTCTCATACCAAGCTCGAGGAGCTTGATGTAGACCATATAGGGCTTTATCTAACCTATATACCTTGTCAGGGTACTTTGAGTCTTCAAAGCCAGGGGGTTGACACACATATACCTCCTCATCAATAGTGCCATAGAGAAAAGCAGACTTGACATCCATTTGATACACCTTAAATCCTTTGAAGCTTGCAAAAGCAAGAAATATCCTAATGGCTTCAATCCTTGCAACAGGTGCAAAAACATCATCATAGTCTATTCCTTCCTCTTGTGTGTAGCCTTGTGCAACCAGTCTTGCTTTGTTCTTGATAACAATCCCTCTTTCATCTTTCTTGTTTCTAAACACCCACTTGGTGCCAATTACTCTTTTACCTCTTGGAAGCTCAACCAACTTCCAAACTTGCTGAATTTGAAATTGTAAGAGCTCCTCTTGCATTGCCTCTACCCATGAAGGATCTTTCAATGCCTCAATTGCTTTCTTTGGTTCTATTTGAGACAAAAAGCAAGCATTCACGTCAAATTGGGCAAGATTCACACCACTATTTTCATTTTGCAGCATATTCCTTGTTCTGATAGGAGTGGTTGGATTTCCAATTATTTGTGATATTGGATGAATTTTGTGAACTCTTGATGTAGGAATGTTTTCTTCAGTCAGTTCATCCCCTAGATTAGACAGATCAAACTCACATTCACTTGAATTTTCAGCGTTATCACACACTTGATCAGCAGAGTCAGTGTGGTGTTGAGGATCATGGGATTCCATGTCCTTTAAAGATTCAGCATCTATCAATGGATCAACAGCATTGGAGAACTCTTGTTGAAGCATAGGAATCACAACAAAGTCTTCAGTAACTTTGTTTGAACCAACAGTTGTTGGTTTTGAGCTAACAGTGTCAAAACTGTTTGGGCTGGAGGAAGATGTTTGATGATTTTCACCAACAGTTGTTGGGGTACCTGTAGCTGTTTCATTAGAATACTCAAAAGAAAGAGATTTAGACAATGCATCAATATCAAATAACCAATCAGGTCCATTACCTGCAATATTGATCCTATTTTCATTGAAAGAGACATTCATACTCTCTTCTATGATTCTAGTGACATTGTTAAAAACTCTATAAGCTTTACTTTAAGTGGAGTATCCTACAAAGAAACCTTCTTCAGCCTTACTCTCAAACTTGCCTAACTGTGACTTGGTATTAAGGATAGTGCACGGACAACCAAACGGTTTGAAGAAGTTGATTAAAGGTTTTCTCTTGAGAAACAACTCATAAGGAGTTTTCCCTTTGGACTTGACTACTTGTACTCTATTCTGAACATAGCAGGCAGTGTTCACTGCTTCTGCCCAGAATGTCATTGGAAGTCTAGAATCGGCTAACATTGACCTAGCAGCCTCTATCAAAGTCCTATTCCTTTTCTCAGCAACTCCATTCTGTTGGGGAGTCCTAGGAGCACTAAACTGTCTTTCAATACCTTTACTTTCACAAAAACTGTTTAGCTCATAGTTCTTAAATTCAGAACCATTGTCAGATCTAATGACTTTCACCTTCAAATCAGATTGATTTTCAATTTTAAGAATAAGAGACTTAACTAACTCAGCTGTTTCATCCTTTGTTCTAAGAAATTGAACCCATGTGAACCTGGTGAAGTCATCAACTATGACTAAACAATACGCTTTCTTCCCTATACTCACCACAGATGTAGGACCAAAAAGGTCCATGTGTAACAATTGTAAAAGTGCAGTAATAGAAGAAACTTCTTTGGTCTTATAAGAAGTTTTGTGTTGCTTGCCTTTAAGACATGCCACACAATGATCATCACATGAGAACTCTTTTTGGGGCAAACCTCTTACCAAACTGTTTTTAGCTAACAAGTTCATGGTTTTAAAATTCATGTGACACATCCTTCTATGCCAAATGGCAGACTCATCATGAGATGCTTTGGAGAGTAAACAGCTTAACACATTCTGTTTAGCAATCTTTTGTGGATCAAGACAATATACATTATCTTTTCTAGGTGTTCTTAAAAGAACATCCTTCTCATTTAATTTAAAATCTTTTGAAAGAATAATGCATTCTGAATCTGTAAACAAAACTTTGTTTCCATTGTCACAGATTTGAGATACACTTAACAGATTGTACTTAAGCTGTTCAACAAAGAAAACATCATTAAATGTAAGTGTACCTGCCTCAACAGCTCCTTTACCTGTGATTTTTCCTCCCTTTGGATTTCCTCCAAATGCTACAAATCCTCCATTGATTCTTTTGAAATCCTTCAAACATTGTGGATTTCCAGTCATGTGCCTTGAGCATCCACTATCCACATGCCAAATTCCTCCTTGATTCGCCTTATGAATGCTCTGCACAAATAAAATCAGTTAGTAGCAGAAAGTACCCAGGCCATGCAGGTCTTGGGTACACCATTCAAGTCATTATACTTAAACAGAGTTTGGTTCTTTTTGATTTCATCCAACTTAGATTTCTCTAATTTGTGTGATGAATACTTTGTAAGAACATGTGGTTTCCAACTGTTGTGATTAACAGTGGATACCTTTGAACAAACAGCTGATGGAGTTGGTAAAACAGATGAATCAACTTGTGATTCCTTTTGATTTTCAGTTTGAAGAACAGTTTTACCTTCTCCAGAATCAGTTTGTTTTTGAATTTTCATCCAAGCCAAACCAGCAGTTTTTGGTTTTGCTAAAACAGTTTTGGAACTGTTAGTTGGCTTGGATGTAACAGTTTTAGAACTGTTTGCCAGTTTTGGCTTAGCAGTCTTAGAACTGTTGATCTGTTTTGACTTAACATTTTTAGAACTGTTATTCTGTCTTTTGGGACTTTTGTTTTGAGTGCCATTGGTCTGTGGGTTATAGTAACAGTCTTGAACTAAATGATTAGATCTTCCACAAATGTAGCACTTTTTGGTTTTCACAATAGGTAAACCAGTTCTTTGTGACCAGAATTGGTTCCTATTTCTTTGATTTCCTCTAACAGCTGCAGATTGAGGAAACTTTTGGACACCATGTTTTTGACATGTGCATGCAGGCACTTCAGTATGCCTTTTCTTAGATTTGGGTTTAGCCTGAGGTTTTGCAGCTTCCTTCTTCTTCCTAGTATACACAACTTCACCAACTTTCTCCTTTCCTTTGGCTTTGGTACTAACAGTTGGGCTTTTTAGCTTAGAACTGTTTGTGTTCTTGTTGGAACTGTTAGTGTAAAGATGGGGACTATTTGTAACAGTTGTGGAGCTGCTAATAGAGTTAACAGTTTTTGAGGATTTTGGCTCATTGGTGAGGGGTTCAGTGGATGCTTTTACAAACACCACAGGTTGTAAAGATGATTTTGTGGGAATGGGCTCACACAGGATGTGATTTTCATATGGAATACCTTCATCCTTCTTCACAACTTCCTCATTATCTTCAACACTTACTACTGACACAACTTCATCTTCATAACTCTCAAACTTTGGATCAGCTGACTTAAGTTCATCTTCCAAAGGTTCATTAACATATCTGTCAGCTACCTCAGACATTGGAGTTATGTAGTTTTGGTTGTATGGAGGTGGGGTTTGTTTGTATCCTAGGCCAGTTTTCACCTTGTCTCTCACTTGAGATTGTAGCAGAGTCTCAAGCTTAAGGTTTGCAGCCCTGAACATTCCAAGATCAATGTCCACACCCTCCAATTTCTTTGTGAGTTCATCCACCTTGCTTTCTTTTTCAACCAACTTCTTTTTCAGACTATCAATCTCATCTTGAAACTGCTCTTTCTCCCACTTATGATATTTTCTATCATAGTCCATTTGCAGTTCATTAGCCTGATAGTCTTTAATTTTCTTTTCAAAATCTTCTATCACAGCAGTATACTCATACCTTCTCTCCTCCATTTTACTTAGAGCAGCACATACTTTCTTATTGTGCTCTCTAAATCTCTTAACAATAGCTCTACATTCACCAGGACATAGTTTAGAAGATACCTGTATGTCCTCAGATTCTGGAGAATCCATCTTGATGGAGGAGTCAGTCAATGCCATCAAAGCTTTGTTGCTGGTAGCCTCCTCTGCTTGATCACTCCAATCAAATCCATGGCCTTCTTGTGAGACCAATGCTGAGGAGGTATGGTTCTGAGTTGGCCTCTGACCTTGATTCTGAATTTGTCCACCAGATCTGCATTCTCTTGCAAAGTGGCCAAGTTATTGACATTTGAAGCATCTAACCTTTGACTTGTCAAATCCAGCCTTGCCATCAGGTCTGAAATTCATGTTTTGCCTTCCAGTTCTTTTAATGAATCGCTTGGCTCTAACGGTAAGCATGGCCATCTGCCATTTGAGATCCATTTCCTCAAGATCATCAGGGTGCACTTGTTCAAGATCCTCATTGGTGAGGGTTGAATGTGCATGGCTGGCAAGAAAAGCTTCAAGAACTGCATCTGGAGTATTCATATCTAGTCCAACAACAGAACTAGTACCTGCACCACCATCAAGAGAGTTAGTTAATGAATGGTTTGATTCCATACCTGAGGAAGACAGGAGAGCAGCATTATGGCTAGGGATAGCAGTTTTTCTTTTTCCCTCTATCTCTCCCTCAAACACTATCAAACTATTATAGAGGTCATCTAACTCTATGTCTTCAAGAGAATCCTTGGTTCTCCATTGTGCAGCAAACACAGTCCATTCATCACCTAGAGACCTAAGAAATTTTCTATTTATCTCATCTTGATCAAGCCTAACCTTAGCACTCTCCAGTTGACTCACCAGTTTGTAAAACCTATCAAAGATTTGGGTGATACTCTCATTCTTCCCACTGGTGAAGTTCTCATAAGCTTGTTTAAGAAGATCTCTTTGGTTTCTCTTAGAACTAGCATTCCCAGCAAACCTCTTTTCCAGAGCATTCCAAAGTTCATGAGCATCATCAAATTTCTTGAATTGATGTTGATACTCATTGGGAATTGCAATCTGAAGGATGCTGAGGGCTTTCATCTCAATCATTCTATTCTTCTTTTCAGCATCTGTCTTTGGTGGTGGTTTCTTCTTTGGTTTTCCATTCTCATCCAGTTCAATGGTATTAGTAGGAACAGTTTCAATGATTTGCCAAACAGCATAGTCTATTAGTTGGACATGCTGTTTAATTCTTAGTTTCCACATCTCAAAATCAGATGGTTTGAGCATGGGAACACGAATGTTGGACCCTGATCCACTGTTATCAGAAGAACCTCCCGAATCCATTGAAACAAATTGATTTAAACAAAAAACAGTTTTGAAAAATAAAGCAAGGTAAAGCAAAAACCTTCAACTGGTGATCAAAGGAACCTTAATGATAAGGCTCTGATACCACTTGTCAGGATCGGATATATATTATATCAAATAACAAGAACTAACTTTTAAATAATAAATCAGAGTAAAATAAAAGTTAATCTTTAACTATGATCACAATCAACTAAGAAGTTGCGGAATCACACTTAATTGATTAAAGAAGGTTTTAAACAAAGATTAATTCAATCAAACAGTAGTTTTATTAATCAACCAGAATGATTACAAAAGCAAACTTCACCCCCAATCTAACTTATTCTGTTACACGAAGAACACAGACTGTTCTTAGGTTTCAACAAGAAACTTAGAGGCTAAACACTTTCTGAAAAAAAATAAATAACAATAAGAACAAATGCTTTTAATAATGAGATCAAGTCGTCGTCGTCAATTGATCATCTAATGAAGTATATATAGACTCTTGATCCTCCTTGAATTTTTGACAGTTAGGTAATCTTCTATCTTCTGAGATAATCTTGATAATCTTCAAAGTATTTCGAGATATCTTCTAAGATAGGATTTTCCAAATATAGCTCAACAGAAACTGTTTAATGAACACAACAGTTCTTTAGTCTTCTAACAGTCTTCAGCTTCAAGGTCTTCTAACAGTTTTGACTTTGCCAACTAACAGTTCTGAACTTTTGTACTAACAGTTGTAAACCTTGCAGCAATTGTTAGTTACAACTGTTTTTCATATCTAACAGTTTTACCTTTGCATGTTCAACAGTTTCAATAACTTAGCGAATTTCCCAACAATACTGAAACTAAAAAAAAAAAAGAATCAACTCATTTTGATGTATATTTATCAAGTTATGATCCCTTTAACACGACATAAGAAATCATCATATTTCAGAAGGTACTTTTTAGGAAGATCTGGGTGTTTAAACCCATTTTCCTTGTTCATCTAGTGTTGGTGCTTCATTACGGTTACCATTAACCATCATAAACCATAAACAAGAATATTTCATATCAAATAAGTCTAGATAACTATAAAATAGACATGCATGTGTTGCTTACTTCAAATGGTAGGATGATAACACATGTATATTCAAAGATTCTCATTTTCTTGAGTTTTTAGTTTTATAGATCATGGATTATCACCATTTTTAGATATTTTCATGTCTTTGGTGTATAATCTACCATCTAAACACATGATTACTCATGCATTCATAGTTTCTCAAGAAACAAAGAAAACTTAAGAAAATTTGAAGAAATGATGAAGAAATGAAAGATATTGATGCATATCCTCTTACCAAAGCTCTTGCCTCTTAAATCATTGTTTAGATCTATAAAAAATCAAAGTTTTTGTATATATGGAGGCTGATTTCGTGCTTGGGACACAAGAGAGAAGGAGATGGAGAAAGAGAGAGTGTTGTGTGTTCAAACAGGGTGAAAATGATGTGGTTTTGTGCCCTTTTATAGAGAAGGGAGGTGTAGTGGCATGAGAGGTGATTGGAGGGTGGGGTAGGTGCATTTATATATTATTTTTTAATAAATATCTAGTGTTTAGTATAAATAAAAGTATTATAAATAAAAATAGCCTTTTAAGTTAAGGAAAAGGCGTTAAATCACGAAAATAAGTTTATACAAAGGTAAATAGGTACTCTAACTTCCTTGATATACTATCACTTTAGTTCAAGGGTTAACTAACTCAGTAGAGTTTGTTCACTCTGTTTATAAATTGGAGATTGACAGGCCATGCTTAAGTCCAATCGTGCACTCAGTTGCTTACGCAACAACCACTAGTAGTGATGTTAAACTTCTATACCTAAGTTTAGATGATGGGAATAGGTATCCCATGGAACGTGATGATTTCATTGTTGTAGATTTGCGTGAGCTTCTCGAGCTAATGATCTTTTTGAGTAGGAAGGAAATGTTCATATTTCATCCGTCGATCTATTATAACCCATATTGAATCGTGCCCTTTAGCAGTTTTGGCTAATTGGTTACGAATTCCATAGTTGATTACTCTTATTTTCAATGTGGAATTTAGGCTGTTATAGCCAAACGGTTGGGTTATGAGGTTGGTTTTCACTTTAGAAGAAGTCAAACACCTCCTAACATACAAGGAATTATCTCTATTAACTCACGACCACCAATGTTACTCTTTCAGATCCTTGAACATTATCTATTCTAGAGTGGATTGAAAACCTAAATTTATGGGCCACATCAAAGGTTGTAGCTCATAGGTTGTTAGATATTGAGTATATCAGTATGTATTCGATCGATACATACTGAAACTTTAAAAAAAAAGAATCAAGTCATTTGGATGAATATTTATCAAGTTATGATCCCTTTAACACGACATAGGAAAACATCAGATTTCACAATGAACTTTTTAGGAGGATCTGGTGCTTAAACCCATTTTTTTGTTCATCTAGTCTTGGTGCTTCATTAGGGTTACCATTCACTATCATAAACCATAAAAAAGAATATTTTAGATCAAATAAACATAGATAACTATAAAATAGACATGCATGTGTTGCTTACTTCAAATGGTAGGATGATAACACATGTATATTCAAAGATTCTCATTTTCTTGAGTTTTTAATTGTATGGATCATGGATTATCACCATTTTTGGACATTTTTAGGTCTTTGGTGTATAATCTACCATCTAAACACATGATTAGTCATGCATTCATAGTTATCAAGAAATAAGAAGAAAATCAAAGAGACAGAAAAATTGAAGAAATGAAAGATATTGATGCATACCATCTTACCAAAGCTCTTGTCTCTTAAATCTTTGTTTAGATCTATAAAAAAATCAAAGTTTTTGTATATATATGGGGGCTGATTTCGTACTTGGGGCACAAGAGAAAAAGAGATGGAGTATGAGAGAGTTTTGTGTGTGCAAAAATGGTGAAAATGATGTGGTTTTGTTCCATTTTATAGAGAAGGGATGTGAAGTGGCATGAGAGGTGATTGGAGGGTGGGGTAGGTGCATTTATATATTAATTTTTTTAATAAAAATCAAGTGTTTATTATAAATAAAAGTATTATAAATAAAAATAGGCTTTTAAGTTAAGGAAAAGGCATTAAATCACAAAAATAAGTTTATACAAATTAATAAAATATCTCAAACTAACATATAAATATATAATATGAATCATATCTAATGTAAAATTAATTAAAATATAATAGTTCAATCGATTCGCGAGTCGGTCTAACGATTTATTAATTTCTAAGGATTTAAATTCATAACTAGAATTCTACAAAACCTAAAAGTTTTTACTATATATATATATATATATATATATATATATAACAGTTGTCACAATGAAAAATTATTTAAAATTTTTTACTATATATATATACTTATTCATTACTGACTTGAATACTTAGATAATGGTTGTCACAATGAAAATCATATAACAAAGATGTAAATATTCAATTAAAGGATATAATATATGAAATATATTAGGACTTAAAAAAAATTAGCTACAAATCTATATAGTAAAAAAATTATTATTACTTAAAGAGTTATAGTAATAAAAACAAATGTAGGTATGAATGTGTGTGTGTGTGTGTGTGTATATATATATATATATATATATGTATATACATACACATATTATTATGCACACACATACACACACACCACATCCTTCCACTCATTATAAACATTCCGAAGACTTATCTCTAGTTACACACCCCATTTCATTTCTCCATCACCATCAAACTCTCTCTTCTTCTCTCTTCTTGTTCTTGACCACATTTCAAGCCATAAACACCTTTAAATTTCTTGATTTGAAAATCGAAATAAAGATCAACCAATATTTAAGTGTTGGTAAAAAGATCTATCTTACATTCTTCATCTTTCCCTTGTATTTTTATTTAATTTTCTTCTACTTTCTTCTTCTTCTTCTTAATCTTATTTCTATACATCTATGAGAGTTTTAATAGTAGATTACACATCCAAGATATTCTAAATTTCTTTTCAAGGTGGTAATTAATGATCCATGCACCAAAAACTCAATGAAATGGAGTTATAGTTACATGTATGTGAAGTATTCCTACCATTTGATGTGTGGATCACATGCATGTGTTCATCTTTTAACTGCATCTCCTTTTGAAGTTAGTAAATGGTACATTATATACTCCTGATATGTTAAATGTCAAAAAAATGGTGATAATAAATTATTCTTGCAACTAGAACTCAAGAAAATGAAGACTTTAAGTATATGCATGTGAAGACTTCTACTCTTTTTATGTATGCATTACATGCATGTGCTCTTGAGTTATTTAATAATTTGTTATTCGAAATATATTATATATAAAAAGTGTAGACCTCAAATATTGCATTAAAATGCTAAAACATTATTCAAAAGTGAAATTAAAACTAGTAGGCAGATTTGAGATTTCAAGAATAAGATAGAAAAATGAAATCATAAAAAATTTTGATATAAGGGGGGCATATTAGGACATGAAAATCATATAACTAAGATCTAAACATAAAAGAAAGGATATAATGTATAAAATATATTAGGACTTATGTAAAAGACTTAGCTACAAATATATATTCTAAAGAAAATCATTATTACTTATAAGAGTTATAGTAATAAAAACAAATGTAGGTATGAATGTGTATATATATATATATATATATATGTGTGTGTGTGTGTGTATATATACATATTTATTATACACACACATACCATATATATGTGTGTGTATATATATATACATATTTATTATACACACACATACCATACCCCTTCACCTACAAATTCCATTTCATTTCTCCATCACTATCAAACTCTCTCTTCTTCTCTCTTCTTGTTCTTAACCAAATTTCCCACCATAAACTCCTTCAAATTTATGGATTTGAAATTCTTGATTAAGATCAATCAACATTCAAGTGTTGGTAAGATGATCTATCTTACATTCTTCATCATTCTTTTGTATTTCTCTTTAATTTTCTTCTACTTTCTTCTTCTTCTTCTTCTTCTTCTTCTTTTTCTTCTTCTTCTTCTTCTTTTTCTTAAGATTATGATTTTGAAACATCTATGAGAGTTTTAATGGAAGATTACACACCCAAGATATTCTAAACATATATGCGTGTTTTAAGTGGTATTCGATGATCCATGCGTAAAAAACTCAAAGAAATGGAGTTTTAGTTACTTGCATGTGTTCATATTTTAATTTCATTTCCTTTTGAAGTTACTAGATGGTATATTATACATTCATGACATGTTAAATGTCTTAATATGATGATAATCCATGATCCGTTCAACTAGAACTCAAGATAATAGATATTTAACTATATGCATGTGAAGATTCTTACTCTTTTTTTATATGGATCACACGCATGTGTCTTGAGTTAATTAATGGTTTATTTACCTCTACACCTTCTCCATCTCCCTACACTGTATTCACACTTGATGCTCCTGCTAAGCCTACTGTCTTTTTCCCTACCTTTGATGATGACAAAAAGGGGGAGAGGTCAGGCTCTTCAGACTCTGCTTCAAGCATATATTCAGCTACTGCTAGAGTAGCATGGGATGCATATGTTGCTCAAGTGGAATCTCACCAAGCAGAAGAAAGAGTAGCAGAAGCATCAAATTCAAAAACAATTAACTGCTGAGGGGGAGAGATCATCTAAGGGGGATCAACCTGCTCAACTTGAGCAGAGGCCTAAAAGAAGGCTAAAACAACAAGCTAGAAGGAAGAGTGCAAAGAAGTCAAAGCAAGGTGAACCCTGGGCTCCAATTCAAGTTCCATCAAATGAATCTGATGATGATGATGAAGATGAATTGCCTCTATCCTCTATGTTCAACCTGCCAAAGCAGACTCCACCCTCAACTACTCCAACAGTCCAAGCTTCCTCTCCTGCAAAACCAAGTCCTTCAACTCCAAAAGGCTCTTTTAAAAAGGAAAGGAAAGAAAATCATGTAAGCTGAGGAGATTGAAGAGGAAGAAAGAAGAGAGGAAGAGTTACAAAAAGATGAGGAAAACCTCAAAGAGCTTAGTGACCTGGCTGCTGCACTTGGCACATCAATTGAAGAAGTATTAAAAGCCAAGGAAAGGCACCAGAAGGACTTCACTGCTCCTGAAGATCTTGCTGCTGCTGTTGGTGCTATAGATGATGAGTTAAGAGAGATACAAGAAGAAGAATTGATCATCCTATCCTCTCAAGCTCATCAAGTGCAAGAAACACCACAACAAGGTGACCCTTCTGCCAAGAAAATTCCTAAAAGAGGTGTGGGGATTTCGTGGGCTAGCAACGGAAGCAAAGGTACAAGAAAAAAAAAGCCCAATGTACAACAAAACCAAGCACAAAAAGAGAAATCCCAAAAGAGGACCAAACTCTATGTAAAGAAATGCAACATGCAAAGAAGAAAGAGGGTTATACCTTTCTCCTTAGCTCCAGAAATGATCTTGTGGTTGTATCGATGCTCCTCCAAGAACGAAAAATGCGGATCTTCTATTGGGATGTACCCCGGGAACACGTCAAACCACGAGTGCTAGCAAGCCTTTGTGATACTTCAACAAGAATACCACTCTGGAACATCAACAAGAACTATGTTTCTGGAACCACACTTGTGAACACTCTCTTCATGCTCTCATACTTAAGAGAATATGTGTAGCAAGTGTATCATGGTCTTGAGAGAAAAATGAGAGCATAAAAACCATTCTATTTTTTTTCATCTGTTTCCAGTTCCATATTATTACCTCTAAACCGGCCAAAGACATAAACATATGTCTCCCATGCATTGGCTAGCTTTGGAGGTGATTTGACAAAAGGCATATGCAGACTTAGTGGGGCTAACCCCTTAATGGTAGCGGTGCTAACGCGATCTATCAGTGACATGACACAAAGTACATGCAGCCTTAGGGCAGTAACCGTTACGGTTTAGCGGCGCTATCGCGGTCTTCCATGTCAACTTTTGTCTTTTGTCCATTTTGGTCCCTTTACTTAAGTTGCTGTCAGGTTTGACCCCGGCGTATGACCCAATAGGCCCATACATCATCAGCAGCGGTCTATATGGCATACGTGCATTAGTGGGCATTTTCTAACAAACTCCCACTTGCACATAATGCACCGTACCCAAGTAACCACAGACAAAGAGCGGCCTCTAGCAAAGCATCAATGCCCCCAAGTCAGTATGAGTTCAGCCTCTTTGCAGAAAACCATAACCTACAAGAACGTAGTGGTCCTATAGATAAGTGATCAAACATCCTTTTGTTCGCGATATCCTAGTGAACACGAGACATGGATTAAATGTCAATCTCCAGATCGTTCACGATTATGTTTCTCGATCTTGATTGGTGGTGACCAAAATTTAAGGACATACCTGATTCTCAATTAATATTCCTTTGCGTATGGCCATGCTAGTTTTGGTGTCAGCTCCCAATTATCGAATGGCCCAGGGATATCTCTCATATCAGAGGAACAAATTCAATTGACTGTACAATCCCATAGCGTGAATCTTATCTTACTTAACAATACCCTTTATAATAGCCAGTTACGAACTATGTTTTGAAATAATCAAAATAAGAAAGATTCATGCCATAGTAATTCATACATCAAAGGTTGAAGGACGTAATGATATTACCATCCCGAGTTGCTTGTGACCATGATCCATGAAGTGAATTCAGGTGTGGCTCTTCCAGTCACTTGAAACTCCTTTCAAGCACAGGTTACTGTTGCGTTTCATGCATTCAATTCTTGATCAATGCATAACCAACACCTAACCTCAGCCTTAACTCAAACTTCCTTCCCTTGAAGAATGATTGGCTGTGGAAATTTAGAATGTATAAACATTCTGGGAAGTGGTTAAACATGCTAAGATGGAATACAGTAAAGACCAATGAAGGTAACCACATCATGCGTATATATAGTCTCCACTATATATCGAGACAATCACCGGTTAGTAGTACTGCTTACAGTTCCCAAAGCTTATTAGTAAATTAAACATTTTCTAAAACAATGTTCAAGCCGAGTTATCTGTTAGAAATATGCCTACTAATGCACGTACGCCATATAGACCGCTGCTGATGATGTATGGGCCTATTGGGTCATACACCGGGGTCAAACCTGACAGCAACTAAAGTAAAGGGACAAAAAATGGCAAAAGACAAAAGTTGACATCGCAGGCAGCGTTAGCGCCGCTAACTTTGAGGGTTAGTGCCGCTAAGCCCTAAAGTTTAGCGTCGCTACGGCTGCATGTAATTTGTGTCAAATCACTAACAGATCGCGTTAGTGCCTCTAACCTTAAGGGGTTAGCGCCACTAATCCTTATGGGTAGCACCGCTAAGTCTGCATGTGGCTTTTGTCAAATCACCTCAAAAGCTGGCCAATGCGTGGGTGACATGTAATAACCTCTTGTGCAGGAAATAAGGGGGTAAGGGACGAAAAGTTGAAGATATTTTCATTCCTTTCTAGTCTCTTTTGACATATATCCATTTTCTCTCTAAAATGAGACTCTCTTTTGTGCAAGATTAGGATAAGTAAGAGCATAAGAGAGTGGGTTCCAGAATCATAGATCATAGTTGCTGTTCCAGAGTGGTTTTGAAAGTGAAGTATCATAATGGCTTGCTAGCACTTGTGGTTTGACGTGTTCCGGGGGTATATCCCAATAGTTGATCCGTGTTTCGTTCTTGGATCATCACCACCACGAGGATTGAAGTTTTCTGGAGCAAAGGAGGCAGGTATAACCTTATTTCCTTTTGCATGTTGCATTTCTTTAGCATAGAGTTTGCTCCTCTTTTGGGATTTCTTGTTTTGTGCATTGATGTGTTGTACTTTGGGCTTAAAATCTAGTACTTTGCTTCCGCTACTTGCCCATGAAATCCCATCAGTGGTATTAGAGCCACCTCTATGTTAGATTTGCACATGGTGGCCTGAAAAATCCCGAAATCAAAATGTTTGTTTTCTGTTCGAACCAGGTTAGCGGCGCTGACCTTGAGTTTGCGGCGCTAACTATTAAATGTTAGCGGCGCTAACGCACTGTTACAGATTTTGGTTTCAAGTTAAAAACAATTTTGGTCTCGGGAATTTTTTGGTATTTTTGAGTTTGTGGAAATTTGTTCGAAATTTTGATTTGGTAATTTTGTTACCAATTACTTATGTTTGGTTATATGTGGTTGATTTGAAATTGGTAACCTTGCCTTAGACCTTGTGGTTGATTTTGTGTGTTTTGTTGCAATTTGGTGATTTTAAATCACAAATAGGCTGTAATATTTATTAATTCAGATTTGTTTGTAATAATATTGTGGCTTGCATGCCATTTCATTCATCCGTGTAATTTGTAATAGATAAATTAGGAAACTTGTGGCTTGCATGCCATTTATTTTCTATTTGTATGTATTGTAAATTTGGATGAAGACATACAAAAAGGAGTCAAAAGGAGATGGATGATGACTATAGAAGCCGGTTCAATCCAATGGAGATGGCGGCTCTAGTGGGAACTCGCATCGGAGTCCTTTTGTCCCTTAGACAGACCACGTTCTTCCGGTTTTGGTTCACGGGAAGAACGCATAGGATTTTGGCAAGGGTTACCAATTTATTCCGTTTATATGCGTGTGATGTGATTTTATATCTTGCATGGTTTTCTTAGGATTCGCATGCCAGATAATTTTACAAAATTAATAAAATCACAAGAGATTTGATAAAAATGATTTATAACTCTCGCACGCGCTCACATACAAGATTAACCCACCTAGTGGAAATAGGTTTTGTCACTAAACAAGTTAATCTGTAACCAAGCCGAAAACAAAAGCCCGTTTTCATAAAATGTAAATCTTGCACCATCTGTAAGTCGATACCACCCGAATATAGATTTATGAGTTTTGGTTGTCGAGCTTAGCACGATCTAACACTCATAAAACTGTCTGGAAGGTGAGTATGGAAAATTCACAATTTTGGTTGTCGAGTTTAGCACGAGCCAATTTTGGTGGGTTTGACATCGTATGTCTTGACGGACGATTTACAATTGCAAATTAAAATCCTTGAGTGATTGTCGAGCTTGGCACGAGTCAACCAATAATTTTAATTTGGAATTGGTGCAGGTAGGGATCAAACATACCAAACGACCGATGGTTGTCGTAGGATCCCGCAAGTGTCTAAGAGTTGCAATAGAGATTGCAATCGGTAAAATGGTTATCGGCCTAAATAGCTCCATGAAGTGATCCGCGGCAAACCCATCATGAATTGGAGTGAAATATGGTTCTTAGCCCTTGTTAAAATATTTTTCGAGACAATATGGGTAATTATTTTAACGAGGATTAAATCAAACTAACTAATTCGCGTACTCTTCTTTAATATAGGATGTCGAATAATAACCACACCACGTCGAACTTTTCACTTCGTATGTTCCTACAAAGGGAGAAACTCAGGGGAGTGAACTTTGCTGACTGGCTTAGGCAATTGAGAATTGTCCTACGTGCCGAGTCTAAATTAGACATCCTTGAGGAACCCCTTCCTGAATCACCTGCTATCGATGCGGCATAGACCATCCGATACGCGTATGAAAAGCGTGTATGGGATATGCACGATGTTGCTTCTCTTATGTTATCAAGTATGAGCTCGGAACTGCGAAAGCAATTTGAGCACATGACTGTGTATGACATGGTTAACAGGCTGAAGTATATATTCCAACAGCAAGTTAGGCAAGAACAGTATGAGTGTGTTAAAATTCTAGCCGGTTGTAGGATGCGGGAAGGCAGGAGTGTAGGATTTCAGTGTTAAAATTCTAGGATTTCCTATAGGGAGGGAGCTCAGTGTGAATTTCATACTTCAGTCTCTGCCCGCATCATATGAATAGTTTGTCAAGAACTATCATATGCATGCAAAGGAAATATCTATAGATGAATTGCATGGAATGTTGAAGATGTAGAATCTAACATATCCAAGCATGAATCAACCTCATCCATTCCCATACTTGGTTCTAAGGAACAACATATTATGACGAAGAAGAAATTGATCCCATCAAAAGAAGAAGTTGGAGTATCCAAGCTTGCTTCAAGTTTTGAGTCTATGGACATTGATGATGTGCCTAAGGAGACTCAACAAGGGGTGGTTTGCTACTTCTGCGGAAGATTTAGGGATTAGGGCCGTCATTCCTGCCCTTCGTGCCGAGAGGATATAAAACTTCTCAGAAAAGAGAGAGTTAATTTTTCTACATGAGGTACATTCATGATTATACTTCATTGCTATTCCCTAATAAGCTGGATTGATTACCGGAGCTATAAGACTCACGTTTGTCACAAATTAATTTTTTCACAAAGTGTAGGTCTGTTTGTTGCAAGAAGGAAGAGCTTGAAGAACCGGATCTCTGAAGAAGAAATTTTGTTGATTGTCTTCTACAAGAGAATTGGGAGTGTTGGTCTCGCCATTATTTCCAGATTAATTGTTACTTTTGTATTTATGCCCTGCGTGGCAAGACTTGCTTTATTGTATGTTTTTTAAGATGATGGATGTATTTTGACTCTTGTATTTTATGAAAAGATTTTTCATATTGATGGTTTCATTTCAAATTCGATCCATGTCGATGCTTATGTGTTATTTTTGACCATTTTATGAAAAGATTTTTCATATTGATGGTTTCATTTAAATGAAAGATGCAAATCTTATTTTATTGGACTTGTATGATTAAGAAATCCTTGTGTCGATAGTCCGTTCAAGTATACCACATCGAGTGACACTATTAAAATTCTCCATCACCATCTTTATGATAGTTGTTACGAGAATGTTTAACAAGACAAAAAGGTTTGTGTCTAAAACCTGGAGGTGTTCGGAAATAACCTAAGGAAAAACTAAGAATCAGTAAGGGCATATAGATTTCAATTCTTAGATCCAGAAAAGATGCTAAGTTTTCGTATCTATATTTGTTTAAACATAAAATGAATCATGGGTTTAACCCATAATTCGTTTTCTTTGAAAGACACATTTGTACATGGTGTCACATGCAAGAAAATCGGATATCTTTATTGATGATCTGGGTAAAGGCAGGTCTAAAACATGTATTCAATGTGATTGGTATAGATTAATTTTATGAACCAAGTCCTCAATCTAAAACCCAACATGATGGTCACCTAAGCATCCAATGAGATTTTGACTAGAAAGAGTTCTTTGCTTGTCAAATCTCATAACATAAAATTATCCAGTCTACATTAAGTGGGAGATGGATGAATTATAAACTAAGTTGATGCTTATATATATTTAAGTAGTTCATCTGAGTTTTGGGTAGTTGTTACTTGAACTTATGGGAACCTTGTTTGGTTGCTCAAAAGGGAGAAGACAATATCCAAAAGCATTCCAGTGGAAGAATGTAAAACTTAAATAAGAGACCTAATGTTGACACTAGCATTTAATCAGCATAGAGAGGCTGATAAAACCTGACAATATGTATTACTTCTTTAAATCTGATGGAAGTCAAGAAGGTTGTTTAGATATGTGGTTGTCATATTTTAGTAACAGCAGCTTGATGGTGAATCAGTGTGAGGTCACCATTTATCGGAAAGATAGTGGGACCCTGAGTTCACTAGTGTATATAAGAAGAGAATGGTATACATAGATGTAACCTATTTACTGCATCCAAGTTCTTGACATGGGTTAATCTCACACCTAAGGTGTTATCCAAGAAGGGTGAAGGGACTAAAACATATGCAATCATTGACAACTTCAAATACCGACTAGAGACAAAGTGTTTCATATTGATTGTATGGAAACATGCTTTAGTGGCTATGTTGAAGATAACTTGGATAAAGTGAAGTATTGTTGTCACCTGGCGGAAACAAGTTAGTTCACTTGGACGTAAGAGACCTGTATCCTTCATAGGATTAAGTTGAGGAAATGCTTGAGGCACTTTCCAAAGGTCTTACACATCCGTAATATCCAGATTAGGTCTGGATTATGTGAAACATTGTTTTCGTTTTGGGAAACAAGTTAGTTCACATGGAGACAAGAAGACCTTGCTCCTTCACAAGATTAAGTTGAGGAAATGTTTTGAAACATGTTCCGAGGTCTTACATATCAATTATATCCAAGTTTTGTCCATGACTGAGGTCAACAAAACCTACATCTTGTGGCTGTAGTCTTGCTTTACGAGAGAATCAGAATGAGTTTTCTAGAAAGCATATATTAAGCCAGATACTCTTGTTAGGGCTAGTGGGAGCTTTAACTGTTCCTGGTAAAATATACTCAAATGATAATAATGTCCTAATCTAGGGTTGTTTTCAACCTATTGATGGAATTATTGTTTCACGAGTATAAATAAGAATATAAAGTGGATTCTAAAATTCAAGAAATACTGAAGTATGTTCTTGATGTTCGATAAAAATAGAGTTGTCTTGAGTAAGTTATTATTGCAAGTCAATCTATACTAATAAGACTGTCGATTTAATCGAAGTCTTCAATAAAAAAATATGTAGTGTAGATACGACATTTAAATTCCAATGAGTGTCATTGACCCTATTGTGTACTTCGGTAACATTAAGGGTATGTCGACTTGGATAAACACGAGTGTCAGTGACTCTATTGTGAACTTCGGTTACATTGAGGGTATGTCGACTCTTATAAACATAAGTGTCATTAATCCTATTGTATACTTCGGTAACAATGAGGATATGACGACTATGATAACCGAATGTATGATCTCTTTGATAAACACTATGCAAGTAGTGTAATAAGAGAATACAAAACAGTACAAAGGGATATTGCGTTGATGATCCCATCGTTAAGCCATTGTCAAATACTAGTGATGAATTTCATACTAGGTATAATAGCATCGTTCATGCTAATGACTAGGCTTTAACATCGTTTTAGTAAATGTTTGATTTACTAATAAACTTTGGGAACTGTAAGCAGTACTGCTAACCGATGATTGTATCGATATATAGTGTAGACTATATATACGCATGATGCAGTTACCTTCATTGGTCTTTACTGTGTTCCATCTTAGCATGTTTAAACACTTCCCAGAATGTATATACATTCGAAATTTCCACAGTCAGTCACTCTTCGATGGGAAGGAAGTTTGAATTAATGTTGAGGTTAGGTGTTGGTTATGCATTGATCGAGGATTGAATGCATGAAACACAACAGTAACTTGTGCTTGAAAGGAGTTTCAAGTGACTGGAAAACCCACACCTGAGTTCACTTCATGGATCATGGTCACAAGTAACTCGGGATGGTAATATCATTATGTCATTCGACCTGAGATGTATGAATTGCTATAGCATGAATCTTTCTTAATTTGATTATGTCAAAACGTAGTTCGTAACTGGCTATTATAAAGGGAATAGTTAAGTAAGATAGGATTCACGCTATGGGATTGTACAGAAAACGGAATTTGTCCCTCTGATATGAGAGATATCCCTTGGCCCCTCGATGATTGGGCGCTGACACCAAAACTAGCATGGCCATGCCCAAAGGAATATTGATTGAGAATCAGTTATGTCCTTAGATTTTGGTCACTACCAATCAAGATTGAGAAACATAAGCGTGAACGATCTGGAGATTGACATATTAATCCATGTCTCGTGTTCACAAGGATATCGCGAACAAAAGGATGTTTCATCACTTACCTATAGGACAACTACATATTTGTAGGTTATGGTTTTCTGCAAGGAGGCGGAACCCATACTGACTTGAGGGCATCGATGCTTTACTAGAGGCCGCTCTTTGTCTGTGGTTACATGGGTACGGTGCATTATGTGCAAGTGGGAGTTTGTTAGAAATATGCCCACTAATGCACGTATGCCATATAGACCGCTGCTGATGATGTATGGGCCTATTGGGTCATACACCGGGGTCAAACGTGACCTACACTTTGTATCAAAAATAAATTTGTGACAAACGTGAATCTTATAGCTCGGGTAAACAACCCAACTTATTTAAGGAATAGCAATAAAGTATAATCATGAATGTAGCTCAAGTGGGAAAATTAACTCTCTCTTTTCTGAGAAGGTTTATATCCTCTCGGCACGAAGGTCAGACATGACGGTCCCAATCCTCAAATCTTCCGCAGAAGTAGCAAACCACCCCTTGTTGAGTCTCTTTAGGCACATCATCAATGTCCATAGACTCAAAACTTGAAGTAAGCTTGGATACTCCAACTTCTACTTTTGATGGGATCAATTTCTTCTTCTTTATAATATGTTTTTCCTTAGAACCAAGAATGGGAGTGGATGAGGTTGATTCATGCTTGGACATGTTAGATTCTTCATCCTTCAACATTCCATGTAATTCATCTATAGATATTTCCTTTCCATGCATATGATAGTCCTTTACAAACTTTTCATATGAAGTGGGCAGAGACTGAAGTATGAAATTCACACCGAGCTTCCTCCCTATAGGAAATCCTAGCCTTTCCATTTGGTCCATGTATGATTTCATCTTCAAAACATGAGCACTTACCCTCCCGCCTTCCCGCATCTTACAACCGGCTAGACTTTTAACACACTCATAGTGTTCTTGCCTAACTTGCTGTTGGAATACATCCTTTAGCTTGTTAATCATGTCATACACAGTCATGTGCTCAAATTACTTTCGCAGTTCCGAGCTCATACTTGATAACATGAGATAAGCAACATTGTGCGTATCCCGAACACGCTTTTCATATGCGTATCGGATGGTCCATGCCGCATCGATAGCAGGTGGTTCAGGAAGGGGTTCCTCAAGGATGTGCAACTTAGACTGGGCACGTAGGACAATTCCCAATTGCTTAAGCTAGTTAACAAAGTTCACTCCAGTGAGTTTCTCCCTTTGTAGGAACATTCGAAGTGAAAAGTGCGACGTGGTGTGGTTATGATTCGACATCCTATATTAAATAGAGTACACGAATTAGTTAGTTTGATTTAAATCTTCATTAAAATAATTACCCATATCATCTCTAAAAATATTTTAACAAAGGGCTAAGAACCATATTTCACTCCAATTCATGACGGGTTTGCCGCGAATCACTTCATGAAGCTATTTAGGCCGATAACCATTTTACCGATTGCAATCTCTATTGCAACTCTTAGACACTTGCGGGATCCCACGACAACCTTTGGTCGTTTGACATGTTTGATCCCTACCTGCACCAATTCCAAATTAAAATTCTTGGTTGACTCGTGCTGTGCTCGACAATCACACAAGGATTTTAATTTGCAATTGTAAATCGTCCGTCAAGACATACGATGTGAAATCCACTAAAATTGGCTCGTGCTAAGCTCGACAACCAAAATTGTGAATTTGCCACACGCAACTTCCACACAGTTTTATGAGAGTTAGCTCGTGCTATGCTCGACAACCAAAACTCATAAATCTAGATTCGGGAGGTATCGACTTACGGATGGTGCAAGATTTACGTTTTATAAAAACGGGCTTTTTTTTCCGGCTAGGTTACAGATTAACTTGTTTAGTGAAAAAAACTATTTCCACTACGTGAGTTAATCTTGTATATGAGTGCGCGCGAGAATTGGAAACCATTTTTATCAAATCTCTTGTGATTTTATTAATTTTGAAAAATTATCTAGCATGCGAATCCTAAGCAAACCATGCAAGATATAAAATCTTATCACACACATATAAATAAAAATATGAAATTTGTAACCCTTGCTAAAAAGTCCTATGCGTTCCTCCCGTGAGCCAAAACGGGAAGAACGTGGTCAATCTAAGGGACAAAAGTCTTCCGATGCGAGCTCCCACTAGAACCGTCATCTCCATTGGATTTCACAGGCTTCTATGGACATCCTCCAGCTCCTTTTGATTCCTTTTGTGTGTCTTCATCCAAATCGTACAATACATACAATAGAAATTGAAATGGCGTACAAGCCACAATAATTTTCTATTTATCTATTACAATTACACGGATGAATGAAATGGCATGCAAGCCACAATATTATTACAAACAAATCTGAATTAATAAATATTACAGCCAAATGTGATTTAAAATCACCAAATTCATCCAAACACACAAAGTCAACCACAAGTTCAAAGGCAAGGTTACCAATCTAAAAATCAACCACATATAACTAAACATAACAAAAAGGTAACAAAATTACCAAATCAAAATCTGGAACAAATTTCCAGAATCTAAAAAATGCCAAAAATTCCCGAGACCAAAACTGTTTTTAACATGAAACCAAAAATTGTTACAGCGCGTTTAGCGCCGCTAACAATAAACAGTTAGCGCCGCTAACTCAAGGTTAGCGCCGCTAACCCGGTTCGACAGAAAACAAACATTTCAATTTCGGGATTTTCAGGCCACCATGTGCAAATCTAACATAGAGGTGGCTCTGATACCATTGTTGGGATTTCGTGGGGTAGCAGCTGAAGCAAAGGTACAAGAAAAAAAAAGCCCAATGTACAACAAAACCAAGTACAAAAAGAGAAATCCCAAAAGAGGACCAAACTCTATGTAAATAAATGCAACATGCAAAGAAGAAAGAGGGTTATACCTTTCTCCTTAGCTCCAGAAATGATCTTGTGGTTGTATTGATGCTCCTCCAAGAACGAAAAATGCGGATCTTCTATTGGGATGTACCCCGGGAACACGTCAAACCACGAGTGCTAGCAAGCCTTTATGATACTTCAACAAGAATATCACTCTGGAACAGCAAGAAGAGCTATGTTTCTGGAACCACACTTGTGAACACTCTCTTCATTCTCTTATACTTAAGAGAATATGTGTATCAAGTGTATCATGGTCTTGAGAGAAAAATGAGAGCATAAAAACCATTCTATTTTTTCATCTGTCTCCAGATCCATATTATTACCTCTAAACCGGCTAAAGACATAAACATATGTCTCCCATGCATTGGCTAGCTTTGGAGGTGATTTGACAAAAGGTACATGCAGACTTAGCGGCGCTAACCCCTTAATGGTAGCGGCACTAACGCGATCTGTCAGTGACATGACACAAAGTACATACCGCCTAAGCGGCGCTAAACCCTTAACGTTAGCGGCAATATCGTGGCCTGCGATGTCAACTTTTGTCTTTTGTCCATTTTGGTCCCTTTACTTAAGTTGCTGTCAGGTTTGACCCCGGTGTATGACCCAATAGGCCCATACATCATCAGCAGCTGTCTATATATGACCCCAGTTTTCTAACAAGAGGAAGGACTCACAAGGAAGCCATTCAAGCCTTACTCAATTTTGACTTTGGAAATATGGCTAAGCCAACTAAAAGGCAATCCAAGGAGTTCCTAAGCATTAAAGAAAAATTGGTAGGCAGAAAGTTTGAGCACATCATCTCAAGGGTCACCCCCTATAAAGGTACTGATGAACGTCTTTATCTCAGAGTGGTACGAAGAGATGAACACAAGACTTATGAAGATACATATCTGCATCACTGCAAGTTGTTCTTCTTCTTTGAGATGATTGAGATCCTGTACCATCTCCTAAAGTCCAAGAGTAAAGTAGTCCAAAGATTTATTGGAAAGTTTGATTACTGGATCAGAATGTCAGTATACACTAGACTCTTCACTCATGATCAATTTGTTTCACATGTTCAAGTAATAGCGGATGCTTTCAAGAATACATCAAAAGCCTTTGTTGATGCTGAACAAATAATCCTCAATCCTGATCATCCCTATCTCCCTGCGTATGAAAACCTGAACATTGCTCTTCCTCCCAACAGTCAACCTGAAATGTTTAGGTACATAACAGTGCCTGAAAGAGGAATGTTCTTCATGAACAGAGAAGGTGTTTGGAGGTTCCTAAGAGAATCAGAGATAGGCAGAGCTCAAAGAGAATTTATTCTTCATGTTGTAATATCTACAAGAGGATTGACAGGAAGTGAGCTTTTTGAACAATTGATCAAGTCAAGGATAGATCAACTTTTGGCTGAGCAACCACAGAAGAGAAATGTGGAAGTCAAAGAAGAACCCTGGTGGGAAGACAACTAAGACTTCATAACTAGACTAGTTGAATTTTCTCTTTCGTAAAATAGTTGAAATTCTGTAACTTAGCTTAACTTCTAGCTTAGCTACTCTATACAAACTTTACTATAATTACTTGTTTTGTAATAAAGCTTGAAACTTTGATCATGGATTATTTGGCTAAATTGCTAGTATAGATGATTCTTAGTAGATAGCTCACCTAGTGTAAATATAGAAAAACTAAAATTCTAAAAACAGAAAAAGGATAAAAAGAATACCACAAAAACAGAACAATGGTACTTCATAAATGAAAAGATTCCCAAAAACAGAACATCAGGGAACATATTTTAAAGAGTTACCAAAAATAGATAGCTAGGTAACAAAAATGCACTTAAAAATTTTATCTTTACAAATCCGAGTTAAACTGATTCTTCTTAATCAAGACAAGGTTTTGTCATCATCAAATAGGGGGAGATTGTTGAGGAGATAAGGATATCAAACCATAATCAAACCTGTCTATTATTTGAAATAGGATTTAATGCTAACAAAACCACATATTCAGTTTTGTACTTGGATCAATGAAAAACATGTGTTGTTTTTCATAATAGACTTAAAGAAATTCAAAGTAAGAAATGTCAGCTGACGAACAAAAGTGTCAGTTGAACACTGAGTAACAGCCAAAGGACCAGCTTCAAGAAGATCAACTTTAAGAATAGTCTTTGATTTTAAAAATAGTATTTGATTGGATGTCTTCTGAATTGTCATCTCATTTTGAAAATTAGACTTTTCAATTTTAAGAATAGTCTTCAATTTAAAATCTTGATGAGAACTTGAATCTTTAAAGTTCACAGTAACATCCTTTTTCTTGGGATTTTCGGACTTGCACAAGTAACCTAAGGTTTTTCAACCTTCGATTGTATTAATGGTTTAGCTTGAAGTGGATTTCAGCATAACGCAATCTCGAGCATTTAATCAGAATGATTTAGGAAGAATATTTGTTCTCTCCCCCTTGAATGTAGCTCCAGATCTTGTTTATTTCAACAGAACTTCTTGAGTTTTCAGTTAAGCACTTTCACTGTTCTGAGATTTATATTTTTCCTTTTGTTGTTCTTTTCTTTACTCTCCCTTGACTGGACATATGGATTTTCAAAGAATGGTTCTTTGTCTCCCCCTAAACACACGAATCTATTCTTGAGTATTAAAATTTCTCCCCCTCATGATGATCAGGATTTTTCATGAACATCATGCACATGAATTTTGTATTCGGCTTGATTTTGACCTGAATATATGAACACTTGAAGCTTTGAACCCGCATCATGAGAATCAGTTGAACTAACTTTGTGAAGGTGTCACCACAATGATATAACAATTAAAACATCCGAGCCAGTTTTTAGGTCACCGTCTCAAAGTCCCCGTGGTATAACACCGAGATCATATAGATTCTCGTTAACACAACAGTTTAAATAAACTGTGTGACCTACATTCAGAACTAGTAAAGCGTTGATTCTGGTAGGATTTCCATCTAATCATCGTGAATATCACATAAGATATCACTCCAAGATGTTCCGGTAGTCACGAAAGACTAGATATGCATTATAGATCCAACATGTGTCCTATGAAATGAAATTTATATTCGAATAAGCTCTAGACTCGATAAAGTGCATGAAAGAAGTCGGGGACCGGAGTAGCTGTCCTCCTTGTTTCAATATCAACAATCTCCAAGTGAGATGTCAATAGAAATGTGCTAATTCTCAGTGTAAAGTTGAAACAATTATCTTTTAAATGATAATTGAGTAGCTGGGTGGGGTTAGTGCATTGCATCATTGGGTCCATGATGTCTATTTCAATACCAAATCTCAACTAATGAGATCCAGTAGCAGATGTGGCTACCCAGATGTAGACTATTTGGTAAGGATCTTTCTTTTCTTTTGATCTTGTCTCACCCACAACTCACTAACTATTTTTCAACTTCTCCCTCAAACTTACTTTCCAAACCAATTTATGTATCTCTTGTTGGATATACTTGGACACTTGTTATCTTCCACAACCGATATGAGAAATCATATAGTGATTAATCAACAATAATGATTTTCAAGAAATTTAGTGTTGAGAAGGATTGTCAAGGAAGATTTGAACAATCAAAGGATACGAATAATCAGGGACGATTGACAAATGTCACAGACTGATTTAACAGTAGGAGCTCTTAAGATGATTTGTTGATCATATGCACCCCATCTCCTGTTCCACCCCTCTCTGTTTAATTTTACCTCTGCACACCAATCAATATACCATGATAACTGATTCTGCTCACCTACATGACCTAGTAAGTAACCCTTACTATCCCTTTCTAGAATATGGTGAGTTCGACCTTCCGGTTCTGGATAGACCATAGGAGTATAAATGCCTACACTCCCTCAATCATGGTGCCGTTTCGAGCATTTGAATAATATCTATCATACATGATGTTGGAACACGGTATGGAGCAAAACACAGCGGAAGCATAAAACAAAAAGTTCAAAAACCGAATGAAATCGGGTCCGTATCATGTTCCAAAGTAATAGTTTCTCTACAAAAACAAATTGCAACTTAAAGAAGAAGAAAGGCAGAGAATACCTCACTACCTTCTCAACAATCGGCTGTAGCAAGTGACAAGTCGGGACAACCAAGAACTCAAGTGAATCCTTCTCTATTGCATGATCCACACCAAGTTTGCTTGACCCCAAAGTGCTAGCAATCCATCAAGAAGACATCCATATGATTCTCCTTTCTGGAACAGCCACTAGAATATCTCCTCTTGCACCAACACACTCACCACACTCAAGATCTTAGTAACTTAGTGTATGTGTGTATGTGTATCATCAAGATACAAAGAGAGAATGAGAGAGAGAACCCTTTTGGATAGTCTTGCACGCATGCTCTACTGTTCCCGTCACAATAACTCGTATTTGGCCGGTGTAGGAGTGGCAATCATATTGGACCACAAGATGGCCCAATCAGATATAAGAATTTCATGCAGATGGTCCTTCACGGCCTCTCACGGCCCGTGAAGAGCCCGTGAAGACAACATGCGCCAAGACAGCCCATTGTCCTTCACGGCCCCTGCCGTGTTCGAGTGACTTGTGAGGGTGTCTCCTCACGACCTCTTCACGACCCATGAAGACTCCACGAGCCGTGTAAAAGTAATTGAGCCATTCGTGAGGGCAGTGGGCTTCACGACCCGTGGAGCATTCCTCACGGCCGTGAAGCCCCAAAATCAAACAATTTGATTTTAGGACCTTCTCTCTTTATCACTAAGCTGTCAGGATCAATCCTTGGTGTGTGACCCAATAGGCTCACACTTCATCAGCAGTAACACCAATGTACTTGTGTCAGTGGGTAGACTCCAACAGACTCCCACTTGCACATGACACAACGTACCCAGAGGTATCACACATAGGGAGCGGCCTCTAGCAAGGCATCCCTGCCCCCAAGTAAGTACGAGGTATGTCATCCCATAGATAAGTACCAATTCACAACCCAAAGGTTTGAAATGGCCCTATAGATAAGTGATCAACCATTCTTTTGTTCACGATATCCATGTGAAGACGAGACATGGTACTAAGTCATTCTCAGTCCTTCACGATTATGTTTCTCGATCGAGATTGGTGGTGACCAAAATATACAAGATGTAATCGATTACCCAAATCATTGCACACTCGAGCATGGCCATGCATTTTGGTGTCAGCGTCCAATCATCGAGGGGCCCAGGGATATCTCTCTGAATAGAGGAACAAATTCCTTAGACTGCATTGCCCACCACAGTGATCATACTCTGATCAGCTACTCCCTTTATAACAGCCAGTTACGGATTACGTTTGAAATCAACTAGAGAAAAGCAAACCAAAGTGATGCAGACACATGCATCTCCAGTATGAGGATGAACTGATATTATCATCCTGAATCAATCATGACAAGTACCACAAAGTGAATTCAGGTGTGGGTCGTCCAGTCACTTGAAACACTTTCAAGTACAGGCGAAGTATTGCGTCCCTGTGTCCCAATCACCATTGGACACTTGACCAATAACTTCCCTCAGCCTTCATTCAGACTTCCTTCCCTTAAAGAATGATTGGCTGTGGACATTTAGAATGTAAACACATTCAGGGAAGAGGTAAAACATGCAAAGTTGGAACACAATAAGGCTTACTGAGAGTACCCGCTACACGCGCATTACCAAACCCCTTTGATAATCGATACAAGCAGAAGCACAATATTGCTTAATGTTCCCAAAGATAAAGCATATCAAAACTTTAACTAAAACATACTTAAGCCAAGTTCATGCAGACTTTAGTACGACATTCATCACTAGACTGCCACTATAGCTCAGTAAACGGACCATCCACGATGTCATTCATGTGTACTCTGACATTGACTATATCCCACTTCAACCAATCACTCACCAGGTGCGCGTTGAAGGGATTACTATCATTAATCCAAGCCATTATACCTTCATTCTTTCAATGAACCTAATAAGGCAAACAACGCTTGGTTTTATGAGTTTATGTGCATAAGCCATCGTACTATCATAGTACTCATAAAGATCTCTATAGAGTCAGCGATGCTTGGTTCTCAGTGATCATATCCCTGCTACAACCAACCACTTCCAAAGTGTGCGTTGATGGGATATTGATAATTTTGTCCAAGCAGTAATACCTTCATTGTTTCAAAAGAACCCAATAAGGCAAACAATGCTTGGTTCACAAAATTTAGTGTGTATAAGCCATCGTACTCTCATTGCCTCAAAATAACCCAATAGAGTCAACGATGCTTTAAGAAACACGTAAATTAACAACACCATATTTAGAAAAGGATCCCAAACCACAATCAAGATCGGCGGTTATCCTTTAAATAGAAGCCGTCATTAGAATAACAACTCACTTTAAGCTTCTTCTAATTACATCACCACAAGAACATATACTCATATTTCTTGTATTCCATAAGCTTCTTTGAATATCCCATATTTATTATGGACGCATAATTCTTAATTTACGCTTGTTGCCAAGCTAAATCAAGACATTATCTCCAACACATAGTATGTTCTAGACATACCAAATAGGAATATAACAGCGCTCCCACTAGCTCTGGCATCTATCCAAGTTTCATCATTGCTTACTGAAAACTCAAACACTTGATTTTCTTAGCAAAGATTCCAAAACATAGATTTATTCAAAGCCCAAGAGGACTCCATATTTTTAGACTTCATAACGATACTCAGGATGTAAAAGACCCTCGGACAGTGTTGTGAGCACTTCCTCATAAAATTCCTATAACGGAATGCGGTCTTTGCATCATACTACCATAAAACAGTATAAGCATCCGCTTAAACTTCAACATAACTACTGGGAGAATGTCTTCATATGATTCCTACCCAATGGTCAATCATCATGAAACCATTTCCTACCAGTCAGTATTTGAAGTTGTCTACAAATTAATCCATGCAGATCTCATTCCCAAATGATCTATTTACACCATTAGTTCAAAACCTAGGTGTTGGATTAACCAAGTTCAAAACTTGAAAATCCAGCATGGAATGTATCTTATGTTATTACACTTCTTTTCTTAGCAGACTCAAGGGCCCACTACATCTTCCGGTAGTTGATGCATACATCACGTATCATCAATAAGTCATCGTCCTAAGATATAATACATTATACTCTTCTGGTCTTATGACGACTCTTACCAGACATATGAAGAAGTAATAACTTTATGCCAGATACTCCAACATAGCCATGTTGAGTTTCAATCATTTCTGATTGAATGCTAGTGTCAACATCAGGTCTTTTATTTAAATCTCATGTTCTTCCACTGGAATGCTTCAGTTATTCCTTTCCCTTTTCGAGCAACCAAACCGGTTCTCAAAAGGATATGAAATGAATATCTGAAACTTAGAAGAACTATTAAATACATTAGCATCCTTTAAGTTCATCCATCTCCCACTAAATGTAGACTGGATAACTCTGATCTATGAGATTGACAAGCAAAGAACACTTTCTAATCAAATCTCCTTAGATGCTAATTTGACCATCTTTGTTGATTTAAAACAAGAACATTGCCCGTCATTACTCAAGTACACCTATCAAGCAGGTTACTTAAGTTTATTTCATCAAGACAGAACCATAACCAATATGTTCCATTCCTCCACAAAGCGATCCATGTAAAACATGTATCCTAGGAGAAGTGAATTATGAGGCAAACTCACAATTCTTATGATGGTTTAGAAGGTAGATGCTCAACATCTGACAAGATTTGAGTATCTTTATTCCCTTTTTGCCCTCTTCATTTTAAATTTATTAAGGGTGAGTCTTGAACACCTCTCAGGTTTCAGACATTCGTCTAATAAATTAGACTTACCCATTCCTTCTACCATCATCGGTAAAGGTAACAAATCACATATAGTTAATCCTTATGTATTTGCCTGAACGGTCTTTACACAAACGTGTAAACGAAATCCAACAAGCTTTTATTCCTCTCACATTCACAAGTGAAGGATGTCTTAGTTATTTAGCCTTATAAGCAAGATTTACCATCAACAATTGACTCAAAGTCAAAAGATTCCAAGTTCCTAACCTCTTGGATCTTGGTGATGCATGTCTTGTTTATACGGTTAAATCAACTATTTCATAAGGATAACAGTTCTATAATCATTCATAATCATATTATTACTTCTTAAGCAAAACTTATTGCAAATGCCCTAATAACTTAATTAAAAGTAATATTCATCGTCATCAAAGGCAAATAAGATACAATGCTTCTTGCCACGCAGAGCGTAAGACAAAGATCTAAACGAAGTAATAGTATAGCTGGATGGAATGACAAGACTCTTCTTCCAATCCTTTCAGTTAGGGACAAGCACCATGCTTCCCTTTTATAATCTCCAGCTCTCCATGCATCCATTACCTACTTCTGATTAACACCTGCACTTTGCAACAAACAAGTTTGTGACAAACGTGAGCGTTTTGACTAGCGTTCAAAACCCAGTCATTAGAAGTAGAAGATCAATGGAGTTTGATCATGAATGTACCTGAAGATGAGCTAACGTTCTTCCGCTTTAGGATACTTAGCTCTTTCAGGCACTTAGGGCAGGCATGACGGCGCCAATTTAAAATTTCTCCGCAAAAGTAGCAAACTACCCTATGTGGAACATCATCTTGAGGCACAATCTCATTGTCCTCTTACTCCACAGTTACGGATGGCCCAGTCATACAAGGCTTTCCTTTTGAGGTCAGTTTCTCCTTCTTGCTAACTTGTTTCCTAGTAGCCATAGAGGATGTGGACGAGATACGAACCTTCTCAACCATGTAAAACTGTACAGCCTTCAGCATGTCTTGAAGTTCGATCAAGGATTTTTCCAAATTGTCTTTATGATAGTTCTTGACAAACATCTCATAAGACGCGGGCAGGGATTGGAGGATCATATCCACCGCAATCTCCCTCCCTATTGGAAGTCCAAGTCTCTCCAATTGGTCCATGTATCCCTTCATAATAAGGAAATGGACATTTACATCCTCACCTTCCTCCATCCTACAACCGACCAACGCCTTTATACACTCAAACCGTTCTTGTCTGACCTGCTGTAGGAACATGTCCTTTAGCCGGTTTATCATGTCATACGCACTCAATTGCTCAAGCTGCTGACGCAACTCAAAGCTCATAGTCGATAACATGAGACAAGAAATATCTTGTGTATCTCTAACACGCTTCTCAAAAGCGTATCGAGTGGCCCAGTTCGCGTTGGTAGCAGGTGGCTCCGGAAAGGGTTCCTCAAGGATGTGTAACTTTGACTCGTGACGGAGGACAATCCTCAATACACGATACCAGTCAACGAAGTTCACTCCTATGAGTCTCTCCCTTTCTAGGAATAATCGAAGTTTAAAGTTTGGTGTGGTGTTATCCTCGTTATAATAATTACCCAGCTGATTAAGAAAACCAAATTATCTTAACAAGGGCAAAGAACCTCAAAGTACCCCAATCCATTTGGCATGTTTGATCCCTTCTTTCACCGATTCCTCATTAATCCACTTTGATAGCTCGGTATGGGCACGAGAACTACCAAGATGTTTTAAATCTTGGAATTGTAAATCGACCGTCAAGATAAACGGTGGTACTCTAGCCCAACGGCCGGCTCGGCTAAGCTCGACAACCGACCCTTGCGAGTTGCCACACGCACCTTCCACATAGTTACACAAAACCGATCTCGGCTAAGCTCGACGACCGATCTTGTTTCACTAGATTCGGGTGGTGTCATCTTACGGGAGGCGAGTGATTTACATTTGATAAAAACGGGATTTAGTTTTTAAAATGGTCTTGTGGCGCGCGAGGTTTGTTAACCAATTTAAAACTCTTGGTTTTATTATTTTGAAAAGTTTTCAAGCGAGCGAAGAAACTAAACAACCACGCAAGAAACTAAACAAAAGAACAACCACGCACAAGAAATATCCGGTAACATGCCCTAAACCCTATGCACCTTCCTCGTGAGCCAAACGAGGAAAGCAAGGCCAAACTAAGGACACAGCCACTTGGCCCAGCTGGAAGTGCTCCCACTGAATCCGTCATCTCCAATGAACCTCCGGATCCTCCATAGCCGAGATGTCTCCTCCACGACTCTTGATGGTTGTCTTCGGTCTTATTTTACAAATACATACAAATATTTGAAAAGAAACGGTGTTCAAGCCGCGAAATGCTAAGCTAAGCTAATCTAACAATAACAAAGAAAAGCAATCGGCATGCAAGCCAAAAATAAAGTACAAAATACAAGACCGAATAAATTTAATTATTACAGACCAATTGTGGTACAAACCACCAAATGGATGAATAATTAAACACAACCAAACAACCAACACATAGGTCAAATGGGCAAGATGTTTCCGGATCAAACAACAACCACAAACAAAAACATGGTGTGCCACAACAAAACCGTACAAAATGTATCTTGATTAAGATTGTTCAAACCTAGCTAAACACTCAAGGCACAAAGTGAACAATCCTTGTACATATGCATTAGTACCCCAAACACTTTGAGAATACATATTCATATATACACAATACAAGTATATGCATGTGTGCATTTCATGCCAAAAATCACCCAATACATATAAATGCATGAATCAAGACACATATGGGGCTTTACAAAAAAAAGATCCAAACACTTTGGACAGATTCTAGAAAAACAGAATCGAAAAGAGGCTAAAACCGAAAACAATTTTCTTTTTCAAAGGGGACAAAAATACTGTTCACAAGCTCCTTCACGACCCATAAGCCTTCACGGCCCATGAAGCCCATGAGTTCCACGACTCTGACCAGTGAAAAACCCTTCACGACCCACAAGTATATGCATGTGTGGAGGGATCAAACATGCCAAATAGGTGCTAAGAGTACCTAGGATTCCGCAAGTGTCTAAGGATTGTGATCGCAGATTGCAATCGGTAAAGTGTTTTCCGGCCTAAGTAGCTCCATGAAGTGATCCGCGGCAAACCCGTCATGGATTGGGGTACATTGAGGTTCTTGGCCCTTGGTAACATAATTTGTTTTATAAACAAGTGGGTAATTATTTAACAAGGATTTAATACATCTAACTAACCAAACTTCGTATTTTGCTTGTAGATGGCCTCTACTAGCACCAACACCAACACCGCAAACATGTCGCTACATCCTTTCCTTGAAAAGGAGAAACTTCAAGGACCTAACTTAATGAATTGGTTTAGGGCTTTGAGTATTGTCCTACGCCACGAGATGAAGCTTGAGGTCTTGGAGACTCCTCTTCCGGATCCACCTGATACCAATGCAACGAGGGCTGTCAAAGATGCGTATGATAAGCGCATCAAGGACACGAATGATGTAACCTGCCTCATGCTTACGACCATGAGTCCCGAGTTGCAAAGGCAATTCGAGACTGTGAGTGCGTATGACATGATAACGCAACTGAAGGACATGTTCCAGAAGCAAGTGAGTCAGGAGTTATACGAATGCGTCAAAGCCTTCGTTGGTTGCCGGATATAGGTGGGCGGCATTGTGAGTTCACATGTCCTTCATATGAAGGGCTATGTGGATCAATTGGATAAGTTGGGGTTCCCTATGGGGAAAGAGTTAGCGGTTGAAATAATCCTCCAATCTTTGCCTCCATCTTACGGGCCGTTCATTGTGAACTTCCATATGCATAATATGGATAAAACCATAATGGAGCTTCATGGCATGTTGAAGACTGCCGATTCTAACATGCCCAAAACAAAGCCATCTTCCTCCACCGTCTTCCTTATGATCAAAGAGGGTGGAAAGAAGCGGAAGAAACCCGCTTCAACCTCAAAGGGGAAGGGGAAGGCCAAGGTGGCAACACCAAAGCCCAAACCTATAACCACCCCGGAGGCGAAGGGGAAACAAGCCGCTACCGCTATCACCTCTCCGGAAGAGGCAACCTGCTACTTCTACGGGGAAAAGGGTCATTACCGGCGAAGTTGCCCCAAGTACATGGAAGAGCTCAAGAAGTTGAGATCCAAAGGTGCCGCTGCCTCCGGTATGCACATGATTGAACTCCATAACACTTCTACTTCTAACGCCTGGGTTTTAGACAGTGGGTGTGGTACCACGTTAGTAATAATGTGCAGGTACTAACAAGACGTAGGGACTTGGTTGATGGAGAGCTGGACCACATCATGGGAAACAAGGCGGTTGTCCCTGTTGAGAAGATTGGAAGTGTGGAGCTTGCCTTTCAATCCGGCTTATCTATTATTTTATTGAATGTATGTTATTGGACCTGGGTGGCAAGAAACATTATTTCTTTGTATTCCTTGTACGACGATGGATATGATTTGGAATTTATGAATGGTTCTATTTTATGTTATAAGAATGGTTCCTTATGTTTCAAAGCATTTCCATGTCATGGCATATATGAAACAAGCGTAAGCTTGAGAAACAATAGATCAATCATGAATGTTGATATGGGATCCAAAAGTGTTTTAGATAAAATGTCTCTTTGGCATGGTCGTTTAGGCCACATAACCAAGAAAGGCATCGCCAAGCTCCAAGCGGACGGGATCATGGAATCATTTGACCACGGGTCTAATGAAGTATGTGAATCTAGTGTATTGGGAAAGATGACCAAAGCACCATTCACCGGTGAATGTGAGAGGGCAAAAGACTTGTTGGATATCATTCACACTGATGTGTGTGGTCCGTTCAAGCATGCCACTAGAGATCACTCCCGCTACTTTGTTACCTTTATTGATGATTATAGTCGATATGGGTATATCTACTTGGTGAGACAAAAGTCCGATACCTTCGAGGTGTTTAGGACTTATCAAAACGAAGTAGAAAATCAACTTGGGAAAAGAATTAAGATGTTTAGATCCGATAGGGGTGGAGAACATCTTAGTTCCTTATTCCGAGACCATCTTAAAGATTGTGGGATTGTCTCGCAATTAACCCCTCCTAGGACGCCACAATTAAATGGTGTCGCCGAGAGGAGGAACCGAACATTTTTGGATATGGTTCGGTGTATGATGTGTCATACGGAAGTTCCCATTACATTTTGGGGATACGCTATTGAGACGGCTGGATATGGTTCGGTGTATGATGTGTCATACGGAAGGTTAAGAGAACACCGTATGAGATGTGACATGAAAAGGTTCCATCCATTTCATATCTAAAGGTCTGGGGATGTCCTGCCTATGTGAGACGTGAGGTGGAGGACAAGTTGGAACCCAGGGCCGAAAGGTGTTTCTTCATTGGTTATCCTGCTAAGTATATTGGATATTTGTTTTACAAACCATCGGAGAAGAAGGTATTTGTTGCTTGAAGGGTGGTCTTCCTAGAGAGGGAGCTGGTATCCAAGAGAGGTAGTAGGAGCAAGGTTGATCTTGAAGAAATTCGAGAGCCTACCGATGTGGAATCTGATGTTGGAACTAGCTCACAACCGGCAACGGTTGAGTCTCAGCAAGATGATGCTGGAGATAATGATGTAGATCCGTTACCTCTAAGAAGATCTGGTAGAAGTCGGCATGAGCCAGAGAGATACGGTTTTCACATATTTGAGGGCACTGACATGGTAGTAGTTTCTGATGAACCTACCAAATACCAGGACGCTGTGGTGGGCCCTGAGTATGCCAAGTGGAAAGAGGCGATGGAATCCGAGATTAAATCTATGGCCGATAACCAGGTTTGGGACTTGGTAGATCCTGTGCCGGGGTGTAAGCCCGTCGGGTGCAAATGGGTCTTCAAGAAGAAGATCGGTGTAGATGGCGAAGTAGACACCTTCAAAGCCCGACTGGTGGCTAAAGGTTTCACGCAAACTCATGGTATAGACTATGAGGAAACCTTTTCCCCGGTGTCTATGTTGAAGTCTATCCGGATACTCATGGCCATTGCCGCATTTTATGATTATGAAATATGGCAAATAGACATCAAAACTGCGTTCCTTAATGGAATTCTATCTGAGGAGGTGTATATGACACAACCTGAGGGTTTTGTACATTTTGAGTTCCCGGATAAGGTCTGCAAGCTTAAGAGTACCTTATGTTTCGGCAATAGGCTCGATCATGTACGCCCTGCTATGTACTAGGCCTGATGTCTCTTGTGCATTGAGTATGACAAGTAGATATCAAACCAACCCTGGTGAGGCACATTGGACAACGGTGAAGAACATTCTCAAGTATCTTCGGAGGACTAAGGAGATGTTCTTAGTATATGGTAGGGAAGAGGAGCTGAGGGTAATTGGTTACTCCGATGCCAGCTTCCAAACTGACAGGGATGACTGTCGATCTCAATCGGGGTTCGTGTTCCTGCTAAACGGTGGTGCTATCTCCTGGAGGAGCTCCAAAGAAGACACGGTGGCTGATTCCACGACCGAGTCTGAGTACATTGCGGCAAGTGAAGTTGCAAAGGAGGCTGTATGGATGAGGAAGTTCATCCTTCATCTGGGAGTGGTTCCTAGCATTGCCGACCCTGTTGAGATTTTATGTGACAACGAGGGTGCGATTGCATTGGCAAAGGAATCGAGATCTCACCGACACACGAGGCACATTCCGCGGAAATATCATTATATCCGGGATGTGGTCGAGAGTGGAGATATTGTCATCAGCAAAGTTCACATGGATAGCAATGTGGCGGATCCGTTTACTAAACCGTTATCAGAAGTGAAGCATGATGCCCACACCCGTGCTATTGGTATTAGATTTGCTAGCGATTTGGTTTGAGTTTGTATCTTATCTTGTTTTGGTTATTGTATTTGATGTATTTACCTTTTGGGAACATTAAGCAGTATTGAATTTATTGTACTTATCGATTATGAAATGGAGATTTGATAATGCGCAAGTTGCGGGTATTACTTTAAATCTTTACTGTGTTCCAACTTTGCATGTTTTATACTTCCCTGAATGTTTTACATTCTAAATGTCCACAGTCAGTCATTCTTCATGGGAAGGAAGTCTGAACGAAGACTGAGGGAAGTGATTGGTCATGTGTCCAATAATGATTGGGACACGGGGACGCAATACTTCGCCTGTACTTGAAAAGAGTTTCAAGTGACTGGACGACCCACACCTAACTCCACTTTATGGTACTAGTCATAAGTGGATCAGGATGATAATATCATTTCATCCTCAGACTGGAGATGCATGTGTCTGCATCACTTTGGTTTGCTTTGTTCTAATTGTTTTCAAACGCAGTCCGTAACTGGCTGTTATAAAGGGAGCAGTTGGGCAAAGTATGGTCAATGTGGTGGGCAATGTAGTCAAAGGAATTTGTTCCTCTGTTCAGAGAGATATCCCTGGACCCCTCGATGATTGGGCGTTGACACCAAAATGCATGGCTGTGCTCGAGTGTGCAATGATTTGGGTAATCGATTTCAACTTGTATATTTTGGTCACCACCAATCTTGATCGAGAAACATAATCGTTAAGGACTGAGAATGACTTAGTACCATGTCTCGCCTTCACACGATTATCGTGAACAAAAGGATGATTGATCACTTATCTATAGGACCATCTCAGATATGTTAGGATATGATTTGGTACTTATCAGGGATGACATACCCCGTACTGACTTGGGGGCAGAGATGTCTTGCTAGAGGCCGCTCTCTGTCTGTGATACATATGGATATGGTGCGTCATGTGCAAGTGGGAGTCTGTTGGAATATGCCCACTTACACACGTATGCCGTATCACTGCCGATGATGTGCTTGCCTATTGGGTCATAAACCTAACTTCTACCCTAATAGACCTAAGTGGAAATAGCCGGCCAAAATGGTCAAATTACAGTTGACCTATGCTTCATGACCGGGAAGGATGCTCCACGGGCCATGAAGCAAGGTGTCCCCACGAGTCCTTACACGAGTCTTATGGCTGGTGGACCAGAGTGGCTTCACGGTGCTTCACGGGTCGTGAAAGAATCGTGAAGGATAAAGTGCACCACGGATACCTCTAGGACTTCCAGTAACACGGCACTGGCCGTGGAGCTTTTATGCTTCTCGGGCCGTAAGAGCCCGTGAAAGATCGTGAAGCTCGGAAAACTAAGTGGCACGTGATTCTCATTGGCATGTTCATGGTGGTCCAATGGGAGTCAGGTTCTTGGACGGCTAGAGGAGAGAACAGGTCGTTTGTAAGTCCTATATAAAGCTTATGCCTTTGTAGCTAAAGGACCTTTTTGTCATTTTCACCTTCTACATACTTAAAGCTTCAAAGAGAGTTCTTGGGAGGTCTTGTATGTGGTTCCAGGAATTAAAGGGTTGAAGCAAGGGCATCAAATCTTGGATCGATTGTGGTGTCTTGTTCTTGCTAGCACATGGTAGATAGTTCTTGGTGTATCACTTCGGTGGAAGAGCTTGGAGGCATTTTCTTCAAGTTTTTGTTCATCCCATCAACACACAACCTTTCCAGGAGAAAGGAGCTTAGTAGAAAGGTATAAAACCTCTTCCTTGTGTTGTTCTTTTGGTTTTATGCATTGTCTTCAAGCTTATACCATTATGGAGTTCATAGATTTCTTTGTTTTAAATCCGATTTATTTGCTTCCGTTGCGTTTTCGTGTTGTTCTTGAACTCCTACACTGGCCAATGGCATAGTGTCTAATATCAAATACTTTCATGTCTTTGGTAATAGGTGCTTTGTGCTTAATGACAAGGATAATCTAGGAACATTTGCTCCCAAAGCTGATGACGCTACTTTCCTAGGTTATTCTACTGAGTCCAAATCCTATAGAGTTTTTAAAAAACGAAGAAAGAGCATTGTTGAAAGTATCAAAGTAACATTTGATGACGCATTGAATGTTACAGATTTTCCACCTAAATCAACTGTTAACGCTTTTGACATACCTGTTCAGGACTGGTGCTCCCAAAGCTGATGACGCTACTTTCCTAGGTTATTCTACTGAGCCCAAAGCCTACAGAGTCTTTCAAATAGACGTGCATACAACTTTTCTTAATGATGTTCTCAATGAAGAAGTCTATGTCTCACAACCTGAGGGGTTCATTAATTCAAAACATCCAAATCATGTCTATATCTTAGATAAGGCCCTGTACGGGTTAAAGCAAGCTCCACGTGGATGGTATGATGTCTTATCTGAATACTTGATTGATGAGGGCTACTCAAAACGAAAGACTGATACCACTCTGATCACAAAGACCAAGGGTAGGAACAAGATTTTAGTTCAAATATATGTGGACGATATCATTTTTGGGTTTACAAATCCAAAATACAGTGACGAGTTTGTTAAGATCACGGCAAACAGATTTTAATTGAGTATGATGGGGGAGATGTCATTCTTTCTCGGACTCCAGGTAAAGCAGTTAAGTCATGGAAGTTTTATTTTCCAATCCAAGTACATCAAAGATCTTCTAACGAAGTAAGATATGATTAACTTCACACCCATATCCACACCCATGGCTGCTAAAGCACATCTATCAGCAGATCTTGATGGTTCTGTAGTAGATCTGAAGGCTTACCGTGGGATGATTGGATCGTTACTGTATCTAAATGCAAGTCATCCGGACATCATGTTCTCCACCTGTCTCTGTGCCAGATACCAGGCGAATCCTAAAGAGTCACATCTTCTCGCAGTTAAGCGAATATTCAGATATCTCAAAGGGTCTATGGATCTTGGTCTGTGGTATCCCAAAGATTAAACTCTGGATCTCCATGCTTACTCAGATACTGACTCTCCATGCTTACTCAGATGCTGACTATGCCGGTTGCAAGATTGATAGGAAAAGCACATCTGGTAGTACACACTTTCTGGGAGATCGTTTAGTCTGTTGGGCCTCAAACAAGCAAAATGCTTATCCATTTCTACAGCTGAAGCTGAGTATGTCGCTGCTGTAGTGTGCTGTTCACAAAGTCTATGGATACGTACACAGTTATTATACTTTGGCCTCAGGTATGACAAAATTCCATTGCTATGCAATTCACAGTCTGCCATCGCTATCTCCTGCAATCCGGTACACCACTCTAAAACTAAACATATTTATATTCGTTATAACTTCATAAAAAGATAACGTAGAGAAAGGTCTCATTGAGTTACAATATGTTTCAACTGAAAATCAGCTAGCTGACTTGTTTACTAAACCCTTAGATGAATGTCGCTTCACTGAGTTGGTAATCAAGTTACGCATGCTAAACTTGAAACTATAACATATTGTTGTTTTATTTTTCCTTTCTTTCTTTTTGTTTAGAGTAGGTGTTATACTGTTTGTTCATTTTGCAGATATCAGATGTAACATTCGAGGGGGAGTGATATTCTGGTGATACACATGTAGCATATGTGTAGGCGGAGAAATTATTACACATACTGCACATGTGTAGGGGGAGAAGTATACAACTGACACATTCCCTAAATTTTGAAATTTGTTATTAAACCAAATGCATGAGTCTAGGGGGAGTGTGTCAAACAAATACTCAAATCAAGATATCTGGGAAAATTAAATTTTCAAATCTCAATATCCAGATACTTTGAATTTTCAGAAAATTTCAGAGTGTTGGGTTCTGTTTCAAGCAATCGCATCCTATGCTTCAATCGCATGGGCTCTCTTAAAACCCAAAAAAACTAAATCTTCTAAGTCTTGGTTCAATCGCATAGACCACGATCCCATGGACAGTCAATCACATGGGATAGCAATCAAATCGCATGCCTTAGAATATTCGAACAAAGGAATCAATTGCCAATTGCGTGCGATTGACAAAGCAGAAGGGAATCACATGCGATTCGAAGTAAAGGAAACCAAACTTCAGGGTCAATCGCATGCGATTAACACACCAAAGGGTGAATCGCATGTGATTTAAATGCTCTATCAGACACGTTTTTTACTCTATAAGCCGGGTTTTTCACCACCCTTGCAACCAATCAGAGCATGACACGTGTCCATCTAACCGTTTTAACATCCCATCTGTTTCATTCTTCCTCCATACGATTCAAATTTCAAACTTAGAATTCTCTCTCATTTTTGGTTACTTGAATTCGCAAATCATCTCGTTACTCTGCCAAAATTTGCAATTTTAGTCTCAAAATACTCCTAATCACAGAGGTAACAACTTGAGTCAACGATGCTTTAAGAAACACGAAAATTAACAACACCATATTTAAAAAGATCACAAACCCCAATCAATATCGGTGGTTATCCTATAAATAGAAGCTGTCATTAGAGTAACAACTCACTTTAAGCTTCTTTCAATCACATCATAACAAGAACATATATCCATATTTCTTGTATTCAACAAACTGCTTTGCATATCCCATATTTGTTATGGACGCATAATTCTCGATTTATGCTTGTTGCCAAGCTATATCAAGACATTATCTCCAATACATAGTATGTCATAGACATACCAAGTAGGATTACAACAGTGCTCCCACTAGCTCTGGCGTCAATCCAAGTTTCATCATTGCTTACTGAAAACTCAAACACTTGATTTTCGTAGCAAAGATTTCAAAACATAGATTTATTCTAAACCCAAAAGGACTCCATATTTGTAGACTTCATAAGGATACTCAGGATGTAAAAGACCCTCTGACAGTGTTGTTAACACTTCCTCATTTAAATTCCTCTCACGGAATGCCATCTTTGTATCACACTGCCATTAAACGGCATAAGTGTCCATGTAAACTTTAACATAACTACTGGACGAATGTCTTCGTATGATACCTTCCCCATGGCCAATCATCATGAAACCTTTCCTATCAGTCAGTAATTGAAGTTATCTACAAACTTATCCATGCAGATCTATGATATCGCGGTTTTTAATTATATATTTTATGCGATATATAATTGTTTTTGATAGAAAATATGGAAAATATGTTTAATATATATTTAATATGTTTAAATATTAATTTTCAGGTTGAAAATCGGGTATATAGTGATAAATATGAAGAAAGTTGGATAAAAAACGAGATAGAGATGAAAGTTTGAAAAAAGTCAAATTCTGCCCGAAATAAGCTCTTAGCGCCGCTAAAGTTAATGTGTCGCGGCGCGAACATTCAGATCGCGGCGCGAAGTACCGAGGTAGCTTTTATAAATTCGATTTTCTTTGTTTCATTCGAAAAGGAGTCTTTCATTCCGACTTTTCACCATCATTAACCTCTAGAAACTCCATAAAAACACCATGAAGCATATGGGAGCATAGCTCAGAGCATTGGGGCTTGGATTGAAGATAAAATCGAATATCAAGTCCCGAAATATTCGGCTTTTACAGTTTTATTCATTCTTGTTCTTCATGTTTCTTTGTTTGAATAATTACCAGAGCTTTAGCATGTTTGTTCTAGGCTAGACTTCTGATTTTCCTCCTTAGAGGAGATAAACTTTGATTATGGTTGATTTAATTCATAGTTTTGATGCTTAATTCATGTTTAATTCTAGTATTGTTTAACCTATGTTCAAGCATGTTTTAGGATCTGTTTTTGTGATGTTTATATGTCGAATTGTTATAGAGTTGATGACCTTTCTCTTTATTTATACTTGAATCATGAATTTCTATGATCATTAAGGCTCATGACTAGTGATTGATTAAATCCTAGGGTTAAACATCTAAATGATAGAAAATTTAATATGTATTCTTTCATGTAATAGGCCATTATATGTTAGTCCAATGATTTGTTGATCATACAATCATTAAAGGTTAGAGCTTTACTTGCTAATCGAATTAATTGACTAATTATATTTCTTAATCGTGCTTTTGACCATAAAAGTTATTATTATGTAGTGTAATTAGACGGTTATAACTGGACCAACGTTTTAACTATTATAGAAATCGATGCATGAATGTTTAAGTATCATTAGTTCTTATTGCCATGAATCTAATTGCCATGAGAAGAGTATAATCGAATCTAGGGAGGGAAAGCTAGCTCTATATTATCTGATTTCCAAGTTCCTTGCTCATTCGCTCTCTGGTTTCTTTGGTTGTTTTTAGGTGTTTTCTAGGGTTGTTGGTAGTGTTAGTTGGTTGATAGCTCACTTATCCATAATTCCCCCTTTATTTTATCGTTAGTTTAATATCTAATTAATATAATTTTATCAAATCATACCCGTTCCCCAAGAGTTCGACACCCGTACTTATTTTCTATACTATAATACGATTTGGTTAACTTGCCTATTTCGTGTCATAGTCGTACGTAAATAATAATGGATTTTATAAATAAAAAACTAGTACGCTTTTAGCACATCAATCTCATTCCCGAAAGATCTATTTACACCATCAGGTCAAAACCTAGGTGTTGGATTAACCAAGTTCAAAACTTGCAAATCCAGCATGGAATGTATCTTATGTTATTACACTCCTCTTCTTATCATACTCAAGGGCCCACTATAGCTTCCGGAAGTTGATGCATACATCACGTATCATCAATAAGTCATCGTCCTCAAATATAATAAATTATACTCTTATGGTCTTATGATGACTCTTACCAGACATATGAAGAAGTAATAAGTTTATGCCAGATACTCCAACATAGCCATGTTGAGTGTCAATCATTTCTGATCGAATGCTAGTGTCAACATCAGATCTATTATTTAAATCTCACGTTCTTTCACTGGAATGCTTCAGTTATTCCTTTCCCTTTTCGAGCAACCAAACCCGGTTCCCAAAAGGATATGAAATGAATATCTGAAACCTAGATGAACTATTTAAATGTATTAGCATCCTCCAAGTTCATCCATCTCCCACTAAATACGGACTGGATAACTCTAATCTATGAGATAGACAAGCAATGAACTCTTTCTAGTCAAATCTCTTTCATATGCTAATTTTGACCATCTTTGTTAATATAAAACAGGAACAATGCCCGCCACTTCTCAAGTACACCTATTCAACAGGTTACTTATGTTTAAACCATCAAAGTAGAACTATAATCAGTATGTTCCGTTCCTCCACTCAATGATTCATGTAAAACATGTATCATAGGAGAAGTGAATTACGAGACATTCCCATAATTCTTATGATGGTGGAGGAATCTAGAGTTCACATGCTGAACATCATGCCATATTTGAGTAACCCAGTCTTTAGAAGTAGAAGATCAATGAACTTTGATCATGAATGTACCTAAAGATGATGAGCTAATGTTCCTCCGCTTTAGGATACTTAGCTCTTCCAAGCACTTAGGGCAGGCGTGACGGCGCCAATTTCCAATTTCTCCGCAAAAGTAGCAAACTACACCATGTGGAACATCATCTTGAGGCACAATCTTATTGTCCTCCTAATCCACATTCACGGATGGCACAGTCATACAAGGTTTCCTTTTGAGGTCAGTTTCTCCTTCTTGCTATTATCTTCCAGTTGGAGTATGCCCACTGACATACGTATGCCAATTGATCACTACCAATGATGTGTGGGCCAATCGGGTCACACGCCAGGGGTTTATCTTGACAACAACCTAAAAGGGAGAGTTAGAAATGAATAATTAAAGATGGTTGGTAATCTGGACAGGGTTAGCGACGCTAACCACGATGTCGCTAACTTAGCCGTGTTAGCGGTGCTAACCTTAAGTGGTTAGCGGCGCTAAGCTTGGGCGGTTAGCGGTGCTAACCCATCTGACAGTTTACAACTTTATTCCTTTCACCTCCATTCTCCACAAATGCATGTGGGTTTTGATGTCCGGTCTTTGGAGGTTCCAGAGGACTCCTTGGCTTTTAAAAACACATGCATTTCTCTCTAATCTCTCTTGATGGACTTAGTGAAAATACACACATAGGAAACCAAAAAGGGTTGTTCTTGTGTGAAAAAGAGAGAGAGCACAAGAGAGGTTTTGGAGATTTTGGTTGATGTTTCAGAAGCCATTCTTTATAAGTGAAGGAATGCTCAAGGGGTGCTAGTACATCTAGATCACGGTTTTCCCGGGGTGAACTTCGATAGAGGAAGAAGGTTGCCATTGCTTGGATTCGTGGTCATCACCAACTCCAGGGTATTTGCTTGGTATATTACTCTCTTCTCTTCTCTTTTAAGTTGCATTTCTTTGTTGTAGAGTTTGGTACACTTCTTGGGGTTCCTTTTGTGGTTTATTTTTTATCTTGAAAATTCGATTTTTATACTTGCATGCTTCCGCTGAGCTCAACCACGAACCCCAACAGTGGTATTAGAGCCACCTCTACACTAAATTTGCACTTGGTGGCTTGAAAAATCCGAAACATGTGACTTTTGGTTCTGACTAGGGTTTAGCGGCGCTAAACCAGCCGTAGCGGTCACTAAGACTTCTGGCTTTAGCGGCGCTAACCTATGTTTAGCGACGCTAACCCTCTATGGTTAGCGGCGCTAACTCCCTTCTGGAAGAATGCATTTTATGCCTTAAATCAATTTTGTTTGATTTTTAGCTCTCTTGTACTTTCTGGATTTTTCCAGAATTTTGGATATCCAGAATTTTGGATATGATGTATTTAAGTTGCCTTATGTCTTGGTTGGTGTATTTATATGTGGATTAACATTTTGGCATGAAAATGGTTAATTGCATATACTTACATTGTGTATATATGAATATGGAAATTTGACTTGTTTAAGGTTCCTAATGCATATGTACATAGGATTATTTGTGTCTTGCGTAATTAGATAATCTTAACCAAGACATATAAGATTTGCATGGTTTTGTGTGACACACCATGTATTAGATTTATTGTATGTGGTTGTAATATTAGTGTCCGGTAACATTTGAGCCTTTTAGACCTATATGATGTGTTTGGTTGTGTGAATTAATTTATTCATTCATTTGGTGGTTTGTACCATAATGGTTTGTAATAATTTAATTTATTCGGTTTGTATATTTAACGGCTTGCATGCCTATTTCTATTCTTTGTAATTTGTAGTATTAGCTTAGAATAGAGAATTATAGTTTGCATGCCATTTCCTTTTTAAATTTTGTAAATTGTAAAAGGAGAACCGAAGCAACCAACAAGAACCATGGAGGGTGTCTTGGCAAGCTTGGATCCGGAGGTCGGTAGGAGACACAATGGATCAAGTGGGAGAGCACATATAAATGTCTTCGATGTTTATCCTTAGTAGACTAAGTCTTGCCCGTTGGCTCGCGGGTAAGACACATAGGGTTTATGGCTCGTTACCGGACTTGTATTACATGCGTGGTTGGTTTTATTTTGTATTATTTCTTGCATGGATGTTTAGGATCTTCGCATGCTAGAAAATTTTTCAAAATAATAAAACCAAAGAGTTTTAAATTGGTTTACAAACTCCGCGCGCTACATAGACAAGAATTGGTTAAAATTGTTTTTACCGGCAAAAACAAAATCCCGTTAGTTTTTCAAAATTGTAAATCTCACGCCATCCGTAAGATGACACCACCCGAATCTAGTGAAGCAAGATCGGTCGTCGAGCTCTAGCCGAGGTCGGTTTTGTGTAACTGTCTGTAAGGTGTGTGTGGAAACTCGCAAGGGTCAGTTATCGAGCTCTAGCTGAGCCGGCCATTGAGCTAGAGTAACACCGTGTATCTTAACAGTAGATTTACAATTCCAAGACATAAAACGCCTTGGTAGTTGTCGAGCTCTAGCCGAGCTATCAAAGTGGATTAATGAGGAATGGTGTGAAAGGGATCAAACATGCCAAATGGGTGTTGTGAGTACCTAGGATCCCACAAGTGCCTAAGAGGTGCGATCCCGGATTGCAATTGGTAAATTATTTACCTGCCTAAAATAGCTCCATGAAGTAATCCGCGGAAAACCGTCATGAATTGGGGTATTTTGAGGTTCTTAGCCCTTGTTAAAGATAATTTGGTTTTCATAAATCAAGTGGGTAATTATTTTAACGAAGATTATATCGAAACTTACTAAAACTTGTACTCTTATCGAAAATGGCAAACCTTAACGGCACTACATCGAAACTATCATTTCGTTTGTTCCTCGAAAAGGAGAGACTCATAGGACTGAACTTTGGTGACTGGTATCGTGTGTTAAGGATTGTCCTTAAGCACGAGTCAAAGTTGCACGTCCTTCAGGAGCCTCTTCCGGAGCCACCTGCTACCAATGCGAGCTGGGCCACTAGATACTCATGGGAAAGGCATGTCAAAGATACACAAGATGTTTCATGTTACATGTTATCGACTATGAGCTATGAGCTGCGAAAGAAACTCAAGCAATTGAGTGCGTACGACATGATTAACCGGCTAAAGGACTATTGGAGTATGCCCACTGACGCACGTATGCCATTAGGATCACTGCCAATATAGTGTGGGCCTATTGGGTCACACGCCAGGGATCAATCCTGACAACGATGAATGATGAGGGACTGAAAGTGTCAAAGTGGAGAAGTTGGTGTGCAGGAGATTTACGCGACGCGGCTTAGGCTACGCGACGCGGCTTAGGCTACGCGACACGGAGCTTCCTTGGCGTGGAAACCTACGGGTACGCGGCGCGGAAATGTGTCAGACTGCATGCAACTTTTGTCTCCACCTCCTCTTTGGGCCAATGGGAGGCCTTGCTTTTTGCTGGCCGGCCTTGGACAATTAAAGGGTCGTTTTATAATGCTTCTTTTCCAGGAAACTCTCTCATTCATCTATCTAACTTTCTCTCTCAAGAAATGGAGTTCTCTCACCCACTAAGAGCTCTTGGTAGAGTTTCATTTTAGAGTGATTGTGAGTAAGTTCTAGGAGATAAAGAAGGAAGGATTGTTGTTCTTGTGTGGATTCTAGGCTTTGAAGTCCACATAAGCTTGCTAGTACAAGTGGATTGTGCAAACCCGGTGTGGACTTGCAATAGAGGGAAGCTATTTTGCTTTCTTGTCAACACCATCTCATTCTACAGGTTACTGGAGCTAAGGAGAAAGGTATATCTTCTTTCTCTTCCTTTTTCATGTTGTAAATACTAGTTATAGAATTTGGTCCTCTTTTGGGTTTTATGCATTGCATGCTTGTACCATGGCTTTACTCTTTGTTTTCGTTGCTTCCGCTGCGTCCCAATAAACCCAACAGTGGTATCAGAACCACCTCTATACTGTATTTGCACATGGTGGCCTGAAAAACCCGAGAATAAATTTTTTGGTTTCTGTACAGTAGGTTTCCACGGCGTGGACCGTGTCTTGGTACGTGGCGCGGAAAGTGACGGGACGAGTTTTTTCTTTTTGTTCAGTGTGACTCCGCGGCGCAGACCCCTTGGTGGTACGCGGCGCGGAACTTACCTGGGCAGAATATGTTTTTTGTCTTTTTAAAGGAAAAATTATTTTTGGCTTTTTGGCACTAAATTTTGGTTTCTGGAATTTTTGTCCAGAAATTAAAATTTGGTTTTTTGAAGTTGCCTTGTATAATGGTTGGTGTATTTATATGTGGATTATTATTTTGGCATGAAAATAGTAATTGCATATACTTAAATTATGTATTTATGAATATGTTTCATCAAAAATGGTTTGGTGTTACTAATGCCTAAGTACATGGGATTTTTAGTGCCTTGGGTGTTTTGAAAAATCTTAACCATTATACATAAGTTTACATGGTTTTGTGTGGCACACCATGTTGTTGTTCATTAGTGAACTTGGTTGTTTGTTCTTGTGAAATTGGTAACCATTGATATGCCCTAGAAGTTAGGAATTATGGCTTGCATGCCATTTATTTCGAGCTCTAAGTCACATGGTTTGTAATAATTAAAATTTATTTATTTGGTATGTAATTTTATATACGTGGCTTGCATGCCATTTAAATATTCCATATTATGTAATTGTACTAGAAGTTAGGAATTGTGGCTTGCATGCCATTTATTTCTTTTTCTATGTAATTGTAATATGGAGCACCATCGGGAGTCTATGAAGTGATGTCTTGGCGAACACGAATCCGAGAGGCCCAATGGAGGTAGCGGGTTTAGTGGGAGCACATCCGAAGTCAAGGCTTTTGGTCCTTAGATGACTTAGTTTTCTCGTTGTGGCTCACAGGAAAAACGCATAGGTTTTAGGGGCATGGTTACCAATTTGTTGTATGCGTGTGATGGTTTTATTATATTGTTTATGTATGAGTTGTAGGACTATTACATGCTAGACAATTTTTGATAATAATAAAACCCACGAGTTTTAAAAATGGTTTAATAACTCTCGCGCGCACACTTGATTAACAAACGGATTTAACGATGGCTTAGTATCCGATTAGTGAGAACGTTTGGTTATTGTCACTTTTTGTTAATCATACTCAAAATGGTTTTTTAAACCGGAAAACAAAATCCCATTTTCTAAAATGTAAATCGCACACCAGCCATAAGATGACACCACCCGAATCTAGCCGTGGAAGGGTTGATTGTCGAGCTTTAGCCGAGTTAGCCTTTGCATGAGCTGTGTGGAAGGTGCGTGTGGCAACTCGCAAGGTCGATTGTCGAGCTCTAGCCGAGTCGATTTTGGGTGAGAGTACCACCGTGTGGTTGATTTACGGTTTCAATGTAATATTTTGGATGATTGTCGAGCTCTAGCCGAGTTATGCAAAATATTAATTGAGAATCGGTGTGGAGGGATTAAACATGCCAAACTTGGCACAATGGTTGTCAAGTAGGATCCCGCAAGGAACTAAGAGTTGCAATAATGGATTGCAATCGGTCAATGGTTGCCGGCCTAAATAGCTTTGCCACGTGATCCACGGAAAACCCGTCACGGTGCAAGGTTAAATAAGGTTCTTAGCCCTTGTTAAAATAGTTGTTTTTATTAAACACATGGGGTAATTATTTTAACGAGCATTTCAATCAAACTAACTAAAACTACTCTGTTTCATAGATGACGTCGACTAGCATCAACAACAGCAACTTCACGTTACGTATGTTTCTTGAGAAGGAGAAACTCGATGGGAGTAACTTCATGGATTGGTCTAGGCAATTGCGCATTGTCCTACGACACGAAGACAAGTTACACACTATTGAGGAACCCCTTCCGGAAGCCCCTGCTACCAACACAAGTAGGACCATTCTTGATGTGTATGAAAAACGTGTCAAGGACACCAACGAGGTCTCTTGCCTCATGTTAAGCATGATGATCCCTAACTTGCAAAGGAAATTAGAGGATCTAAGTGCATACGATATGATGCTTGAGTTGAAGGACATGTTCCAACAACAAGCAAGGCAAGAACGGTATGGGTGTTTAAATGAAATACTTGGTTGTAGGCTGCAGGATGGTGAGAGCGTAAGCATTCATGTGCTTAAGATGAAAGCACTTGTGGAACGCTTGGAGAGCCTAGGATTTACCATTGAAAGGGAAATGGTGGTGGATATTGTACTCCGATCACTCCCACCATCGTATGAGCAATTCATCATGAATTATCACATGCATGGTATGGATAAATCTTTGATGGAGCTTCATGACATGCTGAAGACTCTTGAGTCTAACATGGCCAAAAGTAAGCTCACCTCATCCACTCTCGCTAAGGCTACCAAAAGGCGAGCTACCTCAAATGGGAAGCTTGGTTCTTCTAAGCTCACCATGTTCATGGAGTCGAAGGGCAATGAGATTGCGCCTCAGCATGAGACTCCTAATGGGGAAGTTTGCTACTTTTGTGGAAATTATGGAAATTGGCGCCGCCACGCCTGCCCTAAGCGCCTTGATGAGCTAAGGATGCACAAGATGAGAAATATTGGCTCCAAAGCTTAAGGTACATTCATGATCAAACTCTACTATTTATCTACTTCTAATGGGCATCTTTTGTATACTAGCCACAACACTCACGTTTGTCATAAATTTGTTGATTGCAAAGTGCAGGTGTTAGAGAGAAGTATAAGATATAGAGAGCTGGACTTCATAACGGGAAACAAGATGGTTGTCCCTATTTGAAAAGGATTGGAAGTCGGGATCTTCCCACTCCTTCCAGCTAGTCTATTACTTTGCTAGATCTATGTTTTACGCCCTGCGTGGCTAGAAACAATGTATCTTTTATGCCTTTTGATAATGATGGATTAACTTCTTATGAATTTTGTATTTGGTGGCTTATTTGAAAGTTTATCCATGTTGTGGCATTTTGTATAAGCATTTTCTTATGAAGTAATAGATTGATCGTGAATGATTTGTACATGTTACTCTAATCACTAAAGTCAATTTAACCATATAAATAAGACTTGCATTATCAAGCTCCATGTGGTTAGGAACTTGGATCTTTTGATCTAGGATCAATTGATGATTGTAAATCTTATTTATTAGGGTAGAATGACTCAAACATCCTTCACTTATGTATGTGAGAGGAATGAAGGCTTGTTGGATTTCGTTCACACTTATGTGTGTAGACCGTTCAAGCAAAACCTAAGGAGTAACATTGGATACTTTGTTACCTTACCAGTGAAGGTAAAAGGATGAATATGTTTAATTTGTTAGACACTCGTCTGAAGCCTTGAGTGGTGTTCAAGACACATCCACGACAAAGTACATGACTAAGAGGGCATAAGACTATAATACTCAAATCTAATAGAGATGTTGAGGATATAGTTCTAAGTTCTGTGACCATCATAAGAATTATGGTTTTGTCTCATAATTCAATCCTCCTAGGACATATTGTTATATGGGTCGCCAAGCGGAGGAACCGGACATTCTAGTTATGGTCCAATTATGATGGGTTTAACCAAAGTACCCTATTGTTTGGGGAGTACTTTAAGAGTGGCGGGAAATGTTCCAAAAGACATACCAACAAAGATGGTTTAGTACGCACCTTAGATGATGATACTAGAAAGTATGTCTTTGCTAGTCCATCATAAAGTCTGAATTCCTCAACCTATGTTTAAGGTGTGTTGGAGGAAATCAGAATCTAGGGGTGCTACTCCATTAGGTATTCTGCTGTGGCCATGGGATATTTAAACAAGAAGTTTGTTGTTCAAAAGGTTTCAAACATATGCGGGTGCCAGTAGGATTAAAGTTTACCTTGAATGGAAAAACCTGATGTTGGCACTAGCAATCAATTGTGATTGAAGCTCAGCATGGCTATGCTGGAGCACCTGACATTAAGTCATTACCTGTTAAACTTGGTAATAATTGTCATAAGGCCGGAAAGATATAGTTTAATATCTGAGGGAGACGACTTAATGATGTTTACATCAAACTACCAAAACAAGAGTGGGCCTAGAGTCCGCTAGAAGGAAAGGGGCGATGAAAATGAGATGCAATCCATGTGGGATATCCAAGTATTGGACTTGGTAGACCCAACCCTTGAGTGGAAACTCGAAGGGAAAAAATGGTTTTTTGCTGAAAGAGACCAACATGGATAAGTTTACGACTTCGAATACCGACTGATAGGAAAGATCTATGATTGACCATGTGGAAGGTATCATATGAAGACTTTCTCTCAGTGGTTATGTTGACTACTGAGTTCGTAGACAACTTCTAATACCGACTAGTAGGAGATAGTTTTACGATGATTGACCATGAGGAAGGTATCATCTAGAAATTCTCTACCGGTGGTTATGTTGAAGTAAACTAGGATACTTGTGATTTTAGTGTCATTTCATGGCTGCGACAACTTAATGCAAAGACCACATTCCTTAATAGGAATTTTCTAAGGAAGTGCTGATAACACTATCCGATGGTCTGTTTCATTAAGTGTATCCTTGTGAAGTCTACAAGCAAAAGAAGTCCCATGGTGGACTTAAACAAGCATCTCAAGGTTACAATCTTTGCAAAGATATGAAAATCAATTGTTTGAGTTTTCAATAAGCAAGGATGAAACACATATGAATGTCAGGGCTAGTGGGAGCATAATGGAGATAATGTCCTTACCTTGTATTGTTATAATCCTATATTTGTGATGAAATGGAGATAATGTCCTTACCTTGTATTGTTCAAAAGATAAAGTAAGGAATTATGCATCCATGACGACTATAGAATATACAAACCCGGTTTTGGGCATCAAGAAATATTTAGATATGTTCTTGGTACTCTGTGATAAAAGAAGCAAGAGTAAATTGTTACTCTAGTGTTAGCTTCTAAATAGAATGGGATAACTGCCGATCTCAATCGGAGTTCTTGATCCTACAAAATATGGTGTTGTTGATCAAAATGGTTCTTGAAGCATCACTGACCCTATTGGGTTCTTCTGAGACAATGAGGGTAGGATGGCTTTACTAGAAGAACCAAAGTCTCGAGTTATTATTTACCTTATTGGGTTCTTTTGAAACAATGAAGGTATGATGAGTTGAAAGAAGCGACATGGTCTCACCAAATCATACTTTATGAGTGATTGGTTGAGGTAGAGACATGGTCGTAAGCAGAGTTCACATGGATGGCTTTATGGCAGATCCGTTGACTAAGCTGTTGTCACGGGCTAGTGATGTTTACCATACTAGGCCTAGGTGAACAAAGCTTGAGTTTGTTTTAGTTATATGTTTGGTATATATATAATCTTGGGGAACATTAAGCAATATTGTACTTCATACTATATTGATTATTAAATGTGATTTAATAATGCGCCGAGGGCGGATATTTTATGAATCCTTACTGTGTTCCATATTAGCATGTTTAACACTTTCCAGAATGCTCTTTTCATTCTAAATGTCCACAGTCGGTCATTCTTCACGGGGAGGAAGTTTGAGATAAGGCTAAGGGAAGTGGTTGGTCGCTATCTAATAATGGATTAGGTAAAAGAGACGCAACACTTCGCCTGTGCTTGCAATGGTCAAGTGACTGGATGACCCGCACCTGAATTTACTTCATGGTTTCTGTCACGAGTAAATCAGGATGATAATATCACTTTGTCCTTAGAATAGAGATACATGTGTTCCAAAGCATGGATCTGCTTTGCTTTGATTGCTTTCAAACGCATTTTGTAACTGGCTGTTATAAAGGGAGCTTTTGGGTAAAGTATGGTGTATGCGGCGGAGCAATGTAGTCAAAGAGATTCGTTCCTCTACTGTTAGAGAGATATCCATGGGCCCCTCGATGATTGAGCGCTGACGTAAAATGCATGGCCATGCTCAAGTTGCGATGATATTTGATCGATTGCAACTAGATTTTGGGTCACCATCAATCGAGATCGAGAAACATAATCGTGAACGATCTGGAGATTGACATTTAACCATGTCTCGTGTTCACACGGATATCGCGAACGAAGGGATGAATGATCACTTATCTATAGGACCATTCCGTATCTGATTCTGGATTTGGTTTTTGTTCTTGATGACAAAACCCATGCTTGTTGGGGGCAGAGATGCCTTACTAGAGGCCGCTCTTTGTCTGTGGTTTATGGGTACGGTGTGTCATGTGCAAGTGGGAGTTTGTTGGAGTAGCGGGTTAGTGATTATCATTAGACAAGGGCCTGCATATACTTAGCTAAAGTTCGTTTTAGCAATGTTTTGATATACATTTCTTTTGGGAACGTTAAGCAATATTGTGCTTCTACTTGTATCGATTATCAAATGAGGATTTGGTAATGCGCGTGTAACGGGTACTCTCAGTAAGCCTTATTGTGTTCCAACTTAGCATGTTTTACCTCTTCCCTTAATGTTTTAACATTCTAAATATCCACAGTCGGTCATTCTTCATGGGAAGGAAGTCTGAACTAAGACTGACGGAAGTGTTTGGTCAAGTGTCCAATGATTTATGATTGATTGGAACATAGGAACGCAAGACTTAACCTATACTTGAAGTGTTCAAGTTACTGGACGACCCACACCTGAATTCACTTTCTGGTACTTGTCATTAGTGATTCGGGATGATAATATCAGTTCATCCTCATACTGGAGATACATGTGTCTGCAACACTTTGGTTTTCTTTGCTCTAGTTGCTTTCAAACGCAGTCCGTAACTGGCTGTTATAAAGGGAGTACCTGGGCAGAGTTCTATGGTGAGAAATGTAGTCAAAGGAATTTGTTCCTCTTTTTAGAGAGATATCCTTGGGCCCCTCGATGATTGGTCACTGATACCAAAATGCACGACCTTGCTCAAGTGTTCAATGATTATAGTATGTTATTGCAACTTGTATGTTTTGGTCACCACTAATCTAAATCGAGAAACATAATCATGACCGAACGGAGAATTACTAAGTCCCATGTCTGGTGTTAACATGGATATCGCGAACAAAAGGATGTTTGATCCCTTATCAATAGGTCCATTTCACACAGGCTGCAGTTTGGTTTTTGTGAAGACAAAACCCATACTGACTTAGGGGCAGGATGTCTTACTAGAGGCCGCTCCTTGTCTGTGATTCTTTGGGTACAGTGTGTCATGTGCATGTGGGAGTTTGTTGGAGTATGCCCACTGACACACGTACGCCAATTGATCACTACCGATGATGCATGGGCCTATCGGGTCAATCGTCGGGGGTTGATCTTGACAACAACCTAAAAGGGAGGGTTAGAAATGAATAATTAAAGATACTTGGTAATCTGGACAGGGTTAGCGACGCTAACCATGCTGTCGCTAACTTAGCCGCGTTAGCGGGCTAACCATAAGTTGTTAGCGGTGCAAAGCTTGGGCGTTTAGCGGTGCTAACCCATCTGATAGATTACAACTTTATTCCTTTCACCTCCATTCTCCACCAATGCATGTGGGTTTTGATGTCAGGTCTTGGGAGGTTCCAGACGACTCCTTGGCTTTTAAAAACACATGCATTTCTCTTTAATCTCTTGATGGACATAGTGAAAATACACACATAGGAATCCAAAAGGGGTTGTTCTTGTGTGAAAAAGAGAGAGAGCTCAAGAGAGGTTCTGGAGATTTTGGTTGATGTTCCAGAAGGCATTCTTCATAAGTGAAGGAATGCTCAAGGGGTGCTAGTACATCTAGATCACGGTTTTCCCGGGGTGGACTTGGATAGAGGAAGAAGGTTGTCATTGCTTGGATTCGTGGTCATCACCAACTCCAGGGGATTTGCTTGGTATATTACTCTCTTCTCTTCTCTTTTAAGATGCATTTCTTTGTTGTAGAGTTTGGTACACTTCTTGGGGTTCCTTTTGTGGTTTGTTTTTTATCTTGAAAATTCGATTTTTATACTTGCATGCTTCCGCTGAGCTCAACCACGAACTCCAACAGTTCCCTAGTAGCCAACTTCGATTTTGGTACACTTCTCAACCATGCAAGACTGTACAGCCTTCAGCATGTCTTGAAGTTCCATCAAGGATTTTTCCAAATTGTCTTTGTGATAGTTCTTGACAAACTTCTCATAAGACGCGGGAAGGGACTGGAGGATCATATTCACCGCAATCTCCCTCCCTATTGGAAGTCCAAGTCTCTCCAATTGTCCATGTATCCCTTCATCATAAGGAAAGGGACATTTACATCCTCACCTTCCAGCATCCTACAACCGACCGAATCCTTTATACACTTAAACCGTTATTGTCTAACTTCTTGTGGGAACATATCCTTTAGCCGGTTGATCATGTCATACGCACTCAATTGCTCAAGCTGCTGACGCAACTCAAAGCTCATAGTCGATAACATGAGACAAAAAATATCTTGTGTATCTCTGACGCGCTTCTCAAAAGTGTATCGAGTGGCCCAGTTCGGGTTGGTAGCAGGTGGCTCTAGAAGAGGCTCCTCAAGGACGAGCAACTTTGACTCGTGACGGAGGACAATCCTCAATACACGATACCAGTCAGCGAAGTTCACTCCTATGAGTCTCTCCCTTTCTAGGAATAATCGAAGTTTAAAGTTTGGTGTGGTGTCATTAGTGTTTGCCATCTATAAAATAGTACACGTTTTAGTTTGTTCGATATAATCCTCATTAAAATAATTACCCAGCTGATTAAGAAAACCAAATTATCTTAACAAAGGATAAGAACCTTATTTCACCCCAATCCATGACGGGTTTGCCGCAGATCACTTCATGGAGCTATTTAGGCCGGTAAACGCTTTACCACTTGCAATCCGAGATTACAACTCTTAGACACTTGCGGGATCCACCGATACTCACAACATCTGTTTGGCATGTTTGATCCCTTCCCTCACCGATTCCTCATTAATCCGCTTTGATAGCTCCACTAGAGCTTGACAACTACCAAGGCGTTTTAAGTCTTGTAATTGCAAATCGACCGTCAATATACACGGTGGTACTCTAGTCCAATGGCCGGCTTGGCTAGAGCTCGAAAACCGACCCTTGCGAGTTGCCACACGCACCTTCCACACAGTTACGCAAAACCGACCTCAGCTAGAGCTCGATGACCGATCTTGTTTCACTAGATTCGGGTGGTGTCATCTTACGGGAGGCGGGTGATTTACATTTGAGAAAAATGGGATTTAGTTTTTCAAGTGGTCTTGTGGCGCGCGAGGTTTGTTAACCAATTCAAAAATGTTTGTTTTATTATTTTGAAAATTTTCAAGCGAGCGAAAAACTAAACAACCACGCAAGAAAATAAACAAAACAACAACCACGTACAAGAAACATCCGGTAACATGCCCCTAAAGCCTATGCGCCTTCCCCGTGAGCCAAACGAGGAAAGAAAGGCTAAACTAAGGAAAAAACTACTTTGCCCAGTTGGACGTGCTCCCACTGAATCCGTTATCTCTAATGAACCTCCGGATCTACCATAGCCGAGACGTCTCCTCCATGACTCTCGATGGTTGTCTTCGGTCTTCTTTTACAAATATTTGAAAGAAACGGCGTGCAAGGCGTTACCGGATCAAACATAAACCACAAACTAGAACATGGTGTGCCACACAAAACCATGTAGAAATATCCCAACTAGATTTGTTCCTAAACAACCTAAAACACTCAAGGCACAAGTGAACAAATCTTGTACGTATGCATTAGGAATCCCAAACAATTTGAAAAAACAATATTCATACATACACAACACAATTATATGCACGTGCGCGTTATCATGCCAAAACCGCCCGATACATATAAATATGCGAGTTAGGATATTATGGGGTTTTTCAAGTCCAAACAACATTGGACTGATTCTGGAAAAACAGAATCTAAAGAAGCTAAAACCGAAAAATATTTTCTTTTTCCAAAAGGACCAAAAACACCGTTCACGAGCTCCTTCACGGCCCAGAAGCCTTCACGGCCCCTCACGACCCGTGAAGCCCATGAGCTCCATGACTCTGACACAGTGAAAAACCCTTCACGACCAACACCCCAAAAAACTGGTCGTGAGCCTTCACGACTGTGAAAAACAAGTCTTCACGACCCGTGAGGACATTCTGGACAGAATGTCCATTTTCGGTTTTCAAGCCAACAAAGTGCAATTTGTTTGTAGAGTTGGCTCTGATACCACTGTTGGAAGATGGAATGGAGCAGGACGTAGCGGAAGCAACAAAACAAAAGTTTAAAACAAACAAAACGAGTCCATACATGTTCCAAAGTGATGATCTTTCTACAAAACCAAATTGCAACTTAAAGAAACAAGAGAGGGAAAAATATACCTCCTTACGATTCTGAAATCCGGCTGAAAATGCACAAGACGGGATGATTCCAAGAACCCAAAAGTGTCCTCCTCTATTGTATGATCCACACCAAGTTGGTTCAATGTCCGTATGCTAGTACACCTCCGAATGGACGTCCTCTATGACTCCACTCTTCTAGAACAGCCTTTGATAATCTCCTCTTGCACCTACAAATCACTCACAGCACTCAAGTATCAAGAACTTACTGTATAATATGTATGTGTATCATGTAGCACCAAGAGAGAGTGTTAGAGAGAGAGAGAGAGAGATCTATGTCTCATGCATGTAACTTCCTATTTCAGACCACAAAAATCTCTTTTTTGGCCGGATTAGAAGCTTCCCATTCATTGGACCACAAGATGACCCAATCAAAATAAAGGAATTCATGCAGACAGTTCTTCACGGTCTCTCACGCCCCGTGAAGCGCCCGTGAAGACAAAATGCACCATGACTGGCCATAGTCCTTCACGGCCCGTGCCGCGTCGAGTGACTCGTGAGGGCGTCATCGTCTACGACCCCTTCACGACCCTTTCACATCCTCTACGACCCCTTCATGCACACATTATCTCTAACACATACTATGTCATAGACATACGAAGTAGGATTACAGCAGTGCTCCCACTAGCTCTAGCATCTATCTAAGTTTCATCATTGCTTACTGAAAACTCAAGCACTTGATTTTCTTAGCAAAGATTCCAAAACTTAGATTTATTCTAAACCCAAAAGGACTCCATATTTGAAGACTTCATAAGGATACTCAGGATGTAAAAGACACTCGGAAAGTGTTGTGAACACTCCTCATTTAAATTCCTCTGATGGAATGCGGTCTTTGCATCATACTGCCATAAAACGGCACAAGTGTGTTGGGATTTCTAGGGCACGCAACGGAAGCAAGAAACAACATAATAAGCCCATAAAACAAGCATGCATAGCATAAAAACATGAAATCCCATACATGGATCAAACTCTATGTAAAGAAATGCAACAAGGAGGAAAGGAGAAAGAGTTATACCAGTCTCCTAAGCCTTGTGTGCTAGATTTATTCTAAGCTAGATTTATTCCTACACAAGTGTGTTAGATTTATTCTAAGCTCCAGAAATTGTCTTATCTTGTTGATGATCTTCCCCTTAGATAAAACCGAATCAACTATTGGATGGTACCCCAGGAACACGTCAACCTCTTGTGCTAGCAAGCTTCTTGTGATTTTTCTAGCAAGAAAATCACCAAAGAACAACAACAAATCACTTGACCAAATCTCTAGAGCAATCCTTTTGAAGAACTCTCTCTAAGCCTATTGTGCACTCAAGAGTGTTTTTTAATATCAAGTTGGCAAAAGGTGCAAGAGAGGTTCAAATGAGTTTTTTTATTAACTTCATTTGACAGTTCAGATGCCTCTTAGCCAGCCAAACAAGTAATGGTGTGTTACCCCTGTATTGGTTAGCCTTAGAGGTGATTTGACAAAAAGGCACATGTAGCCGTAGCGGCGCTAACCTTTAAGGTTTAGTGGCGCTAACCCTCAAGGTTTAGCGGCGCTAAACCCTTAACGTTAGCGGCGCTATCATGACCAGCGATGTCAACTTTTGTATTTTGTCAATTTTGGTCCCTTTACTTTAGTTGTTGTCAGGTTTGACCCCGGTGTATGACCCAATAGGCCCATACATCATCGGTAGTGATTTAAACGATGTACTCGTATCAGTGGGTATATTCTAACAAACTCCCACTTGCACACGATGCACCGTATCTTTTAAACCACAGACAATGAGCGGCCTCTAGCAAAACATCATTGCCCCCAAGTCAGTATGAGCTTCGTTATCCAGAATAAAAAACCTATTCATGAAGAAAGGTCCTATAGATAAGTGATCTTAGACATCCTTTTGTTCGCGATATCCGTGTGAACACGAGACATGGATTAAATGTCAATCTCCATATCATTCACGATTGTGTTTCTCGATCTTGATTGGTGGTGATAAAAAGTTAAGGATATATCTGATTCGCAATCAATATTCCTTGCGCATGGCCATGCATAATTTTGGTGTCAGCTCCCAATCATCGAGGAGCCCAGGGATATCTCTCACATCAGAGGAACAAATTCTTTTTGACTGTATAACCCTATACCATACTTATTGGCTTATCTAGTCATTTCCTTTATCACAGCCAGTTACGAACTGCTTTTGAAAATGGCTAAAACAAGGAAGAACTATGATATAGCGGTTCATACATCTCAAGTCTAAGGACGTAAGATATTATCATCCCAAGTTACTCGTGACTATAATCCATGAAGTATACTTGTGTGTGGGTCTTCTAGTCACTTGAAACTCTTTTCAAGTACAGATAGGCATTGCTCCTTAATTCGACCATTTTGAATTCAAGGTCATATGCTTATCTCAGTCTTAATTCAATCTTCCTTCCACAAGATCGACTGACTGTGGAAAGTTTGAAATATAGATTAATATTTCTAGAAGTAATTAAACATGCTAAGATGGAACGCAGTAGAGTCTTATGAATGTAACCGTATTACACGCATATATAATCTCCATTACATATCGAAACAAGCATAAGTTACAATACTATCTTTATCGTTCCCCAAAATAGAATTTACATATCAAACAAACTAAATACATAACTCAAGCCAAATCGGTGGCAAATCTTACACCTATTGCATTAGTGTGAGAATCATGAGCTGCCTACGGTAACGGTTTCGTGAATGGATCCGCAAGGTTTCCATCTGATGCTACTCTGCTTATGATGACTTCACCACTTTCAACTACATCTCGTATAAAGTGGTATTTGCGCAATATGTGTCTTGTCCTCTTGTGAGCTCTTGGTTCCTTTGCCAAAGCAACTGCGCCCTCATTGTCACAAAATATCTCAATAGGGTCAGCGATGCTTGAAACCACTTGTAGATCTTGGATGAATTTCTTAATCCACACGGCCTCCTTTGCAGCTTCACTTTCCGCAATTTATTCCGATTTGGTAGTCGAAACAGCCACCGTGTCTTGCTTCGAGCTCCTCCAGCTGACAGGACCATCATTTAACAGGAATACAAACCCCGATTGAGATCGGCAGTCATCCCTGTCTGTTTGGAAGCTAGCATCCGAGTAACCCTTTACTCTCAGCTCTTCTTCCCCACCATATACTAAGAACATCTCTTTCGTACGCTTAAGGTATTTGAGTATTGTCACACCCCGCTAAAGTGGAAAAACGGGATGTAACAGTTTACGGTTTCATAGCATAAGGTACAAGATCACACCAACTACAGAAACTTAAAAGTAGTACAAATTTTTACAAAACAACTTGATATTTGTTCTAAATTTCGGGAAATAACATAAGTATAGAAAGTTAAGTAAAGTTGCCACACAATTATGCTGACCAGGTACAAACTACTTACTGTTGATTTCCTGAAAAACATGTTAAAAAGAGTGTCAACTATATGGATAGTTGGTGAGATCATAGGTTTTGATATGCAATAGAAATTTAGATTTTCATGCAAAGTCGTTCATAATTGAACAAAAGGTAGGTAAATCGGTTCTTTAAATTGCATAAGGTATAAGTGTATGTATAAAGTTAACGCAAAGAGCCCACTACCTAAGCCTACTAACGGAATGCCCATTGAGTAATTAACAGAGTTCGTTCCCATTAATTATGCACTTATCAAAGTAAGTGGGTTGTCAACCTAATAGCGCTATCCATAATTGCTAACAGCTCAATACATGAGTTAATAGGTAGTGATGTTTGTTGGGACTTACATAATGAGAGAAACTCATAGTCGCTTAACATATCATACATACCAAGTACGATAGCAAAGTAGCAATTTGATAAACAGTTCAACCGATATATAAAATAGTAACATGCTTTTCCCCCAAAAATTAAACGAAAATAGTAAAAGTGGGGCCGTGAATACTTACTAGGTACAATCGGTGGTAAGAGGAAATGATCTGATTCGTAACTCATCCTGGCTTAGATTCCTTCATAATTAAATAAAGTATTATTAGCTTCAATATATATTTTTGTAGTCATGACTTGGCTTAGCATCGTTTTAACTTTTTTTTTTAATATAAAAAAATTCTATCATATCATTTGAATCTTTATTATTTTAGGTCAATATAACTTATTAGGACATTTACTAAAATTTTCGTTGGCTAACCTGAGAGATTCGGTTGACGGTTGTTACATTCTCCCCCAGTTAGAAAATTTTTGTCTCGAAATTTAACTATTGGCATCATTTCCAAGCTTAGCAAAAAGGTGAGGATACTTGTGCTACATGTAATCCTCACACTCCCATGTGTACTTGGGTCCATGTTTTTAATTCCAACGAACTTTCAAGATCGGAAATTTAGTTCGTCTGAGTCGTTTGACTTCTCGGTCGAGAATTTCGATCTTGAAAGTTCGTTGGAATTCAAAACATGGACCCGAGTACACATGGGAACGTGAGGATTACATGAAGCACAAGTATCCTCACCTTTTTGCTAAGCTTGGATATGATGCCAATAGTTAAATTTCGAGAAGAAAATTTTCTAACTAGGGGAGAATGTGACAACCGTCAACCGAATCTCTCAGGTTAGGCAATGAAAATTTTAGTAAATGTCCTAATAAGTTATATTGACCAAAAATAAACCGTCAACCAGTATGTTCTTTACAACTCTCCAATGAAGCTCCCCAGGATTTGCCTGATATCTGCTAGTCATGCTCAATGCACATGATACATCAGGACGAGTGCATAACATGGCGTACATGATCGATCCCACAGCTGAAGCATATGGTACTCGCTCCATTACTTCTATATCCTCTTCGGAGGTATGACATTGAGTCTTGCTCAATGTCAAGCCATGTACCATAGGGAGTTTTCCTTTCTTGGATTCCTCCATTTTAAAGCATCTCATGACCTTATCTATGTATGTACTTTGAGAAAGCCCGAGCAGCTTTCTAGATCTATCCCTATAGATCTTGATCCCCAGAATATAGCTGGCATCCCTTAGGTCCTTCATTGAAAAATAATTCCCTAGCCAAGCTTTAACACTCCTTAGGTTCGGAACATGATTTCCAATGAGTAGTATATCATCTACATATAGGACTAAGAATACTATACTGCTCCCACTAGCCCTGACATATACACATGGCTCATCTTTGCTTTTCAAAAATCCAAATTCCTTGATTTTCTCATGAAATCATAGATTCCAGCTGTGAGATGCTTGCTTGAGTCCATAACTGGATTTCTTTAGCTTACAGAGCTTGTTTGGATAGTCTGGATGTACAAAACCATCAGGCTATGTCATATACACCTCTTTGGAAAGCTTCCCGTTAAGGAAGGCGGTTTTAACATCCGTTTGCCATATTTCATAATCATGAAATGCAGCAATGGCCAGAAGTATCCAGATAGATTTCAACATAGCCACTGGGGAAAAAGTTTCATCATAGTCTACACCAGGTGTCTGAGTGAAACCCTTTGCCACCAGTCGGGCTTTGAAAGTATCCAAGGTTCTGTCCATGCCGGTCTTCTTCTTGAAGACACATTTACACCCTACGGGTATAACCCCGGGTGTGACATCAACCAGTTCCCAAACCTGGTTATCTGACATGGATTGCATCTCACTTTCCATGGCTCCTCTCTAATTTGCAGGCTCAGGGCCTGCCATTGCTTCTTTGTAGTTGGTAGGCTCATCATAGTCCACCACTAACTCACCGCCCTCAGATATGTGGAATCCATATCTCTCTAGCTCATGACGAGTTCTACTGGAACGCCGTGGAGTAAGCAATGAATGAGTATCAGGAACTGCAGCATTTTCTTGCTCAGTTTCAACCGTCTCACGTTGAGTGCTAGTGCCAACCTCAAGTTCTTATTATTTGACCCTTGAACTTCCTCAAGGTCAATTTCCTTATTTCCTCTTTGTTTGGATATCATTTCTCTTTCTAAGAAAAATTCCCTTCGAGCAATGACAACTTTATTCTCAGAAGGTTTATAAAATATATATCCAACACCGGCAGGAGGATATCCGATAAAGTAACACCTTTCCGAGCGAGATTCAAGTTTGTCCTCGGCCTCACGTCTCACGTAGGCTTGACAACCCCAAACTCGTAAGTATGAAAGTGTCGGCTTCCTATTATGCCACATATCCTAAGGTGTTTTTAATACTTTCTTGGTTGGTGCAAGGTTAAGGATTCTTACCGCCGTTTCTAGAGCATATCCCCAGAAACTAATAGGTACCTCTGTTCGACTCATCTTCGACCTTACCATGTCTAGTAAAGTCCGGTTCCTCCTCTCAGCGACCCCATTTTATTGTGGAGTCCTTGGAGGTGTTAATTGTGAAATGATTTCTCAATTCTGAAGATGATCGGTAAATTCGGTACTTAGATACTCTCCACCTCTATCAGAGCGGAGTATCTTTATCGTTTTGCCTAATTGATTCTGAACTTCGTTTTGGAATGTCTTGAACACCTCAAAGGTTTCATTCTTTTGTTTAATAAGGTAGACATATCCATACCTACTATAATCATTTATAAAGGTTAAGAAGTATCTTGAGTTATTCCTCGTGACATGCTTGAATGTCCCACATACATCCGTATGGATGATAGCCAAAAGGTCCTTTCCACTCTCACTAGTCCCCGTGAAGGGTGCTTTTGTCATCTTGCCTAATAAGCAAGATTCGCATACATCACTTGACCCATGGTCAAATGATTCCAAGATCCCGTCCACTTGGAGCTTGGTGATACGAGTCTTATTTATGTCGCCAAGACGACTATGGCATAAGAAATACATATCCAAACAATCTTCAGAACTAGAATCAATATTCATGATAGATTTTGTTGAATTAATGTATGCATTTTCCTCATAAATGCCATGACATGGTAAAGCCTTAAAATAAACAACGTTATCTTTATAGCATATAATCGAACCATCATTAAAATGAATCGTCATACCGTGCGTGAAATGAAATAATGTTTCTAGCCACGCTGGGCGAATAACAGATATTTTTCAATAAAATAGATTTGCCAGTCTTGAATGAAAGCTCCAAACTTCCTTGTGCTTCCACCAGGATAATCTTCTAGTTTCCGATTACAAGATCTAGCTCTCCCCGCTCCAAGCTCCTACTTTCGTTTAGCACCTGCACCATATTACATATGTGAGTGCCACAGCCAGTATCTAAGACCCAGCCTTTAGAAGTAGAAGTACGGTGGAGTTCTATCATCTTAATGGAGGAATCGTACATTCTTGATATGGTGCAATAATTGATGAGTAGGACTTTAGTATCCAATTGTTTGGATATACTAAAGTTGTGGCGGGCTATGTTTTCAATCTTATGCTAACAAAGACCGTTAATACTGCACCTTAGAGGATGAAACTAGAAAGAGCATATTTGCTTGTTTATCTCAAAGTATGGATTGTCCAAACCTGCGTTTTAGACGTGAGGTAAGGGAACTAGAATCTAGAGGTATTGCTCCATTAAATATTCTACCGAGACCATGGGATATTTGTTTGAAAAACCTTAAAGAACAAATCGTTTGTTACTTCAAGTACATGTTTCCTTACATGGAAACTAATATCCATGGATGCTTGTAGAAGTTAAAGTTGACCTTGAATGGAAGAAACTGATGTTAGCACTAGCACTCAATCAGAAATGATTGAAACTCGGAATAGCAATGCTGGAGAATCTGACATATAGTCATTACCTTTTAGACTGGTATTTGTCTTCACATGACAAGATAGATATAGATCTTTATATCTATAAGAAGACATCTAGATACCGGAAGCATAGTGAACCTAGAGTTCGCTATGAGGGAAAAGGCAATGAAAGAGAGATGCAATCCATATATGGGACTTCTTTAATCCAAGAAATATCACACAAGAACAGCAATAGAGGTCTCTGGAACTCGAGTTTTCTCACTAGATCACCAAAATACTAGGTATCAAGTGAGTGAGTGTTTTTAGTGCAAAAGTGAAGTGTGCCAAGAGAGAACACAAGTCCAGGAGTTTAAGTCTTATAAAGACCTCCAAGAGACCCTGGAGTTCCCCTCTAACCGGCCAAAACAAATGATTAAGTTAACATGCTTGGAGGTGATCTTGACATAAAGCCCATGCAGCCGTAGCGCCGCTAACAATAGGTTAGCGCCGCTAAAGTCCTAACCCGTAGCGGCGCTATCACGGCCAGCCATGAAACGACATAAAGAACATGCAGCCATAGCGGTGCTAACCACTAACAGGTAGCGACGCTAACTCGTTATGTTTAGCGGCGCTATCGCGGCCTGCATTGCTAACTTTCACTTTTGCCATCTTTGGTCCCTCAACCTTATTTGCTGTAATGTTAGACCCCGGTGTGTGACCCAAATATGCCCATACATCATCGGCAGTGTTTCAAGGCGTACGTATATTATCGGACAGATTCTAACAGGAGTGACATGTTGGTGGTGTTGGTGTTGCCAGTAGATGCCATCTTGAAGCAATGTACGAATTTGGTTAGTTTGATGTATTAAATCATTGTTAAATAATTACCCACTTGTTCACACAACAAATTATATTAAAAGGGTTAAGAACCTCAAAGTACCCCAATCCATGACGGGTTTTCCGTGGATCACTTCATGGAGATACTTAGGCAGGTAAACAATTTACCAATTGCAATCCGAGATCACAACTCTTAGACACTTGCAGGATCCTAGGTACTCATAGCACCATTTGGCATGTTTGATCCCTCCACACCATTATTCCACTTTGGTAGCTCAGTATGGGAATGACAAATACCAAGGCGTTTTAAGTGTTGGAATTGTAAATCGACCGTCAAGATACACGGTGGTACTCTAGCCCAATGGCCTGATCGGCTAAAGCTCGACAACCGACCTTGCGAGTTGCCACACGCACCTTCCACATTGTTACGCATAACCGATCTCGGCTAGAGCTCGACCATCGATCTTGTTTCACTAGATTCACGTGGTGTCATCTTACGGGTGGCGTGTGATTTACTTTCGAAAAACAGGTTTTTGTTTTTCTGGTTAAAAACGATTTTTAACCAATTCTTATCTATGTGGCGCGCGAGGTTTGTTAACCAATTTAAGACTCTTGGTTTTATTATTTTTGAAATATTTTCTAGCATGCGAATATCCTAAACAACCATGCAAGAAAATACAAAATAAATAAACAACCATGCATGTATATAATATATCCGATAACGAGCCAATCCTATACGTCTTGCCCGTGAGCCAACGGGCAAGACTAAGTCATCTAAGGACAAATCCGAATTACTTGATGTGTGCTCCTCCCACTTGATGAATCGCGTCTCCCACCCACCTCCGGATCCAAGGTTGAGCCAAGACACCTCCACAATGGTTCTCTTTGGTTGTCTTCGGTTCTCTTTTTAAAATATACAAATTTTAAAGAAAATGGCATGCAAGCCACGATATATATTCTAAGCTAATACTAACAATTACAAAGAATAGAAAATTGGCATGCAAGCCGTTAAATAATACAAACCGAATGAAATAATTAATTATTACAAACCATATGTGGTACAAACCACCAAATGAATGAATAAATTAATTCCATACAACCAAAACACATCACATAGGTCAAAAGGCTTAATGTTACCGGATTTACATACAACCACATAAAGAACCACAAAACAAACACGACGTGCCACACAAAACCGTGTAAGAATATATAAAACTAGATTTGTTCCTAAACCACCTAAAACACTCAAGGAACGAGTGAACAAATATTGTATGTATGCATTAGGAGTTCCAAACACTTTGAAAAACCATATTCATACATACACAACATAAGTATTTGCACGTGCGCATTATCATGCCAAAACCGCCCGATACATATAAATATGCAAGTTAGGATATTATGGGGCTTTTCATAATAGTCAAAAAAACTTATTTAAAATTCTGGAAAAATCCAGAAAATGCCAAAACTTATTTAAAATTCTTGAAAAAACTTATTTAAAAACTCACTGTTCACGGGCTCTTCACGACCTACTGCCCTTCACGACCTCCCACGGCCTGTGAAGACAGTAAGTCCCACGACCCGTGACACAACAGAAAAACCCCACGACCTCTACCCCACGACTGAGGTCGTGTAGGCTTCACGACCTGTGAAGAAAACCTTCACGGCCCGTGAAGACCTTCTCGACAGAATGTCTACTTTTGCAAATATCAAAATTTTAGGTCATCTAGTGCATTCATTGCATCAAGATGGCTCTGATACCACTGTAGGAGTTCATGTATGTAAACAAAAACGCAACGGAAGCAAATTTTAAAACATTTTTCACAAGCTTTTACAAGAACTCCATAAATAGCATTAACTTGATGACAAACACATGCAACCAAGCAACAAGCACAAAGGAAGAAAACGAGATTTATACCTTTATCCTTAGCTCCTAGCTACTGATGAGAAGGTACAAGAAATCGGGATGAACAATGACTTGAAGAAAAGGCCTCCAAGCTCTCCACCGAAGTGATACACCAATTTACTTCTACCTTGTGCTAGCAAAAACAAAAGACCAATGAACTCCCAACGTCTTAATGATCTTGTACACCCCTAAGATTTCTAGAACAAGCACTTGTATACTCACAACTCTCCTAGTTTAGTGTATAAGTGCAAATTTGCTTAATGTGACAAAAGGTTCTAAGGCTTATGAAGACACAAGCTTATAAAGACCTCAATTTCGTCACTTCATCTCCTCTAGCCGACCACCAAGTTGATTCTGATTGGACCACTTAACCAAAGCCAATAGAAATCAAGTGTTACTTAGTTTTCCGAGCTTCACGACCCCTCACGGTCCCTCACGGACCGTGAAGCTTAAAAGCTTCATGGCACGTGCCGTGTTCTGGAAGTCACGGAGGTACTCGTGGCACATTTATCCTTCACGATCCCTTTCACGACCCGTATAGGGCCGTGAAGCCTCTCTGGTCCATGGGCCAGGAAGCCCATGTAGGTACTTCTGGGGCACTATGCTTCACGACCCGTGGAGCATCCTTCACGGTTGTGAAGCTTAGGTCATCTAGAATTTGACCATTTTGACCGACTGTTTTCACTTAGGGCTGTCGGGGTAGAAGTTTGGTGTATGACCCAATAGGCCCGGACTTCATCGGTAGTAATATGGCATACATGTTCCAGTGGGCATACTCCAACATGGTTTGCATTGACTTGGTGCAATACTATGAATAAAGGATCACACATCATCACATTTTTTAAACAATATATATTATTAATTAATATTTTGAAAATACATCCGTAATCTATTGGATATAAATTAAATGTGTTTCCCTCATTTACAACAACAACCCTACAAAATCCCGCTCTTGCGGCACCCCTTCTCCTATATAAAACACATTCAATTCAACAGAATTACATTACTGTAGATCAAGCATTCCATCGGTATGCTAATGTGTAGCCTCGGCACCGAGAGTGACACCACCCCAAAGGTATAGGTACGGCAAACTTTTCAAAAAGGTTTGGCATTTGAGAACCAAAGGATAGACGAGGGAGATAAAACTAACAGAGCACACCCATATATGATTCAGAACCCACTTTAAGTCCGGAAGATGAGGAAATTGCTCGACGTTTTGATACTTTATTTCCTCAACCTTACCCTAAATCCCAAATCATAGGAAATCTAAAGGAAGGCGTAAGAACTCGTTCTGCTATAGCAAATGAGTGTCAATTTTCTAGCTTCTTAAGCATCATTGAACCCACTAAGGTCTCCGACGCAATTCAAGATCAGGATTAGGTAATAGCTATGCAGGAAGAGCTTAACCAATTCGATAGACTTAAGGTTTGGAGATTAGTACCGTTACCTCATGACAAATCATTTGTAGGTACTAAGCAGATTTTTATGAACAAAAGAGATTTCGATGGTATAGTGGTGCGAAATAAAGCTCGGCTGGTTTGCAAGGGTTACAACCAACAGGAAGGCATAGATTATGTTAGAACACCTAAAAGTGAGGGTGTTTTATGTAATTTAGCCAATGGCTATATAAGGCCTTGGCTCTTTGATCAATATTAGTTTTGCACTCATTTCTCACATTCTCCTATGGTGTATGTGTGTGTTCTCTAAGTATAGCAAAGCTTCATCCCTAGTTTTGAGACCTATCAAGTAGTATCAGAGTCAATTTCTTTCTTGAGATTGGTTCTAGCTTCTTGTTCAATTCACGATAAAACAAACAACAATTTCCAGTTCGATTGATCAAGAACAAGATGATGATTTCGATGTTGTTCTTCGAATTCTAGCTGTTGTTTCGACTTACTTCACTGCTGTTCATCTTCGATTCACTGCTGGATAATTAGTACATTGAAAGCTGTGCTGTTCGATTAAAGATTCATTGTTGTACAATGAAATTTACGGTCTGTTATTCATCTATTCCTCGATTTCTGTGTTGTTCTATCTGCTGTTCGTGGAAAGTTCTTCGTTGTTTGTCACTGTTCTTCGCTGATTCGTTGAAAGGTTGAAGTTGTTCTTTGTAATTCAATTGGTAATCATTACGGTGTAATGGGATTGATGTTTAAAGCCAACTAAAAATCATTACATTGAAGTACAATCATTGATTTTACGGCTGGAACATCAATTCTTCATCGAGAAAAGTGAAAATCAAAGCTGAAAGTTTCAAGTTATACGGTAATCATACAGTTATGAATTATCAGATTAAGTGTTGGTTTTGAGTTAAAATTGATTCCATCGTATTCGGATTTAATTGAATTGAAGTTTGGAAGTTTCCTCGAAAAGTTTGATTCAAAATTCATTGATTTATGGAAATCTCGAAATTTGTGTTCAAGAACACCAAGAACAGTTTAGATCTGAGTTTTAGATCTTCAAAACTGAAAAACACCATTGAGTTGGTGTTTGTGTATGAAAAACGGTTAGAATCGAAGTAGGTAGGTGACACACAGTTCAGTTCGACCGACAAATTTGAACTAGAATTCAATTCTAGTCCAATTCGATTGACTTGAAGATGTTAGAATATGCCCACCGATGCACGTACACCGTTTGGAATCACTACCGATGATGTATGGGCCTATTGGGTCATACACCGGGGTCAAATATGACAACAACTTAAGTAAAGGGATCAAAGATGACAAAAGAGAAAAGTTGACTTCGCAGGCCGCGTTAGCGCCGCTAACTATTAGGGGTTAGCGCCGCTAAGTCCTAGAGGTTAGCGCCGCTACGGCTGCATGGGCTTTATGTCATGTCAACTGAGAAGCCGCGTTAGCGCCGCTAACTTTCATAAGTTAGCGCCGCTAAATTTGGGTTAGCGCCGCTAAGTCCAAACGGCACCTTTTTGTCAAATCACCTCACAAGTTGGCCAATGCATGTGGGTTGCGTCTAGAACTTACTTGGCCGGCTGTGGGAGACAATGAGTCGACTAAAGGCTTATAAAAGAGGACATAAACTCTCTCCTTTGGCTCGCTTGGCAATACACACACTTGAGAGAACTCTTTAGTGCTTATATAGACTTTGTGAGTTCAAGAGAGAGTTTTTTGGTTCCAGAGATTGATCCTTGCTCGTGGGTTGTTGTTCTCCTACCGATTTTCTACTGTGAAGAATCGAAGGGAGCTTGCTAGCTAAAGAGATTTGGCGTGTTACCGGGGTATCCACTCGATAGTCGATCGTTCAAGTCACAAGGAGCAAAATCAACCACTTCATCACCTTTTGCTGGAGCTAAGGAGCTGGTATAATCTCCTTTACCCTCTGTTTTGTTGCATTTTATTTCATAGAGATTGGTCCATTATTGGGGTTTTCGCTTTTTATGCTTTATGTGCTTGTACTTTGGGCATTTTATGTTGTACCTTTGCTTCCGCTGCGTGCCCTGAGAACCCCAACAGTGGTATCAGAGCCACCTCTATGATTGTTATGCACTTGGTGGCTTTGAAAACCCGAAATCAAAATTGTTTGTTTTCTGTCGAACAGGGTTAGCGGCGCTAACTTTGAGTTAGCGGCGCTAACTTTGAGATAGCGGCGCTATCGTCGCTGGTCAGTTATTGTTCAAATTTAAAAACAGTTTTTGGTCTCGGGTTTTTAGCCATGTTTTGAGCTTCTGGAAATTTTAATCTTGTTATTTTGATGTTTAAATTCCAGTAGCATGTATGTATGTTTGGTTGTATGTGAAGATGTTAGTTGGTAACCTTGCCTAGACCCTTTGGTTGTTTTGTGTGTTTGGATGCAAATTTGGTTGTATTATTATTCTTATGATAAATTTGTAATAATAATGTGGCTTGCATGCCATTTCATTCATCCATGTAATTGTAATAGATAGATAGGTATCTTATGGCTTGTATGCCATTTTATTCTATTGTATGTATTTTTATGATGGATGAAGAACACACAAGACGGGTCAAAGGAGATGGAGCTAGGAGCCCATGAAGCCCACGATGGAGTCCAATGGAGATGATGGGATTAATGGGAGCTCGCATCGAAGATTTTGTCCCTAGAATTGACCAAGTTCTTCCCGTTCGGCTCACGGGAAGAACGCATAGGTTTTTATGGCAAGGGTTACCAATTTTAATATTTTATGCGTGTGATGTGATTTTGTATGCATGGATTGTGTAGGATTCGCATGCTAGATAATTTTTTTTTTCAAAAATTAACAAAATCAAAAGAGATTTGATAAAAATGGTTTACAACTCTCTCGCGCGGTCACATACAAGATTAACCCACCTAGTGAAAATAGGCTTTTGTCACTTGCATGTTAATCTAAAAGCAAACCGGAAACAAAAGCCCGTCTTTCCACGAAACGTAAATAATGCACCATCCGTAAGATAATACCACCCGAATCTAGTCTTATGGGTTTTGGTTGTCGAGCTTAGCACGAGCCAACTCCCATAAAACTGTGTGGAAGGTGAGTGTGGAAATTCACAATTTTGGTTGTCGAGCTTAGCACGAGCCAACTTTGGTGAATTTGTCACCGTATGTCTTGACGGACTATTTGCAATTTTGGATTTGAAATCTTGGTTAGTTGTCGAGCTTAGCACGAGCTAACCAAAATTTCAAGATTCAAAATTGGTGCAAGAAGGGATCAAACATGCCAAACGACCATTGGATGTCGTAGGATCCCGCAAGGCGCTAAGGATTGCAATAGAGATTGCAATTGGCAAAATGGTTGCCGACCTAAATAATTTTATCGTGTGATCCGCGGTAACCCCGTCACATGGTGGGATGAAATACGGTTCTTAGCCTTGTTAAAGTTAATTCTTTATGGGTAAATTAATTTAACAAGATAATACATATCTATAACAAACTAATTTAAGTCTACTTTGCAATTTTAGATGGCATCAACAAGCGCAAACACCACCACCACCAACGTTTCTCTTAGAGTTTTCCTTGAAAAAGAGAAGCTCGATGGGAGCAACTTCATGGATTGGTATAGGCAACTCAAACTTGTCCTACGCTATGAAGGGAAGATGCACACCATAGAGGAACCCTTACCCGAGGCACCTCCAAGCGGTGCAACTAGGGCAATCCGAGAGGCATATGAAAAACGCCTCAAGGGGACTGAGGAGATTACATGCCTCATGCTGAGCACCATGAGTACCGGTTTGCAAAAGCAAATGGACCACTTAAGTGCTCACGACTTGATCGTGCAGCTGCGGGATATGTTCCAGCAGCAAGCGAGGCAAGAGAGGTATGAATGCTTCAAGTCGGCCCTCGCTTGCAAGCTTCAAGATGGAGGGAACGTGAGTGCTCATGTTTTGCGTATGAAAGCAAACATTGAGCGGATGGAGAAGCTAGGATTTACCATCGGGAGGGAGATGGCGGTCGATTTGATCCTCCAATCCCTGCCCAGTGCATATGACCAATTCACTATGAGTTATCATATGCATAGCATGGATAAATCGTTGATGGAGTTGCATGGTATGCTCAAGACTGCCGAAGCGAGCATGACCAAGAGCAAGCCATCCTCCTCCTCCACTCCCGTTCTTGCCATCCGGGAAGGCCGCATAACCAAAAGGAAGGCCGCCCCTTCCAAGAAAAGGAAGGGTAAGGGAAAGGTTGGTGCAACCAAGCCTGCCCCGGCCTCCGAGGGTAAGGGTAAGGGGAAGACTCCCCAAGCCAAGACTCCGGAGGATGCGGAGTGCTTCTTTTGTGGGGGCAAGGGCCACTACCGCCGAAGCTGCCCCAAGTACTTGGAGGGACTCAATAAGCTCACGGCAATGAGCATATCGGGCCCGGAAACTTCAGGTACGTTCATGATAGAACTTCACCATACTTCTACTTCTAGAGGCTGGGTTTTAGATACTGGCTGTGGCACTCACATATGTAATATGGTGCAGGTGCTAAGGGCAAGTAGGAGCTTGGAGAAGGGAGAACTAGATCTTGTGATGGGAAACTCCGAGATTGTCCCGGTGGAAGCTTAAGGAAGTGTGGAGCTTTCATTCAAGACTAGTTATTCTATTTTATTGAAAAATGTCTGCTATTCGCCCTATGTGGCTAGAAACATTATATCACTTCATGCATTGTATGACGATGGTTACAAATTTTTTTTTGATGATGATACTATTATATGCTTTAAAGATAACATTGTTTATTTTAAAGCTTTACCATGTCATGGAATTTATGAAGCAACTGCATACATTAATTCAACAAAGTCTATCATGAACATTGATTCTAGTTCCAAAGATGGTTTGGATAAGTATTCCTTATGGCATGGTCGTCTTGGCCACATAAACAAGACTCGCATCACCAAGCTTCAAGTGGATGGAATCTTGGAGACATTTGACCAAGGGTCGAATGATGTATGTGATTCTTGATTACTAGGCAAGATGACAAAGGCACCCTTCACGGGGACAAATGAGAGAGGTAAAGACCTCTTGGACATCATCCATACGGATGTATGTGGGCCTTTTAAACATGTTCGAAGGAATAACTCGAGATACTTCGTAACCTTTATAGATGACTATAGTAGGTATGGATATGTCTATCTTGTCAAGCACAAGAATGAAACTTTTGAAGTGTTCAAGACATTCCAAAACGAGGTTGAGAATCAATTGGGCAAAACAATAAAGATACTCCGGTCTGATAGAGGAGGAGAGTATCTAAGTACCGAGTTTATCGATCATCTTAAGAATTGTAGAATTATTTCGCAATTAACACCTCCAAGGACTCCACAATTGAATGGAGTCGCTGAGAGGAGGAACCGGACTTTACTAGATATGGTAAGGTCCATGATGAGTCGAACTGAGGTACCTATTAGTTTCTGGGGATATGCCCTAGAAACGGCGGTAAGGATCCTTAACCTTGCACCAACCAAGAAAGTATCGAAAACACCTTATGAAATGTGGCATAATAAGAAGCCGACACTTTCATATCTACGAGTTTGGGGTTGTCAAGCTTACGTGAGACGTGAGACTGAGGACAACCTTGAACCTCGATCGGAAAGGTGTTACTTTATCGGATATCCTTCTGCCGGTGTTGGATATATTTTTTATAAACCTTCTGAGAACAAAGTTTTTGTTGCTCGAAGAGCATTCTTCTTAGAAAGAGAATTGCTATCCAAACAAAGAGGCAACAAGGAAATTGATCTTGAGGAAGTTCAAGGATCAACCGATAAAGAACTTGAGGTTGGCACTAGCTCTCAACCTAGGACGGTTGAAACTGAACAAGAAAATGCTGCAATACCTGACACTACTTCATCTCTTACTCGAAGGCGTTCCAGTAGAACTCGTTTCGAGCCAGAGAGATATGGTTTCTACATATCTGAGGGCAGCGAGTTAGTAGTGGACTCTGATGAGCCCTCTAACTATAAGGAAGCCATGGCGGGCCCTGAGTCTGCACATTGGAAAGAAGCGATGGAAAGTGAGATGCAATCCATGTCGGATAACCAAGTTTGGGAACTGGTTGATCCTACACCCGGGGTTAGACCCGTATGGTGTAAATGGGTCTTCAAGAAGAAGACCGGCATGGACGGAACCTTGGATACTTTCAAAGCTCGACTTGTGGCAAAGGGTTTCACTCAAACACCCGGTGTTGATTATGATGAAACCTTCTCCCCAGTGGCTATGTTGAAATCAATCCGGATACTTCTGGCCATTGCCGCATTTTATGACTATGAAATATGGCAAATGGATGTTAAAACCGCCTTCCTTAACGGGAAGCTTTCCGAAGAGGTGTATATGACACAACCTGATGGTTTTGAACATCCAGAATATCCGAACAAGGTCTGTAAACTTAAAAAGTCCATTTATGGACTTAAGCAAGCATCTCGCAGTTGGAATCTATGCTTTGATGAGAAAATCAAGGAATTTGGATTTTCGAAAAGCAAAGATGAACCATGTGTATATGTCAGTGCTAGTGGGAGCACTATTGTCTTCTTAGTCCTATATGTGGATGACATATTACTCATTGGAAACCATGTTCCGAGCCTTAAGAGTGTAAAAGCTTGGCTCGGGAATTGTTTCTCAATGAAGGACTTAGGCGATGCGAGCTATATTCTGGGAATCAAGATCTATAGAGATAGATCTAGAAAGCTACTTGGGCTTTCTCAAAGTGCATACATAGATAAGGTCGTGAGACGCTTTAATATGGAGGAATCCAAGAAAGGAAACCTCCCTATGGCACAAGGCTTGATGTTGAGCAAGACTCAATGTCCTACCTCCGAAGAGGAGATAGAAGTGATGAGGCGAAAACCATATGCTTCGGCTGTGGGATCGATCATGTACGCCATGTTATGCACTCGTCCTGATGTGTCATGTGCTTTGAGCATGACTAGTAGATATCAGGCGAATCCCGGGGAACCTCATTGGAAAGCTGTAAAGAGCATTCTTAAGTACCTTAGGCGTACAAAAGAAATGTTCTTGGTATATGGTGGGGAAGAGGAGCTAAGAGTAAAGGGTTACTCGGACGCTAGCTTCCAAACGGATAGGGATGACTGCCGATCTCAATCGGGGTTTGTATTCCTTTTAAATGGTGGTGCTGGCAGCTGGAGGAGCTCCAAGCAAGACACGGTAGCTGATTCGACTACTGAGTCGGAATACATTGCAGCAAGTGAAGCTGCAAAAGAGGCCGTGTGGATGAAGAAATTCATCCAAGATCTACAAGTGGTTCCAAGCATTACTGACCCTATTGAGATATTTTGTGACAATGAGGGTGCAGTGGCTTTGGCAAAGGAACCAAGAGCTCATAAGAGGACAAGACATATTTTGCGCAAATACCATCTCATACGAGAAGTGGTTGAGAGTGGTGAAATCGTCATAAGCAGAGTAGCAACGGATAAGAACCTTGCAGATCCGTTCACGAAGCCATTATCGCAAGCAGCTCATGATTGTCACACTAGTGCTATAGGTGTAAGATTTGCTAGCGATTTGGTTTGGGTTATGTATTTAGTTTGTTTGATATGTAACCTTTATTTCATATTTTGGGAACGATATAGACAGTATTGTAACTTATGCTTGTTTCGATATATAATAGAGATTATATATACGTATGATACGGTTACATTCATGAGACTCTACTGTGTTCCATCTTAGCATGTTTAATCACTTCCGGAAATATTTTATATTTCAAACTTTCCACGGTCAGTCAATCTTGTGGAAGGAAGATTGAATTAAGACCGAGATAAGCATGTGACCTTGAATTCAATGTGGTCGAATTAAGGAGCAATGTCTATCTATACTTAAAAAGAGTTTCAAGTGATTGGAAGACCCGCACCCAAGTATACTCCATGGATTATAGTCACGAGTAACTTGGGATGATAATATCTTACGTCCTTAGACCTGAGATGTATGAACTGCTATATCATATTTCTTTCTTACTTTAGTCATTTTCAAAAGCAGTTCGTAACTGGCTGTGATAAAGGAAGTGGCTAAATAAGATAAGGGGTATGGTTTAGGGTTATACAGTTGAAAAGGGATTTGTTCCTCTGATATGAGAGATATCACTGGGCCCCTCGATGATTGGAAGCTGACATCAAAATTTTGCATGGCCATGCGCAAGGAATATTGATTTAGAATCAGATATGTCCTTAACTTTTGGTCACCACCAATCAAGATCGAGAAACACAATCGTGGACGATCTGGAGATTGACACTCAATCCATGTCTCGTGTTCACATTGATATCGTGAACAAAAGGATGTTTAAGATCACTTATCAATAGGACCTTTCTTTGTGAACAGGTTTCATTCGTATAACGAAACCCATACTGACTTGGGGGCAATGATGCTTATGCTAGAGGCCGCTCATTGTCTATGGTTTATTAGAAATGGTACATCGTGTGCAAGTGGGAGTTTGTTAGAATATGCCCACCGATCCACGTACACCGTTTGGAATCACTACCGATGATGTATGGGCCTATTGGGTCATACACCGGGGTCAAATCTGACAACAACTTAAGTAAAGGGATCAAAGATGACAAAAGAGAAAAGTTGACTTCGCAGGCCGCGTTAGCGCCGCTAACTATTAGGGGTTAGCGCCGCTAAGTCCTAGAGGTTAGCGCCGCTACGGCTGCATGGGCTTTATGTCATGTCAACTGACAAGCCGCGTTAGCGCCGCTAACTTTCATAAGTTAGCGCCGCTACGTTTGGGTTAGCGCCGCTAAGTCCGAACGGCACCTTTTTGTCAAATCACCTCACAAGTTGGCCAATGCATGTGGGTTGCGTCTAGAACTTACTTGGCCGGCTGTGGGAGACAATGAGTCGACTAAAGGCTTATAAAAGAGGACATAAACTCTCTCCTTTGGCTCGCTTGGCAATACACACACTTGAGAGAACTCTTTAGTGCTTATATAGACTTTGTGAGTTCAAGAGAGAGTTTTTTGGTTCCAGAGATTGATCCTTGCTCGTGGGTTGTTGTTCTCCTACCGATTTTCTACTGTGAAGAATCGAAGGGAGCTTGCTAGCTAAAGAGATTTGGCGTGTTGCCGGGGTATCCACTCAATAGTCGATCGTTCAAGTCACAAGGAGCAAAATCAACCACTTCATCACCTTTTGCTGGAGCTAAGGAGCTGGTATAATCTCCTTTACCCTCTGTTTTGTTGCATTTCATTTCATAGAGATTGGTCCATTATTGGGGTTTTCGCTTTTTATGCTTTATGTGCTTGTACTTTAGGCATTTTATGTTGTACCTTTGCTTCCGCTGCGTGCCCCGAGAACCCCAACAGAAGATTGTTCAGTTCGCTTGATTTGAAAATCAAGCTAGTTCAATTGTGATTGCATTCGATTCAAGTGATACGCTGCTGTTCGATTGGTTTCATAGTGATTCTGTGCAATTGTGAGATGACACTATTGTTCGATTCAAAGAATTCATATTGCATTCGATTCGTTTGGACAAGTTCTGTTCAATTCAAAGATTACTGATTGCATTTGTTCGAAACTTCCAGTTCGATTACCAGTTCGCATTTAACTTTACTCAGTTTGATTACTCAGTTCGATTACCAGTTCGCATTGACCAGTACTCAGTTTGATTACTCAGTTTGATTACAAGTTCGCATTGACCATATTACTCAGTTTGATTACTCAGTTCGATTACCAGATCGCATTCGATTACCTTGATCAGACACTGAATTCACTTGACTAAAATTTTGAGACAGATCGCATTCGATTGATCAATTGCATTCGATTAAGACTAAACAGCTAATTGCAGTGAAAGAGTTGCATTAATTCTAAATCATTTTAATTGAATAGAATTAATCAGGTGAATTTGAACAAGACATATTCAATTTCAAAAGAGAAAACGATCAACAAAAATGTCAAATTCTTATGAGATGTTAGCAATTGGCACTGATACAAAACCTCTGGTTTTGTTAGGAATGACTACCATGTTCAGAAGGGGAGGTTCATGGACTTCCTAGAACTCAATGATATATACGATCAAGCAATGCGAGATTGTATTAAACATCAAGAAATATCTTAAAGTCATTACTGGTAATCCAGACAATAATCCTCCAATTTCTGCTGAGACAAGAGAAAAATCCTTTGATGAACTCACAGCTCAAGAAAAAGAAAGGAAAAAAAGGCTTAAAGGATGGCTAAGTATTATCTCAAACAAGGTTTATCATCAGAGATATATATGAAGGTGGATAGTCTCGAGATTGCAAAAGATATTTGGGATGAGCTCAAAAGACAGTTGCAGGGTACTCAACAGGGAGAATATATCAAAAAGACACAATTGGTGAATAGTTTCCATGACTTCTCTGCAAGAGAAAATGAGCTTAGGTCAAACAAGATACCTCGACCAGATCTTGATTAGAATTGTGTCTTCCTGAAGTCTTTAGGACATGAATGTAGTGAGCATGTGAAACTGTATAAGCATATTAAAAAAGACTTGACACAAGTTACCTTTCATAATATCTTTGAAGATCTGAACCAATATCAAGCAAAATTCTCAAAATCCTTGCCCAAAGTTTCCACTGCTGATCCTCTGGCTCTAGTAGCTGCTGACAAACATTCCAGAGATTGCATAAGATCATCCAAGTACTAACATGTTGTCTTCAGTGACTCAGATGCTGAAGATTCAGATGCAGATTTTGTGGAGGCAGCTATTCAGACTTTATCTTTTGTCACACAAACCATCAACAATCGGTTTAACAAGACCAATAACAAGCAAAGGTTCACATCAGGCTCCAGACGTCCTGAGAACTACAGGTCTACTGAGAAACCAAGGTTCCAGAGAGAAGAGAAGAAGGTTGATAAAAGAGTTGAAATGAAATGTTACAATTGTGAAGGATCAGGTCATCTTATAAGGAATTGTCCTCAAAAGAAAACCAAGGACGCTGAATACTACAAGCAAAAGTACAACCTTTCAAAACAAAAGAAGGTTGGGAAAGTTTTAATGGTTGAGGAGGATTAATTCTTATCTGATACGGATACAGGCAGTGATCTTGAGACTAATGAGCAAGCATAGTTTTGTTTCATGGGAAGAGATGCAGAAGGGGATTCTAATGAGGAGAATAGTTCTACCTTTGATAAATTAGATACAAAACCAGATGAGGTAGACACTTCACAGGTAGATACTAACATTGATTTGCTTGCAGGTTTTTCCATGCACATATTCAAACGATTCTAAAACGGATGAAAAACCTAGAATTAAATGTTAGTAATCTGAAAAATAAAAACAAATCATTAAAACAAGTAATTCAAAGTCAAGATCAAGAGGCACATGGAATAATTGATCAACATGAGAAAGATTTGCAACTATCAAAAGATCAATTAATGATAACCAATTCCAAACTCTTAGACTTGACAACTGAATCACAAACAATCATCAATGATCTAAAGGCTGAATGCCAAGTGCTGAAAAAGATTCAGAGGTTCTCCAAACAAAAAATTGTGAATTGTCCACTAAGATTAAATAGCTTGAAGATTTTATAATCAAACGAAATCAAAGTGAACAAACAATTTTCTTGAACAAGAAAAAGGAGAGACCTTACAGTCGATGGACATTTGAACGCTTGGGATTTGAAAACCTCATGTGTTAAGTAAAGTCACTTGCAACCAGTTGTTCAATGTAGATCTGTTCAATATGGGTCTTACAACACGAATGAAATTTGTTGGACAAGAGGAAGAAAAAATTGAGGAGATGAAGAGAAGTCTTCAACAACATGCAGAAATACCTTTTGACTACACTGCACTGAATGAATCATATGGTTCTGATTTTCCAAAGACTTCTGCTTCCAAACACACTTCTGTTTATACAGATGAAGAGTTGTATGCTCCTTCTGTTTCCAAACCTCTGTTGGAGTATATTCCTTCTGTTGAGTTATTGAAGCGCTTTTACACTATTCAGGAATATTGCTTCACTTCTCAAATCATAAATGATCTAACTTCTTTGGTTCTTTCTGTTGAATCAAGTTCAACTACTCATGGTTCAAAATCTGATGTATCATCTACTTCAGATTCATCTCTTCATGTTGAGCTTTTCATTCTTACACGACAAGTCGATGAGCTGAAGTTAGGTAATGAAGTTCTTCAATTAGAGTTAACCAGTGTTCAGAAAAATGATGAAAGAATCATTGATAGGTTGTGTATTGAGAAATCTGAACTCGAAGCTCAAATCAAGAAGCTGGCCACAATTCCACAAGTGAACAGTGGTTATGTAGGAGTTCATGTAATCAATCAAAACGCAACGGAAGCAAGATTTAAAACATTTTCATGAAGATTTTAACAAGAAATTCATAAATGGTATTAATTGAAGACAACATGCATGAAACCAACAACAGCACAAGCTTAGAGAGTTATACCTTCCTCCTTAGCTCCTAGCTTTTCGGAATGAGAATGTGATGATTGACAGGGATGAATGAACATTGAAAAAGAAGCCTCCAAGTTCCCACGAAAGCTATATACCAAAAACCTCTACCTTGTGCTAGCAAAACCAAGTCACCAACAATCACCTATGAATTTGATGCACTTGAATACCCTCAAGTTTCTGGAACACTCAAGTATTTCTTCACAAGAACACTTCTTTGAAGCACTTAGTGTATTTTAGTGAATTAGGCAAAAGGTTCTAAGGCAACTCAAGTTCACAACTTAAATAAGCCTAAAAAATGATCCCATGACACTCTTAGCCGGCCAAGATCCTAATTCTCATTGGACCACCATGAACAAGCAAATGAAAATCAAGTGCCACTTAGTTTTCTAAGCTTCACGTCCCTTCACGGGCTCTCACGGGCCGTGCCGTGTTTCTTAAAGTCGTGAAGGTATCCGTGGCGCATTATCCTTTCACGATTCCCATGTAGGAACCGTGAGGAACCGTGAAGCCACTCTTGTCTATGAGCCGTATGGCCCATGTAGGAACTCGTATGGACACCCTACTTCACGACCCGTGGAGCATCCTTCACGGTCGTGAAGCCTAGGTCAACTGGAATTTGACAACTTTGAGCAGCTATTTCCACTTAGGGCTAATTAGGTAGAAGTTAGGTGTATGACCCAATAGGCACGCACATCATCGGCAGTGATACGGCATACGTGTGTCAGTGGACATACTCTAACAGACTCCCAGTTGCACATGACACACCGTACCTAAAAGTATCACTGACAGAGAGCGGCCTCTAAAAAGATATCTCTACCCCCCAGTCTGTACGGGGTATGTCATCCCTGACAAGTACCAAATCACAACCTAACAGGTTTGAGATGGTCCTACATATAAGTGATCAATCATCCCTTTGTTCACGATATCCATGTGAAGGCGAGACATGGTACTAAGTCATTCTCAGTCATTCACGATTATGTTTCTCGATCAAGATTGGTGGTGACCAAAATAAACAAGTTGCAATAGATTACCCTAATCATTGCACAATTGAGCATGGCCATGCATTTTGGTGTCTGCGCCCAATCATCAAGGAGCCCAAGGATATCTCTCTAAACAGAGGAATAAATTCCTTTGACTACACTGCCCACCACATTCACCATACTTTGCCAAACTGCTCCCTTTATAACAGCCAGTTACGGACTGCGTTTGAAAACAATTAGAACAAAGTAAACCAAAATGATGCAGACACATGCATCTCCAGTCTAAGAATGAAATGATATTATCATCCTGATCCACTCATGACTAGTACCACAAAGTGATGTCTGTGGGTCGTCCAGTCACTTGAAACACTTTTCAAGTACATGCTAAGTATTGCGTCCACGTATCCCAATCACCATTGGACACATGACCAATCACTTCCCTCAGTCTTCGTTCAGACTTACTTCCCGTGAAGAATGACTGACTGTGGACATTTAGAATGTTAAATATTCAGGGAAGTATAAAACATGCTAAGTTGGAACACAGTAAAGATTTAAAGTAATACCCGCATCTGGCGCATTATAAAATCTCTATTCAATAATCGACAAATACAATAAATACAATACTGCTTAATGTTCCCAAGAAGATAAATACATCAAATACAATAACCAAACAATACATAATATAAACTCAAACCAAATCCCTAGCAAATCTAATACCAATAGCACGGGTGTAGGCATCGTGCTTCGCTTGCGATAACGGTTTAGTGAATGGATCCGCCACGTTGCTATCCGTGTGTACTCTGTTGATGACAATATCTCCACTCTCGACCACGTCCCGGATATAATGATATTTCCGCGGAATATGTATCGTGCGTCGGTGTGATCTCGGTTCCTTTGCCAATGCAGCCGCACCCTCGTTATCACAGAAAATCTCAACAGCCTCCTTTGCAGCTTCACTTGCCGCAATGTACTCAGACTCTGTCGTGGAATCAGCCACCGTGTCTTGTTTGGAGCTCCTCCAGGAGATAGCACCACCGTTTAGCAGGAACCCGAACCCCGATTGAGATCGGCACTCATCCCTGTCGGTTTAGAAACTGGCATCGGAGTAACCAGATACCCTCAGCTCCTCTTCCCCACCATATACTAAGAACATCTTCTTAGTCCTCCGAAGATACTTGTGAATATTCTTCACTGCTCTCCAATGTGCCTCACCAGGGTTGGCTTGATAGCTACTTGTCATACTCAATGCACATGAGACATCAGGCCTAGTACACAGCATGGCATACATGATCGAGCCTATTGCCGAAGCATAAGGTACTCGCCTCATTACTTCCCGTTCCTCAGGGGAACTCGGGCATTGAGTCTTACTCAATACCAAACCATGTGACATAGGTATGAACCCCTTCTTGGAGTCCTCCATCCTAAACCTCTTTAGGACCTTGTCAATGTACGTGCTTTGGCTCAAACCAATAAACCTGCGGGATCTATCTCTATAGATTTTAATCCCAAGAATATAAGTTGCATCTCTCAGATCCTTCATTGAGAAACAACTCCCTAGCCAGGTTTTTAGACCTTGCAAAGTTGGGACGTCATTTCCAATTAGCAGAATATCATCCACATAAAGAACCAGGAATACAACTATGCTCCCACTAGCCCTGATGTATACGCATGGCTCATCCTTGCTTTTAGAGAAGCCAAACTCTTTGAGCTTCTCATCAAAGCACAGGTTCCAGCTCCAAGAGGCTTGCTTAAGCCCAAAAATGGACTTATTAAGCTTGCAGACCTTATCCGGGAACTCAGGATGTACAAAACCCTCAAGTTGTGTCATATATACCTCCTCTAACAGTGTTACATTAAGGAACACGGTTTTGACGTCCATCTGCCATATTTCATAATCATAAAATGCTGAAATGGCCATTAGTATCCGGATAGACTTCAACATAGCCACCGGGGAAAAGGTTTCCTCATAGTCTACACCATGAGTTAGCATGAAACCCTTAGCCACCAGTCGGGCTTTGAAGGTGTCTACCTCGCCATCTACGCCGATCTTCTACTCGAAGACCCACTTGCACCCGACGAGCTTACACCCCGGTACAGGATCTACCAAGTCCCAAACCTGGTTATCGGCCATAGATTTAATCTCGCATTCCATCGCCTCTTTCCACTTGGCAGACTCAGGGCCCACCACAGCATCCTGGTATTTGGTAGGTTCATCAGAAACTACTACCATGTCGGTGCCCTCAGATATGTGAAAGCCATATCTCTCTGGCTCATGCCGACTTCTACCAGATCTTCTTAGAGGTAATGGATCTACATCATTATCTCCAGCATCATCTTGCAGAGACTCAACCGTTGCCGGTTGTGAGATTGTTCCAACATCAGGTTCTACATCGGTAGGCTCTCGAATTTCATCAAGATCAACCTTGCTCCCACTAGCGTTCTTGGATATCAGCTACCTCTCTAGGAAGACCGCCCTTCGAGCAACAAATACCTTATTCTCCGAAGGTTTATAAAACAAATATCCCATAGATCTAGCAGGATAGCCAATGAAGAAAAACCTTTCAGCCCTGGGCTCCAACTTGTCCTCCACCTCACGTCTCACGTAGGCAGGACATCCCCAGACCTTTAAATATGAAATGGATGGAACCTTTCCATGCCACATCTCATATGGTGTTCTCTTAACCTTCTTTGTTTGTACGAGGTTAAGGATTCTACCAGCCATCTCAATAGCATAACCCCAAAATGTAATGGGAACTTCCGTGTGACACATCATAGACCGAACCATATCCAACAATGTTCGGTTCCTCCTCTCGGCGACACCATTCAATTGAGGCGTCCTCTGAGGGGTTAATTGTGAGACAATCCCACAATGTCTAAGATGGTCGCGGAATTCAGAACTAAGATACTCTCCACCCGTATCGGATTTAAGCATCTTAATCCTTTTCCTAAGTTGATTTTCTACTTCGTTATGATAAGTCTTAAACACCTCAAAGGTTTCAGACTTTGTCTCACCAAGTAGACATACCCATATAGACTATAATCATCAATAAAGGTAACGAAGTAGCGGGAGTGAACTCTAGTGGCATGCATGAACGGACCACACACATCAGTGTGAATGATATCCAACAAGTCTTGTACCCTCTCACATTCACCGGTGAAGGGTGTTTTGGTCATCTTTCCTAATAAACAAGATTCGCATACTTCATTATACCCGTGGTCAAATGATTCCAAGCTCCCATCCACTTGGAGCATGGTGATGCGCTTCTTGTTTATGTGGCCTAACCGACCTTGCCAAAGAGACATTTTATCCAAAAGATTTTTGGATCCCGAATCAACATTCATGATTGATCTATTGTTTATCAAGCTTATGCTTTTTTCATATATGCCATGACATGGAAATGCTTCTTCCAAAGAGGTGACAGCGGTAGCCACTTGTTTCCCCTTCGCCTCCGGCATTGAGTTAGGGTTAGGCTTTGGTGTTCCCACCTTAGCCTTCCCCTTCCCCTTCTTGCCACGCTCATTGATTGCAAGGACGGCGGTGGAGGAAGATGGCTTCATTTTGGCCATCTTAGACTCGGCAGTATTCAACATGCCATGAAGCTCAATTATGGTCTTATCCATATTATGCATATGGAAGTTCACAATGAAGGGCCAGTAAGATGGAGGCAAAGATTGGAGGATTATTTCAACCGCCAACTCTTTCCCCATAGGGAACCCCAACTTCTCCAATTGATCCACATAGCCCTTCATACAAAGGATATGTGAACTCACGTTGCCACCCTCCTGCATCCGGCAACCAACAAAGGCTGTGACGCATTTATACAACTCCTGCCTCGCTTGCATTTGGAACATGTCCTTAAGCTGAGTAATCATCTCATACGCACTCACAGTGTCGAATTGCCGTTCCAACTCGGGACTCATGGTCGTAAGCATGAGGCAGGTTACGTCATTTTTGTCCTTGACATGCTTATCGTATGCGTCTCGGACGGGCCTTTTGTTGCGTTGGTAGCAGGTTGGTACGGAAGAGGACACTCCAAGACCTCAAGCTTCATCTCATGGCGAAGGACTATTCTCAAAGTCCGGTACCAATCCATAAAGTTAGGCCCTTGAAGTTTGTCCTTCTCAAGGAAAGGACGTAGCGACATGTTTGCAGTGTTGGTGTTGGTGCTAGTAGATGCCATGTACAAGTAAGATACGAAGTTTGGTTAGTTTGATGTATTAAATCCTTGTTAAATAATTACCCACTTGTTCATGAAAACAAATTATTTCAACAAGGGCTAAGAACCTTAAAGTACCCCAATCCATGACGGGTTTGTCGCGGATCACTTCATGGAGCTACTTACGCAGGTAAACAATTTACCAATTGCAATCCGTGATTGCAACTCTTAGACACTTGCGGGATCCAAGGTACTCAAAGCACCCTTTTGGCATGTTTTATCCCTCCACACCATTCCTCATTAATCCCCTTTGGTAGCTCGGTATGGGCACGACAACTACCAAGGTGTGTTAAGACTTGGAATTGTAAATCGGCCGTCAAGATACACGGTGGCATTTTAGCCCAATGGCCGGCTCGGCTAAAGCTCGACATTCCGACCTTGCGAGTTGCCACACGCACCTTCCACACAGTTACACAAAACCGATCTCGGCTAAAGCTCGACGACCGATCTTGTTTCACTAGATTCGGTTGGTGTCATCTTACGGGTGGTGTGAGAATTACTTTTGAAAAACGGGTTTTTGTTTTTCCGGTTAAAACGATTTTAACCATTTTCTTGTTGTAGCGCGCGAGGGTTTGTTAACCAATTCAAAACTTTTGGTATTATTTATTTTGAAAAGTTTTCAAGCTTTTGAAGAATCTAAACAACCAAGCAAGAAAAACAAAATAAATTTAACAGCCACGTAAAGTAAACACATCCGGTAACGAGCCAACCCTATGCGCCTTGCCCGTGAGACAACAGACAAGACTAAGTCATCTAAGGACAAACCCCAAATGACTTGATGCGTGCTCCTCCCACTTGATCCATTGCGTCTCCTACCGACCTCCGGATCCAAGATTGGGCAAAGACACCTCCTCCCGGTTCTTCTTTGGTTGTCTTCGGTTCTCCTTTTAAAATTTACAAAATTTAAAAGGAAATGGAATGCAAGCCACGATATCTATTCTAAGCTAATACTAACACTCACAAAGAATAGGAAATCGGCATGCAAGCCGTCAAATATTACAAACCGAATGAATTAATAATTATTACAAACAAAATGTGGAACAAACCACCAAATGAATGAATAAATAATTACAACCAACCAAAACACATCACATAGGTCATAAGGCTCAATGTTACATGATTTACAAACAACCTCAACAAACAACACAAAACAACACGGTGTGCCACACCAAACCGTGTAAAAATATCCCAACTAGATTTATTCCAAAACTACCTAAAACACTAAAGGCACGAGTAAATAAATCTTGTACGTATGCATTAGGAATTCCAAACACTTTGAAAAACCATATTCATACATACACAACACAAGTAGATGCATGTGCACGTTATCATGGCAAAACCGCCCAATACATATAAATATGCGAGTTAGGATATTATGGGGTTTTCAAAATGGTCAAAAGACCAATCTTAACTACTGGAAAAATCAAGAAAATGGCCAAATCATTTTTATAAAGTTTTTCTTTCAAAACGGGTCAAAAAACAATTTTCAGACGCCCTTCACGACCACTGCCCTTCACGGCCTCTCACGGCCCGTGAAGGCAGTGCGTGCCACGACTCGTGAAAATTTTCAAAAAACCCTTTCACGACCTCAACCCCACACTGAACTCGTGGAGGCTTCACGACCCGTGAAGAAAAACTCCACGGCCCGTGAAGACCTTCTGGACAGAATGTCCATTTTACATAAAAATGATATTTCAGGCCAAATCAGTGAATGCATGGCATCAAGATAGCTCTGATACCACTGTAGGAGTTCATGTAACAAATCAAAACGCAATGGAAGCAAGATTTAAAACATTTTCATTAAGATTTTAACAAGAACTCCATAAATGGTATTACTTGAAGACAACATGCATGCAACCAATAAAAGCACAAGGTTAGAGAGTTATACCTTCCTCCTTAGCTCCTAGCTTTTCGGAATAAGAAGGTGATGATTGACCGGGATGAATGAACCTTGACGAAGAAGCCTCCAAGTTCCCACCGAAGCTATACACCAAAAACCTCTACCTTGTGCTAGCAAAACCAAGTCACCAACAATCACATATGAATTTGATGCACTTGAATAGACCTCAAGCTTCTGGAACACTCAAGTATTTCTTCACAAGAACTCTTCTTTGAAGCACTTAGTGTTTTTTAGTGAATTAGGTAAAAGGTTCTAAGGCAACTCAAGTTCACAACTTAAATAAGCCTAAAAAATGATCCCATGTCACTCTTAGCCGGCCAAGATCCTAATTCTCATTGGACCACCATGAACAAGCCAATGAAAATTAAGTGCCACTTAGTTTTCCGAGCTACACGACCCTTCACGGGCTCTCACGGCCCGTGAAGCTTAAAAGCTTCACGGCCCATGCCGTGTTTCTTAAAGTCGTGAAGGTATCTGTGGCGCATTATCCTTTCACGATTCCCTTCACGGCCCGTCAGGAACCGTGAAGCCACTCTGGTCCACGAGCCATATGGCCCATGTAGGAACTCGTATGGACACCCTCATTCACGACCCGTGGAGCATCCTTCATTGTCGTGAACCCTAGGTCAACTAGAATTTGACCATTTTGACCAGCTATTTCCACTTAGGGCTAATTATGTAGAAGTTGGGTGTATGACCCAATAGGCCCGCACATCATCGGCAGTGATACGACATACGTATGTCAGTGGGCATACTCCAACAGATTATGATGCAGAATGTTTCTTTTTTCAAGATTCTTCAAATACTCCATCACCAATTTCATCAGGTACTATAACTGTCACTCCAGTGACATCTGTTTCCAAACCAGTTTTTCAAAATAATTTAAAACTGATTGTTCATGCAAGCAATCACTTGTCTTCTGTTTCACATGATTAACCAGAAACGTCAGCGGCAGCTACACGTCGTCCGAAAATGAAAACTAACTTGTTTGATTTGACTGCAGATGTGAAGAAATCAGAGGAGACGAAGCAAATAAAAGCTGAATGGAAAAGAGTCACACCTAAATCTAATAGGATATGTACCAGATATTAGTCTATTTGTTAAAACATACTCATGTTTAAAAAAACTTGCAATGGTTTTAATGAAAATGAAAATTCTGCCATGAATATGTTTTGTATGAGTGATGGTTGCTTGCATGGTCACTCTTAGTTTAAATGTGAGTATGATCAACTTCGAAAATCATTTGGAATTAAACCATGTGTACACTAGAAAGATTTTTATGTAAATCAAGTTGAGTATCCATTTCTCAATTCAAAAGGATTTGTTTTGCACATCTGGATAACCAAACGTCAAGCATATGTGTTTAAGCAGATAAACAAGTCTCGAAGGTTAATGAAAGTACGTGATTTGTAGGCATATCAAAATCATGGTTATCAAGCACTTTATAATACATGGCTAGCACGAGAACTGGCACTCAAGCTTAAATCACGTCCTAAACGTTCTCCATCATCAAAATTCACTCGCACTCTATCTGATTTTCCAAAATCCCAAAAGTGGGTAGTTAAAAATTCCATTCATGTTGTTTCTGAAAACAACATCGTTTTTTAGGTTAAGAAATCAAAATCTGCTTCTAAGAATTCTGCTTCTAAGTGGATATACAAATCATTCGCTTCTGCAACTCGTTCAACTTCTAAACCTCAATCATCATCATGAAGGGGTTTGACCTGACCAAACCACCACATGACTCAAACTGGTCAAACGTGGGTTTGATTCTACTGGTTCAAACCTAAAGCGGAACTGGATTGAACACAACCCTCTAAACCCCAAAAGGGTTAGGATCTTTAAATCTTACATGATCTACTAGTTTCTAATCTACAATAATCCATAGAAAAGGTTATAAGAAAATATACCTGATCAAAACTTGGGATTGCTAAAGAAGTCCACCACTACTGCACCTCCAACGAACTAGCTGCTAGACCGCTTCTGGATTCACCAATCCTCAACAACACTCAAACCTGAGTGTGTTTATGTGTGCGTCGATCACCAAGTCGCAAACACCCCTTGGGTGTTTGTCGATCTCAACGAAGAGAGAGAGAGAGAGTGTGTGAGATCGTGAGGTAGAGAGAGAGAGAGTTGGTGGCTTTCTTGGTTAATGATAGGATTAACTTGGGAATAATCCTTTCCTAATATTTATATACTTAAAACTTATCAAGCCCAAGCCCGTTCAATTAAAGTTCGTGTCTTTAATAGAAGTTTCAATCTCTACACTTTGACCCCCTGAACCTTTCTAGGTAATTAATTAACTATTATTTAACTAGTCCGTTATATATTAAACTTAATATTTAATTTCTCACTAAATAATAAATGACTATTTATTATTTATCTCCTTTTAATAATCAATACAAACTGATTAATTATTCGTTTTTCTCTTTAATAATTAATCTAACTGATTAATTATTTCCACACACATTATGGTAAATCTCAACTGTTCTATTTGGGTGTGTAGCAGTGTGACGCTTTAGTCTCTTATAACATTGGACACAATGTACCCATTAATTATCTCTGCACGTAATCTAACAGACTCCCACTTGTTCAAGATAAGTAATAGTTACTGCACATTGTTAGCCTAAGGAGGTCCCTAGCCAGACACTTAGGATAACCAGGTTATAAGAACTCTTATACCCCAAAGTAACTTGTGATAAAAACACATAAAAAACCTGCTTATGAGTAACATGTTATAAACTAACTGTTTATAAACTAATCTATCATAAACACGCTGTTTATGAATGAGTACGTTCTATATAGGTTTGTCCCTTGCAGCGCGATATTTCAATTTTGAGCAAGAACATGGAGTGTCAGCTCAGAGACTCAAGAATTATATTCATGACATTCTTGATTTCAAAACTGCGTGATAAACGACAAAGAACAAATCAGTTCGTTTGGGCACGGGTGTGCACTTACCAGTTTCTCTAATCAGTGAAGGGTCCCGGAAATATCTCTCCTAAAAAGGAGGTGCAATTACCATCTTGCATATTTGCATTTGGCATCACGGCTCCCACTGAATCTAGACACGCCCCTTATGACCACCCTGTTACGGCGTGGCGTTAGAACGAGCTAAGAAGACAATAGTTACCACATCCCAAATGAAATACCTCAGGCTTGAGGATAACCTATGTGATAAATAATTTTGACACAAATCCACGAAGTATTTTTCACGGTGGGTCAATCCAATATTCGTAACCCTAACGAATATCCGTCAATTTTGGTCCGTGTTGGGAAATTAGCTAAGTTAATGTACATATTATACAAGTAAAGATAAAACTGTTAAGTGAAGGTTGGTGTAACAGTTGGAAACTGTTAGTTGAAAATATGAAAACAGTTGAGAACTGTTAGAGTAAACGTCTACAACTGTTTGAAGACCTTGAAGCTGAAGACTGTTAGAAGAATCAAGAACTGTTGTATTCATTAAACAGTTTCTGTTGAGCTATATATGGAAAAATTCTATCTTTGAAGATATCTCGAAATACTTTGAAGATCATCAAGATTATCTCAGAAGATAGAAGATTACCTAACTATCAGCAAATCAAGGAAGATCAAGGAGTATATAAATGATAGATTAGACTTCATAAATTAGAACTTACTCATTGATTATATTTTTGCATTCGTTATTAAAGTTGTAATTTGCTTTCTGAATAGTGTTAAGCCTGTAAGTTTCTCGTTGAAACCTAAGAACAATTTGTGTTCTTCGTTTAACATAATAAGTTAGATTGGGGGGTGAAGTTTGCTTTTGTAATCATTCTGGTTGGTTAATAAAACTACTGTTTGATTGAATTGATTTGTGTTTAAAACCTTCTTTAATCAATTAAGTGTGATTCCGCAACTTCTTAGTTGATTGTGATCATAGTTAAAGATTAACTTTTATTCTATTGTCATTTATTATTTAAAAGTTAGTTCTTGTTATTTGATATAATCTATATCCGATCCTGACAAGTGGTATCAGAGCCTTATCATTAAGGTTCCTTTGATCACCAGTTGAAGGTTTTTGCATTACTTTGCTTTATTTTTCAAAACTATTTTTCAATCAATTTGTTTGAATGGATTCGGGAGGTTCTTCTGATAACAATGGGTCAGGGTCCAACATTCGTGTTCCCATGCTCAAACCATCTGATTTTGAGATGTGGAAACTAAGAATTAAACAGCATGTCCAACTAATGGACTATGCTATTTGGCAAATCATTGAAACTGTTCCCACTAATCCCATTGAACTGGATGAGAATGGAAAACCAAAGAAGAAACCACCACCAAAGACAGATGCTGAAAAGAAGGATAGAATGATTGAGATGAAAGCCCTCAGCATCCTCCAGATTGCAATTCCCAATGAGTATCAACATCAATTCAAGAAATTTGATGATGCTCATGAACTTTGGAATGCTCTGGAGAAGAGTTTTGCTGGGAATGCTAGTTCTAAGAGAAACCAAAGAGATCTCCTTAAACAAGCCTATGAGAACTTTACCAGTGGAAAGAATGAGAGTATAACCCAAATCTTTGATAGGTTTTACAACCTGGTAAGCCAACTAGAGAGTGCTAAGGTTAGGCTTGATCAAGATGAGATCAATAGAAAGTTTCTTAGATCTCTAGGTGATGAGTGGACTGTGTTTGCTGCACAATGGAAGACTAAGGATTCTCTTGAAGACATAGAGTTAGATGATCTCTATAATAGTTTGATAGTGTTTGAGGGAGAGATAGAGGGAAAAAGAAAAACTGTTGTTTCTAGCCACAATGCTACTCTCCTGTCATCCTCAGGTATGGAATCAAACCATTCTTTAACTAACTCTTTTGAAAATTGTGCAGGTACTAGTTCTGCTGTTGGACTAGATGTGAACACTCCAGATGCTGTTCTTGAAGCTTTTCTTGCCAGTCATGCACATTCAACCCTTACCAATGAAGGTCTTGAACAAGTGCACCATTATGATCTTGAGGAGATGGATCTTAAATGGCAGATGGACATGCTTACTGTTCGAGCCAAGAGGTTCATCAAAAGGACTGGAAGGCAAAACATGAATTTCAGAGCTGATGGCAAGGCTGGATTTAACAAGTCAAATGTGAGATGCTTCCAATGTCAACAGCTTGGCCACTTTGCAAGAGAATGCAGATCTGGTGGACAAGTCCAGAATCAAGGTCAAAGGCCAACTCAGAATCAAACCTCCTCAGCATTGGTCTCACAAGAAGGCTATGGGTTTGATTGGAGTGATCAAGTAGAAGAGGCTACAAACAATAAAGCTTTGATGGCATTGACTGACTCCTCCATCAAGATAGATTCATCAGAATCTGAGGACATACAGGTATCTTCTAAACTATGTCCTGGTGAATGTAGAGCTATTGTTAAGAGGTTTAGAGAGCACAATAAGAAAGTATGTGCTGCTCTAAGTAAAATGGAGGAGAGAAGGTATGAGTATACTGCTGTGATAGAAGATCTTGAAAAGAAAATTAAAGACTATCAGGCTAATGAACTGCAAATGGACTATGATAGAAAATATCATAAGTGGGAGAAAGAGCAGTTTCAAGATGAGATTGATAGTCTGAAAAAGAAATTGGTTGAAAAAGAAAGCAAGGTGGATGAACTCACAAAGAAATTGGAGGGTGTGGACATTGATCTTGGAATGTTCAAGGCTGCAAACCTTAAGCTTGAGACTCTGCAACAATCTCAAGTGAGAAAAGGTGAAAACTGGACTTGGATATAAGGAAACCCCACCTCCATACAATCACACATACATAACACCCTTGTCTGAGGCAGCTGATAGATATGTCAATGAACCTTTGGCAGATGAATTAAAGTCAGTTGATCCAAAGTTTGAGAGTTATGAAGATGAAGTTCTGTCAGTAGTAAGTGTTGAAGATATTGAGATAGTTGTGAAGAAAGATGAGGTGATTCCTCATGAAAATCACATCTGTTGTGAACCCATTCCCACAAAACCATCTTTCAAGCCTGTGGTATTTGTAAAAGCATCCACAGAATCCACATAATCCCTCATCACTGAGCCAACACCTTCAAAAGCTATCCAATCCATAGAAAGTTCCACAACTGTTGCCAATAGTCCCCATTTTTACACTAGCAGTTCCAACAAGAACCCAAACAGTTCTAAGCTAAAAAGCCCAACTGTTAGTACAAAAGCCAAAGGAAAGGAGAAAGTTGGTGAGGTTGTGTATGCAAAGAAGAAGATGGAAGCTCCAAAATCTCAGGCTAAACCCAAGCCTAAGAAAAGGCATACTGAAATGCCTGAATACACATGCCAAAAACATGGTGTCCAAAAGTTTCCTCAATCTGCAGCTGTTAGAGGAAATCAAAGAAATAGGAACCAATTCTGGTAACAAAGAACTGGTTTACCTATTGTGAAAACCAAAAAGTGCTACATCTGTGGGAGATCTAATCATTTAGTTCAAGATTGTTACTATAACCCACAGACCAATGGCACTCAGAACAAAAGTCCCAAAAGACAAAATAACAGTACTATAACTATTAAGTCAAAACAAAACAGCAGTTCTAAAACTGTTAAATCAAAACAGGCAAACAGTTCTACAACTGTTACATCCAAACCAACTAACAGTTCCAAAACTGTTTTAACAAAACCAAAAACTGTTGGTCTGGCTTGGATGAAAATTCAAAAACAAACTGATTCTGGAGAGGGTAAAACTGTTCTTCAAACTGAAAATCCAAAGGAATCACAAGTTGATTCATCTGTTTTACCAACTCCACCAGCTGTTTGTTCAAAGGTATCCACTGTTAATCACAACAGTTGGGAACCACATGTTCTTACAAAGTATTCCTCACACAAATTAGAGAAATCTAATTTGGATGAAATCAAAAAGAACCAAACTTTGTTTAAGTACTATGACTTAAATGGTGTACCCAAGATCTGCATGGCCTGGGTACTTCCTGCTACTAACTGATTTTATTTGTGCAGAGCATTCATAGGGCTAATCATGGATCTATCTGGCATGTGGATAGTGGATGCTCAAGGCACATGACTGGAAATCCACAATGTTTGAAGGATTTCAGAAGCATCAATGGTGGATTTGTAGCATTTGGAGGAAATGCTAAGGGAGGAAAAATCACAGGTAAAGGAGCTGTTGAGGCAGGTACACTTACATTTAATGATGTTTTCTTTGTTGAACAACTTAAGTACAATCTGTTAAGTGTATCTCAAATCTGTGACAATGGAAACAAAGTTTTGTTTACAGATTCAGAATGCTTTATTCTTTCAAAAGATTTTAAACTTAATGAGAAGGATGTTCTTTTAAGAACACCTAGAAAAGATAATGTATACTGTCTAGATACACAAAAGATTGCTAAACAGGATGTGTTAAGCTGTTTACTCTCAAAGGCATCTCATGATGAGTCTGCCATTTGGCATAGAAGGATGTGTCGCATGAATTTTAAAACCATGAACTTGTTAGCTAAAAACAGTTTGGTAAGAGGTTTGCCCCAAAAAGAATTCTCATGTGATGATCATTGTGTAGCTTGTCTCAAAGGCAAGCAACACAAAACTTCTTATAAGACCAAAGAAGTTTCTTCTATTACTGCACCTTTACAATTGTTACATATGGATCTTTTTGGTCCTACATCTGTGGTGAGTATAGGGAAGAAAGCATATTGTTTAGTCATAGTTGATGATTTCACCAGGTTCACATGGGTTCAATTTCTTATAACATAGGATGAAACTGCTGAGTTAGTTAAGTCTCTTATTCTTAAAATTGAAAATCAATCTGATTTGAAGGTGAATGTCATTAGATCTGACAATGGTTCTGAATTTAAGAACTATGAGCTAAACAGTTTTTGTGAAAGTAAAGGTATTGAAAGACAGTTTAGTGCCCCTAGGACTCCCCAACAGAATGGAGTTGTTGAGAGAAGGAATAGGACTTTGATAGAGGCTGCTAGATCCATGTTAGCTGATTCTAGGCTTCCAATGACATTCTGGGCAGAAGCAGTGAACACTGCCTGCTATGTTCAGAATAGAGTACAAGTAGTCAAGTCCAAAGGGAAAACTCCTTATGAGTTATTCCTCAAGAGAAATCCTTTAATCAACTTCTTCAAACCATTTGGTTGTCCTTGCACTATTCTTAATACTAAATCACAATTAGGCAAGTTTGAGAGTAAGGCTGAAGAAGGTTTCTTTGTAGGATACTCCACTCCAAGTAAAGCTTATAGAGTTTTTAACAATGTCACTAGAATCATAGAAGAGAGCATGAATGTTTCTTTCAATGAGAATATGATCAATATTGCAGGCAATGGGCCTGATTGGTTATTTGATATTTATGCATTGTATAAATCTCTTTCTTTTGAGTATTCTACTGAGACAGCTACAGGTACCCCAACAACTGTTGGTGAAAATCAACAAACAGTTTCCACCAGCCCGAACAGTTTTGAAACTGTTAGCTCAAAACCAACAACTGTTGGTTCAAACAAAGTTACTGAAGACTTTGTTGTGATTTCTATGCTTCAACAAGAGTTCTCCAATGCTGTTGATCCATTGATTGATGCTTAATCTTCAAAGGACATGAAATCTCATGATCCTCAACAACATACTGACTCTGCATCCCAAACAGTTGCTGATCAAGTGTGTGATAATGCTGAAAATTCAAGTGAATGTGAGTTTGATCTGGCTAATCTAGGGAATGAACTGACTGAAGAAAACATTCCTACATCAAGAGTTCACAAGATTCATCCAATATCACAAATAATTGGTGATCCAACCACTCCTATCAGAACAAGGAATATGCTGCAAAATGAAAACAGTGGTGTGGATCTTGCCCAATTTGATGTGAATGCTTGCTTTCTATCTCAAATAGAACCAAAGAAAGCAATTGAGGCATTGAAAGACCCTTCATGGGTGGAAGCAATGCAAGAGGAGCTCTTACAATTTCAAATTCAGCAAGTTTGGAAGTTGGTTGAGCTTCCAAGAGGCAAAAGAGTAATTGGCACCAAGTGGGTGTTCAGAAACAAGAAAGATGAAAGAGGGATTGTAATCAAGAATAAGGCAAGACTAGTTGCACAAAGCTACACACAAGAGGAAGGAATAGACTATGATGATGTTTTTGCACCTGTTGCAAGGATTGAAGCCATTAGACTATTTCTTGCTTTTGCAAGCTTCAAAGGATTTAAGGTGTATCAAATGGATGTCAAGTCTGCTTTTCTCTATGGAACTATTGATGAGGAGGTATATGTGTGTTAACCCCCTGACTTTGAAGACTCAAAGTACCCTCACAAGGTATTTAGGTTGGATAAAGCTCTATATGGACTACATCAAGCTCCTAGAGCTTGGTATGAGACATTATCATCCTACCTTCTTGAGAATGGTTTTAAGAGAGGCACAATTGACAAAACATTGTTTACAAAGATTGTTAAAACAGAGATTTTGCTTGTTCAAATCTATGTTGATGATATAATCTTTGGATCCACTGATGACAGCTTGTGCAAAGAATTTGAAGTCATCATGCACAAAAGGTTTCAGATGAGTTCAATGGGTGAACTCACATTTTTCTTTGGATTACAAGTTAAACAGAAGCCCACTAGTATTTTTCTAAGCCAATCTAAGTATGTCAAAGAAATATTGGACAAGTTTGGCTATCAAGATGTGAAGCTGGCAAGTACTCCAATGGAAACACACAAACAGTTAGGAGCAGATTCTGAGGGGGAGGATGTTGACATACATCTTTATAGGTCAATGATAGGTTCATTAATGTATTTAACTGCTTCTAGACCTGATACAATGTTTGCTGTGTGTGTTTGTGCCAGATTCCAATGCAGTCCGAAGATGTCACATTGTTTGCTGTGAAGAGGATCTTTAGGTACCTCAAAGGCCAACCAAAATTGGGACTTTGGTATCCTAAATTTTCACCTTTTGATTTGGTGGCATATTCTGATAATGACTATGGTGGAGCCAATGTGGACAGAAAATCAACCTCTGGAGGATGTCAATTCTTTGGATCAAGGCTGGTTTCATGGCAATGCAAGAAACAAACAATAGTTTCAACTTCAACAGCTGAGGCTGAATATATTGCTGCATCAAGCTGCTATTAACAAGTGTTATGGATCCAAAATCAGCTTCTGGATTATGGTTTGTCTTTCTTAAATACCCCTATTTATGTTGATAACACCAGTGCTATTAGCATAGTTAATAATCCAGTGAAGCATTCTAAAACCAAGCACATTGAAATCAGATTTCACTTCATAAGAGACTGCAATGAAAAGAGATTAATCCAAGTTATGAAAATTCATACTGATGATCAATTAGCTGATTTGTTCACTAAAGCTTTTGATGTGAGCAGATTCAACTTTTTGATTTCCAACATTGGAATGATTAACTTGGACTAACAGTTGTTCATTATTCCATGTTTTTCACACTAACAGTTTGCAACTGTTAGTTACGTTTTCTAACAACTGTTGTCTTTTAAGTATTCAGAGAAGGAAATGCAATTTCACACATCAGTTTTGGCCATATCTGCTTACCTGTCTCACAAACAGTTTTCACACCCGTAACTGTCCTTGTTAAGAGGTAAAGGTAAATTCACTTTCTTGAAACAACAGTTCCAGACTGATAAAGGTGAGTCATTTTGCTTGTAATATAGTGAATTTGATATGACAAGTCACTGCATGCTATTAATGGAAATTACTGGACATTAATGGTCATTAATGACTATTAATGGACATTAATGCCTCCCAGTTTATCTATAAATAGCCTTGCAACCATACTTCACAAATCACACCTACATTTGCACACACTTCTCTCTGCAAATGGCTACTAACTTCTTTCTCATAAACTTCAAAGAAATTAATGTTAGACAAAGTTATGTAACCATTCCTGCCTCATTTGTAAGAATGCATGAGCTTTGGCAATACTCATCATGTGTTCTTGAGATGCATGATGATCGAGATAGGTTTACCTTGACACAGCATCCTGATCCATGTAGGCCAAATAAACCAATTGATCATATTCGTATAAGAGGTGATTTTAAACATTTCACTCTCTTCCATGAATTGCCTACACCATGTTGTCTAAGATTCGTCTTGAACCTGGCAGGCACTACAAACTCCGTAGTGTGGTTCAATGTTTGAAGAAATAATACTCATAACCACCAGAGGGCCTCGGATGATGAGGCAGTGGAAGTCATTGTAATAGATGACTAGTTCCACTGATGTTGAATTGGTATCATTCACCATCTTCCCAAGAGGCAAATTATGACAATCGTCTCTGGTGGTGCATATGATGAGAAGGTCTACTGCACACCCATTGGTGGGTTGTATGTTTTGAAATTTTTTTAAGGCATGTCAACTGTTAACGGAGAAAGTTGTCTACACTTACGGTGTAGATCATTGTTCTCCCACACCTACGAGACGGCCTTGCACAATTAGATAAGCAGTACCAACAATGGCTTGTGCATTACATGACCACTCTTTGAAGACAGGCTTCTCAGTAAGGCTATGGCGGCACTGTAGAGGCTATTCTGAACTCGATTCTTAAATAATGAAAACATTCACGAGCAAGAATGTGATGATGATTTTCTTCCCTTAAAGTTCAGATTTGATGATACAAAATGTTAACGATAATTTGTCAAATGTAGATCTCGGAGTTAAGACAGTTAATCTAAGCTGTGTTTAGATCTATAGCAAAAGACAGTATTGTTTTCTCAAAATTATTGTAGCTCAATTATGATTATCATGAATAAAATACATCTTATGTTGATGACTGTGTTCACTAATGGTTTGTTATTGTTGCTTCAGCATTTGACATATATGAGCTAAAGTTTGTTTGACAGTTGCACAATTTTGTTTCAATAAATACTAACAGTTCTCAACTGTTAGTATATGGCATCCACAACTGTTAGGCAAAATCCGTGTGCAACTGAGGGGGAGAAATTTGTCAACTGAGGAGGAGAAATGAAAACAGTTGTAAACACTAAACAGCTGTTAATCCAAATAAATGATCAAACAAAAGGGAGTTATCTTTTAAATAACAGTTGCCACTTTTTATGAAAACAGTTTTAAAACTGTTAGTTTATTTTGTTCGTCAACTGTTAAGCTATTAAATGGTGTTTTGGTCTATGCAGAATTTTGGAAACTTTGAATTGCATTCAACATTCGAAACATATATAAGGCAATTCCCTCCTTACCAAGCAACTCACACGTCCAAAACGAACTTCGATCAGAAACAAACCCTAACCCTCAACAACTCTCAGAGATCGAAATCAAAATGTCTCCTCTTCCATTTGTCAAAGAGCACAATGTGATCGCTTATCTTGAAAAACCAGACAATCTTGACGTTTTCCACGTCATGATTGATTATCTCACGGTATCAAACATTCATTATGCTCTAACTGCCAACCCCACAATCTATACCTCACATATTGAGAACTTCTGGAAGAATGCCAAAGTCCAAGAAGTTGATGGAGTGCAACAGATTTCTACAACTGTTGATGATATGGATATTTCTATAACCGAAGACACTATTCGCCATGCACTACCACTGAATGATCTTAATGGTGAGTATTCTGATTCGGTTGCATTAGAATATCTACACACCGAGTTACTGAAACTTGGGTATGAGGGCCCTGGGGGTAAGGGTACCTTCTACAAAGGGCAGTTTTGCCCACACTGGAAGTTCATTATCCATACTCTCCAGCAGTGCATAAGCCCTAAGACAACAGGCTGGAATGAGTTTGGGAGCAACATTGCTCTCGCACTCATCTGTCTAGCCAACAACAGATGTTTTAATTTTTCAAAATTGATATTTAATGGTATGGTAAAACATCTGGGGACCAAGTATGGTCTATTTTTGATGTATCCACGGTTTGTGCAAACTTGTTTAAACTTTTTGATTCCAAAGCTTAAAATACACAAGAGGGTCATTATTCCCTCTGCTCATGTGGCTTCCACTTTGAGCAAACTGTTGGTTAATGGCAAGAGTTTCTCTGGTGCCATAACTCCACCACTCTCTGAAATGGTATAGTTTCTTTCAAGAAACAGGACTGCCAGTGTTGAGCATGAAGCCCAACGTATTGCTACACCACCAACACTGGAACCCACAGTCCAAGATACTCAAAATTCCCAATCTGCTTCTTTTGAAAAATCTACAACACAAGCCCCTGCACTAAAAATATTTCAAAAGAAGAGGAAAAGAACTATTGGTGCTCCTTCCACCACAGTTCTTGAAACTGAAACTGTTAGCCCTGAACAGGTGCATTCACCAGTGCAGAATATTCAAAGGAAATCCCTTGTGCTGTCTCCCAGGCATAATGAGGAGGTGATCACTCCTTTTGAGGGTGATCATATGGTTTTTGAGGCTGACACTACTGTTTTATCCGCAAAGGATAACCAGGACAGTGTTAACATAGCTAAGACCTCAACCATGGCAACAGAGACTAGTAAAACAGTTTCTGGTAATCCCCAGAACCAAGAAAAGAGGGGTACTGATGGGGAAACTCAAGTGAGTAAACCACCAGTTAAATCTGCCAATGATATGCTAACAGTGGAAACACTGGATGACATTGAGACTAGACTGAAACAACGAGCATTGACGGATCCTAACTTTGCACCTTACATTGCTGCTCACCTACACCTAAAGTAGAAGATTGCTTTTCAAAACAAGAGGATAATTAAACAAGATGAGAAAATAAAAGAGCTATCTGAAAAGTTGGAAAAGGCAAATGAAGTCATTAAGGTGATAGGAATGCATAATGAGGTGCTGATCAGACAAGACAAGCAGCTGAAATTTCTGGGAGAAACTCTTATGAAGGCAACTGATGATCTTCATAATCATGAACAGCTGCTCAACAAACCTAAAGCCACAGTGAGATCATCTTCAACCTCTCAAGCAAAAGGAGAAAGAAATTCTAAGCAAGAAGAGGTTCAACAAACAGTTCCACAAGCTGAACAAACAGTTGTTGCTCCAAATGAGCAAACAGTTGCAACACAACAACCAACAGTTGCAACTTTAAATCAACTAACAGTTGCAAGTGTCCAAGCGGTTAGTGAAGAAGAAGAAGAACAACTTTCAAGTGTTGATAGGGTGCTAATCAACAGGATGGTGTCAACTGCAGATGTTCCAAGCACTGAGATTTTCAAATCTTGGTCAAAAGTTAAGCAGAACTACTGGGTTGATATAAGTGCTCAATATCTGGGAATAAGTTCTTCTAGAATGGCACAGAAAATCGATGATGGATGGCTTGATGGAAAGGTTGCTACGTTAGAATCTTTACCACCAAAGAAAGGGTATAAAGGCATAGTCATCCAGGAAGGAAAGAAAGAATCAAAGTTGCCTCCTGTTCCAGGCAAAGGTAAAGAAATTGTTGTTGTTTTTCCTAAGCTCAAGCTTTCAAGACAACAACAAGAAGAGCGTGATTATGAATTTGCATTAAGGCTAGCAGTTGAGCAAAGAGAACAAGAACAGTCTGATTTTGAGATAGCAAAGAAGCTAGCTGATGAGATCACTGCTCAGATTGATGAGGAAGAAACGGAGAAGAATGCTGGTAACGGGAGTAAAAAGAAAAAGAGTTGTAAAGAAGAAAACAGTTCCACCTCCCAAGCTAGTAGTTGAAAAGAGAAAACCCCAAACATTCCAAAAGTCTGAAGAAAAAGCTAAAGCTGAAAAGGTTCAAACCATTCTTCATGACAGACTAAGTGTGGAGATTGCAGAATGAATTGAAAAATTAGAAAAAGAGCAGCTTGGTCAAAAATCCCACATTACTGAGTAGCGATTTGAATTTTTGTGGGTAAAGACTGGAAAGCAAGGATTTACTATTGTCAGGGAACTGGAACCAATTAAAAGTTATTCTAGTTTCGTCCAAATGATGGATTGTGTAACAAGGAGAGACATACAGGAGATGTATGCATATGGAGTAGGTCACTATGGCAGGGCAGCTGAGGTTGAAGTAAAAGTCTTGATGATGCACTTATCTAGTATATGGCTTCCACAACTGTTAGGCAAAATCCGTGTGCAACTGAGGGGGAGAAAATTTTCAACTGAGGAGGAGAAATGAAAACAGTTGTAAACACTAAACAGCTGTTAATCCAAATAAATGATCAAACAAAAGGGAGTTATCTTTTAAATAACAGTTGCCACTTTTTATGAAAACAGTTTTAAAACTGTTAGTTTATTTTGTCCGTCAACTGTTAAGCTATTAAAGGGTGTTTTGGTCTTTGCAGAATTTTGGAAACTTTGAATTGCATTCAACATTCGAAACATATATAAGGCAATTCCCTCCTTACCAAGCAACTCACACGTCCAAAACGAACTTCGATCAGAAACAAACCCTAACCCTCAAAAACTCTCAGAGATCGAAATCAAAATGTCTCATCTTCCATTTGTCAAAGAGCACAATGTGATCGCTTATCTTGAAAAACCAGACAATCTTGACATTTTCCACGTCATGATTGATTATCTCACGGTATCAAACATTCATTATGCTCTAACTGCCAACCCGACAATCTATACCTCGCATATTGAGAACTTCTGGAAGAATGCCAAAGTCCCAGAAGTTGATGGAGTGCAACAGATTTCTACAACTGTTGATGATATGGAGGTTTCTATAACCGAAGACACTATTCGCCATGCACTACAACTGAATGATCTTAATGGTTAGTATTCTTATTCGGTTGCATTATAATATCTACACACCGAGTTACTGAAACTTGGGTATGAGGGCCCTGGGGGTAAGGGTACCTTCTACAAAGGGCAGTTTTGCGCACACTAGAAGTTCATTATCCATACTCTCCAGCAGTGCATAAGCCCTAAGACAACGGACTGGAATGAGTTTGGGAGCAACATTGCTCTCGCACTCATCTGTCTAGCCAACAACAGATGTTTTAATTTTTCAAAATTGATATTTAATGGTATGGTAAAACATCTGGGGACCAAGTATGGTCTATTTTTGATGTATCCACGGTTTGTGCAAACTTGTTTAAAGTTTTTGATTCCAAACCTTAAAATACACAAGAGGGTCATTATTCCCTCTGCTCATGTGGCTTCCACTTTGAGCAAACTGTTGGTTAATGGCAAGAGTTTCTCTGGTGCCATAACTCTACCACTCTCTGAAATGGTTGAGTTTCTTTCAAGATACAGGACTGCCAGTGTTGAGCATGAAGCCCAACGTATTGCTACACCACCAACACTGGAACCCACAGTCCAAGATACTCAAAATTTCAAATCTGCTTCCTTTGAAAAAGCTACAACACAAGCCCCTGCACTAAAAATATTTCAAAAGAAGAGGAAAAGAACTATTGGTGCTCCTTCCACCACAGTTCTTGAAACTGAAACTGTTAGCCCTGAACAGGTGCATTCACCTATGCAGAATATCCAAAGGAAATCCCTTGTGCTGTCTCCCAGGCACAATGAGGAGGTGATCACTCCTTTTGAGGGTGATCATATGGTTTTTGAGGCTAACACTACTATTTTATCCGCAAAGGATAACCAGGACAGTGTTAACATAGCTAAGACCTCAACCATGGCAACAGAGACTAGTAAAACAGTTTCTGGTAATCCCCAGAACTTAGAAAAGAGGGGTACTGATGGGGAAACTCAAGTGAGTAAACCACCAGTTAAATCTGTCAATGATATGCTAACAGTGGAAACACTGGATGACATTGAGACTAGACTGAAACAACGAGCATTGACGGATCCTAACTTTGCACCTTACATTGCTGCTCACCTACACCTAAAGTAGAAGATTGCTTTTCAAAACAAGAGGATAATTAAACAAGATGAGAAAATAAAAGAGCTATCTAAAATATTGGAAAAGGCTAATGAAGTCATTAAGGTGATAGGAATGCATAATGAGGTGCTGATCAGACAAGACAAGCAGCTGAAATTTCTGGGAGAAACTCTTATGAAGGCAACTGATGTTCTTCATAATCATGAACAGCTGCTCAACAAACCTAAAGCCACAGTGAGATCATCTTCAACCTCTCAAGCAAAAGGAGAAAGAAATTCTAAGCAAGAAGAGGTTCAACAAACAGTTCCACAAGCTGAACAAACAGTTGTTGCTCCAAATGAGCAAACAGTTGCAACACAACAACCAACAGTTGCAACTTTAAATCAACTAACAGTTGTAAGTGTCCAAGCGGTTAGTGAAGAAGAAGAAGAACAACTTTCAAGTGTTGATAGGGTGCTAATCAACAGGATGGTGTCAACTGCAGATGTTCCAAGCACTGAGATTTTCAAATCTTGGTCAAAAGTTAAGCAGAACTATTTGGTTGATATAAGTTCTCAATATCTGGGAATAAGTTCTTCTAGAATGGCACAGAAAATCGATGTTGGATGGCTTGATGGAAAGGTTGCTACATTAGAATCTTTACCACCAAAGAAAGGGTATAAAGGCATAGTCATCCAGGAAGGAAAGAAAGAATCAAAGTTGCCTCCTGTTCCAGGCAAAGGTAAAGAAATTGTTGTTGTTTTTCCTAAGCTCAAGCTTTCAAGACAACAACAAGAAGAGCGTGATCATGAATTTGCATTAAGGCTAGCAGCTGAGCAAAGAGAACAAGAACAGTCTGATTTTGAGATAGCAAAGAAGCTGGCTGATGAGATCACTGCTCAGATTGATGAGGAAGAAACGGAGAAGAAGGCTGGTAAGGGAGTAAAAAGAAAAAGAGTTGTAAAGAAGAAAACAGTTCCACCTCCCAAGCTAGTAGTTGAAAAGAGAAAACCCCAAACATTCCAAAAGTCTGAAGAAAAAGCTAAAGCTGAAAAGGTTCAAACCATTCTTCATGACAGACTAAGTGTGGAGATTGCAGAAAGAATTGAAAAATTAGAAAAAGAGCAGCTTGGTAAAAAATCCCACATTACTGAGTAGCGATTTGAATTTTTGAGGGTAAAGACTGGAAAGCAAGGATTTACTATTGTCAGGGAACTGGAACCAATTGAAAGTTATTCTAGTTTCGTCCAAATGATGGATTGTGTAACAAGGAGAGACATACAGGAGATGTATGCATATGGAGTAGGTCACTATGGCAGGGCAGCTGAGGTTGAAGTAAAAGTCTTGATGATGCACTTATCTAGTATATGTAATCCACTGGAAGTGATGTCCATGTTGATAAGTGATGAAAGATTTCCAATCATTACTGTGAAAGTATATGAAAGATCAAGAGTATATCAAATGGTGATGGGAAATGCTCAAACTCAGTGGTTTGATTTTGAGTTCATCGAGCGCAGTAAACCAAAGCTAATGTATATGTTGAAAGCAAGGTTTTATGGCCCTACAAAAGTGAAGGAAGATTTGATGAAGAGATTGAAGAAGAGATTGGAGCTTATACAGTCAGAGAAAATGTAATTTTTCTATCTCTTAAATTTTTGATCGTAATAGTTTGATTTTGTATACAATGTTAAATATGTTCTTTACTTATCTTAATTTGTCTATGAATGAACCCTTAAAACAAACAACTTAAATGTATTGTTCAATACTTTAAGTTAGGGGGAGATTGTTGGGAAATTAGCTAAGTTATTGTACATATTATACAAGTAAATATAAAACTGTTAAGTGAAGGTTGGTGTAACAGTTGGAAACTGTTAGTTGAAAATATGAAAACAGTTAAGAACTGTTAGTGTAAACGTCTACAACTGTTTGAAGACCTTGAAGCTGAAGACTGCTAGAAGAATCAAGAACTGTTGTATTCATTAAACATTTTCTGTTGAGCTATATATGGAAAAATTCTACCTTTGAAGATATCTCGAAATACTTTGAAGATCATCAAGATTATCTCAGAAGATAGAAGATTACCTAACTGTCAGCAAATCAAGGAAGATCAAGGAGTATATAAATGATAGATTAGAATTCATAAATTAGAACTTACTCATTGATTATATTTTTGCATTCGTTATTAAAGTTGTAATTTGCTTTCTGAATAGTGCTAAGCCTCTAAGTTTCTCGTTGAAACCTAAGAACAATTTGTGTTCTTCGTCTAACATAATAAGTTAGATTGGGGGTGAAGTTTGCTTTTGTAATCATTCTGGTTGGTTAATAAAACTACTGTTTGATTGAATTGATTTGTGTTTAAAACCTTCTTTAATCAATTAAGTGTGATTCCGCAACTTCTTAGTTGATTGTGATCATAGTTAAAGATTTAATTTTATTCTACTCTGATTTATTATTTAAAAGTTAGTTCTTGTTATTTGATATAATCTATATCCGATCCTGACAGTCCGCAAAAACCGTTCGTAGCTATATTCCATAAACTTTCGAATCTACACCAAAATTATGATGACTTTATAACCCTATCGAGGTTCCCACCAAGATAAGTAGTCACGGATAATGTTTTTGAATAAACCTAGTTTATTACTGGATGAACCAATACATTCAAAATTGTGAAGAACAATGAAACTAATTTCTACACCTTTCCATATTCCACCCTGGAATAAAGATGCATAATTTCTACCATGTCACTGACTCGATTCACGGTGTTTATCTGAATTACTTATTATTTTACATTGTAACTTATCACGGATTACAAAGAAAATAATATGGTTACAAACCCTAAAACACAAGACTAGTACTTTGGAGTACTCCTTCTTGGTTTTGCTAGAAATCGTTTTTGCAGCCTAAGAACAATTCTAGGCTTACTTATTTTATAAATTCCTTAAACTTGGAGAACTGGAAATAACTCCTTGTTTCTGATTTATAAAACAACCTCCGTGTAATTAAAACATTAGTTACATTCGTAGATGTATTAAATCTTACTAGATTTTATGTTCTTTTGAAATGATAAATCCTCTTAGACCTACTTGTAAAGAAACCTGAAACTAGATTCCGAGTGTATGCCAACACTTATCTAATTTCATTAATAAGAATGTTAAAGACCATTCTATTTTATCATTTCTAACGTTAACCTGACAATATTATTTAATTAAGCTGACTCATTGAACCTTTTAAAACGTATATAATTTAAGTCATAACTTTGACTCAAAGTCTCGCAATGACATCTTTATTGAGTACCTCTCAATAAGTCATGCGTTCCTCTGATTGGTTCCTTTTCAAGAACCTACTATTTTAGATAACTTCTAAAATTATCCGATAACCATATACTTTAAAAGTTCATTCTTGCATTTATCATACTAGTTAGGATAACCTTTCCAACTTTGATAAAATCACTAGTCAGATACTCCCACTATCTTTTATGAAAAAGTGTATTACTTTAAAACATTCTTTTAGGCTTAGTCAATCCTGACTAATATGCCTAAAACCTGTGTTCCAAACACTTGTTTTAATTTTAGTTTTTGTAAGAAATTTAATCGTTTTATGAAACCAAAAACCTTGGATCTCTCATATATCCATCTTTCCAATTACGGAGAGTGGTTTCATTAAACTTACCATGATTACAAGTATGAAAATACTCATAATGGTATTTTAAATTTATTTTCTTAAAACATTTAGTATAAAACTCCCTTGATTATAATAACCATCATAATCACTTTTATACTTCCTTAAATGTTTTATCAAAAAACTATTTCCCCCGGAAATAATGCCTATTATTTCCATATGTTCAAGACTTTGAACATTTACTTTTCATAAAATCTTAAATACTTGTAAATTAGAAAAACTATCTAATTTTATAAACAAAACTTGTTTATTCAAGTAGCTATATATAGTGGAGCAAGCATTTATGTAACTACAACAAACATAGTACATAAGATCACTATGAACCACCAATCAAGTCAAAAACTTGACATATTGATATCCTTTTAGTCACAGCTGGACTAACCTGATTCATCAATAATATACGTGCACGGATATCAACCAAATAATTCAATCCATTAAAACCAAAGTGTCAAAACACAAGTTTTAAAACAACCAGATAAAACCAAAAACATTAAACAAAAAGTTTTAAAAAACTAGGAAAAAGAACTATTATAAAAATATCCGTAAACTGTACGTGGGATCTTTTCATGCTGGGCCGCATCACTTTCCATCTCCTCCTGCAATAAACGATTACAAGATATCAGAATACTCGTAAAAACTTTACAAGTGGGAAAGTGACTAAGAAGCTAATCACGCAATACCTGAGGAGCCAGACTTGCCTCCTGCCTCGTGACCCTTCGGACAATCTCGTTTCCAATGTCCGGTTTTGCCGCACCTGAAGCACCGATTCTCGGTCCTTGCCTTGTTTGGCTTCGGCTTCTTGCCCTTGTTGTCATTACTAGCCATGGGTGCAACCTGGCTAGGCTGGGCCTTGCCCTTTCACTTTCCTTTGCGCCCCTTCCTCATCTTGTATCCACCATGCCCCACCATAAGAATGTCCTTAGACTTGGTCCCGATACTCTGTTCCGCGGTCCTAAGCCTCGAATGCAATTCCGCCACGGATTTCTCCATGTTGTTCATTTTGTAGTTGACTATAAAAGGCTTATAGTCATCAGACAATGAGTTAAGTTTTGTATCCGTTGCTAACTGCATCGGTACTGGGTGCCCAAACCTCTCTAGGTGGTCCATGTAACCTTTCATTTTCATGACGTGGTCACTGACTGAGGTCCCCTTAGCCATCATGCACGAGTTAAATGCCCTGGTGGCATCATAATGCTCCGTGCGGGCTTACTCCTGGAACATGTCCCTGAGCTGGCTGATCATGTCATAGGCAGGAGTCTCCATCAAGCTCGATTGCAACTCTGGACTCATAGTTGCAAGCATGAGGCAGCTAACATCCAAAGCGTCATTGGAGCGCTTCTGAAAAGCCTCCCTAACCTCTGCCCTGGCATTGTTGGCAGGGGGATTTCCCAGAGGTTCTTTTAGAACATACCACATTCTCTCGTGCCTCAGCACGATCCGTAGATTTCTCTCCCAAGTGAGAAATTTGGACCCGGTGAGCTTATCCTTCTCAAGGATAGAGCGGAGAGAGAGGTTATTAGTACTGGTAACGTTGGTTGCCATCTACAAATTAAAATTCGGTTTAATTAGTAATTGCAAACAAACTTCCAACATATATTATTAAACCCATAAACAATATACATCGGACCTAGGACCCATATTTCATATACTTGATGCAAGGTTTGGGCACTTCCCGCCAAGTCATGCTATTTCTGGTAGGTAACACCCTGTACCAATCGTACCTAGCTGATACGACTCCTAGAACCTCGTAGAGCACTTAGACCTAGTCTAGAATGTTTAACTCTACTAAAGTGCTTTTTGGGCCGGGACTCCCGATTATCACCAAAATAGATCGCACGACCTAAGACAGTATGAATTCTGGCCGGGACTCCCGATTATCGCAGAATCTTTCATACCCTTTCCCACAATGGTTTGAACCCGGATGCCAAGGTTTGGGCACTTCTGACACCCGAGTACCGTCTAACAGTCAAGGTGTACCATTAGGTGGGTAGCACACTGATCTAAGATTTTTCTTGGGTTATAATTAAGCTTAATGAAAAACTTAATTTTCCAGTTTTTGAAAAACCATTTTAAAACTAACTGTTTTAAAAATACAATTTACATGTGTACCTACACTCGGTGCACAAAACGGCATTTTATAAGTTCCAAACTTATAATCTTGACAAAACTTTAAATTTATAAAAAAGTTATCCAATACGACTAACAAACTGAAGTCGAATCCTAGTTTGTCATAAGGCGTGGTTTTTCACTGCTTAATAACAATCTGTTATTAAATCCCTTTTATTTACCGTCACACGCATGTCATGTACATATATGAAAAGCAGTAAATAAAACACAACCACACACATAAGATAAGCAGATAAAAACCTATAGTTTTGCCAACTAATCCTAAGGTCAAACCTAAGGACAAAGTAACTTGGATTCGCCTTCTTGATGTACTGCTCCCACTGGCCTTGACACCTCCTCCTGAAGTATCTGCGCACCATGCAAAACACCATGTTCTTGAAAATCTTCTTGAACTCCATTTTGGTGAAAAGGGGAAAAACTATATCTAATCTATTACAATTACAATAATAAAGGGGTTGTAAGTGGCACGCAGGCCTCCCCGACCCAGTACAATATTAAATTTCAGAAAGGGATTGTAATTGGCACACAGGCCTTCCCAAAACCAAAATAAAAGAAGAAATAAAAGACGAGTTCTAAGTTGGCAAAACTATAGCTATATTTATCACAACCACGCAATTATATATAAGAACTATATATATAAAAAACAACCACGAAGTTAAATATATATATATATATATATATATATATATATATATATATATATATATATATATATATATATATATAAACAACAAACTGTGCTGTTAAGCACATAACTTGATTTGTTTAACCATTCCCATTTACCCTTTGATTAATACCTATTAACCAAAAATGAGAATCATGATCTTCTAAAATTATTTGACCAAAAGTTAGTTTTTCAACAATCTTTGAAAAACTTTACTTCATTCAAAACTTGAACAAAATCCTATGTCGGGCTTCATTTATTAGTTTTCCAAAAACATAAAACCGACAACATTTGGCAATTTAAATGTCATCTTGTTTTTGCTTCTCCATTCTTTATATAAACTATATCCTTTTAGAATTTATTTAAAAGACTAAACTAGCCATAATAAATAATTATCTAAAACATATATATTTTAACTAAAAATAATTAAAATATATAATACTAGTTTATATAAAACCTATTAATTTTAACACTTAAAATTAATATCACTTTTATTTTAACCGAAAAATATTTTGGGCCAAGAACTCCTGGACTGAAGACTTACTGGGCCGAGACCCCCTTTAGGCCGAAGCCTAATGGGCGGAGAACCCCTTTAGGCCGAGGATTCTTTTGGGCCGTATGTCACTTGGGCCGAGAGCCCGTCTGGGGTGAAGGCCACTCGGGTCGGAGCCTCTCCTGGGTCGTAGCCCTTTGGCCGAAACCCTCCCTGGGCCATAGACCCTTTGGGCCGTGGTGCCCGGGCCTAAGCCCTACCACATTACCGACCACCGCCGACCACCCTTGACAGCCACCTCCGGCCTGGGCCACCTCCGCCGACGACCGTCGCTGACCATCTGGTCCGCCGCCGCCGCCTTGCACTGCCACCGACACTGAACGCATTTTTCGGATTAAAACAAAATATAAACCTTTTAAATCCCTTTTTAACCTATTAATACCATCATGTTTTTAATATTCTGGTTAAAGTTCTGATTTAATCCAAAAACCAAAAATTAATTATCAATATTAACAATTAATTATGCTAAAACATGATATTAACCTTTTGAATAAAAATTCAAAATTTCTGGTTAAGATAAAGTTTTAGATAAAAAGGTTTAACCCTTTTAACCGTTTAAACACAAACCTGGTTTAAACCTAACTTGTTAAAATCAAACCTTTTATTATATGGATAAAAACAGAAACCTTGTTTTTATCCCCTTATGGTTTTCAAAATTTATATGGAGAATAACAAGATGAAGAAGATCATTTAAACCTAAATAAACTAACTAACTAGATTATCTAGGTTTTACTAATTAAACAAACTGTTTAATTTTCTTGATCAATCTTATCCTATATTCAAAAAACATAATCCTTTAACCATTCAAACTAACTGTTTGAATTTTCTCGTCAATAGGATTAAACCTGATAACAAAACAAACTGTTTTGTTACTTCTTGTTTTTCGAAAATCCAAAGAACAAGAACAAGATCAAGAATTAAACCTTTAATCTATAAACAAGATAAACCTATAAACTATAGATCATATAGCCGAGGCTCTGATACCACTGAAGGGTTTTGACCTGACCAAACCACCACATGACTCAAACTGGTCAAACTTAGGTTTGATTCTACTGGTTCAATCCTAAAGCGGAACTGGATTGAACACAACCCTCTAAACCCCAAAAGGGTTAGGATCTTTAAATCTTACATGATCTACTAGTTTCTAATCTACATCAATCCACACAAAAGGTTATGAGAAAATATACATGATCAAAACTTGGGATTTCTAAAGAAGTCCACCAGTACTGCACCTCCAACGAACTGGCTGCTAGACCGCTCCTGGATTCACCAATCCTCAACAACACTCAAACCTGAGTGTGTGTGTATGTGTGCGTCGATCACCAAGTCGCAAACACCCCTTGGGTGTTTGTCGATCTCAGCGAAGAGAGAGAGAGAAGCCGAGAGGGAGAGAGTGAGATCGTGAGGTAGAGAGAGAGAGAGTTGGTGGCTTTCTTGGTTAATGATAGGATTAACTTAGGAAAAATCCTTTCCTAAGATTTATATACTTAAACCTTTTCAAGCCCAAGCCCGTTCAATTAAAGCCCGCGTCTTTAATTGAAGTTCCAATCTCTACACTTTGACCCCCTGAACCTTTCTAGTCAATTAATTAACTATTAATTCGCTGGTCAGTTAAATATTAAACTTAATATTTAATTTCTCACTAAATAATAAATGACTATTTATTATTTATCTTCTTTTAAGAATCAATACAAACTGATTAATTATTCGTTTTTCTCTTTAATAATTAATCTAACTGATTAATTATTTCCACACACATTATGGTAAATCTCAATTGTTCTATTTGGGTGTGTAGCAGTGTGACCCTTTAGTCTCTTATAACATTGGATAAAAAGTACCCATTAATTATCTCTGCACAAAAATTCTACACATCACTCCATAATTCAACTGTGAAACAAATTAAAAATAATAGACAATTAACTCCAAACAAGATGATAACCGTCCAATGGGTTCAAAAGAGTTCTCTAACAGGAGTTAATACTGTTCAAACACATTCACAGCTTGACTCACAGACTCACCTTCCAATGACTAACAATACATGACCTATTCATATATGGGGACCTAAATCTTATTTGTTTTTCTTTTTGCAGGCCCCTGATCTATGGTACCTGGACTACGGTTGCATATAGCACATGACGGGGAGCAAAAGTCTTAGTATTCCGGAAATGTAAGATTTGGGAATGACAATGTCGCACCAATCTTGAGGTATAGAGATGTTGTAAATAAAAATATAAAAATAAAGAAGGTTTCTTATGTGGAAGGACTGGGTCATAATTTGTTCTGCATCTGACAATTCTGTGACAAAGATTTGGAAGTGGAGTTTAAACGAAACTCTTGTTCAGTGTCTACTGAAACTGGGGATACTATTCTTTCAAGTTCAAGAAAGTCCAATTTGTATTCCATTGATCCGAACAACTATGAATCATCCACTTCAATTTGTTTAGTGTCCGATGCTTCTTCAAACTTAACTTGGCAATCGCACAGAAGTTTTCTCACTTGAATTTTAGAAGCATCAATAAACTCATAACAGCTAACTTGGTGATTATTAGAATAATATAATTGTAATAGAATAGAAGTTCAAACAATAGTTGAGGGTGCTTATTGTAAATATACCTTATAGGTATATAAGCCTTGTGCTACACAAGGAAATGTAAGGATTGCCTCACAATGTAAGGCTTAACTATGTGTTTTGTAAGGTGAAATGAGATTCTCTCTCAACCTATCATAGTTAAATATTGCAATCCTTCAATTAACTGCTTGTTTATCACTAACAGTGAGAGGCCTGCTAAAGTTAAGATTCAAAAAGAACACTCTCTGTGCAGACTATGCAAAATGCAAATTGCAAAAGACTTCTCACTTGACCAAACAAGAGATGAGTACAACTAAGCCGCTTCAACTTCTGCACATGGATCTATGTGGTCCAATGAGAGTACAATCTCGTAGTGGGAAGAAGTATTTGGTCATAGTGGATGACTACTCCAGATATACTTGGGTCAAATTTCTGCGCTCAAAGGATGAGGGTGCTTCGACAATAATCAATTTTATCAACCAGCAGCAGAAATACATAATCAGAGTGTTGTTGCCATTCGCACGGATAATGGAACAGAATTCAAGAACAATACTCTGAAAATATACTTTGACCTTGTGGGAATTACACATTAGTTTTCTACAGCATACACGCCTAAAAAAAATGGTGTGGTGGAAAGACGCAACCGAACTCTGGTTGAGGCTGCTCGTACAATGATGTCCTCTTCTGGACACCCACCTTCCTTCTGGGCTAAATCAATGAGCACTGCCTGCTATACGTAGAACCGTTCTTTCATTCATAAATGTTTAAATAAAACTCCATATGAACTGGCAAATGGAATTATACCTAATATCAAATATTTTCATATATTTAGTAATAGGTGCTATGTTCTAAATGATAAAAATAACTTAGGAAAATTTGCAATGAAAGCAGATGAAGCAATTTTCCTTGGTTATTCACAAGAGTCTAAAGCATATAGGGTTTTCAATAAAAGAACGTATAATGTACAAGAAAGCATAAATTTCACATTTGATGATTCATTAAATGTTAATTTTTCTCCACCAGTACATTCTCAAAACGTTTCTGAACATGTCCGTTCAGAACCGGTTCTTCAAATAAAAGATACAAACATTGAGTCCAGTTCAACTGACAATGATTTAGCTTTTATTTTTGATATCTTAAGATCTGAATCTACTACTAATGGTAATATTTGCAGGACTGAACCAGTTATTCAAGAGAGTGTTACTATTACTTCTCCAACAGTAACAATAACAAACCCATTTCTTGAATTTCCTCTTGAAGAAACAACATCTGGTTCGATTACACGTCCTGAAGAGGCAACTCCAGAAGCAGAATTTGAGATTCCGCCTATTTTTGATTCAGATCCAAATCCGCCTACAGAAGCTGAAAAACAGATACCGTCATGGGAAATCTTTTTACCTTCAGCTTCAACTCCCCATCAAACCAAATGGACGAGACACCATCCTGAAAATCAAATTATTGGTAATCCGACTGTTGGTGTTCGTACCAGATCTGAAACGGCAAATGAATGTTTATATTCAAATTTTCTGAGTATTATTGAACCCATGAAGGTCGCTGAAGCACTTAATGATAGAGATTGGGTGCTTGCCATTCAAGATGAGTTGTATCAGTTTGATCGCCTCACAGTCTGGAGATTAGTACCACTTCCATATGGAAAATTTGTTGTAGGGACCAAGTGGATTTTTAAAAATAAAAGGGATTCAGATGGTGTAGTTGTTCGTAATAAAGCTCGATTAGTGGCAAAAGGCTACAATCAACAGGAAGGCATTGATTATGATGAAACGTTTGCTCCTGTGGCTAGAATTGAAGCAATCAGGCTTTTTCTAGCATATGCTGCCAGTCGAAGTTTTAATGTCTTTCAGATTGATGTCAAAACAACGTTTCTAAATGGGATTATCAAAGAAGAAGTTTATGTTTCACAACCTGAAGGATTTGTTAATCCTCAGCATCTAAATCATGTTTAGATTCTAGATAAGGCACTATGTGGTCTAAAACAAGTACCTCGTTCATGGTATGATGTCTTATCTGAATATCTTCTCAGTGAGGGTTACACAAAAAGAACATCTGATACTACACTATTTGTCAAGGTAGGAGGCAAAGATAAAATTTTGTTGCAGATGTATGTTGACGATATTATCTTTGGCTCGACTAATCCCAAGTACAGTGATGAATTTGCTAAGACAATGACAAATCGTTTTCAAATGAGCATGATGGGGGAAATGTCATTTTTCCTCGGTCTACAAGTAAAGCCACTGAGCACTGGTATCTTTCTCAGTCAGTCCAAGTACATAAAGGATTTACTTAAAAAGTATAACATGCTTAACTGCTCTGCAATCTTAACTCCTATAGCTGCAAAAACTAAGCTATCTGCTAATCTGAATGGTTCATCAGCTTATCTGAAGACGTATAGGGGTATGATTGGTTCGTTACTGTGCTTGACGGCAAGTAGACCAGACATCATGTATTCAACCTATCTGTGTGCTTGCTTCGAGGCTAATCCCAAAGAGTCGCATCTACAGGCAGTCAAGCGGATCTTTTGTTATCTCAAAGGAACTATGGACTTAGGTTTATGGTATCCTCATGATTTAAATCTACACTTGTATGCCTATTCTGACTCCGACTATGCTGGTTTAATATTAGATAGAAAGAGTACATCTGGCAGTATGCATTTCTTAGGAGATAGATTAGTCTGTTGGGCTTCTAAGAAACAAAACTGTGTATCTACATCAACTGCTGAAGAGCTTATGGATCCGGACGCAATTATCAGACATTGGTCTACAGTATGACAAGATCCCATTGTTTTGTGATTCGCAATCTGCCATTGCCATTTCATGCAATCCGGTACTCCATTCGAAAACCAAACACATTGATGTCAGATATCATTTTATAAAAGATAATGTGGAAAAAGGTTTAATTAAGCTTAGGTATGTTCATACTGATAATCAGTTGGATAACTTATTTACTAAACCGTTAGACGAATCTCGTTTTAATGATTTAGTTTCTAAGCTTGGCATGCTTAACATGCACTTATGACATACTTATTTTCCCTTTTCTTTATTATTCTTTTTGGTTTTGAATAGGTATTATACAGTTTGTTCATTTTACACGTCATCATTACTGAAAACAAGGGGGAGTGTCTATATCTTTCACATATTGCATATGTGTTGGGGGAGAAGTATAGACGTTTTCAAAATACATAAATTTTTTGTCTTTCACTCAATCTAAAATTTTTGAAAATTTGATGCACAGATTGAGGGGGAGTATTTGTTATGTTTTTTAAATAAATAAAAGATAAATTGGAAACAGAAAATTAAAAATAAATTTGAAAATCAGAAAAATGAAAAAGTTATGAATTTTGGAAAATTGGTGATTGAAGATAGATGATTGAATTCAAGTGATCAGAATTTTCAAAAACATTTTTTGAAGTTTGATTAAATTCAATTCCTAAGAATCACCTTCGATCTTAAAAATCGCATTGAATGGGAATTGCATTCGATCACGTTTTAAAGTCAAAATTTTGAGGCACTGAATCGCATTCGATTGTCCTCAATTGCATTCGATTGACCTTGGTTTGAATTGCATAAGGCTTAGTATGACCGTGTGTTTCAAATTTGGAGTTCAATCGCATTCGATTGGTTTGAATTCAAATCGCATGCGAATGGCTCCGTTCGACCACGTCGTTGTAAAGTGGTCCGATCAGATTTTTACACGTGGCAATGTCATGTCAGTTACTTTTGCTTTTACCCATACCATCATCTTCTTCGATTCATTTTTACATAACCCACCATTTTCACATACGGTTACTCTCAAACTCAATTCCTACCAAAACTCTGTCAAATTTAAAATTTATTGCACCAATCGAACCACACGAACAAGGTAAATAAATCCTATGGTGGAATTTTGATAATGTTGAGTTTTAATGGGTTTTCAAAGTCAAAACAGTACCGAAGGTCGAGGGTTTTACGGACCAATTTTTCAAGTTTTAACCCTTGATTTGACTACGATTGCATTCATAAATTGTACGATTGATCTTTGTTAGTCTTGATTTGTTTACATCCCATCAGCGCTGGAGTTTTCAAAGAAGATTTCAGCAAAAGAAGCTATCTGAAGATTTGCTTCATCAACTTAAATAATGTTCATCTGAAGGGCTGAAAGTTTCATCACTGAAACTTTCAGTCAAGGTTTACTGAAGTTTGTCTTCATCAAATGGTCCCCTCGGTGACGTTATCAACTCTCACTTTCAAGACAGTTTTCCATGAGGAAATCTGTTAATTATCAGTCTACAAAATTGTGACGTGTTGTTGGAGAATGCCCACTGACACACGTATACCGGGTCACTGACAATGATGTGCGGGCCTATTGGGTCATACACCTAACTTCTACCCAAATAGCCCTAAGTGGCAATAGCTGGTCAAAACGGTCAAATTCCAGTTGACCTAAGCTTCACGACCGTGAAGGATGCTCCACGGGTCGTGAAGCATGGTGTCCCCACGAGTTCCTACATGAGCCATACGGCTCGTGACCAGAGTGGCTTCACGGTCCTTCACGGACCGTGGAGGGGATCGTGAAGGATAAATGCGCCACGAATACCTCTACGACTTATAAAAACACGGCACGGGCCGTGGAACTTTTAAGCTTCACGGGCCGTAATGGTAAGTGGCACTTCATTCTCATTGTCTTGTTGATGTTGGTCCTATTGAGATTTCATGAACACGCAACGGAAGCGAGAACAACAAGAAACATACATACAAGTGTTCAAAACAATGAAATCCCAAGAATGGATCTACTCTATGTACAAAATAGCAACTAAACAAGAAGGAAAAGGAGTTTTACCAGCTCCTAAGCTCCAGTAAAATCCTTGTTAGTGGCTGATCGTGGAGTTTTACCAGCTCCTAAGCTCCAACAACAAGTGCTAGCAAGCTAGAGCAAGATCTTCACTGGAAATCTTACCCAAGAACAGCAAACTAATCTCTGGAACCCGAGATGAACCTCACTAGATCACTCAACCTAGTATCAAAGTGAGAGAGAGAGAACTAGATGTGCCTTTTTGAGAGAATTGACCAAGAGTGAATAAAGTCCAGCTCTTAAGTCTTTTATAGACTCAAAACCGACCCTCTATATCCCCATTAACCGGCCAAGTCGGTTCTAGAATCTCTCCTCTATTGGCTACAAGTGGAGGTGATTTTGACACAAAGCCCATGCAGGGTTAGCGTCGCTAAACCTTAACCCGTTAGCGGCGCTAACGCGGACTGACTTCGATATGACATAAAGAACATGCAACCGTAGTGGCTCTAACGTTTAACAGTTAGCGGCGCTAACTCGTTAAGTTAGCGGCGCTATCGTGGCCTGCATTGCTAACTTCCACTTTTTCCATCTTTGGTCCCTCAACCTTATTTGCTGTCATGTTAGACCCCGGTTTGTGACCCTTATAGGCCCATACATCATCGGCAGTGCTCTAAGGCGTACATATATTATCGGGCAGATTCTAACAAACTCCCACTTGCTCATAATATACTGTACCCTAGCAAGCACAGATAAAGAGCGGCCTCTAGCAAAGCATCAATTCCCCAAAGTCTCTATGGGTTCTGAATACCTGCAGAAAACCATCATACTAAAAGTAGTGGTCCTAGATAAGTGATCTTAAACATCCTTTTGTTCGCGATATCCTTGTGAACACAAGACATGGATTAGAAAATGTCAATCTCTAGATCGTTCACGATTATGTTTCTCGATCTTGATTGGTGGTGACCAAAAGGTAAGGACATATCTGATTCTCAATCAATATTCCTTTGTGCATGGCCATGCAATATTTTGGCGTCAGCTCCCAATCATCGAGGGGCCCAGGGATATCTCTCATATAGGAGGAACAAATCCCTTTGACTGCATAATTCCATACCATACCTCTTGACTTACCTAGTCATTCCCTTTATCACAGCCAGTTACGAACTGCTTTTGAAAATGGCTAAAGCAAGTAAGAACTATGATATAGCAATTCATACATCTTGGGTCTGAGGATGTAAGATTTTATCATCCCAAGTTACTCGTGACTATAATCCATGAAGTATACTTGGGTGTGGGTCTTCCAGTCACTTGAAACTCCTTTCAAGCACAGGTTACTGTTGCGTTTCATGCACTCAATCCTTGATTAATGCATAACCAACACCTAACCTCAGCCTTATTTCAAACTTCTTTCCCATGAAGAATGACTGACTGTGGAAATTTAGAATGTATAAACATTCTGGGAAGTGGTTAAACATGCTAAGATGGAACACAGTAAAGTCTTATGAATGTAACCGAATCACTCGCATATCGAAACAAGCATAAATTACAATACTGTCTGTATCGTTCCCAAAACAAATTAATACATATCAAATGAACTAATATATACAACTCAAGCCAAATCGCTAGCAAATCTTACACCTATCCCACTAGTGTGAGATTCATGAGCTGCTTGCGGTAATGGCTTAGTGAATGGATCTGCCAAGTTTCCATTCGATGCTACTCTGCTAATGATGACTTCACCACTTTCAATAACATCCCGTATAAAGTGGTATTTGCGCGAAATATGCCTTGTCCTCTTGTGAGCTCTTGGTTCCTTTGCCAAAGCCACCGCACCCTCATTGTCACAAAAGATCTCAATAGGGTCAGCGATGCTTGGAACCACTTGTAGATCTATGATGAATTTCATCATCCACACGGCTTCCTTTGCTGCTTCACTAGCCGCAATGTACTACGATTCGGTAGTCGAATCAGCCACCGTGTTTTGCTTTGAGCTCCTCCAGCTGACAGCACCACCATTTAACAGGAACCCAAACCCCGATTGAGATCGGCAGTCATCCCTGTCAGTTTGGAAGCTAGCATCCGAGTAACCCTTTACTCTCAGCTCTTCTTCCCCACCATATACTAAGAACATCTCTTTTGTACGTCTCAAGTACTTAAGAATGTTCTTCACTGCCCTCCAGTGAGGCTCTCCTGGGTTCGCCTGATATCTACTAGTCATGCTTAAAGTGGTACTCGCTTCATTACTTCTATCTCCTCCTTGGAGGTAGGACATTGAGTTTTACTCAAAGTCAAACCATGCAACATAGGGAGGTTTCCTTTCTTGGATTCCTCCATTTTAAAGCGTCTCACGACCTTTTCTATGTATGCACTTTGAGAAAGCCCTAACAGCCTTCTAGATCTATCTCTATAGATCTTTATCCCTATAATACAGCTCGCATCACCTAGGTCCTTCATTGAAAAGCAATTCCCTAGCCAAGCTTTAACACTCCTTAGGCTTAGGATATGATTTCCAATTAGTAGAATATCATCTACATATAGAACCAAGAAGACTATTGTGCTCCCACTAGCCCTGACATATACGCAAGGTTCATCTTTACTCTTTGAAAATCCAAACTCTTTGATTTTCTCATCGAAGCAAAGATTCCAGCTTCGAGATGCTTACTTAAGTCCATAAATGGACTTCATGAGCTTACAAACCTTGTTCGGATACTTTGGATGTTCAAAACCGTCAGACTGTTTCATATACACGTCTTCATGAAGCTTCCCGTTAAGGAAGGCGGTCTTTACATCCATTTGCCAAATTTCATAATCATGAAATGCAGCTATGGCAAGTAATATCCGGATTGACTTCAACATGGCCACTGGGGAGAAGGTTTCATCATAATCAATTCCTTGAGTCTGAGTGAAACCCTTTGCCACCAGTCGGGCTTTGAAGATATCCAAGGTTCCATCTATGCCGGGTTTCTTCTTAAAAACCCATTTACACCCAACGGGTTTTATCCCTAGTGTAGGATCAACCAGTTCCCAAACCTGGTTATCCGACATAGATTGCATCTCGCTCTCCATCGCCTTTCTCCACTGAGCAGACTCAGGGCCTGCCATGGCTTCCTTGTAGTTGGTAGGTTCATCATGATCCACCAATAACTCGTTGCCCTCAGATATTAGAAACCCATATCTCTCTAGCTTAAAACGAGTCCTACTGGAACACCTAGGAGTAGACGTTGCTAGAGTGTCAGGTACCGCAACATTATCTTTCTCGGTATTTTGGCTAGTGCCAACCTCAAGTCCGTTATCGACCGACCCTTGATCTTCCTCAAGGTCAACTTCCTTATTGCCATGTTTGGATAGCAACTCCCTTTCAAGGAAGAATGCCCTTCGAGCAACAAATACCTTGTTCTCTGATGGTTTATAAAATAAATATCCAACACCGTTAGGAGGATATCTGATAAAATAACACCTCTCAGAACGAGGTTCAAGTTTGTCTTCGGCCTCACGTCTCACGTAGGCTTGACAACCCCAAACTCGTAGGTATGAAAGTGTCGGCTTCTTACCATGCCACATTTCATAAGGTGTTTTAGAAACTTTCTTGGTTGGTCCGAGGTTAAGGATTCTTACCGCAATTTCTAAGGCATATCCCCAGAAACTAATAGGTACCTCCGCTCGACTCATCATAGACCTTACCATATCAAGGAAAGTCCGGTTCCTCCTCTCAGCGACCCCATTTAATTATGGAGTCCTTGGAGGTGTTAATTGTGAAATAATTCCACAATTCTTAAGATGATCGACGAAATCGGTACTAAGATACTCTCCACCTCTATCAGACCGAAGTATCTTTTTAGTCTTGCCTAACTGATTCTGAACTTCGTTTTCGAATGTCTTGAACACCTCAAAGGTTTCATTCTTGTTTTTAACAAGATAGACATACCCGTACCTACTATAATCATCTATAAAGATTACAAAGTATCTTGAATTATTCCTCGTGACATGCTTGAAAGGTCCACATGCATCCGTATGGATTAAGTCTAGAAGGTCCTTTCCCCTCTCACTTGTTCCCGTGCAGGGTGCCTTTGTCATTGTGCCCAATAAGCAAGATTCGCATACTTCATTTGATCCTTGATCAAATGATTCCAAGATCCCATCCGCTTAGAGCTTGGTGATACGAGTCTTGTTTATATGGCCAAGATGACTATGCCACATAGAATATTTATCCAAACCATTTTTGGAGTCAGAATCAATATTCATGATAGATTGTCTTGATTCAATGTATGCATTTGCCTCATATATGCCATGACATGGTAAAGCTTTAAAATACACAACTTCATTTTTAAAGCAAATGATTGTACCACTTATAAATTTAAAATCAAAACCATCGTCATACAATTTGTGAAAAGAAATAATGTTTCTAGCCACATTAGGCGAATATCATACATCCTTTAACAAAATAGAAAAACCAGTCTTGAATGAAAGCTTCAAGTCTCCTTTAGCTTCTACTAGGACAACCTCCGAGTTTCCCATCACAAGATCCAGTTCTCCCCGCTTCAAGCTCCTACTTTCCCTTAGCACCTTCACCATATTCATATGTGAGTGCCACAGCCAGTATCCAAAACCCAGCCTTTAGAAGTAGAAGTATGGTGGAGTTCTATCATGAACGTACCTGATGTGTCCGGACCCGAAATGCTCATTGCCTTGAGCTTGTTGAGTCCCTCCAGGTACTTCGGGCAAGTACGGCGGTAATGGCCTTTTCCCCCGCAGAAAAAGCACTCCGCATCCTCCGGAGCATTGGCTTGCGGAAGTTTCCCCTTGCCCTTGCCCTCGGAGGCCGGGTTAGGCTTGGCCACGCCAACCTTTCCCTTCCTCTTGTTGGAAGGGGCGGCCTTCTTCTTCGTGATGCGGCCTTCCCGGATGGCGAGAACTTGAGAAGTGGAGGAGGATGGCTTGTTCTTGGTCATGCTAGACTCAGCGGTCTTCAACATACCATGAAGTTCCATCAAGATTTTATCCATGCTGTGCATATGATAACTCATAACGAATTGATCGTATGCACCGGGCAGGGATTGGAGGATTAAATCAACCGCCATCTCCCTCCCGATGGTAAAACCTAACTTCTCCATGCGCTCGATGTTTGCTTTCATCCGCAACACATGCACGCTCACGTTCCCACCCTCTTGCATCTTGCAAGCAAGGGTCGTCTTGAGCCACTCGTACCTCTCCTGCCTCGCCTGCTGCTGGAACATGTCCTTTAGCTGCACGAGCAGGTCGTAAGTACTAAGATGATCCATTTGCTTTTGCAAATCTTGGTTCATCGTGCTCAACATAAGGCACGTGATTTCCTCAGTCTTCTTGAGGCGTTTTTCGTACGCCTCACGGACGGCCCTTGTTGCACCAGCAGGAGGTGCCTCGGGGAGGGATTCCTCTATGGTATGCAACTTACCTTCATACCGCAAGACCAACCTCAGTTGTCTATGTCAGTCCATGAAGTTGCTTCCATCGAGTTTCTCCTTTTCTAGGAAAACTCGTAGAGAAACACTGGTGGTGGTGTTTGTTGCGCTTGTTGATGCCATCTAAAATATTGCAAAGTAGATATTAGTTAGTTTGATATTTTATCTTGTTAATTAATTTACCCATATAGAATTAAATTAACAAGGCTAAGAACCATATTTCATCCTACCATGTGACGGGGTTACCGCGGATCACATGATAAAACTATTTAGGTCGGCAACCATTTTGCCAATTGCAATCCTTAGCACATGCGGGATCCTATGACATCCAATGGTCGTTTGGCATGTTTGATCCCTTCTTGCACCAATTTTAAGTCTTGAAACTTTGGTTAACTCGTGCTAAGCTAGACAATTAACCAAGATTTCAAACCTAAAATTGCAAATCGTCCGTCAAGACATACGGTAACAAAGTCACCAAAGTTGGCTCGTGCTAAGCTCGACAACCAAAATTGTGAATTTTTCCACACTCACCTTCCACACAGTTTCATGAGAATTGGCTCGTGCTAAGCTCGACAACCAAATCTCATAAGACTAGATTTGGGTGGTATCGACTTACGGATGGTGCATGATTTACGTTTTTGTGGAAAAACGGGCTTTTGTTTCCGGTTTGGTTTTGATTAACTTGTTAGTGACAAATCCTATTTTCACTAGGTGGGTTAATCAATGTATGTGATCACGCGCGAGAGGAATCCAATTTTAACAAAACTCTTGTGATTTTATTAATTTTATCAAAAAAAATTCTAACATGCGAAACCTACACATCCATGCATAGAATAATAAAATCACATCACACGTATTATACAACATAGTCGGTAATCCTTGCCATTAAACCTATGTGTTCCTCCCATGAGCCAAAACGGGAAGAACTTGGTCAAACTAAGGGACAAAACAATCTTGATGCAAGCTCCCACTAGAACCATCATCTCTATGGACTTCATTGGCTTCTAAGGGCATCATACTCCATCTTGTTTTGCCTCCCTCTTGTGTCTTCATTCCTCCATCATACAAATTACAATACAATAGAAAATAAATGGCATACAAGCCACATAATTTTCCTATTTATCTAATACTTGTACATGGATGAATGAAATGGCATGCAAGCCACAAATTATTACAATCAACTTGAATTTAATAAATTTACAGCCATCATATGTGGATTAAAACCACCAAATAACATGCACAATACAAATCAACCAAATGGGCCAAGGCAAGATTACCAACTCATGTTAACACATACAACCAAACATATCATGCTACTACTGGAACAACATGAAAAACACCTTTTGAACAAAATTCCAGAAGGTGTAACTGCCAAAAATCCCGGGACCAACCGAAAAAAAATTTCCAGTAACGTTAGCGCCGCTAACGCGTGAGACTTAACGCCGCTAACCTCAATGTAGCGCCGCTAACCCTAACGGCAGAATACAAACATTTTGATTTCGGGTTTTTCAAGCCACCAAGTGCTATTTTAACATAGAGGTGGCTCTGATACCACTGTTGAGATTTCATGAACACGCTACGGAAGCGAGAACAACAAGAAACATACATACAAGTGTTCAAAACAATGAAATCCCAAGAATGGATCTACTTTATGTACAAAATAGCAACTAAACAAGAAGGAAAAGGAGTTATACCAGCTCCTAAGCTCTAGTAAAATCCTTGTTGGTGGCTGATCGTGGATGTTGAAGCAAGGAACTACTTCTTCTTGGTTCTTGGCCTCTTTCTTGAAATCTCAAACCGGTAACAAGTCCAACAACAAGTGCTAGCAAGCTAGAGCAAGATCTTCACTGGAAATCTTACCCAAGAACAGCAAACTAATCTCTAGAACCCAAGATGAACCTCACTAGATCACTCAACCTAGTATCAAAGTGAGAGAGAGAGAACTAGATGTGCCTTTTTGAGAGAATTGACCAAGAGTGAATAAAGTCCAGCTCTTAAGTCTTTTATAGACTCAAAACCGACCCTCTATATCCCCATTCACCGGCCAAGTCGGTTCTAGAATCTCTCCTCTATTAGCTACAAGTGGAGGTGATTTTGACACAAAGCCCATGCAGGGTTAGCGGCGCTAACCAAGGGTTAGCGGCGCTAAACCTTAACCCGTTAGCGGCGCTAACGCTGCCTGACTTCGATATGACATAAAGCACATGCAACCGTAGCAGCGCTAACCTTTAACAGTTAGCAGCGCTAACTCGTTAAGTTAGCGGCGCTATCGTGGCCTGCATTGCTAACTTCCACTTTTGCCATCTTTGGTCCCTCAACCTTATTTGCTGTCATGTTAGACCCTGGTTTGTGACCCTTATAGGCCCATACATCATCGGCAGTGCTCTAAGGCGTACATATATTATCGGGCAGATTCTAACATGTCCAATAGGAATTAAGAGCTTGGTCGGCTAAGAGAGAATGAGGTCGGTTTTTTGTGGTCTTTATAAGGCATTAGCCTTATAAGCCTTAGGGCCTTTTGTCAAATTCTCCTCTTATACACACTTACGCTTCAAAGGTTGTTCTTGTGAGGTATTTTGTGTGGGTTTCCAGCAAATGAAGAGGGTATAACAAGTGCATCAAGATCTTGGTGGTTGTTGGTGACTTGCTTTGCTAGCACAAGGGTAAATTTTTGGTGTATCACTTCGGTGGAAGACCTTGAGGGCTTCTTCTTCAAGAGTTTGATCATCCCAAGCATACACAACCTTTCCAGTAGCAAGGAGCTAAGGAGGAAGGTATAAATTTCTTACCTTTGTGTTGTTTCTTTTTTGTTGCATGCATTGTCTTCAAGCTTTACCATTTATGGAGTTCTTGGAAACTTTTGTTTTAAAATCCGTTTAATTTGCTTCCGTTGCGTTCCCTATTTCTTGATGAACTCCTACAGTGGTATTAGAGCCATCTTGATGCATTGCATGCACCATTTTTGCCTGAAAATCATTTTTATGCAAAGCTGGACATTCTGTCCAGGAGTTCTTCACGGGCCGTGAGAAGCCGTGAAGGTCAGTGGTCGTGAAGGACGTCTAGAAATTGTTTTTTGACCCATTTTAAAAGAAAAACTTTATAAAAATGATTTGGCCAATATTCTGGTTTTTCCAGTAGTTTAACTTGGTCTTTTGACCATCTAGAAAACCCCATAATATCCTAACTCACATATTTATATGTATCGGGCGGTTTTGGCATGATAACGCGCACGTGAATATACTTGTGTTGTCTATGTATGAATATGGATTTTCAAAGTATTTGGAATTCCTAATACATACGTACAAGATTTATTCATTCGTGCCTTGAGTGTTTTAGGTAGTCTCGGAATAAATCTAGTTGGGATATTTTTTGACACGGATTGGTGTGGCACACCGTGTTGTTTTGTGATGTTTGTTGTGGTTGTTTGTAAATCCGGTAACAATGAGCCCATTAGACCCTTGTGATGTGTTTTCATTGGTTCTAATTATTTATTCATTCATTTGGTGGTTTGTACCACATTTGATTTGTAATAATTAATTAAATTATTCGGTTTGTAATATTTAACGGCTTACATGCCGGTTTCTTATTCTTTGTAATTGTTAGAATTAGCTTAGAATAGATTTCGTGGCTTGCACGCCATTTCCTTTTAAATTTGTAAAATTGTAAAAGGAGAACAGAATACAACCAAAGAAGAACCGGGAGGAGGTGTCTTTGCTCAATGTTGGATCCGAAGGTCGGAAGGAGACGCAATGGATCAAGTGGGAGGAGCACGCATCAAGTCATTTGGAATTAGTCCTTAGATTACTTAGTCTTGTCCGTAGGCTCATGGGCAAGACGCATGAGGTTGGCTCGTTACCGGATATATTTACATGCGTGGTTGTTTATTTATTTTGTTTTTCTTACTTGGTTGTTTAGTTCTTCGCAAGCTTGAAAACTTTTCAAAATAAATTAAAACCAAGAGTTTTGAATTGGTTAACAAACCTCGCGCGCCACAACAAGAATTGGTTAAATTTTGTTTTAACCGGAGAAATCAAACCCGTCATGGATTGGGGTACTTTGAGGTTCTTGGCCCTTGTTAATATAATTTGTTTTTATAAACAAGTGGGTAATTATTTAACAAGGATTATAATACCTCAAACTAACCGAACTTCGTATTCTGCTTGTAGAATGGCATCTACTAGCACCAACACCAACACCGCAAACATGTCGCTACGACCTTTCCTTAAGAAGAAGAAACTTCAAGGACCGAACTTTATGGACTGGTTTACGACATTGAGAATTATCCTACGCCACGAAATGAAGATGGAGGTCTTGGAGTCTCCTCTTCCGGATCCCCCTGCTACCAATGCAACGACGGCTGTCCAAGACGCGTATGAAAAGCGCGTCAAGGACACTAATGACGTAACTTGCCTCATGCTTACGACCATGAGTCCCGAGTTGCAACGGCAATTCGAGAGTGTGAGTGCGTATGACATGATAACGCAGCTAAAGGACATGTTCCAGATGCAAGCGAGGCAAGAGTTGTATGAATGCGTCAAAGCCTTCGTTGGTTGCCTGATGCAGGAGGGCGGCAACGTGAGTGCACATGTCCTTCGTATGAAGGGCTATGTGGACCAGTTGGAGAAGTTGGGGTTCCCGATGGGGAAGGAGTTGGTGGTTGAAATAATCCTCCAATCCTTGCCTCCATCCTATGGGCCCTTCATTGTGAATTTCCATATGCATAATATGGATAAAACCATAATGGAGCTTCATGGCATGTTGAAGACCGCCGAGTCTAACATGGCCAAGACGAAGCCATCTTCCTCCACCGCCATCCTTACAATCAATGAGGGTGGCAAAAAGCGGAAGCAACCCGTTTCGTCCTCCAAGGGTAAGGGGAAGGGGAAGGCCAAGGTGGAAACACCAAAGCCTAACCCAACCCCGGAGGCGAAGGGGAAACAAGTGGCTGCCGCTGCCCTCTCACCGAAAGAGGCAACCTGCTTCTTCTGCGGGGAAAAGGGTCACTACCGGTGTTGTTGCCCCAAGTACACGGAGGAGCTCAAGAGATTGAGATCTAAAGGTGCCGTTGCCTCCGGTATGTATATGATTGAACTCCATAACACTTCTACTTCTAATGCCTGGGTTTTTGACAGCGGGTGTGGTACTCATATTTGTAATAATGTGCAGGTACTAACAAGAAGTAGGGACCTGTTGAGTGGAGAGCTGGATCTCATCATGGGAAACAAGGCGGTTGTCCCGGTTGAGAAGATAGGAAGTGTGGAGCTTGCCTTTCAATCTAGCTTATCTATTATTTTATCTAATGTTTGTTATTCGCCCTGCGTGGCAAGAAATATTATTTCATTATATGCATTGTACGACGATGGATTTGATTTTGAATTTAAAAATGGTTCTATTTTGTGTTATAAGAATGGTTCATTTTATTTCAAAGCATCTCCATGTCATGGCATGTATGAAACAAGTGTAAGCTAGAGAAACAATAGATCAATCATGAATGTTGATTCGGGATCCAAAAGTGTTTTGGATAAAATGTCTCTTTGGCATTGTCGATTAGGCCACATAAACAAGAAACGCATCGCCAAGCTCCAAGTGGATGGGATCTTGGAATCATTTTACCACGGGTCTAATGAAGTATGCGAATCTTGTTTATTGGGCAAGATGACCAAAGCACCCTTCACCCGTGTATGTGAGAGGACGAAAGACTTGTTGGATATCGTTCACACTGATGTGTGTGGTCCGTTCAAGCATGCCACTAGAGATCACTCCCGCTACTTCGTAACCTTTATTGATGATTATAGTCGATATGGGTATGTCTATTTGGTGAGACAAAAGTCTGAAACCTTTGAGGTGTTTAGGACTTATCAAAACGAAGTAGAAAATCAACTTGGGAAAAGGATTAAGATGCTTAGATCCGATAGAGGTGGAGAGTATCTTAGTTCCGAGTTCCGAGACCATCTTAGAAATTGTGGGATTGTCTCGCAATTAACTCCTCCTAGAACGCCTCAATTAAATGGTGTTGCTGAGAGGAGGAACCAAACATTGTTGGATATGATTCGGTCTACGATGTGTCACACAGAAGTTCCCATTACATTTCGGGGTTATGCTATCGAAACGGCTGGTAGGATCCTTAACCTCGTACCAACAAAGAAGGTTAAGAGAACACCGTATGAAATGTGGCATGGAAAGGTTCCATCCATTTCGTATTTAAAGGTCTGGGGATGTCCTGCCTACGTGAGACGTGAGGTGGAGGACAAGTTGGAGCCCAGGCCCGAAAGGTGTTTCTTCATTGGTTATCCTGCTAGTTCCATTGGATATTTGTTTTACAAACCTTCGGAGAACAAGGTGTTTGTTGCTCGAAGGGCGGTCTTCCTAGAAAGGGAGCTGGTATCCAAGAGGGCTAGTAGGAGCAAGGTTGATCTCGAAGAAATTCAAGAGCCTACCGATGTAGAACCTGATATTGGAACTACCTCACAACCGGCAACGGTTGAGTCTCAGCATGATGACACTGGAGATAATGATGTAGATCCGTTACCTCTAAGAAGATCTGGTAGAAGTCGGAAAGAGCCAGAGAGATATGGATTTAACATATCTGAGGGCACCGACATGGTAGTTGTTTCTGATGAACCTACCAAATACCAGGACGCTGTGGTGAGCCCTGAGTCTGCCAAGTGGAAAGAGGCAATGGAATCCGAGATTAAATCTATGGCCGATAACCAGGTTTGGGACTTGGTAGATCCTGTACCGGGGTGTAAGCCCGTCAGGTTCAAATGGGTTTTCAAGAAAAAGATCGGCGTAAATGGCGAGGTAGACAACTTCAAAGCCCGACTGGTAGCTAAGGGTTCCACGCAAACTCATGGTGTAGACTATGAGGAAACCTTTTCTCCGGTGGCTATGTTGAAGTCTATCCGGATACTCATGGCCATTGCCGCATTTCATGATTATGAAATATGGCAGATGGACGTCAAAACCGCGTTCCTTAATGGAACACTGTCAGAGGAGGTGTATATGATATAGCCTGAAGGTTTTGTACATCCTGAGTTCCCGGATAAAGTCTGCAAGCTTAAGAAGTCCATTTATGGGCTTAAGCAAGCCTCTCGGAGCTGGAACCGGTGCTTTGATGAGAAGTTCAAAGAGTTTGGCTTCTCTAAAAGCAAGGATGAGCCATGTGTATACATCAGGGCTAGTGGGAGCATAGTTGTATTCCTGGTCCTATATGTAGATGATATTCTGCTAATTGGGAACGACGTCCCAACTTTGCAAGGTGTAAAAGCCTGGCTAGGGAGTTGTTTCTCAATGAAGGATCTGGGAGATGCAGCTTATATTCTTGGGATTAAAATCTATAGAGATAGATCCCGCAGGTTGATAGGCTTAAGCCAAAGTACATATATTGACAAGGTCCTAAAGAGGTTTAGGATGGAGGACTCCAAGAAGGGGTTCATACCTATGTCACATGGTTTGGTATTGAGTAAGACTCAATGCCCGAGTTCCCCTGAGGAACGGGAAGTAATGAGGCGAGTACCTTATGCTTCGGCAATAGGCTCGATCATGTATGCCATGTTGTGTACTAGGCCTGATGTCTCTTGTGCATTAAACATGACAAGTAGATATCAAGCCAACCCTGGTGAAGCACATTGGACAGCGGTGAAGAACATTCTTAAGTATCTTCGGAGAACTAAGGATATGTTCTTAGTATATGGTGGGGAAGAAGAGTTGAGGGTAACTGGTTACTCCGATGCCAGCTTCCAAACCGACAGGGATGACTGCCGATCTCAATCGGGGTTCGTGTTCCTATTAAATGGTGGTGCTATCTCCTGGAGGAGCTCCAAACAAGACAATGTGGCTGATTCCACGACCGAGTCTGAGTATATTGCGGCAAGTGAAGCTGCAAAGGAGGCTGTATGGATGAGGAAATTCATCCTTGATCTGGGAGTGGTTCCTAGCATTTCCGACCCTGTTGAGGTTTTCGGTGACAACGAGGGTGCGGTTGCGTTAGCAAAGGAACCTAGATCTCACCGACGCACGAGACATATTCCGCGGAAATATCATTATATCCGGGACGTGGTCGAGAGTGGAGATATTGTCATCAGCAGAGTACACATGGATAGCAACGTGGCGGATCCGTTTACTAAACCGTTAACGCAAGCAAAGCACGATGTCCACACCCGTGCTATTGGTATTAGATTTGCTAGCGATTTGGTTTGAGTTTGTATCTTGTATTGTTTGGTTATTGTATTTGATGTATTAACCTTTTGGGAACATTGAGCAGTATTGTATTTATTATATTTATCGATTATTAAATGGAGATTTGATAATACGCAAGTTGCGGATATTACTTTAAATCTTTACTATGTTCCAATTTAGCATGTTTTATTCTTCCCTTTACATTCTAAATGTCCACAGTCAGTCATTCTTCATGGGAAGGAAGTTTGAAAGAAGACTGAGGGAAGTGATTGGTTATGTGTCCAATGGTGATTGGGACACGGGAACGCAATACTTCGCCTGTACTTGAAAGGAGTTTCAAGTGACTGGACGACCCACACCTGACTCCACTTTGTGGTACTAGTCATGAGTGGATCAGGATGATAATATCATTTCATCCTCTTACCGGAGATGCATGTGTCTGCATCACTTTGGTTTGCTTTGCTCTAGTTGCTTTCAAACACAGTCCGTAACTGGCTGTTATAAAGGGAGTAACTGGGCAAAGTATGATCACTGTGGTGGGCAATGTAGTCAAAGGAATTTGTTCCTCTGTTTAGAGAGATATCCCTGGGCTCCTCGATCATTGGGCTCTGACACCAAAATGCATGGCCGTGCTCGAGTGTGCAGTGATTTGAGTAATGGATTGCAACTCGTATGTTTTGGTCACCACCAATCTTGATCGAGAAACATAATCGTGAATGACTGAGAATGACTTAGTACCATGTCTCGCCTACACATAGATATCATGAACAAAGGGGTGATTGATCACTTATCTATAGGACCATCTCAAACCGGTAAGGTTGTGATTTCGTACTTGTCAGGGATGACATACCTCGTACAGACTTGGGGGCAGAGATGTCTTGCTAGAGGCCGCTCTCTGTCTGTGATGCTTTAGGATACGGTGTGTCATGTGCAAGTGGGAGTCTGTTGTAGAATGCCCACTGACACACGTATGCGGGGTCACTGCCTATGATGTGCGGGCCTATTGGGTCATACACCTAACTTCTACCCAAATAGCCCTAAGTGGAAATAGCTGGTCAAAACGGTCAAATTCCAGTTGACCTAAGCTTCACGACCGTGAAGGATGCTTCACGGGTCATGAAGCATGGTGTCCCCACGAGTTCCTACATGAGCCATACGGCTCGTGACCAGAGTGGCTTCACGGTCCTTCATGGAACGTGGAGGGGATCGTGAAGGATAAATGCGCCACGGATACCTCTACGACTTCAAAAAACACGGGACGTGCCGTGGAGCTTTTAAGCTTCACGGGCCGTAACAACCCGTGACAGGTCGTGAAGCACCGAATGCTAATTGGCACTTGATTCTCATTGGCTTGTTGATGTTGGTCCAATAGTAATTAAGAGCTTGGCCGGCTAATAAAGAATAAGGTCGGTTTTTTGAGGTCTTTATAAGGCATTAGCCTTATAAGCCTTAGGGCCTTTTGTCAAATTCTCCTCTTATACACACTTAAGCTTTAGAGGTTGTTCTTGTGAGGTATTTTGTGTGGGTTTCCAGCAAATCAAGAGGGTATTACAAGTGCATCAAGATGTTGGTGGTTGTTGGTGACTTGCTTTGCTAGCACAAGGGTAAAGTTTTGGTGTATCACTTCGGTGGAATATCTTGAGGGCTTCTTCTTCAATAGTTTGATCATCCCAAGCATACACAACCTTTCCAGTAGCAAGGAGCTAAGGAGGAAGGTATAAATTTCTTACCTTTGTGTTGTTTCTTTTTGGTTGCATGCATTGTCTTCAAGCTTTACCATTTATGGAGTTCTTGGAAACTTTTGTTTTAAAATCCGTTTTATTTGCTTCCGTTGCGTTCCCTGTTTCTTGATGAACTCCTACACGTGTGTCACTATTTCAACGGCTAGGATTGATAAGGGAAATATATAAATACTTTTCTCTTTGTTGATAAGAGTGGCTTGCTTATTCTGTATATTCAGATAGTAAGAGCTTTGTGCGTCTGTTTACTCTCAAGTTTGTCCTTGAGTTTTTCTTTGAATTTAAGAAGTCTGTTCTTCTTAAATTCCAGTATGTAAGAGTGTTATATCAATATTAACAACCTTAGACATTTCTCTCTGATCTTATAATTACTTTTTCCGCACTTAATATTTCTTTGAGTTAGTATTATTCACAATTTGGGAACAACAATTGATATCAGAGCAGGTTCAAATTATTCTATAATTTGAGATCTGCCGAGATGTCTAAAGTTGATTATAATGACAATTGGTCTTCTCGTAAACCACCAAAGTTCTCTTCCGAAAACTTTTCCAGCTGGAAAGGAAGAATGCTTCTCTATCTCGAGAACCTAGATACCATGTCTCTGTCTGTTCTAGAAAATGGTCCTATCATTCCAAAAACCATTTCACTTATGAGTGAAGAAGGTGAACTACTGGAATCTCTTCCAAAACCAAGGAACCTGTGGACTGATGAAGACAGAAGACAGGTAAACTTAGATGCTAAGATTCGAAACAACATTGCTATCTCACTTCCCAATAATGTCTATCATACAATATCTAATCTGAAAACTGCAAAGGATATGTGGGAAACCTTGTGTATAGCATACGAAGGAACTGAAGAGGTGAAGGAGAACAAAAGGACGAATGTCATCAGGAAATACGAAAGTTTCTGCTCTAAAGAATCTGAGACTCTCACTGAAGTTTATACTAGGTTTACTTCTCTGTTAAATGATATGTTAGAGGCTGGTGTTCAGAGAGAGAAGATCCAAATTCTCAACAGATTCCTGGATGTTCTCCCTAGTGAGTGGGATACTATGTGTTTCGTTCTCAGGACCAATAATAAGTTAAAAAAATTGGACATGAGAAAGTTGTATGGCATATTACTGAATGATGAGCAAACAAGAGCTCAGAAACAGGAGCTGAAGAGATCAACTAAGAAGAGTTTAGCTCTAGTTGCAGAAACTGAAGTATCAGCTCAACAATTCACTGCGGAGATAGAGAATGACTGGGAAGCTGAAGGTAAAGAGGGTCATCCAGAGTTCAAGGTTGAATGAGCTTTCATAATGAAGAACTTCAGCAAGTTCTTAAAATTCAAGGCCAAAACTAATGATCAAGGGTCAGGAAGCTTCAAATCTACCACTGATAAATTAAAGCTGGAATGTTACAAATGTGGTAAGCTTGGCCACTTCGCTGCTAACTGTATTGTCAAATCCTCATCTAAGAGTTATCCATCTAAGGCTGACAAGTACAAGTCTATGTACAAGGCACTGAAGGTGAAAAATCAAAGTTCAACTGAAAAGAAGAAAGAGAAGGCAATGATAGCTGGAAAATTGAATTGGACTGACTCTGAAACGTCTGATGATGATAAAGAGTCTGAAAAAGTGATGTTTGCTGAAGAATTCTCAGGGTGTGCTCAGCCCTACATGTGTCTGATGGCTACTGAGAGACAGTTCAAGAAAGACCTAGCTACTGCTGAACGGTTGAGTTCAGCTGAAGGATGGAATTCCTCTATGATGTATAAGGTATCAAACTTTCAGAACTATGAGTCTAATAAGAAAAATGATATGTTTGCTTATTTGGTGTCTGATTTAATTTCTGCACATGCTGAACAAAACAAAACCAAGAAAATCTTTTCTGATCAACAGAACCTAATTCAGAAAACTGAAACTGAGAATGATATTCTTGTTCAAGAGTCCTGTGCCTTGAAATGTCATCTAGAGTTGTTAGCAAATGAACTAAAAATGACTAAAGCTGAGCTCTCTTTAACAAACGATAAACTCCAAGATCGTCAGTCTATCATTAATCTCTAGCTCAGTCCTAATAAACTTGCTTTTGAGAGTATCAATCATGAAATGATCATTCAGAGAGAAAGAGTGGGGTTAGGAAAAATCAAAGAAGCTGCCTCGTTCAGCAAAAAGTGTAAAACTGTTGATGAAATGTTTTTCAGTGAGTTCATGCGTGAAAACATAGGAAACTCATATATGCTATATAAAAGATTTACTAAGGCAGCCAGTGAAGTTCCTGAATTTAATGAGGAAACAAATTCTGAAATTAGAAACATACAGTTGCCTTCCGATATGAAATTTTTTTCCAATTCCACTGAATCTGAACTTACTGTGATCACTAAACCTGAATTGAGTACTTCAGTTAAATCTGAACTCACAGCTTCCACCAAAACTGAATCCACTTCAGTTCACATCATCACTAAACCTCTGATAGCTAAAGTTTCACTTGAATCTAGTCATGAAAAATACAGTCAAAAGTTCAATAGATCGAAAACACAAAGTGCTCAGTCTGAAAAGCCTAAATCAAAAAGTTTGAGCAAATTTCAAAAATTTGAATCAATACTGAAGATAATGATGAATCAGTTAAAAGAGTTAACTAGATCCAATTGTCAAAAAGATAACACCAAACATCAAAAGGATACCAAATCCACACGTAAATGTTATAAATGTGGTATTAGAGGTAATAAAGACAAAACATGTGATTCTCCTGTTGCTACTTATTGCACTTCTTCTGAGCCCATCAGCAAGTGGGTCACAAAATGGTTTAACTCTTTGTTAACTTGTGCAGGGAGGTCAAGGAAATAACACCTGGTACCTTCACACTGGATTCTCCCGTCACATGACTGGATGAAAATCGTTACTAACAAAAGTTACTCTAGTCGATGGTCCACAAGTTATGTTTGGTGGAGGAAACTGTGGAAAAACATATGCCTACGGTCAATTGAAGAAAGGTGTTATTCATATCAAGAATATCGCTCATGTCACCGGACTTGAGCATAATCTGATAAGCATAAGTCAGATGTGCAATGCAGATTATTCCGTTCTTTTCAAGAAATACAAGTGTTCTATCAGAAACAAAGAAGGCACTGAAGTCCTTCAAGCCAAGAGAATATATAACATGTACGTTCTTGATTTCAATTCAGTTACTTCTCCCTCAGATGTATGCTTTATCTCACAGTCACTCAAAGAACTACATTGGTTGTGGCACAAAAGGTTGTCTCATCTGAATTTCAAAAATATGAGTAAACTTGCACAAGGGCAACTAGCAAAAGGGTTTCCTAAGATTAGCTATGTAAAAGACAAAGTTTGTCATGCTTGCGAGAAAGGAAAACAAAAGAAGTCTATTCACAAATCAAAGCATTGTGATCAAATCAACAAAGCATTTCAGTTGCTTCACATGGATCTCTTTGGTCCAGTCAGTACTCCAAGTATCAGTGGTAAGAAGTACACTCTTGTAATTGTGGATGAATATACACGTTTTACGTGGGTATTCTTTCTATCTAAGAAGAGTGAAACTGCTGAGATCATAATTAGCTTTATCACAAGAATGAATCGTTAGTACGATATTCATGTCAAACAGCTAAGAAGTGATCATGGTACTGGATTCAGAAAAAGAACTCTTGAGGACTTCTGTGAAGAGAATGGGATTGTTCAGAATTTTTCAGCAGTGTACACCCCTCAACAGAATGGAGTTACTGAAAAAAAGAATCGCACACTAATTGAAGCCGCACGAACCATGCTTGCTGAAGCACATATATCATTATGTTTCTGGGCTGAGGCCATCAATACAACATGTTACACACAGAACATATCGTTGGTAGTTAAAAGACATTTGAAAACTCCTAACGAATTGTTGCACAATAATATTCCAAATGTTGGTCATTTGAGAATCTTTGGCAGTACATGCTTTATTCTGAACAGTAAGGATCGGCCGAGCAAGTTTGCACCCAAAGCTGATGAAGGGATATTTCTTGGGTATTCTAGCATCTCAAAGGCATACAGAGTGTTCAACTTCAAAAGCAATACAATCCTTGAAACAATGGATGTCACATTTGATGAATTAGATATTCAGTCAAGATATTCAGATCAAAACACTGCAAATTCAGAAAACTAGGATGCATTGCTTTCTTCTCCATTTGAAGACACTTCAGCCGCTCAGCCAAAAGAAACAGTTTGTGAAGATTATGACGATAACGGCATACCTCCTGTTACTCCTATACCCACTTCAGTGGACACATCCTGTAAAACACCCATTCCTGAACCCATTAACCACCGAGTACCACTGATTGAATTTGATTCTCAGTCTCCATCTTCAACTGACGTTCCCGCTGATCCTTTTATTGAAGTAAACTCTCCCATTCCTGAATCCCAAACTGAATCACTTCAAGTTCAAAATCCAATACCTCCTAACACCAAATGGACTAAAGCTCATCCTATTGATCAAGTAATTGGAGATTTAAATGAAGGGGTTCGTACTAGAAGATATGTTACAACCGGCTTTTGTATGTTTGCTGAGTTCATTTCTCAAACTGAACCAAAGAAGGTTAATGATGCTTTAAAAGATTCACACTGGGTTTCATCAATGCAAGAGAAACTGAATGAATTTACAAGGAATAAAGTCTGGAATCTTATACCACCCCCTTCGAATAATTCTGTGATAGGAACCAAATGGGTTTTCAGGAAACAAGAAAGATGAATCAGGGGTAGTAATTCGGAACAAAGCAAGACTAGTTGCCAAGGGATATTGTCAGGAAGAAGAAATAGACTATGATGAGAAATTTGCTCCCGTTGCACGAATGGAAGCAATTCGCATATTTCTTGCTTTTGCTGCTCATAAAGGATTCAAAGTTTATCAAATGGATGTGAAATGTTCTTTTCTCAATGGAGAACTGAAAGAAGAGGTATATGTTCAGCAACCTCTCGGTTTTGAAAATCCCAAATATCCAAATCATGTATACAAGCTAGACAAAGCACTGTATGGATTGAAACAAGCACCTCGAGCCTGGTATGATACTCTTTCAGCATATCTTCTCAAAAAGGGCTTTCAACGAGGTACAATCGATAAAACTCCCTTTCTTGGTCGGGAAAAAGGTGATTTGCTTCTTGTTCAAATGTATGTTGATGACATAATATTTGGGTCTACTAATGAAAATTTGTGTAAGGAATTTGAAAGAATCATGACTAAAAAGTTTCAAATGAGTATGATGTGTGAGCTAACTTACTTATTAGGTCTTCAGATTAAGCAAACTGAAACTGGTATTTTTATCAATCAAGGAAAGTATATTTCTGAATTACTGACCAAGTTCAAATTCACTGAATGTTCAGTAATGAAAACACCCATAGCTCCCCAAACCAAGTTAACTGCTGATCATGGTGGAAAAGCTGTTGACTTACCTACTTTTCGAGGGATGATTGGTTCTTTGCTTTATTTAACTGCTAGCAGACCTGATATCATGTTTTCTACATGTTTATGTGCCCGATTTCAAGCAAATCCAAAAGAGTCTCATATGTCTGCTGTGTCGAGGATCTTCAGATATCTGAAGGGTACTCCTCATCTGGGTCTTTGGTACCCTAGAGACTCAGGTTTTGAGCTAATGGGCTTTTCAGATTCAGATTATGCAGGTTGTCATTTGGACAGAAAAAGTACTACTGGTGGATGTCAATTGCTTGGACACAAATTAGTCAGCTGGCAAAGGAAGAAACAAAACTCCATTTCTTTATCTACCGCTGAAGCTGAATATATTTCAGCAGGGAGTTATTGTGCTCAAATCTTGTGGATTCAGCATCAGCTTACTGACTACGGTGTCTCACTTGTCAAGACTCCTATCTATTGTGACAACACCAGTGCCATAGCCATTTCAAACAATCCTGTGCTTCATATGCGAACAAAACATATCGATGTTCGTCATCACTTCATCAGAGATCACATTGCTAAAAATGTTACTGAGCTATACTTTGTTCCAACTGAACATCAATTAGCTGATATATTCACAAAAGCTCTGGATGAAGCAAGATTCAATTATCTTGTTTCGGAACTTGGTATGCTGAACCTTTGACTCTGCTTATGTTAAACTGAAGCATGGTGTACTGAGCTCCTCATCTGAAAGTCTTCAGCTGACAGGTAAGTCTTCTTTTATCTTTTTGTTAATAAAATATTGGCTGGATTTATGTACATTTGGTTAACTCGATTTATCTTTATTTGGGGTAGCATTTATTACAGCCGTCATTTAATGTTCAGTCTCCATAACAAATAATGATTACTTATTTTCTTTATCTATCCTTATTTATCTTTTTGTTAATCTCATCCTTTTCATTCTCACCTTCCTTCATCATTTTCCCTCCCTTTCTTACTCTCTTTACTTCCTCTTTCTTCATGGAGATCACGTTCGTCGTTTTCAACCATCCATTCATGTATACCATCACCATTCGTATCAACAACATTGGGCTTGGAGCAACAATCCAAATCGCTGTTAATCTTCTTGATTAACCAAGTTAGCGATCTTCTTTTGACATGGATGCACTATACAATCATCTTCTTTTGGCAATCTGACTTAGATCATTTTTGCCTGTATGCTCCATTGTAACTATGTTGTTTGAATCTATCATATTAATGGATGATGTTCTTACATTGTGTTCTGTGTTCTTCTTTACATTTTGCTTATTTCACTTTATTTGCTTCAGATAAGTCAATGTAATTCTTAGTTACTCTCATTTAATGTTGTTTCACTGAAATACCCTGATTAGCCTTTCAGTTCACAATCATTAATTGCTAATAATAAAAAATTATAAACATTCGCCACAATAAATTTCTTGCTTACAACTTTTTTGTTATTTACATTTCTTTAAATAATATTCCTTTTGTTTAATGTTTTTTTTAGTTTTAACTATGGTTAGTTTTTGCGGTTTCATCTAACGGTTGAATATCAATTAACTAGGACCCATTTTTTTTAAATCACCGTCTCTTTTCTCTATTCTCCGTTAACCGCTCTCTTTCTCTAAGCCTATAAAACGCTCCATCCTCTTCTTCATTCTTCTCTCTACTGTTTCTCATTTCCTTCGACATACTTTTTCTTCTCTCAATCATCATGTCTCGCCCAGCAACCTTGGGTGTTCGTCTACCTGCTTCAGTTGTCCCAATCATCTCCAATGATGAAATCGTTCACAAATCCAACAATATCTCTGTGTCACTCTCTCCTGTTCCTGCAAAATCCAAATTCTTCAATCTTATTAACTTTCTCCGCCAATGCCCTCTTAATTATGCTTTGACCACCCAACTTCCCATGTTTGAAGAACATATTTGTGAAATCTGGATGACAGCTACTGCCATCGATGAGACTTCTGACAACCCCTAAAATCTCCTTCACTCTGCTGAACGGCAAGCACAAATGTCGTATTGATAAAAACCTTCTTGCTAAAGCACTTCATCTTCCTACTGATGATGACTCTCCCTGTGTTCCTTTCACGAAATCGGCAAGGGATCTTATTTCTGAATATCTGAAGCTACCTGCAACTTCCTTCATCAAGGGAAAAACCCTAGTCAGGAACAAGCTCCCAACCGTCTGGTGTAGTTTCTTCAGTATCCTTACCTTCTGTATGACAGCCAAAACTGGAGGAATGGATCAAGTGGCTGACAATGTGCTGAGTCTAGGTTATGCGCTGATGAACGATACAAAGGTAGACTATGCTTCCTTTGTCTTCAATCTTCTTCTCTCACTTGTCAAGATGAAGAAGAGAAATTCCTATATTCCTTTTCCCCGTTTTCTATCTTTGATGTTTCGACAATTGCTGCGACGATCACACTACTATTCAGCCAAGCATTCAGTTGAGTTATCTTCTCTTCCAAACTCTGTCTGGACAATTACGAGGATGTGTTATCTCAGCTTTCCTCTTCTCAGTCATCTCCATCTGAGTCTCTTTCATCCTTTCAAGCCACATTTCTGAGATCCTTCACAGACACTATCTCACAACTTCGAGACTCACTGAAAGCATATCCTTCCAAACGCTATATTCAGTCTTATCACAAAAAGGTAATTCTGAAACACATGCAACGTCTGCTGTTAGCCACACTTAACAAACACATTGTTCCATGATTACAGAGGATAGAAGCTGCTACAGTCTCCTTCTTAGCTTCTAAGGGGGAGAAAATTTTGAAATCTTCGGTTGTGGCTAAAGCTATAAGGGCAAACATCAAGAAAAGGAAAATAGAGTCGTTGCGAGATAAGAAAAAAATTAGTCTGCTGAGATAAACAATTGAGGAATATTCAGTCATCAGAGATCAAAACGAAAAAGAAAGGGAAGAGCTACACAGACTCTTTGAGGAATCCTTAAGTGAACTAGGAGATGAGAGCAACACAAAATTCTCTGAAAGGTCATCTCCTGAACATGATTTTAACTTGATGATTCAAACCTCTCCTCAGAAAATCTTTCAACCTGAGACAGCCCTAATAATACACCTCAATGCACCTCATACTGCTGATTGTTCACTCTCTGCCTCTGAAACAAACATGAATATTGATGTTCTTAGTCCAAAGGTACTAACCTCCAACATTCTGAAACCAACTTACCTAATAATACACCTCAATGCACCTCATATTGCAGATCCCGCTGATAATTCCAAAAACTGAGTTTACTTCAGTTATAAGTGAGAAAGCTACCTCACCTATCAGAAATCCTGATAAAGGTAAAGGTATTGTAGATGTCTCTGAGATCGTGAAACCCAAGGCTATCAACACTGAAAAACTATTGTTTGACAGTATGAAGGCTATTAGAAATCAGGTGTCCAACACAGAGGGAGAAAAGTCTGAACATCAGATCACTGAAGAAGAAGAAGTTGCTGCTTTTGGGATGACCTTGGAAGAATTCAGAATAGAAAAGGAGATAGCTAAAGAGAATGCTAGATTACAAAGCCTATCTGAAGCAGAAGCATTGAAGACAGCTGAACTTGAAGCTGAAAAACAAAAAGCTTCAAAGAAAATTTCTCTTCTGTCTCTTCAACTTGCTGTTGAACGAAGAGTTAAAGAGGAAAGGATCAAAAAAGAGAAAGCTAAACTGGTCAGAGAACAAAAAGAGAAGGAATGGTTTGAATCTAAATCGAATAGAGTTGATCCTGATCCAATAACACTAGTCAGAGTCACCAAAGATAAACGTGGAATCATAGTGGAAATCGCAAGAAATAAAAATCGCCTCAAGGTTCAGTATGTCACCAATACCAACCTTACAAAATTCAGTCTGTCTGAATGGGTTGAAATTGGAAAGTGTCTGAACAAACTGGGGAACTGGTTAGAACAGTTAAGAGAAGGCTATCTCATCTACAAGAGTCCTATGATCATCTCAAGAAACGTTTTCAACCTACTGAAGGTGACTCTGAAAATCCAGAAAAAGATCAACTAACAAAGAAAAGAAGAAGAATGTTTTCTAGGAGAACTGAAGAAGAAATCATAAAGCTTATGGCTGATGGCATTCTCCCAAACTGCAGGAATATGGATTGTTCAATTCCTCCAGGCTTCGTGTTCATTGATAAACAGGTCCTTGAAAATCCTAGAGGATTTTTCTTTAAAGATGCTTATGAAAGACCTAGATTTCAGAGATTATCTGAACTTGACAATCCTGATTGGTTGAATCTGAAGGCCATTTCATCCTTCTTCGACTCAAGGGATCCTAAAACAGCTGATATTCGACTGAAGATTGTATTACTATTTGAAGACAAGAAGCCTAGAGATCCTGAAACTGATATATGGGAACAAAAGGTCAATGTTCTAGAAAGTACTCAAACTCACAAGCCTTCAAAGAGCTCTTAATTCTATATGTAACGTATCTTCTTGTTTTTATGTATTATTTTCTTTTCCCTTGTTCATCTGAAAAATTCAAAAACATTGAAAAGTAAAAAGAATCCAAAAACAGTCAGTCTGGATCATGTACATATGAGTTCTTTTATGTAAATAGTTCTATTTGTTTATTCTTTTTAAATAATGATGGATTATAAACAAATAGGGGGAGATTGTTAGTCTTGATTTGTTTACATTCCATCAGCGCTGAAGTTTTCAAAGAAGATTTCAGCAAAAGAAGCTATGTGAAGATTTGCCTCATCAACTTAAATAATGTTCATCTGAAGGGATGAAAGTTTCATCTGAAACTTTCAGTCAAGGTTTACTGAAGTTTGTCTTCAGCAAATGGTCCCCTCGGTGACGTCATCAACTGTCACTTTCAAGATGGTTTTGCATGAGGAAATCTGTTACTTAACAGTCTACAAGATTGTGACGTGTGTCACTATTTCAAAGGCTATGATTGATAAGGGAAATGTATAAATACTCTTCTCTTTGTTGAGAAGAGTGGCTTGCTTATTCTGTATATTCAGATAGTAAGAGCTTTGTGTGTCTGTTTACTCTCAAGTTTGTCCTTGTGTTTTTCTTTGAATTTAAGAAGTATGTTCTTCTTAAATTCGAGTCTGTAAGATTGTTATATCAATATTAACAACCTTAGACATTTCTCTCTAATCTTATAATTACTTTTTCCGCACTTAATATTTCTTTGAGTTAGTATTATTCACAATTTGGGAACAACAATCTTAGAAACACATTTGAGCTGTATTCTTTGTGTTCTTCGTGGGTATGAGTTTGAACTAAAATTTGAATTTTGGTCAATTACATGGTGTTAGGGTCACATTTTGCCTATACCTGAGTGTAACAAAGTTGTTCATATACATGAAATCATTGTATATTGAAGCTCAAAATTCAATTTCCATTAGTTTAAACATCATATATACAATGAGCATTTCAGCGTTAGGGATTTTTGGTTAAATCTTCAAATTTTTAAAAATCAAGTTTTTGGTCAAAATAAGTCATCTTAGTTTCAAAAGCTCGAGTTTGATCTAAGTTTGACTAATTTTTATGAGTGTGTGAGTTTGATACTTATCTTTGTCTTACTGATTTAACCTGGTTGGTTCTTTTGTGCAGATAAAATGGCTAACATGGAAGGTGAAACCACATCACATGTTTCTTCTATGGCTCCGAGTCAGCCAGCTCAAAACCCTAAACCAGACGAGCTCTTAATGCCTAGGTTAGAATTCTTGTCTGTAACCACTCATGATAACATTCAATTTATTGACCTAGCCACTTTGAAAAATCGAAATTACCCTGTTCTTACTGAAATACTTCGTGTTCATCCACTGAATTATTTGCTTACATACAAGCCTGTTACTGCCGGTACTCATGTTCTAGAGGTGTATGCTCAACAGTTTTGGAAAACTTGTCATATACACACTAGTCGATCTGGAAATCTTTCTATTCGGGCAGAGGTTGATGATTTTATCTTGCAGTTACTTTTGATGAAATTCCTGAGGAAGCAGTTTGTCTAGCTGCAATTCAATCTTTTGGATACTCAGGTCTTCTGGAGAAAAAGAGTCAGTTTAAAAAGAATAATTTGCATCCAATGTACAACATATTCATAATTATACTCCATAAGTGCTTAACTGCAAAACACATTGGTTATGAATTTCTAAATGAAAACCAGTTAAGAATTTTTGTTGTTGCAGGGAACCACTTACATGTGGATTATGCTCAGTTATTGTTTGATGATATTAAAGCAACAATGTCAATGAAACACAGTCAGAAGAAATCTAGAGCAAAGTTTTTACCTTATATGAGGTTTATTCTAATGATCATCCAACATGCAATGGATCACAATCTGGTAATTCCTCGGAGAGCAGGTTCACCCTCTATTGCTCCTAAAGTTTTTAATGTTATTAAACCTGCTACTCCTGATCCACTTCCTGGTACCTCAACCTTTTCCAATATTTTTGCTGGATCTTTGTAAGCAATCTGACTTAATTGTCAGTTATAGGATAAGTGTAGGGATACCTCCTATGGTTAGACCAGAGCTGGTCATACCTACCCACGGAGCAGTAGCACCAAGTGAGACTGCATGTAAAGTTCAAGCATGAACGTTAACAAGGAGACGTGACGATCATGATCCTGATGATCGCCCGAGGGGTTAAAGCTTAGAAGATTGTATATGAGATCGAGCACTGATGTACATGTGACTTTGTTGAATCAAATTTTGCGTTTTGGTGAAGGCTCAAGTACGAATCAAAATGATGAGTCTCAGGCTGATGATTTTTTTGAACAACAAGATATTATTATTTTTTAACAGAAGCCTGGTGTAAGTGAAGAGGGGGAGATAGAGCAAAGTGATAGTAGTAAACAAACTGAGGAGGTTGAAATCCAAACAGATTCAGAGATGAATGATCTTTATCGTGATACGGAAAATAAGGAAAGATTTGATGATATAGATGATGAGATTGATGAGTATGTAATGTTTGTTACTAATTCTAAAGCTCTTCATACTCGAATTGTGGATAGATTTGAAAATTTTGAGAATACCGTTGAGATTGAAAAGAGAAGAAAAGAAAGATCTCGCAGAGTTAAAAGTCAATCGAAAAAGAAGACTTTTTTTATTTCAAGAGTTCTGGGCAGGGTTAACATTGAAGTTCACACTGCATTTCCACCGCCATCAGGACAGTTTCATACATCTGCTGCAGATCTAATTAGACAGGAACAACAAAAGAAAGCAGTTGTAGAATTTGTCAGAAATACACAATGGCCTTTGCCACCAAATGCAATTGTACCACGTGCGGCTCCAGTGGATACAGGTACTCCATCTCTTGATAGAAGGAATATATATACAAGACAAGCGAGACTAGATCCAATCAGGAGAAACTACTCAATAAATTGTCCATATCTTGAAGACATAATTCTAGAGATATATGTGGACGAACTTGAAACAACAACACCTCCAGAGTTAAGACATTTGGATGAAATTCAAGTGAAAGGATATCAGCATATGTTAGAAAGGTTCAGAACTCCCAAAGAACAGATCATTTCAGAATATCCAATAACTAAACTTCTCAATGTGTATAGTGAAACAGGATTTGGTCATACAGTTGTGTGGTTTGAAGTAGAAAGGTCAAATAGTCAGAAGTTCACATTCAATAAAGCAGATCTCAGATACATCCAACTTGATGACATTAACTTCATATATTTGTACCTATCAGAAGAACAAGGAAAAAAACCGAATGAAATATTTGGCTGATCTGTATTGATGAAATACATGAGAAAGTTAATGGATTTTATTGAAGAACATGACATTCAACTAGCAGTTGAGAACAACCATGAAAAGGTTAATCTTCTGAAACCTCAACAGAATCATCCAAACTTGGATCAAATGGAACTGTTAACAATAGTTGAGGATGGTAATCAGTTCTTCAATGGTGAACCAGGTGTCGTGTTCAGGAATTCAAAGAAAGAGAAAACATTTGTTTGTATGTGCGATGTTTTAGCTTATTCAGATGGCACGATGAGGATCTTATATAACAGTCTTGAAATGAAGAATGCAAACTCAGGGAACTCTATCACAGAACAGGAGAGACAACGAAAAGGTCAATATATTGAGAAATTCAAACGAACACTGGAGAGCAGAAGGATTTTAAGAAAATGGCAAAGTTAGTTTGGACTACACAATAAAGTTCCTTGATTGTTTTATCTTTGTAGTTCAAATCTTTTGTAATAGGAACACTCCCTACTTAGTGGGAGATTGTTAGAACACCTAAAAGTGAGGGTGTTTTATGTAATTTAGCCAATTGCTATATAAGGCCTTGGCTCTTTGATCAATATAAGTTTTGCACTCATTTCTCACATTCTCCTATGGTGTATGTGTGTGTTCTCTAAGCATAGGAAAGCGTCATCCCTAGTTTCGGGACCTATCAGATTATGATGAGTCTTTTACCCCAGTAGCTAGGATTGAATCAATTAGACTATTCTAAGCCTACGCTGCATACAAAATCTTTAAGGTTTTCGAGATGGATGTAAAGATTGTCTTTTATACTTAAAGAGGAAGTCTACGTAACCCAGACCGATGGTTTTGTAGACCCTAAGAACCCACATCATGTTTACATTGTTGACAAAACATTGTATGGTCTTAAACAAGCCTCATGAGCTTGGCATGATGTTTTGTCAGAATATCTGTTAAGTGACGGCTACACAAAAGGAAAAACCAACACAACTCTTTTTACCAAAGCCAAAGGGAAAGATAATATTCCTGTTCAGATCAATGTGGATTATATAATTTTTGGTTGTAGTAACCCTAAATAAAGTGATGAGTTTCCCAATACTATGGCAAACAGATTCCAGATGATGAGTTATACCAACTTTTAGTTTAATCCTCTAACAAACAACATCACTTTTTCCATATTTTTCTAATTTTTTTTTTAAATGAATTATTTTTTTGCATTTTGGGCAGCATGTAGTGTTTTGTATGGATTTTGCATTTTGGGTTTGAATGTGTAATTTTGCATTTTTTGTTGCATTTTCATTAATATATACGTATACACACACACACACACACACACATATATATATATATATATATATATATATATATATATATATATATATATATATAAAGTTAGTTTATATATATAGATCTCTCTCAAACATAGAACTTGAATATCTCTCATAAACATAGAACTTGAATGACAAATTAATCTGTGATCACACGTGGCATAATGACTTGGGGCAAAAATGGAAAATATAATCTAAAAAAACTCCACGCGCCACCCTCCCACGAAAACATTTAAAAAAACTACTCAACATTAAAATGGTCATAAGTTATTCATTTTTTTAAAAAAATTAGCTAAAAAGTTATAACATTACATTCAGTTTTTCGTCCTCTTTACAACAAAACTAGGCTAGATATATTTTGGATTTTTTTTTTAAATGCAGATTTCTCGAAATTGAAAAAATGTTTGGTTATATGCACATGCACATATATGAAAATACCCAGAAATCAAAAACGTTTGGTTATATTAACATGTAGATATATGAAAATGCATATATATGAACACATATGTACATGAATATGGAGATATATAAAAATGCAAAAATATAAACACAAAAATATCTGTACATATTTGTAATTTCAAATCTGCATTTTCAACTTTACATATTTGTAATTTCAAATGTGTATATTCATCTATACATATTTGTAATTTCAAATCTGCGTTTTCAATATATGCATTTTCATCTAGGTTGCATTAAAAAGATATTAGAAAAATATGAGAAAAGTGGTCTTGAAATAGGATTTAAAAATTAGAAAATTGGTATAATTTTTTTGCTTAATTGGCAAAAGTTAGTTAATTGTAGTATGTAAAGTGGGGGGGAGGGGGATTTTCCATGTTTTTCCTTCTTTTAAAATATATTTCATAATTATTATATTATAATTACAATTTGGCCACAAATTAATATGAGCACTTGATCAAGTTAATCTAAAGGTCCAAAATTGTTCTTTAGGTTATATCGTTAGGGGGTGGTGGTTCCTATACTAATGTTATGTTATATATACTAATGTTATATATATAAATATATATCTGTGTGTGTAGTTATTAATTTGACCAGACATTACGAATTATATTAATACCTTTGAACTTGAATTTTTTATTTTCTCTGAACATTATTAATGCTTGAAACATGTTTCTTTAAAAATATAGTTATTACAAAATAACTAACATAATAATTAATATTTATTACGAATGCTAGTTTTTATTTTAGAAAGCTCGCTAACTTATATACATAGAGGCCATTATCTACTTCATATCACAAATTCTTCAACATAAATTATTGAAATGAATCATTACTCGTCATCATTAAGTGAAAACTTGACAGATATTGCGTTTGATGAATCTCTCTCCATGATTGCCCAAGTGACATTACTTGAGTTTGGTGATACCGGGAGACCATGAACATGGAAAATTTGATTGAGTTTCTTATAATTTTAAGAAGAAAAAACAAGTAAATCTTAGCGGTTCTAATTTGATAGCTACTTTAACCGACAATTAAAGATAATATGATAAAATTACGTTATTTCCATTTTTTCTATAAATATTGCTTCTTCCACATTAAAGACTATTATTATAAAATAATAATTATATTCATTTATGTTTGTGATGTGTTTTAATAAATATATTAAATAATGCGATCATCAAATACTATTACATTTTCAGATTATTATTAAGAGCTAAATGAGATTTATATCCGACACAACAAAGGCATCGGGTGTCGCTACACATTGAGTACATAACATATCCTCCTCCGGGTCTATCATTATAACACCATAGAACACAATCCTTTATTGTGCATTGTCTTGGTACAAAATCATGAATAAAGGATCGCACATCATCACCTAATTAGCACCCAAAACGACATAAATTATTGGTTAATTATTTTGAAAATACATACGAAAGCTATTGGTTATAAATTTAATGTGTTTCCCACATTTACAACAACAGTACACAATCCCCCTTTGGTCCCCTCCTCCCATTTAAAGCAAAACGAATATAAAAGAAATACATTAGAGCAAAGGGTGTATATCAAGCATACCACCAGTATGCTAATATGTAGCCTCGGTACCGAGGGCCACACCACCCTCAAAAAGGTTTGGCAATTGTGTAAAGAAGGAGAGAAGAGGGAGAGACAGATGACAGAAAAGAGAAAATAGGCGAGAAGAAAGAGTAGATAGACGAGAGAGATTATTTTATTTAAATAAAAAATCTTTAAGCGTGTGAAGCATTGTTGGTATATGCATGGTCAAAGCATGCATCAAACATGGAGTACGCGCTTTAATCAAGATACACCCCATGCTTTTAAACATAATATAAATCAATAGAATTATTACCCATTTTCTTGCAAATATCTTCGAGGGGCTCGACAATCCCAAGCATAGAGCTTGTTAGTAATACATAAAAAAAGAGAAAGTAAATAATATTTTTCTCCATTGCAAACTTATGATACACCAAATGCTACGATTTCCTTTAACCTTAAAGTCATGGTATTTATAAACAATTGACGCATTTATGGTTCAAAAAAATTGAATTTTTATTTTGTTTGAGAACAATTAAATGCCTGAAATCTTATCTTTGAACATAATACTTGATTCTATTTATAATAATTAAATGCTTGAACATATATGTGTGTATATACTATCATTGTACCCGCGCAACACGTAATGTGGTCGTGGTGAATATTTTTGCCTTACACCTTGTTCGTTTTTAAAACATGGGTGGTTTTCAAAACATAGCTATTAAACAATATTTTTGCTTTACATGCTGTCTCAAAACATAGTTATTACACAATAACTAATATAATAAATAATATCTATCATCAATGCTAGATATATTTTCGAAAGCACAATAACTTATATAAATACAAGTAATTATATACCTCATATCCCAAATTATTTAACAAAAATTATTGAAATGAATCTATACGCATCATCACTAAGTAAATTCTCGACAGATCTGTTTGATTTAGCTCTCTCGATGATTGCTGAAGAGAAGTTTCTTGAGTTTGCTATTGTCGAGAGACCATCAACACGGAAAACTTGAATGAGTTTCTTAGAATATTAAGAAGAAAAAATGAGTAAATCATAGCAAGCCTAATTTGATAGCTACTTCAACACACAATAAAAGAAAAAATGATAAAAATATATTATTACCATTTTTTCTTAAAATATTATTTCATATACACAAAATACTAATATTAGAAAAACAATATTTGTTTATAATCGATTGGATGTAAATTAAATGTGTTTCCCTCATTTACAACAACAACCCTACAAAATCCCGCTCTTGTGGCACCCCCTTCTCCTATTTAAAACACACTGAATTCAACATAATTACATTAGTGTAGATCAATCATACCATTGGTATGCTGATGTGTAGCCTCGGCACCGAGGGAGATACCACCCCAAAGGTATAGGTACGGGAAAATCTTCAAAAAGGTTTGGCATTTGAGAACAAAAGGAGAAAGGAGGGAGATAAAACTAAGAGAGCACACCCATATATGATTCAAAACCCACTTTAAGTCCGGAAGATGAGGAAATTGCTCAACGTTTAGATACTTTCTTTCCTCAGCCTTCCTCTCCCTATGAGACAAGATGGACTCAACATCACCCTGTACCCCAAATCATAGGAAACCTAAACGAAGGCGTAAGAACTCGTTCTTGTTGGAGTATGCCCACTGACACACGTATGTCGTATCCCTGCCGATGATGTGCGGGTCTATTGGGTCATACACCTAACTTCTACCGAGTTAGCCCTAAGTGAAATAGCTGGTCAAAATGGTCAAATTCAAGTTGACCTAGGCTTCACGACCGTGAAGGATGCTCCACGGGTCGTGAAGCAAGGTGTCCGCATGAGTTCCTACATGGGCCATACGGCTCATGGACCAGAGTGGCTTCACGGTTCCTCACGGGCCGTGAAGGGAATCGTGAAAGGAAAATGCGCCACGGATACCTTCACGACTTAAACTTCGGTGGGTAACTTGTAAATCCGGTAACATTAAGCCTTATGACCTATGTGATGTGTTTTGGTCGGTTTTGAGGTCTATAAAAGGTGCAAGCCTTTGTGGCCTTAGAACCTTTTTGTCCATTTTCACTTAGAGCACACTTAAAGCTTAAAAGAGAGTTCTTGTGAGGGCCTTTTGTGTGTTCTAGAAGTTTGAGGGCTGAAATCAAAGTCTCAACCATAGTGAGTGTGGGATTTGATTGTCTTGCTAGCACAAGGTGAAGTTTTTTGGTGTATAACTTCGGTGGGTAACTTGGAGGCGTTTTCTTCAAGTCATTGTTCATCTTTACATCATCACCTTCACATTCCAGAAGCTAGGAGCGAAGGAGGAAGGTATAACACTTCTTACCTTTGTGTTGTTTTTTGGTTTTGGTTGCATGCAAGTTTTTCAAGTTTAATACCCTATTTGGAGTTCATGTGATCCTTTTGTTTTTAATCCGATTTATTTGCTTCCGTTGCGTTTTGATCTTGTTGTGAACTCCTACATTATCAGAGCCATCTTGATGCCTTGCATGCACCATTTTGGCCTGAAGCTTTTCTTCATGGGTCGTGAAGCCTCCACGACCTCAGTGTGGGGTTGAGGTTGTGAAAGGGTTTTTTGAAATTTTTACGAGTCGTGGGACGCACTGCCTTCACGGGCCATGAGAGGTCGTGAAGGGCAGTGGTCGTGAAGGGTGTCTGGAAATTGTTTTTTTTACCCGTTTTAAAAGAAAAACTTTATAAAAATGATTTGGCCATTTTATGGTTTTTTCCAGTAGTTTATGATGGTCCCGTATATATATTACGGATGAAGCAATGCTATTATGTAATCTTTCTAGTGTGTGTTTGTGTGTGTATTCGGTTAGAGAGAGAGAGCCGAGAGCTTGAGAGTAAAACACAAACACAAGATATATTGAAATGTAAAGCTTACATTGAAATGTGGGGGAAATGCCTTTATATAGCATTTCCCCAACTTTGAGTAATTACATATTGCACCCCTCACTTTAATATTTCTAACAATCTCCCCCTAAGTGAGGTGTGTAATCATTCACAATAAATAAATTCATTAATCTATTCGTATGCCGATTTGTTGCGAATGCCGAATGCCACTTGCCATTTGCGTTTTTCCCTTATGCTATCCAGTGTCGTTCTTATCCTTTCTATAGCACGATAGGCTTGAGCATGTTCTTCATCAGTGTATGCTGCACGATTATTCCATATTTTCTGATGTATCTTATGATGGAGAATTTTCAAAGTGCCGTCTGAATACGCCATGAGTTCATCAAGTCTGATGAAAATCTTTTCGCCTTTTGTATTCTTTGAGACAACCCCTCGATCACCTTTGAAGTTTGTATGACCATCATAGATTACTGTCAATTCTTCAAGCTCTTCAAGATTTGGATGGCTTTGATTAGGCTTAAGAAGATTGACTTTCCGATAGTTGTTTTCAGCTCCGAGCTGAATATCATGTTCCTCAAAATATCCCATAAGATTCCTTATATACCTACTTAACGCAACCCTTCCAAACTCTTCATGAGGCCATTTTCCTCTTTTCTGAGACAGAATGTCAAATATAAAGCTGATGTCTTCAATATTAACAAACCTCAGATCTGCTTCTGTGAGAAAGTATGATAGTTTGTTGCTCTTCTAACATGGAAAATAACATATTTTATGCTAAAGTTGGTTTCGGTATAAACACTGAGGAGTTCAACTATTGGAAATTCTGATTTGATATCTTCTGGTTTGGTTTTGGAATGAGTAAGGATGTGATCATATCTTCTTCTTTGTTTGTCATCCATGTTCCTCAGCTCGGGTGAAATAACCTCTATCAGTTCACTGCTGTATATTTCTGGTATTCTTTCTTCAAGATTTGCAGCATTGACAAAATATGGTTTCCATATAGGTTGTTGGCCAGCACTCCTAGTGAACATGTTACCTGTATCATGTCCTGGATCCCCACGATGCACTAGAGGAGCAGGTGACACTATGAAGCTCCGTGGCAAGGGCCATTCTGATTCTCTTCTGAATTTTTCAGCTGCTTCTGTTTGTCTATTTCTCTCCAAAATATCAACAGCTGATTCTTGAAATTTACCAGAAGGATGAGGGAATTGTTGATGTACTTCAAAGTTTAGTCCACTGAGATCCCTGGACACGTCAAAGGTTGATTTCTTCTTTTTAGGCTTTCTCCTAGAGATTGCTAACCTTTCTTTCCTTCTGAGAGCAAGCTCCCTTTCACTGGGGATATCATCAAATCTGTCAACAATTCTAGGTGAATCTGAGCGTGTAGCAACCTCAACGTATTCATCAATATTTTTGAAGAGTTTTTCCATCTCAGGATCCTCAGCTTCCTCCTCTGGTTGAGCATAACTGCTTTCTCCCATATGCCTTGCAGGTGATGTGTGTATGGACTCATATAAATACTTCATTTCTTCCTCTGAATCCCTAGACCATTCAAACATCTCGGCACGGGACTGCTCGTAAGGTATTTCACCTTCTTCAAGATCAATTGGCCTCTGTTCAGATTGTTGCTGAGGTACGTAAAGTACAATTTGTTTGTCAGCATTTTCCTTTTGTTGTTGTTCATAAACTTCATCGCCCATATGTTGTTGTTGTTTACCCCCAGACCCAGCTGAACTTGTACGTGCAGATAAGTATGAACTGAGTTGGGGAACAGGTACAACTGGTATATTTGCAGCCACAGAGGGAGAAGTCATATATAGTCTTCTTCTTTTCTCCCCCTCGGGTTGATCATCAGGATCTTCATCATCCCGCCTCCTGTTACTTCCCTATGCCTGAGCCTGACAAGTTTGTTCATGTAGTGTCAGCCGGTCAGTAACCTTTGATAGTGAAGTATAGAAACCTCTGGTGATCCCATCTATCTTGTTGTTTACATCTTCATGAAACTCTTGAAAGTTATCCATGGAGATTCCCGATGGACGCTGTTCGTTGTGAAGAGTAGTCAGAAGGTCTTGGTCATGAGCGGATTCTGGCTGTTGTTCCAGAAGTTTGACATACAACAAACTCTTTAGAGCATCAACTGACATAGAAGCAGGATCAGGTTATGGTTGTGGTTCTGGCACAGGAGGCCTAGCAGTATGGAGTGCCTCAATCCTGTTGAGTTGTTGTTGCTGGGACTGGGAGGCTTGTTCTATCCGATCCAACTTTTGATTTGTCGACTGCAGTTGTTGGTGGATTGGTGCCACGGCTTGTTGAATTTGTTGTTGAAGTTCTGCACGTGTAACAATCCCGGAATAACGAAGACTTCTGGTTGAAGTACCAGCCACATAGGCAGTACTACCGACTGGAGCAGCAGGGATGTTGGCTCCAGCAGGATTTCCTTCCAATCCTCGAATGGAACCTTGAAAGGTACCACCTCTGGAAGTTGAGGAGACTTGTTGAGCCAACAAGCTCAGTGCATCGATTGTTACCCTGTTTTGGTCAAGATATGCGGAAATCCGCGGTATGTCAAATCGTGCATCTAAAGGAGTCGAGGACGAGGGAGGCAGTCCTCTTTGTTCAATAGGTCCAACACCCAATTAGGGTTGACCCAGTGTATGAGCTATAACCCTGTGCAATAAATACGGTTCCTGTTGAGAGACACCGTAGTAGCTAGGTGGGGTAGAAACTTACACGGGTAGGATCACCGCGACTTGTTCAATATGAGGCCCAACAGTGTCAGGCCCAACAGTGTCAGGCCCCATCGTGGATGTGGTTTCCCGGATTTCTTGGTGTAGGGGTCCCTCAGCACTCTCTTTTTCTTTTCTCACCTCCTCTCTTTCACTCAAACTCCTAGCTAAACTATCTTCATCATCACCGCTACCAGCACCATACCCCGCATATTGATCAGGTGTAATGAGAGAGTCAGGGGTGACAGAACCAGTTTCAACACAAAGGCTATGAGTTGGAGAAATGACTGGAATGTCATGCTCTGGGGCTATAATAGCCTTGCCAGTGGTAGGAATTTCAGGAGGTTACAAAGAGATGACCAGACCACTAGGTTGTGGAGTGACCTGAGCAGGTTGAATGGGGTATGTCTGGTCAGAAGAAGTAGTATGAGGTTCAGTTAGCTTCATGAATGAGGGTGTGCTTTCTGCTGGTTGTTCGATTGGGTTCTCAGGGGTGCCCATTGAGATATAATAGGTTCAAAGGTAGGGGCACCTCCTGGAAGAGAAGCAGACTCATCATGAGAAGAACTGGATGACTCAGAAACGTCAAGACCAAGTTCAGTAAGAACAGCTTAGGTTCGGGTGATCTGAGAAAGTAATTGAACGATTGCTTGAACGGTGGTGGGATCATATGCATCCCCTCCCTCTCTAGTCTCATCACCTTCACCCGCTTCTGCGCCCCTCTTAACATTTTCTCTCTGCACGTCCCGCTCAGCATCTCCCATAGATGTCTGAGGCCTATTTTCTACTTCCTCACCAGGTGCTACTCCTCCCTGGGCAGGTCTGGCCGGCTCTGGCCCAACCATAGGAGGTATTCCTACACTCTCCCTATAGCTCATAACAATTTCATTATGTTCATAAAGGTCAAGTAGAGATACAGGGAAAGGCCTTGGAATTGGCAGGCTGGCAGGAATGGCAGATTTTATATGCAAGAAAAGTTTAGGATTAATAGAAGGTAAACCTGTCCTCTTAGGAATTTCAGCATTTCGCTCCATCACATGCTGGATGATCATTGGTAGAAAGCGGTGGTAAGGCAGCATGTTTGCATCCTTATGCTTTTGTGAGTTTTTCCTGAGCATAGTAGCTTTGATGTCCTGGAAGAGAAGGAAGGCATAATCCACATGCATATGAGTTGCAGCTGCTACAAAGATTTTGAGTTGATACTCCGTTGGGAATTCGTAGCCTGAATGCTTTGGAGTGAGACATCTTTGAAGCACAGTCAACAGGGAGTTGTATTTCGGGTGTAAGCTGGTCCTCTTGAACTAGTTTTTCCTTACAAGCTCACCAACATAGCCCATAGCCCTCACGGTAGCTAGACAATCTTCCTCAATTGGTATGTCATCAAAAGCAGTGGCAGGTGGCCTACTGTTTGCTCTTGGAAGTCTGAAGATGCTTCTTAGGCGACTGACAGTAATTTCAACAGTGTACTCATCAACCTCAGCATATATGACCTCTTGGTCCCTGTCATTGGTGCGGACCTCACATGTTTTCCAGAATTGTTGGACATAGAGTTCAGGGACATGTGTGCCAGTGATGGCAGGGTTATAGGTTAGAAGGTAGTTCAAAGGGTGGATTTTCAGAATCTCAGTGATGATTGGGTAGTTAGGATTTCTAAGTTTGGTGAGGTCAGTGTAATGGTTGTTCTCATGGGATTTAGAATTTAAGAACTCTGCTTGAGGCATGATCTCCTCTGGGTCAACAATAGCTTGTGCCATCTTATCTGTACAGATAGGTAAAACAGATAAGTCACAATGAAGGATATATGTAAGTTGACCTGACTTAGCTTTGAAAATGATTGGAAATGTGGTCAAAGTTAAGTGAGAGAGTCAAGATTTGACTGACATTTGACCAAACGTATAAAGTTGGAAAAAATTTGCTAACACCCTAAGTCTGAAAATTCCATTGTGTACACGATGATTTTAAGCATAAAAATGTTATTTTGAGTATCTTATTATATTCATTGGACAGGAATAAACAACTTTGCAGTACTGAATCATGCTCCAAAAATCATCCTAACACCACTTTCTAGGCCATACTTGAAGTGTATAGTGAAAACTCATACACCTTAAGAACACGAAGAACACTGTTTGAGATTTTTGAAATATTTTTGCATCCAAGTGTCCCGCATATGTTCAAACAAGCCATCGCAGACATGAATAGATCAAACAAGTTAGTTTCATGTCTCAAAAGTTCAACCAAAGTCTCGATATGCCTTATCGCATTCGGAGGTTCAAGGTCCAAAAATCACCTTTTTAACTCAAAATTTTCAAAATGTAAACCATACAAGTTGTTACCTTTGTGATTAGGGGTATTTTGATGTAAAAAGAGTAAATTTTGGCAGAGTAACGAGATGTTTTTCGAAATCAAGAAACCAAATCGAGAGAGTTTGTGATTTTTAAGTGTTTGAACTTGTGAAGTGACCGATGGGGAAGATGGGACGGTTATATAGTGAAAAGACACGTGTCTTGTCGTGATTGGGTGAGTAAATGGTGAAAACATACGGCTGATAGGTAAAAGAATGCGGCTGATAGAAATTTTCAATCGCATGCGATTCACACTTTGGTGTGTTAATCGCATGCGATTCCGCTCAGGTGTTAGGTCCAGTTCTATCAACCCATCCGAATAGCATGCGATTCTCCCCTTTTCTTCTTCAATCGCATGCGATTGGTTGTTCAGTTTGAGACATGCGATTGATACTTGGATTCTCCCTTCTTCTTCAATCGCATGCGATTGATTGTTCAGTTTGAGACATGCGATTGATACTTGGTCATGATAGTTAATATATCGCATGCGATTGAGGGATAGGTAACAAGTGTTGTAATCCCATGCGATTGGAGGCCTATGCGATTGTACCAAGAGAAAATTGTGTTGTGATTCCATGCGATTGATGCATCGAATTCGATTGTTTGTGATCAAACTTCAACACTTAGAGATTTTCTGAAAAATTCAAAGTATCTGAAATTTTGATTTGAAAAATTATATATTCCAAGATACTTTGATTTGAGTTGTTTATTTTGACACACTCCCCCTAGACTGTTGCATATGTTTTTAAAAATTGGGAATTGTGTCAGTTGTAAACTTCTCCCCCTACACATGTGCAGTATTTGTATGATTTTTCTCCCCTACACATATGAAACATGTGTAGCACCAGAAAGGCACTCCCCCTTGAATATTGCATCATGAAGCTGCACAAAGAACAAATAGTGTAACACCTACTCAAAAAAAGAATGGAAAAATGGAGCAACAGTATGTTATATTTTCAAGTTGAGCATGCCTAACTTGGATACCAACTCAGTGAAGCTACTTTCATCTAATGGTTGGTAAACAAGTCAGCGAGCTGTTTTTCAGTAGGAACATACTGGAGCTCAATAAGACCTTCTCTACGTTATCTTTGATGAAGTGATAACGGATATCAATGTGTTTGGTTTTAGAGTGATGTACCGAATTGCAGGAGATGGCGATGGCAGACTGAGAGTCGCATAAAAGATGAATTTTGTCGTACCTGAGGCCAAAATCTGATAATTGGGTACGTATCCATAAACTTTGTGAACAGCACATTGCAGCAGCAACATACTCAGCTTCTGCTGTAGAAGTGGATACGCAATTCTGCTTCTTTGAGGCCCAGCAAACTAAACGATCTCCCAGAAAGTGTGCACTGTCAGAGGTGCTTTTCCTATCAATCTTGCATCCGGCATAGTCAGCATCTGAGTAAGCATGGAGATCTAGATTTGAATCTTTGGGATACCACAGACCTAGATCCATAGAACCTTTAAGATACCTGAATATCCTCTTGACTGCCAGAAGATGTGACGCCTTTAGATTCGCCTGGAATCTGGCACAGAGATAGGTAGAGAACATGATATCCGGACGACTTGCAGTTATATACAGTAACGATCCAATCATCCCACGGTAAGTTTTCAGATCTACCGTAGAACCGTCAAGATCTACTTATAGTTGTGCCTTAGCAGCCATGGGTGTGGATATGGGTGTGTAGTTAATCATATCATACTTCGTAAGAAGATCTTTGATGTACTTGGATTGGCAAATAAAGCTGCCATGACTCAACTGCTCTGGAGTCCGAGAAAGAAAGACATCTCCCCCATCATACTCATTTGAAATCTGTTTGCCATGATCTTAGAAAACTAGTCACTGTATTTTGGATTTGTAGATCCAAAAATGATATCGTCCACATATATCTGAACCAAAATATTTTCCCGACCTTTGGTCTTTGTGAACAGAGTGGTATCCGTCTTTCCTTTGGAGTAGCCTTCACCAATCAAATATTCAGATAAGACGTCGTACCATGCACGAGGAGCTTACTTTAACCCATACAAGGCCTTATCTAAGATATAGACATGATTTGGATGTTTTGAATTGATGAATCCCTCAGGTTGTGAGACATAGACTTCTTCTTTAAGTACCCCATTAAGAAAAGCTATATGCACGTCCATTAGAAAGACACAGAAGCTGCGGGAGGCTGCATATGCAAGGAATAGCCATATAGCTTCAATACGAGCAACAGGGGAAAAAGTTTCATCATAGTCAATGCCCTCCTGTTGATTGTAGCCTTTCGCAACCAACCTAGCTTTGTTACGAATAACCACTCCATCCGAATCCCTTTTGTTCTTGTAAACCCATTTAGTTCCTACAACAGATTTGCCATATGGGAGGGGAACTAATCGCCAGACTTTGAGACGATCAAATTGGTGTAATTCTTCCTACATGGCAATTACCCAATCTGGATCATCTAATGCTGCACAAGTCTTGATGGGTTCAATGATGTGTAAGAAACCCGAGAATTGGCATTCGTTTGTTGTTGCGGATCTTGTTTGAATGCCAACTGAAGGATCTCCGATGATGTTCTCTTCAGAGTGATGTCTGGTCCACTTAATTTCATGTGAAGCGGAAGATGAAGGAATGAGATATTGTATGTGTCGTGCTTCTTCTTCATCTTCAGGAGAGAAATGTGGGTCTGAATCAAACACAGGAGGACTCTCCGGGTCAGGAATCTGAGAAGTCACAGGGGACAAGTGACAGAAACAGAAGAAGAATCCTCAGCATAGAGATCAGCAAAAGGATTCATTTCAGTAACCGTAGGAGCCGTTATAGTAACACTTGTTTGTATGCCTGTGTTATCCCTGTTGTCAGTTAAAACAGCAGAGGATTCAGATCTTAAGAAATCAAACATAAAGTTAAGATTAGTATTTGAACTGGAGGGATTGTTTGATTCTTGATTTTGAAGCGCCGGTCCTAAACAGGTATGTTAAGAAGCGTTTATTGTTGATTTAGGTGGAAAATTTGTAACATTCAATGCATCATCAAATGTTACGTTGATACTTTCAACAATGCTCTTTGTGCATTTGTCAAAAACTCTGTAGGCTTTGGATTTAGTGGAATAACCTAATAAAATAGCTTCATCAGCTATAGGAGCAAACTTTCCTAGATTATCCTTGTCATTTAGAACAAATCACCTATTACCAAAGACATGAAAGTATTTGATATTAGGCACTATGCCATTTGCCAGTTCATAGGGAGTTTTAATAAAACGTTTATTAATGAAAGAGCGATTATGCGTATAGCAGACAGTGTTGATGGCTTCAGCCCAGAAGGAAGGTGGGAGCCCAGAGTATGCTGCAAAGTGTATGCTGCAGAGAACTGATGGTTGATCCCAACTAGGTCACAAAAGCTTTTCAGAGCGTATCTAGAGTAGTCATCCACCATGACTAGAATATACTTCTTCCCACTTTGGGACTGGATTCTAATAGGACCATAGAGATCCATGTGCAGGAGTTCCAAAGGCTTCGTAGTGCTAAATAATTTTTTAGATTTATGTGAAGCCTTCTTCATCTTTCCTTTTTCACAGTCTGCGCACAGATGATCCTTCTTGAACTTTAACTTGGGAATGCCTCTCACCAAGTCACCCGTGACTAGTTTGTTTATATTTTGAAAGTTTGGGTGAGAGAGTTTTTTGTGCCATTGCCAAGTAAGATCCATAGATGCTTTGGATAGTAGACACACAGATGTAGGAGAGTCATACTTTTCCAAATCAATGGAATATAGGTTAGATTTTTTTGAACCTGCCAGCAACTCATCTCCATTTTCAGTTAAAACGGAACATTTGTTCTTCTTGAACACTAACTCTAGGTCTTTGTTACAGAACTGTCCAATGCTGAACAAATTATGACCCAATCATTCAACATAGGAGACTTTCTTGATCTTGATGTGCTTCTTCTCGATGTGTCCGTACCCCATTATTGGTGCAACATTGTCGTTCCTAAAACGTACATTCCCGGAGTACTTAGGAACATAATTCTTTAGAAGAATTTTGTTGCCAGTCATATGTTTGGTACAGCCGGAGGCAAGGTACCACAAGTGAGGCACCTGCAAAAAAAGAATAGATCACGTTTAGGTCCCCATATCTGAATTGGTCCTTGATTATTAGTCCCTAGAAGTGACTGAGTAGTGATGGTGTCTGCTTGTGGTGGTGAAACTTCTACTGATCTATTCTTGAGTACCCATGTGGGTTTAATCTGTTGTCGTGAAGGAATAGATTTGGAAGAAATTGACTGAGAAGAAAGTTTCTTTACCACTTTTTGTTTGACAGTTGATGGAATCGGAGGTTTTGGATTCGGTAGAGTTACGGAAGCGTTATGTTTACGAATCCATGGTGGCAAGGAATTCTTAAGAATTCTCTGTAGCCTCGGTGCATCAACTTTCTTTTGCTGAACTGGAGCAGTGCGATTAGTAGGTTTTGCTACTCGTTGAATGGATGATGGCTTGGGTTTAGAAGATTTGGAGATTTTGGAAGGGGAATTGCGAGAACGCTTTTGAGAATGCAAGTGTTTTTCCTGTGCAATCCAAGGCCTTTTAAATGCTTCATAGCCCTGCCATCTGTAGACTTCCAGTTCCTTGATCGTCAGTAGTCGCCTTGATTTGTGCAAACGTTTGAGTGCATGTGACTGACGAGTTGTGATCCATTGATTAATGACAATTCCTTTTGAGGTTATAAATGGAACACAGACTTGGTTAGCATAAAAGTCTGCCTAGTCCTCACATGGTTTAATTACAATTTGTTTTTGCAATTGATCATATTCACAGTTAAATTCACAATGACCATGGAGGCAACCATCACTAATACAAAACATGGAAGTAGCAATATTATCTTGCAAACTTGAATGATTACAGACTGAATCAAACATCAAAATTTGTTCACATGATTGACTAAAGTTTGAACATTTCCTATTGGACCTAGGAATGACTCTCTTCCAGTTTGTGCTTATTTTACGCTCCACACTCCCAAGCTTCTTCACATCTGCAGCAGAATGTAAAATGTTAGAATTGAGTCGTGGTCGACTAGCAGCTGCTTTTGAGGATTCAGGTATGTTGATGATCTTACGAGAAATGTGAATAGGAGTGGAAGTGGAGGTCTGTTTTGGTGTGAAAATCTGTTTCAGTTTTAAATTTACCACAGAAGAATTATTAACATATTTTACATTAGGTTTGACATTTTCAGAAGATGAAGACGCATGTTTGGAATCTTCGATTCGTTCATCAACTGCTGATCCATATGGAGAGAAGGTAAATGGAGCAGGTGGTTCCAATGCAGTTTTGACCTCTTTGATTCGTTCAAGCAATTCGAAATTTTCTTTGCACAAGTCGTCAATGATCTTTCCATCAAGATTGAATACTGTTTGGAGACGCTTATGGAGGATGGCATTGTCTTGAACTAGTGAAGAGAGTTCAGATGTAGTTTCTGATTGGAAGTCTTTGGTAAGGTCACCTTGAACTAGATGAGTGAAGCAAAACTCTTGTAAGGTTTGAAACTTTTGCTGTAATTCCTTGTGGGGAATGTATAGATATTGAGGTTTTGGCGCTTTAGGGGTGTAGAGTTCCTCATCTGTATAAACTGGTGTGTTCACAGCAGAGTTAGATATTGGGATGAGGTGAGTGAAGTATCATTGAGATCAGAATAATTGAAGGGAGTTTCAGTTTTCAGATGTAGGTTCGTTTGATGTCTTCTTCAAGTCGTTCTTCCTCTTGACCAACAAATACCATTCGTTGAGTTAGTCCTTCGCCAAAGAGATTTGAATTGTATAGTTGCTTGGCGGATACTTTACTCAGGACCTTTGGGTTTTCGAAACCAAGTCTATCGAATGTCCATCTTGAAAAAGGTCGTTCTTTTTGTTTGTATAAAAAGATGGTTTGTTCATTTTGCCCCCTTTTAATGAGAAGGTCTTCCAATTCTTTTATTTTTAGACAAAGAAGTTGTTGAGCAATTTTAAGAATTTCAGAATCCTTTTCCGCCAACATGTTTAGCTTTAAGATCATGTATGATGTTATTTATTGTATTGGTTAATTCAAGAAATTTAGATTCCTTCACAGCTAGTTGAACTTTTGATTCATCTATGTTTTTCTCCAACTGTTCAATAAGAGTTTGTGCTTCTTTGTCTTGTGTTTGGATGACCTCTTTTAACACTTGATTTTTCTTTGTCAGTTTAGTCATTTTTAATTCTAGCTTTTTCATGCGGTTTAAGATGGTTTGGATATGTTCAAAGTTAAAACCCATGTCAGAATAAAAAATAGAGGGTACCTTTCCACTGTCAACGATCTCCTCCTCAGCATCGGAGAGATCACCATCATCTTCATTTCTACCACTTGCTTCACCGTTGGCCATGAAGCAGAATTGAGCATGATATTCACCATCTGGGTCGCTCTCAGAGTCTGTGTCCTCTAGAAACTGATCTTCCTCAACCATAAGTGCATTTCCAGCCTGTTTTTCCTTTGATAGGCGGTACTTTTGTCTGTAGTATTCAGCATCTTTGACCTTCTTCTGAGGACAGTTCCTGATCATGTGTCCAGATCTCCCGCAGTTGTAGCATTTGAGATCATTCTTCTTCTCCTCCTTCCTCTCCTCTCTTGGAAACCTAGGCTTGTCAACAGAAGCAAACCTTTCAGGTCTTCTAGATCCGGAAGTGAACCGTTGTCTGTTGTTAGTTTTGTTGAACCGGTTCTTGAAATTGTTGCTGGCTACTGTGAGTTCTTGAAATGCAGCTTCTACCAAGTTATCATCATCATCATCATGGTCAGATTCACTGAGCATCACATGTTTGAGTTTGGCAGATCTTGATGAAGATTCTCTAGGGGTCCTGTCAGCTACAATCAAGGCAAGAGGGTTAGCAACTGGTTGTTTCAGGTGAGACTGCAAGATTTCGTCTTGATACTGATTGAGGTCTTCAAAGATGTTGTGGAAGGTGACAGATGTAAGATGTTTGTTGATCTGTTTGTACATCTTAGCATAATCCTTCCACTCAGGACCTAATGAATTCAGAAAAACACAATTCAAATCAAGTTCAGTTCTTACAATTTGGTTAGACCTCATCTCATTCTGTAATTTGCAGTATCTGCCATATGTTTCGGATAGAAGCTCATTTTCACGGGCTTTGAAATCATGGTAAATGTTGACCAGTTGAGTACGTTTGATGTACTCTCCCTGCTAAGTGCCTTGAAGTTGTTTTTTTATTTCATCCCAGATTTCTTTAGCAGTACCCAAGCTGTCTATCTTCAGATAGATCTCAGATGAGAGACCTTGTTTCAGGTAGTATTTGGCCAGTCTCTCAGCATTCTTTGTCTCCTTCTCAGTAGCGGTCAGCTCATCATTGGTCTTTTCCCTTTCATGTCTGAGAATGGGGTGATTGTTGGTTGGGTCAGCTTCAACAGTCTTCGTGAACTTGGTGTTTCCTTTGTGGGCGTGTTCTATCATCTTATCCCCGAAGAGTTCGTTGTCCTCGAGGAAGTCCATGAACCTTCCTTTCCAGACATTATAATCCCCCCGAAACAAAACATGAGGTTTTGTGTCAGTGCCAATGGACATCATCTCATTTGTACTCCACAGGATTAGAGATATTTGAAAGAGATGATCGTTTACTTGTAAGATTGTTTGATTGTTCGAAAGATTTCTCTAAAGTAAAGAGTATGATTCTTTTCAAGCTTGATTTTAGAAATGACTTGAGAGTTTGATTAAAGAACTATGTCTTTTGAATTTCAATTTTGAATTAGATCTTACAAAGATTAAATTCACCTTTGAACTAAATAGACTTGAGGTAATGTAATTCACCTTTGAATTAAATTTGATTTAAATTAAATTCAATTATGAATTAGATTGTTTGATTAAGTCCAAATGTCAATCACTTGTCCAAGTCTTAGGAATGTCACTGTTTGAGATTTGTCTTATCGAATGTGTATTGATCCAATAGAGTGCGATTGATTGTGTAAATTCCTTGAAAACAAACGGGCAGAGTAAGGACTTAGTATTGATTAATAAAGTAACCAATCGAATGCGATTCAATCCTGTTGCATTAAACACTTAGGAAATAAAATAGTTAGTTCTAACAATCAAATGCGATTGCCAAAAGAGTGAGTAGTCTGAATAGCACAGAAATGGGTCAAGTGTTGATCGCATGTGAATCAATATGTAACTTAGAAAATTCTCAATCGCGTGCGAATCAATAAGTTGAACCTAGAAAGCCTTTCGATCGCGCGCGATTAAAGAGTTGGAGCCGGCTGATAGGAGTGTCCGTGTACATCGCATGCGATTGCCTTAATGAGCCGGCCGATAGAATATCAACACTTGAAAGTTACTTGTGATACTCTATAGGCCGCACAAACCAATCGCGTGTGATTGGGGATCCGGCTTATAGAGTATGTTGTGTCCTTTTCAAATCAGATTGCCATACCCTGAATAGTGTCTAACCACTTGTACTAGATTGGTATGGCTTGTACTTGAGTTGCCTTGACTTACACTTAAACATGGAAGAATTAATAATTATTTTAAATAAAAAACAGAATTCTTCTTCTTCAAGTCTACATTTATGTCTCAAGAACACCATAAATGTATGATTTCCAGAAAATTTAATGCTACAAAATCAAGTATTTAATGAACTTTTAGACTTTTTCCTTTAAAGATACTACTCGGTTTTGAAATGTGATTCATGAAAGCTTTATACAACAATAGTATACTTCAAAAACAGCTCCGAAAAATGATGAAAACAATATATTTTTATACCTTGAGTGTGTTCGAACTTTCGGAGGTGTTTGAACTTGTAACCTTCTTGAATAATCTTGTTGTTGTAAGCTTTGTTAGACCCGAGTGCTTGTTCTTCACTTTGAACTTGGATTTTTCGAAATCTTCTTTAATGTTTTCGAACAATCAAGAGCCAAAAACAAGTTTGGCTCTGATACCAATTGATGGTCCCGTATATATATTACGGATGAAGCAATGCTATTATGTAATCTTTCTAGTGTGTGTTTGTGTGTGTATTCGGTTAGAGAGAGAGAGCTGAGAGCTTGAGAGTAAAACACAAACACAAGATATGTTGAAATGCAAAGCTTACATTGAAATGTGGGGGAAATGCCTTTATATAGCATTTCCCTAACTTTGAGTAATTACATATTACACCCATCACTTTAATATTTCAAACAGTTTAGATTGGTCTTTTGACCATTTTGAAAACCCCATAATATCCTAACTCGCATATTTATATGTATCGGGCGGTTTTGGCATGATAACGTGCATGTCCATATGCTTATGTTGTGTATGTATGAATATGGTTTTTCAAAGTGTTTGGAATTCCTAATGCATACGTACAAAATTTATTCACTCATGCCTTAAGTGTTTTAGGTAGCTTTGGAATAAATCTAGTTGGGATATTTTACACGGTTTGGTGTAGCACACCGTGTTGTTTGTTGTTTGTTGTGGTTTATTGTAAATCCGGTAACATTGAGTCTTATAACCTATGTGATGTGTTTTGGTCGGTTTTGAGGTCTATAAAAGGTGTAAGCCTTTGTGGCCTTAGAACCTTTTTGTCCATTTTCACTTAGAGCACACTTAAAGCTTAAAAGAGAGTTCTTGTGAGGGCCTTTTGTGTGTTCTAGAAGTTTGAGGGCTGAAATCAAAGTCTCAACCATAGTGAGTGTGGGATTTGATTGTCTTGCTAGCACAAGGTGAAGTTTTTTGGTGTATAACTTCGGTGGGTAACTTGGAGGCGTTTTCTTCAAGTCATTGTTCATCTTTACATCATCACCTTCACATTCCAGAAGCTAGGAGCTAAGGAGGAAGGTATAACACTTCTTACCTTTGTGTTGTTGTTTGCTTTTGGTTGAATGCAAGTTTTTCAAGTTTAATACCCTATATGGAGTTCATGGGATCCTTTTGTTTTTAATCCGATTTATTTGCTTCCGTTGCGTTTTGATCTTGCTGTGAACTCCTATATTGGTATCAGAGCCATCTTGATGCCTTGCATGCACCATTTTGGCCTGAAAATCATTTTTATGCAAAATGGACATTCTATCCAGCAGGTCTTCACGAGCCGTGAAGCTTTTTTTCACGGGTCGTGAAGCCTCCACGACCTCAGTGTGGGGTTGAGGTTGTGAAAGGGTTTTTTGAAATTTTTACGAGTCGTGGGACGCACTGCCTTCACGGGCCGTGAGAGGTCTTGAAGGGCAGTGGTCGTGAAGGGCGTCTGGAAATTGTTTTTTGACCCGTTTTAAAAGAAAAACTTTATAAAAATGATTTGGCCATTTTCTGGTTTTTTCCAGTAGGTTAGATTGGTCTTTTGACCATTTTGAAAACCCCATAATATCCTAACTCGCATATTTATATGTATCAGGCGGTTTTGGCATGATAACGTGCACGTGCATATACTTATGTTGTGTATGTATGAATATGGTTTTTCAAAGTGTTTGGAATTCCTAATGCATACGTACATGATTTATTCACTCATGCCTTAAGTGTTTTAGGTAGCTTTGGAACAAATCTAGTTGGGATATTTTACACGGTTTGGTGTGGCACACCGTGTTGTTTGTTATTTGTTGTGGTTGTTTGTAAATCCGGTAACATTGAGCCTTATGACCTATGTGATATGTTTTGGTTGGTTGTAAGTATTTATTCATTCATTTGGTGGTTTGTACCACATTTGGTTTGTAATTATTTATCTATTGTTTTATTGAATGTATGTTATTCGCCCTGCGTGGCAAGAAACATTATTTCCTTATATGCCTTGTACGATGATGGTTTTGATTTTGAATTTATAAATGGTTCTATTTTATGTTATAAGAATGGTTCCTTATGTTTCAAAGCATTTCCATGTCATGGCATATATGAAACAAGCGTAAGCTTGAGAAACAATAGATCAATCATGAATGTTGATTCGGGATCCAAAAGTGTTTTGGATAAAATGTCTCTTTGGCATGGTCGGTTAGGCCACATAAACAAGAAACGCATCGCCAAGCTCCAAGCAGATGGGATCTTGGAATCATTTGACCACGGGTCTAATGAAGTATGCGAATCTTGTGTATTGGGCAAGATGACCAAAGCACCATTCACGGGTGAATGTGAGAGGGCAATAGACTTGTTAGAAATCGTTCACACTGATGTAGTTTAAGCATGCCACTAGATATCACTCCCGCTACTTCGTTACCTTTATCAAAACGAAGTGGAAAATCAACTTGGGAAAAGGATTAAGATGATTAGATCCGATAGGGGTGGAGAGTATCTTAGTTCCGAATTCCAAGACCATCTTAGAGATTATAGGATTGTCTCGCAATTAAACCCTCCTAGGACGCCTCAATTAAATGGTGTCGCCGAGAGGAGGAACCGAACATTGTTGGAGCTAGGAGCTAGGAGCTAAGGAGGAAGGTATAACACTTCTTACCTTTGTGTTGTTGTTGGTTTTTGGTTGCATGCAAGTTTTTTAAGTGTAATACCCTATATGGAGTTCATGGGATCCTTTTGTTTTTAATCCGATTTATTTGCTTCCGTTGCGTTTTGATCTTGCTATGAACTCCTACAGTTTTGCTACAGCAAATGAGTGTCAATTTTTTAGTTTCCTAGGCATCATTGAACCCGCTAAGGTCTCCGACACAATTCAAGATCCGGATTGGGTAATAGCTATGCAGGAAGAGCTTAACCAATTCGATAGATTTAAGGTTTGGATATTAGTACCGTTACCTCATGACAATCAGTTGTAGGTACTAATTAGATTTTTATGAACAAAAGAGATTCCGATGGTATAGTGGTGCGAAATAAAGCTCGGCTGGTTGCCAAGGGTTACAACCAATTGGAAGACATAGAAAAGCTTTAAGGTTTTCGAGATGGATGTGAAGACTGTCTTTTATACTTAAAAGGAAGTCTACGTATCCCAGCCTGATGGTTTTGTAAACCCTAAGAACCCACATCATGTTTACGTTGTCGACATAACATTGTATGGTCTGAAACAAGCCCCGAGAGCTTGGTATGACAATTTGTTACAATAGCTGTTAAATGACGGCTACACAAAAGGAAAAACCAACACCACTCTTATTACGAAAGCCAAAGGGAAAGATTAGTTCTCGTTCAGATCTATGTGGATGATATAATTTTTGGATCTAGTAACCCTAAATACAGCAATGAGTTTGCCAATACTATGGCAAACAGATTCCACATGATGAGTTATACCAATCTTCTAGTTTTTTAATCTCTAACAAACAAGATCACTCTTCCCGTATTTTTCTAAATTTTTTTTTAAAATGAAATTTTTTTTTGCATTTTGGACAGCATGTAGTGTTGTGTACGGATTTTGCATTTTGTGTTTGAATGTGTAATTTTGTATTTTGGGCGGCATTTTCAATGAATCATGTTGGATTTGTATTTTACATTTTCATAATTTTTGCATTTTGGAAGTATCTAGATGACCTGCATGTTTATATTTTGCATTTTTTGGATTTTTGCATTTTGCATTTAGGTTATACGGATTTTGCATTTTGGGTTTTAATGTGTAATTTTGCATTTTTGGACTGCATTTTTCATTGAATAATTTTTGGGTTTACATTTTACATTTCATAATTTTGCATTTTGGAAACATCTGGATGACCTGCATGTTCATATTTTGCAAATTTTGATTTTTTGCATTTTGTATGTAAAATGAACCCCGCTCAAAATGCAAAATTTGCATTTCAACAAATAAGTTTAAGAATTATATCAAGCCCGGTCTTGTTTGAAAGAGGACGAAAAACTGAATCTAATGATATAATTTTTTTTTAAATTCTTAAAAACGAACGAGTTATGATCATTAAAAATAAATGGGTTTTTTTTTTTAAATATCCACGTCGCTGAGTTTTTTTCTTTTTTTTAATTTTCCATTTTTGCCCCTAAACAATGTGCCACGTGCCATCACCAGGGGGTTCGGGGTTCGGGGTTCGGGGTTCTTTAGGTTCTATGTTTAAGGAAAGCTCTTTATATAACCTTATATATATATATATATATATATATATATATATATATATATATATATATATATATATATCTCACATAAACATTCAACTTGAATCTGGTGATGACACATGGCATTATGACTTGGGGCAAAAATAGAAAATATAATCTAAAAAAACTCCACATGCCACCCTTCCACGAAAACATTTAAAAAAAACTACTTAATATTTAAATGGTCATAACTTATTTATTTTTTAAAAAATTAGCTAAAAAGTTATAGCATTACATTCAGTTTTTCGTCTTCTTTATAACAAAACTAGGCTAGATATATTTTTGAATTTTTTTTAAAATGCAGATTTCTCGAAATTACAAAAAAAATTGGTTATATGAACATGCACATATATGAACATACGCGAAAATCAAAAACGTTTGGTTATATGAACATGTAGATATATGAAAATGCATATATATGAACACATACGTACATGAATATGGAGATATATGAAAATGCAAAAATATAAACACAAATATATGTGTACATATTTGTAATTTCAAATCTGTATTTTCAACTTTACATATTTGTAATTTCAAATGTGTATATTCATCTATACATATTTGTAATTTCAAATCTGCGTTTTCAATATATGCATTTTCATCTAGGTTGCATTAAAAATATATTAGATAAATATGGGAAGAGTGATCTTGAAAGAGGATTTAAAAATTAGAAAGTTGGTATATTTTTTTTGCTTAATTGGCAAAACTTAATTAGTTGTAGTATGTAAAGTGGGGGGGGGGGGGGATTTTCCATATTTTCCCTTCTTTTAAAATATATTTCATAATTATTATATTATAATTACAATTTGCCCACAAATTAATATGAGGGTTTGACCAAGTTAATCTAAAGGCCCAAAATTGTTCTTTAGGTTATATCGTTAGGGGGTGGTGGATCCTGTTGTAGTATGTCCGCTGACTCACGTATGCCATATAGATCACTAACGATAATGTAAGGGCCGATTGGGTCACACACCGGGGACCTATCTCGATATCCTAAAAGATGGAGGGACCAATGGTGTCAAAATGGAAAAGTGGTGATGCATGCCGCATTAGCGGCGTTAACCTTTTAGAGTTAGCGGCGTTACACACTAAAAGTTAGCGGCGCTACCGTCTGTCAGATTGCATGCAATGATTGGATTTTCCACCTCCTTTCTCACCCAATGCATCGGCTTTCTTGAACAGATCTCTAGGCCGGCCAAAGGCATATGAAGGGGCATTTTTTCTTTATAAAAGAGCATGCTTTGTCATTTGTTACATCTTTTGCCAAAATATACATACAATACACTTAGTTAAGCTCTCTTATAGTGTTCTTTGTGTGTATCCTTCAAGAGGTCCGAGTTCCACGAGACAAAGGTTGTTCTTGTGAAGAGTCCAAGGCTTTGAAGGTCTTACAAGCTTGCTAGTACAAGGAGGAAGGACAAACCCGGGGTGGACTTCGATAGAGGGAGCTTTTGTGGGCTTCTAGTCATCACCACCTTCATATACAAATTTCTGGAGCTTAGGAGAGAGTATAATCTTCTTTCCTTCTTCCTTTTCATGTTGCATTAGTTAGCTATAGAGCTTGGTCCATGATTTGGGGTTTTATGCTTTAAATACTTCTACTTTTTGCTTTGCATGTTGTTCTTGGTGCTTCCGCTGTGTACATAGAACCCCAACAGTTCCTATACTAATGTTATGTTAAATATACTAATGTTATATATATATATACATATATATATATACATATATATATATATACATATATATATCTGTGTGTGTAGTTATTAATTTGACCAGACATTACGAATTATATTAATACCTTTGAACTTGAATTTTTTATTTTCTTTGAACATTATTAATGCTTAAAACATGTTTGTTTAAAAATATAGTTATTACAAAATAACTAACATAATAACTAATATTAATTACGAATGCTAGTTTTTATTTTAGAAAACTCGCTAACTTATATACATAGAGGCCATTGTCTACTTCATATCACAAATTCTTCAACATAAATTATTGAAATGAATCATTACTCATCATCATTAAGTGAAAACTTGACACATATTGCGTTTGATGAATCTCTCTCGATGATTGCCCAAGTGACATTTCTTGAGTTTGGTGATACCGGGAGACCATGAACATGGAAAATTTGATTGAGTTTCTTAGAATTTTAAGAAGAAAAAACAAGTAAATCTTAGTGGTTCTAATTTGATAGCTACTTTAACCGACAATTAAAGATAATATGATAAAATTACGTTATTTCCATTTTTTTCTATAAATATTGCTTCTTCCACATTAAAGACTAATATTATAAAATAATTATATTCATTTATGTTGGTGATGTGTTTTAATAAATATATTAAATAATGCGATCATCAAATACTATTACATTTTCATATTATTATTAAGAGCTAAATGGGATTTATATCCGACACAACAAAGGCATCGGGTGTCGCTACACATTGAGTACATTACATATCCTCCTCCGGGTCTATCATTATAACACCAGAGAACACAATCATTTATTGTGCATTGTCTTGTTGCAAAATCATGAATAAAGGATCGCACATCATCACCTGATTAGCAACCAAAACGACATAAATTATTGATTAATTATTTTGAAAATACATACGAAAGATATTGGTTATAAATTTAATGTGTTTTCCACATTTACAACAACTAAACACAATCCCCCTTGGGCCCCCTCATCCCATTTAAAGCAAACTGAATTCAAAAGAAATACATTAGAGCAAAGGGTGTATATCAAGCATACCACCAGTATGCTAATATGTAGCCTCGGTACTGAGGGCCACACCACCCTCTAAGGTATAGGTACCGAGAATTTTCAAAAAGGTTTGGCAATTGTGTAAAGAAGGAGAGAAGAGGGAGAGCCAGATGACAGAGAAGAGAAAATAGACGAGAAGGAGTAGATAGAGGAGAGAGATTATTTTATTTAAATAAAAAATCTTTATGCGTGTGAAGCATAGTTGGCATATGCATGGTCTAAGCATGCATCAAACATTGAGTACGCGCTTTAATCAAGATACACCCCATGCTCTTAAACATAATATAAATCAATAGAATTATTACCCATTTTCTTGAAAATATCTTGGAGGGACTCGGCAATCCCAGACATTTCCTTTTAACTTAAAGACATGGTATTTATAAACAATTAAAGCATTTATGGTTCAAAAAAATTGAAAATTTTATTTTGTTTGAGAACAATTAAATGCCTAAAATCTTATCTTTGAACATAATGCTTGAACATATATGTGTGTGTATACTATCATTGTACCCGCGCAACACGGAATGTGGTCATGGTGAATATTTTTGCTTTACAACTTGTTCGTTTTTAAAACTTGGGTGGTTTTCAAAACATAGCTATTAAACAATATTTTTTCTTTACATGATGTCTCAAAACATAGTTATTACACAATAACTAATATAATAAATAATATCTATCATCAATGCTAGATATATTTTCGAAAGCACAATAACTTATATAAATACAAGTAATTATATACCTCATATCCCAAATTATTTAACAAAAATTATTGAAATGAATCTATACGCTTCATCACTAAGTAAAGTCTCGACAGATCTGTTTGATGTAGCTCTCTCAATGATTGCTGAAGAGAAGTTTCTTGAGTTTGGTGGTGTCGGGAGACTGTAAATTCATAAATTGTATAGAAATAGGAGTTTCTATGTAATATACTCATGGAGTATATATAGAGATATGGCTATTGTAATAGCTAAGGTTTTTCACACAACGAAATAAAGAACTATGTGTTTTCATGGTGTTTTTACACATTCTCTCTAGTTCTATATATGCAATCCTTCATCTATCCTACATATTACTTGAATCACTTGTTATTTGGACTAACAAGTGGTATCAGAGCCAAAGGAGTGAATATTTGATTCTGAATTCAGCAACAAAAGTCTAATTTTTTAAGATTTTTGAAGAAAAAGTGCATTTTCGGGTTTGAAATCAAAGTCAATATTCAATGGAATTTTTTAGTGTTAATTGCTTGGATTTGGATCGCATTAATCATAGTAACACTCGTTGATCAAAAAGGAGTCATTTCATTCACAAATCAGTGGCCAAATTTGAAGATTTTTGTGTTTTCGGGTTTGTGAAGTTCTTGATGTGTAAATCGGGGGTAGGCAAAGTGATCTGGACAAGAAATTATCAGATTTGGGCAAAATTCAAGATATTTTTAATCTGAGCGGGTGAGATCTTGAAGCTGTCGGAATTCCAGGTTTGAAGGTGTCGGAATTGCCCTTTGAATCAGTCGGAATTGCTGAATTCCGAGAATAATTTGGTCGGAATTGTCGAATTCCGAGAAGAAATATGTCGGAATTGCTGAATTCCGAGAATAATTTGGTCGGAATTGTCGAATTCCGAGAAGAAATATGTCGGAATTGCTGAATTCCGAGTAGAATTGGTTGGAATTGCTATAATCCGAGAAAATTGTATCGGATTTCAAACTTTCTCGGAATTCAACTTGACCGGAATTGGTTGTTGACCGGAATTGGTGATTTTACTCGGAATTCATATTTTCTCGGAATTCTCTATTTTCTCGGAATTCATATTTTCTCGGAATTCTCTATTTTATCGGTATTCTCTATTTTCTCGGAATTCTCTATTTCATCGGAATTCTCTCGGTGCTCGTAATTGTCAATTTTATCGGAATTCAAGATCACCCGGAATTGTCAAAATTTTAATATACACATGGAGTATATATAGGGATATAGCTATTGTAATAGCTAAGGTTTTGCACACAATGAAATAAAGAACTATGTGTTTTCATGGTGTTTTTACACATTCTCTCTAGTTATACATATGCAATCCTTCATCTATCCTACATATTACTTGAATCACTTGTTATATGGGACTAACAGAGACCATCAAAACCGAAAATTTGAATGAGTTTCTTAGAATATTAAGAAGAAAAAATGAGTAAATCATAGCAAGCCTAATTTGATACGACTTCAACAGACAATAAAAGAAAAAATGATAAAAATATATTATTACCATTTTTTCTTAAAATATTATTTCATATACACGAAATACTAATATTAGAAAAATAATATTCATTTATGTTGGTGATCCGTTTTAATAAATATATTCAATAATGCACTCATTTAATAATTATGCATTTTCATATAAATGTTATTATAACGTAAAATTAAGAGCAACAAGAGATTTATATCTTAGCGTGACCAAGTGACACAACAAAGGTATATGGTATGTATACACAATGTGTAGAGAACATATCCTCTTTCGGGTCTGTCAAGTATACAATATTTAGCGCAATCATTTGGTTTGCATTGACATGGTGCAAAACTATGAATAAAGGATCACTCTTCCCGTATTTTTCTAATTTTTTTTTAAATGAAAATTTTGTCTGCATTTTGGGCAGCATGTAGTGTTCTGTACGGATTTTGCATTTTGTGTTTGAATGTGTAATTTTGTATTTTGGGCTGCATTTTCATTGAATCATGTTGGATTTGTATTTTGCATTTTCATAATTGTTGCATTTTGGAAGTATCTAGATGACCTGCATGTTTATATTTTGCATTTTTTGATTTTTTGCATATTGTATTTAAAATGAACCCGGCTCAAAATGCAAACTTTGCATTTCAACGAAAAAGTTTAAAAAATATATCAAGCCCGGTCTTGTTTGAAAGAGGACGAAAAACTGAATCTAATGATATAATTTTTTTTTGTTAAAATTTTTAAAAACGAACAAGCTATGATCATTTAAAATAAATGGGTTTTTTTTTAAATCTCCATGTCACTGAGTTTTTTTCTTTTTTTTTATTTTCCATTTTTGCACCTAAACAATGTGCCACGTGCCATCACGAGGGGGTTCGGGGTTCTTTAGGTTCTATGTTTAAGGAAAGCTCTTTATATCACATTATATATATACATAAATGTGTGTGTGTGTCTCTATATATATATATATATATATATATATATATATATATATATATATATTTATGGATGTGAAGACTGTCTTTTATACTTAAAGAGGAAGTCTACGTTTCCCAGCCCAATGGTTTTGTAGACCCTAAGAACCCACGTCATGTTTACATTCTTGACAAAACGTTGTATGGTCTGAAACACGCCCCAAGAGCTTGGTATGACGTTTTTTTTCAGAATATCTGTTAAGTGAGGGATACACAAAAGGAAAAATCGACACCACTCCTTTTACCAAAGCCAAAGGGAAAGATTATATTCTTGCTCAGATCTATGTGGATGATATAGTTTTTGGCTCTAGTAACCCCAAATATAGTGATGAGTTTGCCAATACTATGGCAAACAGATTCCAGATCACTATGATGGAGGGAAATGTCATTTTTCCTTGGATTACAAGTCAAACAACTAGGTTACGGAATTTTTATAAATCAATCCAGGAATATAAAAAATACTTGTTGAAAATGTATGAAATGACTAGTTGTTCCTCCATTTCAACCCCAATGGCTGCAAAAACTAAACTATCTTCTAACCTTGAGGGGATAGCATAAAATTGATAAACATACCGGGGCATGATTGGATCATTACTGTATCTTACTTGAGTAGGCCATGTATTATGTTTTCTACTTATTTGTGTGCAAGATTCCAGGCTAACCCAAAAGAATCACATATGCAAGCACTTAAACGGATATTCAGATATCTAAAGGGTACTGCAGATCTAGGTTTGTGGTATGCTAGTGATTTTAATCTGCTGCTTTTTGCTTATTCTGATGTAGACTTTGTTGGGTAGTGCGTATTTCCTAGGCGATCGGTTAGTTTACTGGGCCTTGAAGAAGCAAAATTGTGTATCCACATCAACAGCAAAAGCTGAGTATGTTGCTGATCAATGTGCTGCTCATAAAGCATGAGGATCCGGACACAACTATCAGACTTTGGTCTCAAGTATTACAAGATACCGCTGTTGTGTGACACGCACTCTGCCATTGCAATCTTATGCAATCCGGTACTCATTCAAAAAACAAACATATTGAAATTCGTTATCATTTTATAAAAGACAACGTCGAAAAAGGTTAATTGAACTAGAGTATTTTCAGACAGACAACTAAGTTGCTGACTTGTTTACTAATCCATTAGATGATTCTCATTTTAATGAGATAGTTTCTAAGTTGGGAATATTAAATTTTAAAATCCGACATTCTGTCTTTCAATTTTATCCTTTCTTGTCTTTATTGGTTTGAATAGGTACGCAGATATATGCAACAATATTTAAGGGGGAGTTGCTATAAGTACAAGTACTACATACATGTAGGGGGAGAATATAGACAGAAAATAAGTTCACAACGTTTTTTATCTCCTGCTCTAACTCAGAAATATATGTTTAATGCAAAATTTTAGGGGGACTTTGTTTTTAATTGTGTTCAAAGTGAAAAATAGAAAAGACACAAAAAAATGAAAATAAGAAAAATACAAAAATATTGTATATTTTGTTTTTGTTTTGTGTCATAGAAAAATAGAAAATCAAAATATTGTACATTAAATTCGAATTTGAACCTGTCAAGATCACATTCAGAAGGGTTTGAATGAAAAAAGACTCATGCACTTCGAACTTAATGTAACACCCTCCTTACCGGCCTAGTAGGATTAAGGTAATTAAGTTGGCTTACTTTAATAAAGTTGATTAATCTTAGTTTATTTTGTTAATTATTTGCTTTGTGTGTTTAATTAATTTATTTAATTAAATTGTGACAAATAGTTAATTAAATATGATTATTTTTGTGTTAGTGGATTGTGATGTGTTAAGTACACATAACCCCATCCTTGCCACCAGATTACCTCATACATGCAATATTGGAAAAGTGTTTTTGTGTGTGTTCTTGTGTAAGGCCGAGAGCAAGAAAGAAAGAAAGAAGAATGAATTGAATTTTGTTGATCTTAATTGTGTATGTGTTTAATTGAAGTGTTAACGTCATCAAGAGGTTAGAAATTTTGAATCATTGTGTTAAATTGATGTTTAATTTCGGTTTTGATTATGTATATATGAAATCCGATTGAATGCTTGATTTGATGAATTTATGATCTAGGTTGTATGCATGTTAGAAATTGATGTTAGTTTATGATCAATACATGTTTGAAATCAATTCTGGAAACATAGATGTTATTGCATGTTTAAAATCAGATTAGAAATTGAAGTTATGTATGATTTTGAATCCGTCGGAATTCATGATTATGAAGCTATCGAAATTTGAGTTATGAATGTATCGGAATTGGTGAATTCCGATCATTTCTATCGGAATTGGTTGAAAACCGAGAAGATTGATCGGATTTGATGAATAACCTTTGCTCAGAATTCCATTCTATCGGGATTGTGTATTATATCGGAATTAGGGTTTCATCGGATTGTGACTTTCTCGGATTGTGACTATGCTCGGGATTTCCATTTTTAGCGGAATTGTTCATTTTCTCGGTATTGGACAATTACTCGGTATATGAACTATGCCCTAACACTTTTATATGTATTGAATTTTATCGGGATTTCACTTTATCGGTATGTGCCTTTGCTCGGGATTTGGTTTTATCGGATTTGACCTTAGCTCGGATTTAGTTCTATCGGAATTGACTTTATCGGAATTTAAGAATTCACTCGGATTTGGAATATATCGGAATTCTAACTTTCCTTTACTCGGAATTTGAATGTTATGAGGAATCCGATTAAAGAACAACTCTTTGATGATTTGAAGATGAACATGAATTGTACATTCAGTATGGCCTTGGCTTATAAAAGGAATGTATGTATTGTCTAAGCTAAGGAGATGGATGAATTCATAGAATTACAGATTGTAAAGGGTAATAGTGAATTACGGTATATTGATATGAATATACATGAATTTAATATGTACTTGAGATTTTATGTGCATATGTGGTTGATTATAGTATTGTGCTTATATTGTATTGATTAAGCAAATACTGATTGTTAGTTGTTTGTTCAGGTGAAGACAAAACTAAGTAGATAAGTAAAGACTGAGTTGCCTAACTGTTGAAGATATCGATGAGTGGATAAATATCTTGGATGTATAAGATATAACTCCTGATTGGTTGCTCTTTGAGATGTTATCTCTTGTTTACTGTATATATACATGTTGTTGTGAAGATCAGCTTGGCGGTTGTTTTTCAGCTGGGCCTATGTTTAGGGATAGACAGTAATAGTAATCGTCTTGATAAGCATTTGGTGTAATCAAGAGGTGCTAGTACTGTTATCTGTGATAACTGGGCTATCAGTAAACCTATGTTTGGCCGCCATTTGGTTGAAGGTCCCGCAAGACCGCCGGTTCTCTTGTTGCTTGAGCTTGGTTGTTTGGGCTTTATGCCTTGTATGTTTTTTATATCTATTCTCTCACTTAGCTTTGTGCTAATCCCCCACTGTTGAACTCTTTTACAGGATATTCCTGGTATGTGGAAGATAGAGGTGAAACTGTAATTGTGGACTGATCTAACTCTGATATCTGTTTGTTTTCTAAAGAGCCTGTTTTATGTAACACTGTAAATGTGCTTTGTAAATCAAACAAGTTAAAGTTGTATTTTTTACTATTATATTATTATAGTATGTAATTAAGCTTCCGCGCATATTCCAAAGTAGTGTTAGAAAATACGGTGTTACAATTAATGGTATCAGAGCCCTGGTTTGAGGATTTGCATTGTTGAGTTGTGCAATACTCAAACCGAGGTTCTGATCAGTCCGATATTTTGAGGGTGGGTAATTAGTAACATAGCTGTTGAGAATATGATATGGTACTAACAGATTATAATCTGACAACTGGTGAGATGTTGTGTAGAACAGATTATGGCTGACAACAACGAGAACCTAGTACTTACCCCTTCCTCCCCAAGAAGGCAGCACAACAATGTGTCCTCTACTGCTGCCAATGAACAACACAGAGCTGGTACCTCGCACAACGGGGAGTCTGATAATCAAGACTATGTGTTACAGCTGGAAGATACTTTACAGACTCAGAGAGATCAGATTCAAGAGCTTGAACAACAATTAAACCAAACCCAATTTTCACAACCAACCTCTACAGTACAGATGCCTCTGTTATCAGCCACTGTCACTCAATCCTTACCACCACCAGTTTATACTACAGCTCCTGTGAGTATGGTGTCAATTCCTTACGGATTGTTTCCTTTTATCCCTATACCACAAGGAGTGTCTACCCAACACCAGATACCACCACAAAACTTCTTTAGTCCTTGGTTTCCTCAACAGGAGGTTAAGCAAAAGTGTCAGTATAAAGATTTTGTGGCGTGTGGAGCACCCGAGTATGAAGGAAGTTCAAATCCTAATGTAACTTTGAATTGGTTGAAAAAAACTGTGAAAGCTTTGGAAGCTTGTAACTGTGAGAAAACTGAATGGGTTAAGTTTGCAACGAGACAACTGAAGGATCAAGCTTTGACGTGGTGGGATTCACTGACCACACACCTGCCGACGGAGTTTGTTAATGCCATCACCTAGGAGCAATTCCAGGATAAATTATGTGAGCAGTTCTGCAATGCGTTTGACATGGCAAAGATTCAACGAGAGTTCCTAGATTTGGCACAGACAAGTAATATGTCTGTCGACGAGTTGATCAGCAAGTTTCAAGTGACTCTCAGATTTGCAAAACAGTAGGTGCCCTATGAAGATTCTCACGTTCAACACTTTGTGAAAGCTTTGTTACAGAATATCGGGGTAACACTCGTCTGGCGACATCGCTTGTCCAGGCATTCACATTAGCAAGAGCTGCAGAGTCTGATGCTAAAGATTGGGAGAAGTTGAGCAGAGGGTCGTTCAGCAAGTTTGGTGGAGGTTCCAGTGGGAATCAAGGTAAAGGTATAGGGCAGAGTCATCATGGAAAGTCCGACCAGAGGTCCAAGGGATCATGATCTTCTTAAAATAAGCCATGGTGCCATGGTTGCAAATCTCGTCACACTGGGCAGTGCACGCTGCAAACTCGCAAATGTTTGAGGTGTGTTGAGTTTGGTCATGATATAGGTGCTTGTAGGTTCAGCACCTTTGTTTGCTGGAATTGCAAAGAAGAGGGACATCGAGCTGGAAATTGTCCAAGGTTGAAGACCGCGGGGACCGGGGCAGGGGTAAGTAACACCGGGAGATCGTCTTCTGCAGGTCAGAAGAGGAAGGCAGGGCTTTTAAAATGACTGCCAAGGAAACTACTGGCAGTGATGATGTGATTACTGGTATGTTCATAGTTAACTCTATGCCTGCACGTGTTTTGTTTGACTCTGGTGCAAATAGATCGTTTAAATCTATGACTTTTTGTGATAAATTACAATTACCTGCTTCTGTGAACACTACTCCTTTAGAAGTAGAAATTGCTGATGGTAATGTAGTACCTGTGACAACTTCTGTGACTGGAGTTCAGATTAGTATTGATGGTACTAGTTTCCCTGTAGACTGTTTGGTGATGCCTATACCTGGATTTGATTTAGTATTAGGCATGGATTGGTTTAGTCACCATAGGGCTAGTATCCAATGTCATAAAAAACTGATAACTATTCCTCTGGCTGACGGGTCGCATGTCGTGGCTCGTGGGGATAGATCTCCATCTTCTCTTCCAATTATCTCGTTTATGAAGGCTAGAAAATCTTTAGCCAAAGGGTGTGCGTCCTTTCTAGCCTATGCTATTGATGTGAAGAAAGAAAAGCGGCCTGTTACCGATGTTCGTATGGTTTTGGAGTATCAGGAGGTATTTCCAGACAATTTGCCAGGATCGCCACTTGTTCGCGATGTCGAATACAAGATTGATCTGAAACCTGGTAGTACTCCGATTGTGAAAGCTCCGTACCGATTACCTCCTTCAGAGATCAGAGAGATGATGACTCATATACAAGAACTGTTAGACAAGGAGTTTATTCGTCCAAGTTCTTCGCCTTGGGGTGCACCGGTGTTGTTTGTTAAAAAGAAAGACGGGACTCTGCGTATGTGTATTGATTACAGAGATTTGAATAAGAGGACCGTCAAGAATAAGTATCCGTTGCCAAGGATAGGTGACTTATTCGATCAACTTCATGGAGCTTCGTACTTCTCGAAGATTGATTTGAGGTCCGGATACCATCAGGTTAGGGTGGCCGAAGAGGATATACCGAAGACAGCCTTTCGTACCAGGTATGGTCACTATGATTTTCTTATTATGCCGTTTGGTTTGACTAACGCTCCTGCAGTGTTCATGGATCTGATGAATCGGGTGTGTCGACCAATCCTAGATAAGTTCGTCATCGTGTTTATTGATGATATCCTGGTGTATTCTAAAACAGAGGATGAGCATGATCAGCATATGCGACAAGTTGTGGAGACTTTAAAGCAACACAAACTGTATGCCAAGTTGTCAAAGTGTAAGTTATGGTTACGTGAAGTCAAATTTCTGGGTCATGTGATTTGTGAAGACGGTGTTAAAGTGGATCCGACAAAGATAGAGGCTGTGATGAATTGGAACGCTCCGAAGACACCGACAGAGATCAAAAGTTTTCTTGGATTAGCAGGTTATTACAGGCGTTTCATTAATGACTTTTCGAAGCTTGCGAGACCGTTAACCAAGTTGACTAGAAAGGATGTTTATTTCCAATGGGGTGAGGCTCAGGAGAATGCTTTTCAGACTTTGAAGCAACTTCTGTGTCAAGCTCCTGTTCTTGCGTTGCCGGATGGATCTGAAGATTTTGTGGTATACTGTGATGCTTCACATGCTGTGTTAGGATGTGTACTGATGCAAAAAGGTAAAGTTATAGCTTATGCTTCCAGACAGTTGAAACCCAACGAGAAGAACTATCCAACTCATGATTTGGAGTTAGCAGCAGTAGTGTTTGCTTTGAAGTTATGGAGACATTATCTGTATGGTACAAAGTGCACGATTTGCACCGATCACAAGAGTTTGCAGTATGTGTTCACACAGAAGGAATTGAATATGAGACAGTGCCGATGGTTAGAGCTGATTAACGATTATGACTGTGACATTCAGTATCATCCGGGAAAAGCTAACGTAGTTGCTGATGCACTTAGCAGGAAAAGTTCTGCAGATACAGTAAAGTTTATTCGGTTAGAGATTAAATCAGATTTGATAGATCAGTTATTGGCTGCACAATTGGAAGCATTAAAGACAGAAAATCTGAAACAGGAACTGATGGTAAAAAAGACAGCATGAGTTGACAACTGATTCTCGTGGTTTAAGAATGTATCAGAATCGTGTTTGGGTGCCGAAGTTTGGTAATTTGCGGGAATTGATTTTGACTGAAGCTCAATAATCCAGAATGTCTGTTCATCCTGGTAGCACTAAGATGTATCAAAGTATGAATAATTTTTATTGGTGGCCTACTATGAAGTTAGATGTTGCACGATTTGTAAAGTCATGTCATATATGTGCACAAGTGAAAGCTGAACACCAGAAGCCGTACGGATCGTTGAGACAATTAGCAATACCTTAGTGGAAGTGGGATCACATTACGATGGATTTTGTAACAAAACTCCCGAGGACTCAGAAGGGACACGATATGATATGGGTTATTGTCGACAGATTAACCAAGAGTGCACACTTTCTTGCTACTGCTGAGACTGCAAACTTGAGTAAGTTAGCCAAGCTGTATATTGATGAGATAGTATCTGGACATGGAGTTCCTTTGTCTATTGTGTCAGATCGGGATTCGAGGTTTGTGTCGAATTTTGGAACAGACTACAGCAAGAGTTGGGATCTAGGGTTAATCTGAGTACAGCTTACCACCCACAGATAGATGGCCAATCAGAAAGAACGATTCAGACTTTAGAAGATATGCTTCGGGCATGTGCGCTAGAGTTTGGAAGTTGTTAGGATTCGCATCTACCTTTGGTTGAGTTTGCCTACAACAATTCTTATCACTCCAGTATCGGGATGCCGCCGTGTGAGATGTTATATGGGTGACCGTGCAGAACTCCTACTTGTTGGTTAGAGGCATGAGAGAAACAGTTTGCTGGACCAGATATTGTTCAAATCACAGCGGATAAAGTTGCAGTGGCTCAGGAAAAGTTGAAAGCTGCAAGAGATCGACAAAAGATGTATGCAGATTCACGACGTCGACCAGTGACTTTTGTTGAGGGAGAACGAGTTTACTTAAAGGTTTCACCATGGAAGGGCGTGATACGCTTTGGGAAACGTGGGAAGTAGGCTCCTCTATATATTGGTCCATTCAGAATACGAAAAGTATTTAATGATCAAACGGTTGTATTGGATCTTCCTAATGAATTGGCAGGCAGACATGATACTTTCAATGTGTGCTATCTTAGAAAGTGCAATGTAGAGGATCAGACGCAGATATTGTCAATACAAGATCTACGTGTGGATTCTAACAAGAGGTTGATTGAAGAACCTGTTGAGTTGCTGGATCGTAAAGTAACAAAACTGAGAAACAAATAGATACCAATGGTTTTGGTAAAGTGGAAACACAGCTTGGGTTCAGACTTGACTTCGGAAACCGAAGAAGAAATGAGGAATCGTTACCCTACCTTGTTTGAGCGCGATCAGATTCCGAGGACGGAATCTTCTTAAGGGCGGAAGATTTGTAACATCCTCCTTACCGGCCTAGTAGGATTAAGGTAATTAAGTTGGCTTACTTTAATTAAGTTGATTAATCTTAGTTTATTTGGTTAATTATTTGCTTTGTGTGTTTAATTAATTTATTTAATTAAATTGTGACAAATAGTTAATTAAATATGATTATTTTTGTGTTAGTGGGTTGTGATGTGTCGTAGGACACATAACCCCATCCATGCCACCACATTACCTCATACATGCAATATTGGAAAAGTGTTAGTGTGTGTGTTCTTGTGTACGGCCGAGGGCAAGAAAGAAAGAAAGAAGAAAGAATTGAATTTTGTTGATCTTAATTGTGTATGTGTTTAATTGAAGTGTTAGCATCATCAAGAGGTTAGAAATTTTGAATCATTGTGTTAAATTGATGTTTAATTTCGGTTTTGATTATGTATATATGAAATCCGATTGAATGCTTGATTTGATGAATTTGTGATCTAGGTTGTATGCATGTTAGAAATTGATGTTAGTTTATGATCAATGCATGTTTGAAATCAATTCTGGAAACATAGATGTTATTGCATGTTTAAAATCAGATTAGAAATTGAAGTTATGTATGATTTTGAATCCGTCGGAATTCATGATTATGAAGCTATCAGAATTCGAGTTATGAATGTATCGGAATTGGTGAATTCCGATCATTTCTATCGGACTTGGTTGAAAACCGAGAAGATTGATCGGATTTGATGAATAACCTTTGCTCGGAATTCCATTCTATCGGGATTGTGTACTTTATCGGAATTAAGGTTTCATCGGATTGTGACTTTATCGGATTGTGACTTTTCTCGGGATTTCCATTTTTAGCGGAATTGTTCATTTTCTCGGTATTGGACAATTACTCGGTATATGAACTATGCCCTAACAGTTTTATCGGTATTGAATTTTATCGGGATTTCACTTTATCGGTATGTGCCTTTGCACGGGATTTGGTTTTATCGGATTTGACCTTAGCTCGGATTTAGTTCTATCAAAATTGACTTTATCGGAATTTGAGAATTCAGGCGGATTTGGAATGTATCGGAATTCTAACTTTCCTTTACTCGGAATTTGAATGTTATGAGGAATCCGATTAAAGAACAACTCTTTGATGATTTGAAGATGAACATGAATTGTACATTCAGTATGGCCTAGGCTTATGAAAGGAATGTATGTATTGTCTAAGCTAAGAAGATGGATGAATTCACAGAATTACACATTGTAAAGGTTAATAGTGAATTACGATATATTGATGTGAATATACATGAATTTAATATGTACTTTTGATTATATGTGCATATGTGGTTGATTATAGTATTGTGCTTATTGTGTATTGATTAAGCAAATACTGATTGTTAGTTGTTTGTTCAGGTGGAGACAAAACTCAGTAGATAAGTAAAAACTGAGTTGCCTGACTGTTGAAGATATCGGTGAGTGGATAAATATCTTGGATGTATAAGATATAACTCCTGATTGGTTACTCTTTGAGATGTTATCTCTTGTTTACTGTATATATACATGTTGTGAAGATCAGCTTGGCGGTTGTTTTTCAGCTGGGCCTATGTTTAGGGATAGCCAGTAATAGTAATCGTCTTGATAAGCATTTGTTGTAATCAAGAGGTGCTAGTACTGTTATCTGTGATAACTGGGCTATCGGTAAACCTATGCTTTGGCCGCCATTTGGTTGAAGGTCCCGCAAGACCGCCGGTTCTCTTGTTGCTTGAGCTTGGTTGTTTGGGCTTTATTCCTTGTATGTTTTTCATATCTATTCTCTCACGTAGCTTTGTGCTAATCCCCTACTGTTGAACTCTTTTACAGGATATTCCTGGTATATGGAAGATAGAGGTGAAACTGGAATTGTGGACTGATCTAACTCTGATATCTGTTTGTTTTGTAAAGAGCCTGTTTTATGTAACACTGTAAATGTGCTTCGTAAATCGAACAAGTTAAAGTTGTATTTTTTACTATTATATTATTATAGTATGTAATTATGCTTCCGCGCGTATTCCAAAGTAGTGTTAGAAAATACGGTGTTACACTTAAGGAATAGAAGCCTTCGAATTTACATGTTTTAGATTCTCTCTTCGAGCATGCTATAGTGCTTCAAGACTGATTCGCATTCGAATCCTTTTGTTCAATCGAGCACACTACCATGCATCAAGATAGATTCGAATTCAAACACCTTACTGTCTAATTAGAGTTCAAGCATGTCACTTACATTCAAATTCGAATGTTCTTAGTATTTATGACTGGTTCGAGCACATTGACTATCATTCGAATGGATACTCCAATTTGAATTTGAATATCCTGATAACCCTTACGGGTTCGAGCGTGTAGTTGTAATTCGAATTAGAATGAATTTAAATTCCTACATTGTATTCTAGCACGTTCCTTAAGTCCCATAAATTCTTTTGTCCAATAAGGACCGAACACGTATCAAGATCCGTTTCAAAACCTCAATTCGAATCAGTTGCATCTCACTTGTTCAAATTTGCAACTCAAGAACACGGAATACTCTTTGTTACTAAATCTCATTATCATCTCGAACCTCTGCCAAATTTTCCAACTTTTTTCTTAATCAAGCTTATACATACAAAGGTATACTTTCATGTTTTCGACATGATTTTCAACTTGTTAGTGATTATAATGTTTGCGAATGGGGCTTGTCAACACTAGAAGAACATGAATCCACAAGAAAATTTTGAAAAATCGACAAAGTGTTCTTCATGTGTTTGAATGTGTACTTGTGATTTCAAAATAAGCATACTTTAATGTTTAATATGTGTTACATACGATTTTGAAGTTGAGTTGTTATAAAAAAATTATAAATTTCAAATTTATATAAAAAATAATGGGTAAATATCATATATATATATATATATATATATATACCTCTATTAACTTGCAAAATATCTAATATACACAAAGCATACATTTTTTATGCATAAAGTACAACGGTCTTTAAAGTATGCTTTGGGTATATACGATATTTTAAAATTTATTATGGGTATATAAGAAATTAACATTGTAAGGTTTTCTTTTATTATTATAAATTGTATCAAGACATAGCAATAATGAAACTTATCAAGTTCAAATTTATTTTTTATAACAAATTGAAATTTACAACCCTTTATTAACAAAAGACTATTATATACTTACTTTGTTAACAAATATGAACATTTATATTACCTTTCTTGCGTAATTATCATTTTTATTAACAATAATCTAATTTTTTTCAAACTATTGAAAAAACTTTTAACTTATTTAAGAACTAATTATTTTTTACTATACAACTGTTTTACTTAATTTATTATTTCCTAGAGTATTAATATCTTGAATTATAAATTAAACATCATTAACTTTTCAATATAAAACAAATAAATATATAACGAAAAATATAAATAAATCTTGACACGTAGTTGTTAAGAAAAGTTGGCTCTTTTAAAACTACTACAAGTGTTATTATCTAATTTTCTTATGGAATGACATGTATAATAACATCATTATAATTGTTTATAAGTGTATGTATTCTTAGTATGACCAAACATAACTTTTGATTACTATAGACATCATTATTAATATAGGTTTTTCATCTTTCTATGCGAAACTAAACTTTCAATAATTATATAAATTATTAACATTAGGATTTGTCTCTTCTTTCATTTTTTTTACGGCAAACACACATCTCTATACCCACTCCTAAATCTATTCCACTATCCAAGCCATGACTTAAACCCACAACCTGTTGCGATGGGGCAACACCTTACAACTCCAAATACTACTGGGCTACAAGCCCTTTGGTAGGATTTGTCTTTTGTTATTATATATGTTTGAAAGTGTATTTAATACAATTAGTTATGATAATTTTTTAATAAAAGTAAATTTTTTCAAACACTTTTGTTTAAAAAAAATTAATTAATATTTCTTAAAAGAATAAAAGTTATAAAATTACATGTACAATAAAAGTAATGACATTTGCTCGAAGGTCAATTATTTACAACTATTGACTTATGACTATCATTTATAGTTACAAGTTAATTTTTTTTAAATAAAAGTAAACTTGTTTGTCCCATTATGATTCAGGTATCAATCAAATCTTCAATTGCAATGTATTAACTATGAGAGAATGTGAGATTACACCTTAAGAACACATAGTTAACATGTCATTAAGTTTGGCAATTGATTCATGATTAACACTAATCATAGGCTGTTAGATTATGTGTAGAGATAGATAACATGTATCATCGTATCCAATACTATGTGACACTAAAGGATCACACCGCTGCACACCCAAATAGAACCTTTTGGATATTACCTTTTTGTGTATCACAATAATTAATAGTTTAATTAATTATTGAGAAAGAGAGAAATAATAAAAGCTATTTATTATTTATAAGGAGAAGTTAATATTTGTTTTAAATATTAACAGGACCAGTTAATTAATAGTTATTAATTAATTAGAAAGGTCAAGGGATACTTTATGTAATTGCTTAATAGTTTAATTAAAGCTGGGCTTTAATTAAACGGGCTTGGCCTAATAAGGTTTATTATACATAAACTTCATTAGCCTTGATTAATATATATTAGACAATTACAAGTTAAAAGTAATAACCCTAAGTGCTCTCTCCCTCCCTCTCTCCTTCCTTCGGCGGCGGTGCAAGAAGAAACCGACCACCAAGGGCAGTGGCCGGCGGCGACGCATACACACACACACGTGGGTCTCGATTTTGATCCAAGGTTTAATCCTTAGGCGGTCCAGCAGCCAGTTCGAGGTGGTGCAGTAGCGGTGGATAACCTGCAGTTGTCTAGAGGCTTAAAAGAAAGTTTTGTTTGCATAAAGGTATAACTTTCTAACCCTCTTCCTCTTTTAGTTTCTATACGAGTTAGATGAGATCACTGGAGGGGTTTTTTATTCCGCTGTGCATGTTTTTATACCCAACAAAACCCTTCAGTGGTATTTGAGCCACTTCTAACCTCGTAGGAGACTAGGTAGGTTTCTTTTTATTCTGATGAAAAAGGATTATCTTTTATCAAGGAAAAAGTTTTTTTTTCTTTTAAATTATCCAGAATAATAAAAGTCAAGTTATGATTTTTATTGGATAAACTTTTGATAAAAGATTGTTAGATTTAATTTTTTAAAATTTAAATCTGTTTTTTTATTATTGTTGTTATTTGCGATGACAAGAAATCAACCACCACTTCCCGGCAGCGGCCTCAGTTTGGGGCAGTAGTCCACGTGATAGGTCGGCAGCGGTCTCACGTCGAGACGACAGTCGCCGGCTGCCAAAGATCGGCGGCGGTTTTTACGGCGGTCGATCGTTAAACAGGTTTAGCGGCGCGATCGCGGTGCAGTTAGCGGCGCGAAAGCGTTGCAGTTAACGGCGCTAATTTTTATGGTGGACTTCGGCCCAGAGAACCACGACACAGGAGGCCTGCGGCCCAGATTGGGTTTAGCGGCTAGGGTTAGCGGCGCTAAAGGCTCTTTTGGGCCTCGGCCCAGTTTTTTGTTTTCCGGTCCGATTACAATCAATGACCAAGTTTAAATATTTTGCCCAGCTCGCGGTTCAGATATTTGTGGTCAATATTAAATTGAAATATAGTTGCTATTTTAATTTAAGTTTTAAATATTATATTTGAGTTTTTGATTAATTATCAAAGTACAAAACTTGAAATATATATATTTATTGCAAATAACAGAAAAACAATATAGGGGTTTTAACAGTTTGTTAAAATCAGTAGTTTTTTTTTCATCGAGATGAATAATTAGAAATCAGTTGCTTTTTTAACTTTCATGTATTAGTTTGGTAATTGTTTGGGATGCCATAGCCGAGCCTTTTAGACCTTGTGGATTGTTTACTTTTCTGCACTTGTGGTTGTGATTGGTTTTATTATTCTATGGTGTGGGGAGGCCTGCGTGCCACTTACAATCCCTATTCTATATTGTAAAAGTATTAAAATTAGCGGGCCTGCATGCCTTTGATCAATCTTGTAATATTTTTTTGTAATTCTTTTTAGTTTTTAGAATAGAATAGATTATTAGAATAAATATGAAGCTAATACAAGAACCAAGAACCAAGGAGCAGGGAGCAGGATTGGATGCTGGAGCCAGTGGGAGCTTCAGAACGCCATGCCATGTGTGTTGTGTTTTTCCACTTAGGTTTTGACCGTCGTTTTTTCGTGTGGCTCACGAAACCGACATTAGTTAAGGGCAAGGCTAAGGCATAGTTGTTTGTGGTTGTTTTATTTCTTTCATATTATATATATGCGTGGTTGTGATTAACATCATGAAATAAAACAAGGGTTTTAATAATAGTTAATCATTAAGCAGATGTTTTAAAAAGAAAACTGGCATTAAAGTTTTTCTTGTTAAAAACTTGGAAATCCTTTTTAGAAAAATCTTAGATCAGTGTGCTACCTACCTAATGGTACACCCTTGCTGTTAAATGGTACTCGGGTGTCGGAAGTGCCCAAACCATGGGCATCCGGGTTCAAACCATTGCGGGAAGGGGCATGAAAGATTCTGCGATAATCGGGAGTCCCGGCCAGAATTCATGCTGTCTTAGGTGGTGCGATCTATTTTGGTGATAATCAGGAGTCCCGGCCCAAAATGCACTAGAGGGACTAAACTTGCACGGTTCTCGTAACCGATGTCCCGCGGATCTAGGAGTCGTGTCCAGTTAGGATACGATTGGTATAGTTCTTATCTACCAGAAATAGCATTGTCCCGGTGGGAAGTGCCCAAACCTTGCATCGGGAAATGTGAAATATGGATCCTAGTCTAATAATTTTTGTTAAAAGGTAATAATTATTAGAAGATAATCAATACTGAATCGGTTTTATCTTTTTCTTTTTCTGTAGATGTCTATTATATATGTTATTCCGTTTTATTCACCATGAGAGTCTCTAAGTCTCATCACTAGCAAGTGGAAGCTTTCAGGTCCAAACTATGTTGTTTGGAAGATGCATCTGAAAAATGTTTTGGATGCACAGGGAAAGCTTCACATCGTTGAGACATTGCCTCCAGAACGACTAGGAGTAGATGCCCAGGATAGTGAGTATGACACTTACTATCATTATCTGGCTGACGAATATGATGTTATGTCGATTCTCGTTTTCACCGCATCATCCGAGTTTACGGACGATCTCCGTGAGAGGTCATCTTACGAGGTTGTTCAAGGACTGGAGCAGAAGTTCAAGTTTAGTGAACGGATATGTCACATGCTATTGATGAGGGAAATTCTTTCAGCCAAGATGAAAGAAAGTCAGCCTATTAGCGATCATCTCATTAACATGAGAAGGCTCTTAGATTGCTATGAGAGTTTTGGATCAAAATCAAAACCACATGAGATAGTTATGCTCTTGTTCGGTTCCTTGTCGGACTGTTACCAGAAAAGACTAATGTATGTCCTCGGTGATTTTGATATGACTGTCGCAGGGTTGCACAAAATCCTCATGTCCATCAGCGACGAGTTGAACCCAAAGCAGCTAGATTCACCAGTTGTGGACCCTATGCAGGAGGATGACTGGCTGGAAGAACTTGGAGAAATTTGTTGCCCAGACTGTGGTAGCAAGGATTCATGCGAGCACTCACTCAACATAGATCAGCTGGACATTGGATCGCCCAATGAGTCAGGTATCTTTATGATAGATTGTCTAATTACTTCTTATGAATCATGGGTATTGGATACCGGATGTGGTCATCACATATGCAATCATTTGCAGGGATTCAAGAGAAGTAAGAAACTGAGACAAGGAGATATGGACCTGCGGGTAGGCGAAGACTCCATGGTTGGTGCTGAAGCTGTAGGGACATATTTTCTTAGTTTGCCCTCGGGCATGGTCTTAGAACTAGAACCATGTTATTATGTTCCAAGACTTATTAAAAATGTTATCTCGTTTGATTTGCTTATAGACTGTGGATTTGCTTATGTTTTAAATGAAAAGTCTATTTCTTGTTTTAAAAACGATGTTTTCTATTTTAAAGCTACTCCAGAAAATGGTCTATATACGCTAGATCTAGATAACAATGACATCTATCATATAACTAAGAGATCCAAGAGTAACTTGAATCAAACTTACCTCTGGCATTGTCGTTTAGGACATATAAACGAGAAACGCATAGAGAAACTCCGAGATGACGGAATGCTATAACCATTTGACTTGGAGTCATATTATGTTTGCGAATCTTGTTTGTCTGGTAAAATGACAAAGCAGCCTTTCAACAGTGAGAATGAAAGGGCCAGCGAGTTATTAGGGATTATACACACAGATGTGTGCGGACCCTTTACTCCGGAGGCTAGAGGAGGATACCGGTATTTCATAACCTTTACTGACGACTTCAGTAAGTTCGGTTATGTCTACCTCATGAGACTTAAATCTGAAAGTTTTGACAAGTTCAAACAGCTTCAGAATGAGGTACAAAATCAGCTGGACAAGAAGATAAAGTCGCTTCGGTCAGATCGAGGTGGCGAATATCTGAGTCAGGAATTCGACGATCATTTGAAGGAATGTGGGATTGTTTCACAACTCACACCTCCGTATACACCTCAGATGAATGGTGTATCAGAAAGGAGGAATCGTACACTGCTTGACATGGTACGATCAATGATGAGTCGAAGTTTACCATTGTCGTTTTGGGGACACGCACTCGAGACAGCAGCATTCATGCTGAACCGGGTTCCAACCAAATCGGTTGAAAAGACACCGCTCGAGATATGTACGGGGAAAAAGCCCAAAATGTCTTTTCTCAAGGTTTGGGGATGTGAGGTGTATGTTAAGCGAACATTCACGGATAAACTCAATCCCAAATCAGATAAGTGTATCTTCGTGGGCTATCCCAAGGAAACCATGGGATACTATTTCTATAACCCAGACGAGAACAAAGTTTTTGTTGCTCGTAAAGGGGTATTTTTGGAGGAGAAGTTTCTTAACTCAGGAACTCCAAGAAAAGAAATAAAGCTTCAAGAAATTGAAGAGGAGGAGATTACACCTCCACTGATAGTTGAACCTGTAGTTCAACAAAGAATTGTTGAACCTCAACCCGAGTCTGTGGTTGAGGAAGAGGTGCAAACACAAGACCTTCGCAGGTCTAGTAGGCCTCGTATTGAGCCAGATAGGTATCTGGGATTCCTAGTTGCTCAAGACGAAGGGGATCTTTTAGAACCCACTACCTACCAAGATGCTGCCTCAGCTTTGGAATCTGAGAAATGGCTAGAAGCCATGAAGGCAGAGATGCAATCCATGTATGACAACCAAGTTTGGGAGTTAGTGGATTTGCCTTAACACAGTAAAGCTATTGGGTGCAAATAGGTCTTCAAAAAGAAGACAGACATGGATAGAAAGGTGCATACTTTTAAAGCAAGGCTAGTGGCAAAAGGTTTCACGCAAACTCATGGCATTGACTATGATGAAACGTTTTCCCCAGTGGTAATGCTTAAGACCATTAGGATTCTAATGGCCATATCTGCATATTTTGACTATGAGATATGGCAGATGGATGTCAAAACCGCTTTCCTTAACGGGAAACTGACAGAGGATGTATATATGATACAACCGGATGGTTTTGTGGATCCAAAGAACCCTAATAAAGTATGCAAGTTGCTTAAATCCATTTAAGGACTAAAGCAAGCATCTAGGAGCTGGAACTTACACTTTGATGAGCGCATCAAAGAGTTTGGTTTTACCAAAAGTGAGTTCGAGTCATGTGTTTACACCAAATTCAGTGGGAGCGCGGTAACCTTCGTAGTCTTGTATGTAGACGACATACTGTTAATAGGAAACAATATACCAGTATTACAAGGAGTAAAATCCTGGTTAGGTAAATGTTTCCTGATGAAAGACTTGGGAGAAGTTGCTTATATACTGGGTATAAAGATCTATACGAATAGATCTAAGCGGCTTATCGGTCTTAGTCAAAGTACTTATATTGACAAAGTCGTGAAAAGATTCATGATGGATGGATCCAAGAAAGGATTTATTCCTATGCAATCTGGCGCGATTTTAAGCAAGGCTCAGTGTCCTGTGTCTAGTCAAGATCAGGACAAGATGAAATTAATACCATATGCCTCGGCAGTTGGTTCTATTATGTATGCCATGGTATGTACTAGACCCGATGTTGGCTATTCTATCAGTGTCACGAGTTGATATCAGCAAAATCCTGGTGAAGCTCATTAGGTGGCCGTCAAGAATATTCTCAAGTATCTGATAAGGACGAAAGATATATTCCTAGTATATGGAGGTTCGATGGATAAGCTCAGTGTAACTGGTTACACTGATGCTAGTTTCCAGACCGACAGAGATGACTTCAGGTCGCAGTCAGGATTTGTCTTTACCCTAAACGGAGGAGCCATATCTTGGAAGAGTCAGAAGCAAGATAAAATAGCAGATTCTACTACAGAGGCAGAGTATATTGCGGCAAGTGATGCGGCAAAGGAAGCTGTCTGGCTAAAGAATTTTATCTCGGATCTTAGAGTTGTTGCCAGTATCTCTAGACCGATCGATATATTCTGTGACAACTCAGGGGCTGTAGCGCAAGCTAAAGAGCCTAGAGATCATCAGCGGACAAGGCACGTACTCAGGAAATATCACCTCATCTGAGAGATCATCGGAAGAGATGATATTAGATTGCAAAAGATACCGACGGACGACAACGTTGCTGACCTGTTGACGAAGCCGCTAGTTAGGGCTAAGCATGAGAGGCATGTGAGTTCTATAGGAATGCAGTACTTGGAACATAGCAGCTAGTTCGTGTTTTTGATTATTACTATGGATGTAACTTGAAACCTTTTATTATGCATTTACATTTCATGGGATTGAAATAGGAGGTATTTTCATAATGTTTCGTAGTTATCCATTTTTAGCATGTTTAACCTATCCTTGACAAGTCAAGTTATGAATTGTCTAAATGCCCGTAGCTACTTAATGTAGTGGGAGCTACATTAGGGAGGTAACGCTATTATGAATATTTGATGATTTATTCGGGTATGAGTAAAAGCACAAGGTTGTGACCAAATATTCATAGATATTTATCAGGGGATAAATATTGGGGTGATCCGCATCGAGTTTACTTCATGGAGCGTTAACATAAGTAAACTTGATAGGTTGTCCTTAGACCTGAGATATTTGGTTTAGGACGTGGTAACTTATGTACTTTAGCATGCTCTAACGTCACACCGTAACAGGGTGATCATAAGGGGCTTGTCTAGGTGTAGCGGAAGCCATGTGCTCAAATTGCAAATAGTCAAGATGGAATTTGCACCTCTTTTTTAGGAGAGATATTTTCTGAGCTCCTCGACGATTAAGACTACTGAAAATGCGTGGCCGCGCTCGGTTAGAATGATAGTTATTCATTCGGTAAACCGTAACTGCAGAGTGTCGAAATCAGAGTCGAAAAAATCTGAGTATTAGATGAGATCCCTTCTCCATGTCAAAGAGTCACATTACGAAATATCGCGATGCAAAAGAAAAAGACTAGATAATCCAAGGTGTGGATTATATCTCTAGATGTAAGAGATCTCATAGTCTGGTTAACCTAAGTGTCTGGCTAAGGAGCTCCTTAGGCCAACGATGTACAAGAAGTGTTACTTATCTTGCACAAGTGGGAGTGTGTTAGATTATGTGCAGAGATAGATAACATGTATCATCGTATCCAATACTATGTGACACTAAAGGATCACACCACTGCACACCCAAATAGAACCTTTTGAATTTTACCTTTTTGTGTATCACAATAATTAATAGTTTAATTAATTATTGAGAAAGAGAGAAATAATAAAAGCTATTTATTATTTATAAGGAGAAGTTAATATTTGTTTTAAATATTAACAGGATCAGTTAATTAATAGTTATTAATTAATTGGAAAGGTCAAGGGGTACTTTTTGTAATTGCTTAATAGTTTAATTAAAGCTGTGCTTTAATTAAACGGGCTTGGCCTAATAAGGTTTATTATATATAAACTTCATTAGCCTTGATTAATATATATTAGTAATAACCCTAAGTGCTTTCTCCCTCCCTCTCTCCTTCCTTCGGCGGCGGCGCAAGAAAAAACCGACCACCAAGGGCGGTGGCCGGCGGCGACGCATGCACACACACACGTGGGTCTCGATTTTGATCCAAGGTTTAATCCTTAGGCGGTCTAGCAGCCAGTTCGAGGTGGTGCAGTAGTGGTGGATAACCTACAGCTGTCTAGAGGCTTAAAAGAAAGTTTTGTTTGCATAAAGGTATAAGTTTCTAACCCTCTTCCTCTTTTAGTTTCTGTACGAGTTAAATGAGATCACTGTAGGGGGTTTTTATTCCGCTGTGCATGTTTTTATACCCAACAAAACCCTTTATAGGCTTATATACTCTTTGAGTATATTTACAATTAAGCCCTCCTAGTTTGTATTTAATACAAACTTCACCCAAAATGTTATCTTCTATTCTATACAATTAATAAACCTAACAATCTTCCCCTTTGTATAGAAATAGAAGATGTTATGTCTTTTCGGCATCTTGTGAAATCTTTAACAATCTCCCCTTTTGAATCATGCAGATATTCTTTTTCAGTCTGCATTCTCTTGAAGCTTTGGGAGACAAGACTTAAACGATTTCATTTTAAATCTTCAGTCTTTGATCGGATATCTTCTTAATGTCTTCTCATCTTGAAAGATATACTCTTCAATTTTTAAGAATAGTCTTGACTTTGTGAACTTGGTGAGAACTTGAATCTTGAAAGCATATATTGACATCCTCTTTCTTCAATCTTTAAACTTTCACTAGTAACCTTAGGCTTTTGAACCTTTGGTTGTATAAACATTGTGATTTTCAGAATTCACAACCTTCACGGTCTCTTGATCTTAAACTTGCATTGGAAAGAATCTTTTATTCACAATCTTCAATCTTGTCAAACACAATGTACTTTTCTTTGTTCCCCCTTGACTTTTCGCTATTTCTTTCTTACTCCCGCTACATACATACATGGGTCTTCACCTTTTCGTCTTCAAAACATTAGAATAATGTTTTCTATGAACAACTCAAACTGATTTTCTTCTCCCCCTTAATATCTTGAATAAAGTTTTGCTTTTATATCTCAAAATCAACTATACAATCTTCACTCTTCAAATTTTATTCTCCCCCTTATGATGCTCAGAATTTATCATGAACATCATGTTCAAAAAAAATTTGCATTCAACTTGATTTTGACATGAATGTAAGCACTTTGTGTACAAAATTTACATCACGATAGACTTGCGCTTCTTGAGATGTCACAACAATGATATATCTTGAAAGTATGCGAGCCAGTCTTTAGGGCACCGTCTCAAAGTTTCCTTGGGTAAATTTAACACCGAGATCACATAGATTACTCGTTAACACAATAGTTTAAATAAACTATGTGACCTACTCTCAGAACTGGCATAGCGTTGATTCTGGTAGGATTTCCATCTAATCATCGTGAATATCACAAAGATATCACTCGAAGATGTTCCGCTAGTCACGAAGACTAGATATGTGTGACATTTCAAATATGTGTCCTACGAAATGAATTTAATATATCAATGTGCTCTAGACTCAATATGTGCATGAAAGAAGTCGGGGACCGGAGCAGCTTGTCCTCCTTGTTTCAATATCAACAATCTCCAAGTGAGATGTCAATAGAAATGTGCTAAATCTCCGTGTGAAGTAGAAACAATCATCTTTTAAGAGATAATTGAGTAGCTGGGTGGGGTTAGTGCATTGCATCACTGGGTCCATGATGTCTAGTTCAATACGAAATCTCAACGAATGAGATCCAGTAGCAGATTTGGCTACCCAGATGTATACTATTTGGTAAGGATCTTTCTTTTCTTTTGATCCTGTCTCACCCACAGCTCTCGAATATTTTTCAACTTCTTCCTCAAACTTACTTTCTTAATTTATGTATGTATCTCTTGTTTGTTGGATAAATATTGGCACTTGATATCAGTTTTAACCGGACGAGAAATCATGTGATATACAAAAAAAAATGATTTTCAAGAAAGATTTTGTTGAGAAGAATGATTGTCAAGGATGATTTGAACAATGAGAGAATATGAACAATTAGAGAATTTGAACAAACGATGTCACAAAATGATTTAACAGTAAGCTCAAGATAATTTGATGATCAAATGCACCCCCATCTCCTGTTCCACCCCTCTCAGTTTCATTTTACCTCTGCACACCAATCAGTATCCCGTGATAACTGATTTTTCTCACCTAGTTGACCTAGTAAGTAACCCTTACTATCGCTTTCTAGAATATGGTGAGCTCTTGAGGCAGGTCCTTCCGGTTCTGGATTGACCATAGGAGTATAAATGCCTACACTCCCTCACTCATGGTGCGTTGTGATCATTGGAATAATATCACATGAATGAAAAGTTCCAGAAATGATTTGAAACAATTTGCATAGAAGGAAGGATTTGATTTGAGATGGAAACACCGAAATGAAAGGCGATCTTTCAAAAGATCAACAAAGTAAATCAAGAAAGGTATGAGAATGAAGAAATGAATGAATACCTTCTTGAAAAGATAACAACAAATGAAAAGCAATGAATCTTTTTAAATTTTGAAGTTTTATAATGTTTTTGGCTTTTCGATATATGAATGTTTTTGATTTTTCTGAAAAAGATATAAAGTAGTAAAAACACAAACTCCCCCTAAATTGATGCATGAAAATCATTTTTCATCAATTAGGTGAAAATAAAATTTTGCTCCCCCTGCAATTAACAATCCAGTTTAAAGCAAGTTATATCATGAAATGATAAAACTGCACAAAATAAGCTTCTCAGAACATTAGACTCGGGCTAATGTTGAACAAAATGAAATTGGAATGAATTTTTTTTTTGAACATGATGTTCATGATAAATTCAGAGCATCATGAGGGAGAGAATAAAATTTGAATAGTGAAGATTGTATAGTTGATTTTGAGATATAAAAGCAAAACGTTATTCAAGATATTGAGGGGGAGAAGAAAACCAGTTTGAGTTGTTCATAGAAAACATTATTCTGATGTTTTGAAGACGAAAAGGTGAAGACCCATGTATGTATGTAGGAGGAGTAAGAAAGAAATGGCGACAAGTCAAGGGGGAGCAAAGAAAAGTACATTGTGTTTGACAAGATTGAAGATTGTGAAGAAAAGATTCTTTCCAATGCAAGTTTAAGATCAAGAGACCGTGAAGGTTGTGAATTCTGAAAATCACAATGTTTATAGAACCAAAGGTTCAAAAGCCTAAGGTTACTAGTGAAAGTTTAAAGATTGAAGAAAGAGGATGTCAATATATGCTTTCAAGATTCAAGTTCTCACCAAGTTCATAAAGTCAAGACTATTCTTAAAAATTGAAGAGTATATCTTTCAAGATGAGAAGACATTCAGAAGACATCCGATCAAAGACTGAAGATTTAAAAAGAAATCGTTCAAGTCTTGTCTCCCAAAGCTTCATGTTATAAGAGCAGATAGAAAAGAGTATTTGTTTGGTCATGTTGACTTGAAACATCTGGATTTACATGATGTGGATATTTTGTACGACGTCTTGAGTCTGAAGAGAGATATGCATAAGACTACAGAAGTAGGATAGATGAAGATTGCATGTGTAGAACTAGAGAATATGGTTTTCACCTTGGAAAACACCTAGTTCATATATTCATTATGCTTGGCAGCCTTACAAAGTCAATAGCCATAAGGCTATATATACCCCATGGGTATTTTAAAAACAAACTCCTATTTTTATACAATTTTATACTTTACATTCTCTCCCTTTGTATTGAAATAGGAGTGTAAACGCCAGTAAACTAAGGACTTGTATTTCATCCTTCCTCAGGTTATATAAAACCAAATTAGGATGTAGCGTTCCACCATTGCATCAGTCTGGAACAATACTTGATCTTGAGCATTTGTCAGCGGAAGCATAAACACGTTGTGGTTCTAGGAAGAATCTTCTTTTTGTCTCCCCCTAGAATGTAGCTCAGATCATTCCCATGTTATGATATAGACTGATGTTTCTTTCTCTTTCTCCCCCTTGAATAGACATTATGCTCCCCCTCAACAACTGAATCAACAATGCAAAATTTCTTGACTTTTTATCTCCCGTCATGATGATTATGAGACTTGATGAGCATCATGCATTAAAAGTCATCATCACGAGATTCAGTTGCAAAACCATGGAACAGGGGTGGGGAAAATTCTACAATGATATTCAAAATAATCTTCAAGCTTAGTGTTTCTTGACTAGATACTTGAACCACTCTCGATCGTTAAGAAGTGGTAATGATTTGATCTGAATTATGAAGAATTGTAACTATGTGTTTTGGGTTAAGTTGGATGTAAGCTCATATTGGAGTTTGATATTGCTGAAAAATCTCCCAATATCGTTCAAATCAACCTTGATCAGATCACAACAAGTCCCAAAAAGATTGTGGAAGACATACGGGTGCAAATGAACTTGGGTATGGATAAGAGGATAGTTGACTGTAATATCTCATAATCAGGGAGTCGAATTCATCCTTATTCAAGATGCACGAAAGACTAATAAACTGTGTGCATTCACATGTAATTCAAAATCTTCTAAAAAACCTGAAGTAACCTGATTTTGATCAATTCTTCAAACAATATACCAAAAATATATCTCTCTGATCTGGGTCTTCAACACTCTCACTCCCCTATAAAGATTGATCAAAGAACTTGTTCCTTTGTAAGAAAATCAGGATGTAACAATATCAGAAGTAGAACACAAACTCAGATGACCAGATAAATCTCCAAGTGTCGGGTTCTAGAGTCAAGAATGATGCAAACAATGTGCTTAGTGAACTCTCCCAGCTCCACTTGATCTTCACCTAACACCTGAATTTGAGTTAACCCTAACAGTGAACAACCTGAAATCCAAACTCAGAAAACACTTTCTTCAATCTCATTGTGAGCAATGGGGGTTTGGGGGCGGAGCCCCTAATAGCGGGGTCCAATGGGTGCAACCCCTCGTGGATGATGAAAATGACTCAAAAACCGGATGATCACACAAAAACCGGATAAATATGCTCTATGGAAAAACTGCATCTGCCAAAAACCGGATGGCTCAAAAACCGTATACCCCAAAAACCGGATGTCTCATAAACCGCATCTCTTGAAAACCGGATCTCACAAAACCGTATCAACTAAGAAACCGTATCTCAAAAAACAGGACCTCAAGAAACCGTATCTATCTCAAAGTCTCAAAAACCAACAAACCGATTGCGGGAATTGTCCCAAACCGCATCTATCATCCGGGATTTCAGAAAACCGGATCGTTCATAACTGAAAAACCGGATCTATCAAATCTTCATCCCACTCAGATTCAAAAAATTTCAATTTGTACTCAAATCTGTAATTTTCTTGCCCAGATCAAGTCGCCTATGATAAACAAACACTCGATTATCAATTTTGTTGATAAACAAACAACAATTGACCTCGAATTTGGCGAATATCTTCAAACCCAACTTTGACAAAAACTTCAAATTAATCTCTGTGTGTTGTTCGAATCGAACGAAGCTTGATTGTCGAAGATTATGTATGTAAATCCGAATCTAAAACACTATATCTCAATCAATTTCATCAACAAATGATGAAAATCATATTCAAAGTTCGAAAAACCCAAAAACCTTCAAAAATCGTATCAATCTTCAATAAATCTCGACTTTGTGTGTCGAATTCAGATTCAAATCTTCACTCCTTTTGGCTCTGATTGGTTCAAGTAGCTAGTCAAAACACACAAAGCTTGAAGATTATTTTGAATATCATTGTAGGATTTTCCCCACCCCTGTTCCATGGTTTTGCAACTGAATCTCGTGATTATGACTTTTAATGCATGATGCTCATTAAGTCTCATAATCATCATGAGGGGGAGATAAAAAGTCAAGAAATTTTGCATTGTTGATTCAGTTGTTGAGGGGGAGCATAATGTCTATTCAAGGGGGAGAAAGAGAAATCATGACATGGGAACGATCTGAGCTACATTCTAGGGGGAGACAAAAGAAGATTCTTCCCAAAACCACAACGTGTTTATGCTTCCGCTGACAAATGCTCAGGATCAAGTTTTGTTCGAGACTGATGTAATGGTGGAACGCTACATCCAAATTTGTTTTTTATATAACCTGAGGAAGGATGAAATACAAGTCCTTACGGTACTGGCGTTTACACTCCTATTTCAATACAAAGGGGGAGAATGTAAAGTATAAAATTGTATAGAAATAGGAGTTTGCTTGTAAAATACCCATGGGGTATATATAGCCTTATGGCTATTGACTTTGTAAGGTTGCCATTCATAATGAATATATGAACTAGGTGTTTTACAAGGTGTAAACCATATTCTTTCTAGTTCTACACATGCAATCCCTCATCTATCTTACATTATTACTTGAATCACTTGTACTTTTCAAATAGTATTAGTTATGATTTTTTTAAAATTGTTATAATATCTTTTTAGCAAAGGTAAAAGTTTCCGAATTACAAGTACAACAATACTAATTAGAAATTGAAGGAATCTTTTAATGGCCCATAACACTCGGCTGTAGAAATTATTTTGACACAACCGAAATGAAACGTGTTTTTGATGGTTATGAGATACTGCTCGGGAAAGTAAACAAAAATGATGTTTTAGTATTTCTATGTTTAATACGTTCACACTTTGTTCTAAGAGCACAAACATATACTTTTTAAAGTGTTACATAGTCTAGAGCATTTTTCATGCTATCTATCTCAGAATGTAAGCATTGATCTTCAATGGTGTAATTATCATATCCTTTATGAAACACTACCTCCCGACATGCTCTACTTCCTTGACATATCGATCTAATCCCTCCCTTCCAATTTACATATCGTTATTTAATGTTAACTAATAATAATTAATATCTATTATCAATGTTAGTTTTTATCTTATAAAACAAAATAACTTATATACATAGAGGTCATTATATACTCCATATCACAAATTCCTTCACACAAAATTTATTAAAATAATCCAAACTCATCATCAAGAGAAAACTCGTCACATCTTGTGTTTGCCGAACCTCTCACGATGATTTTCGAAGTGACGTTTCTTGAGTTTGGTAATAACGTTTCTTGATTTTGGTAATACCAAAAGAACATAAACTATAACCGAAAATTTGAATGGGTTTCTAATAATTTTAAGAAGAAAAAACAAATAAATCCTAGCAACTCTAGTCAAGCTTCTTAAAACGATAATCAAAGACAATATGATAAAAATATATTATTATCACTTTTTCTATAAATGTCGTTTCTTTAAGTGAAAGACTAATATTATTTAATAATAATATCAAATATTTATGGTGATCCATTTTAGTAAATATATTTAATAATGTACTCATTCCATAATAATACACTTTGTGAATATGAAATTTCAATCAGTTGGATAATATCTTCTCTTGCTTTTATATCACTAGTATTACTCACAAAATAATCAACACTTTTTTAAAATATCAAATTTTCTATAAATGAACCCAATTTTTATATACAAGTAATTATAACTAAATTGTAAGAGCTACATAACTTTTATATTCATAACATAACCAAGTGACATAACAAAGACATCCCATGTCTTTACACAATGTGTAGAGAACATATCTGCCTCCGGATCTGTAATGTATACAATATTTATAACAATAATCATGTACACATTGACTTGGTGAAAAATCATGAGTAAAGGTTTACCCATCATTACCTGTTTAGCAATCAAAACAAAACAAATTTTTAATTAATTATTTTGACAATACATGTGTAATCTATTGGTTATAGATTTAATATGTTTTCCTCATTTACAATAAAAACTGTATACAATCCCGTTTCGACCGCCCCTCCTCAATTTAAAACACACATAATTTAAAAGAAATACGTTAAAGACAATATAAATCGATAAAACATTTACACATTTTCTTGCAAGTATATTCTAGGGGCTAAGCAATTCTACTCGTAAAGTTTGTAAGTAATATGTAAAAGAAGACAAATCATATAAAAGTTTTTGCATTACATATGTAAGAGTACACCAAATACTATGATTTTCTTTCAACTATAATTCTTGGTATTTATAAACAACCGGAACCTTTATCATTCAAAAAAATGAAATTTTTTATTTTGTTTGAAATTAATTAATTGTTTGAAATCTTATCTTCGAACTTAGTAGTTGATTCTATTTATAATAGTTAAATGCGTGAACATATATGTGTATATATATACTAGCAATGTATCAGCACAATGCAATCTCGGTGAATTTTTTTGTTTAACAATATATTCGTTTCTAAAAATTGGGTGGTATGCCTATTTTCTAAATTATGAGGGTTGAAAAATATTCACATTGACTGATACAATCCAACAAATGTGTTGGTATCATTATTCTATTTAATTTAGCCTATTGCCGTCAAAAAAAAAAAAAATACACGAATGTTTATAAATTCACAAATTTAGACTATATATCATCTAGTTTATTAGTTCAAGTTATATGCAATTTCTACTAGTTAAGTTAAAATATTTATAATATGATACAATATTTAATATAAAAGGTTTTTTATCAAAAAAAATTCATTATTAATTTAATTTAATTTTACTTGATTTCATAAAAATATTTTTTATTTGTCAATGGCTTTCTTGGAAGACAGGAACATCCTAGATGGTCCGCTCATTGTCAATTTAAAGTTAATTTCAATAAAGCTTTTGACTCTATTCGTTGGGACTTCTTGGATGAGGTGATGAGTCGAATGAATTTTGGGGCTAAGTGGCGGCTATGGATTAGAGGATGTTTATCTTCTTCGTTAGTGTCGGTATATGTTAATGGTTCTCCAACTCGAGATCAGATGGGGGTGGGTGTTAGGCAAGGGGATCCTGTCACGCATTTCCTTTTTATCATTGCCGCCGAAGCTCTCAATATTGCTATGAAAACGGCTTGTTAAAAAGGGGGTTTTCAAGGTTTTTCTCTCCCTAATAATGGCCCCACAACTGTTGGTCCCAAGTGATACAGGTATCAAGATCTACGGAAGGAACAATGGCTAATAATCTATAAGATGTAGAGAGAATAATATTTCACCATACAAAACACATATAAGGTTTGGATTATACCAAAGTCCACCAAATGACAACTAGTCATTTGGCTTATATACCCATAAGGGTATTTACATATTTAGTCCTTTTAGTTTCTACAAGGTACAAACGTCATCTAGGATTCAATCTTCTATTCTATACAATATTTAATTCTAACAATCTCCCCCTTTGTATAGAAAATAAAAGATGTTGGTCTTTTCAGGTTCATACGAACTCTAATAATCTCCTCTTACAAATATGTAGATTTCTTGCTGCATTTCTTTAAAAGCTTTAGGAGACAAGACTTGAATGATTTCTTTTTGAATCTTTCAGTCTTTGATTGGATGTCTTCTGAATTGTCTTCTCATTTTGAAAATCAGACTTTTCAATTTTAAGAATAGTCTTCAATTTAAAATCTTGATGAGAACTTGAATCTTTAAAGTTCACAGTACATCCTTTTTCTTGTGATTTTCGGACTTGCACCAGTAACCTAAGGTTTTTCAACCTTCGGTTCTATTAACGGTTTAGCTTGAAGTGGTTTTCAGCATAACGCAATCTCGAGCATTTAATCAGAATGATTTAGGAAGAATATTTGTTCTCTCCCCCTTGAATGTAGCTCTAGATCTTGTTTATTTCTACGGATCTTCTTGAGTTTTCAGTTAAGCACCTTCACTGTTCTGAGATTTATATCTTTCCTTCAGTTGTTCTTTTCTTTGCTCCCCCTTGACTGGACATATGAATTTTCAAAGAATGGTTCTTTGTCTCCCCCTAAACACACAAATATTTTCTTGACCGATAAGCTCAAAATCAACTAATTGAGTACTAAAATTTCTCCCACTCATGATGATCAGGATTCTTCATGAACATGATGCACATGAATTTTGTATTCGGCTTGATTTTGACCTGAATATATGAACACTTGAAGCTTTGAACTCGCATCATGAGAATCAGTTGAACTAACTTTGTGAAGGTGTCACCACAATGATATAACAATTAAAGCATCCGAGACAGTCTTTAGGTCACCGTCTCAAAGTCCCCGTGGTATAACACCGAGATCATATAAATTCTCGTTAACATAACAGTTTAAATAAACTGTGTGACCTACATTCAGAACTCGTAAAGCGTTGATTCTGGTAGGATTTCCATCTAATCATCGTGAATATCACATTAGATATCACTACAAGATGTTCCGGTAGTCACGAAAGACTAGATATGCATTACAGATCCAACATGTGTCCTAAGAAATGAAATTAATATTCGAATAAGCTCTAGACTTGATAAGTGCATGAAAGAAGTCGGGGACCGGAGTAGTTGTCCTCCTTGTTTCAATATCAACAATCTCCAAGTGAGATCTCAATAGAAATGTGCTAATTCTCCGTGTAAAGTTGAAACAATTATCTTTTAAATGATAATTGAGTAGCTGGGTGGGGTTAGTGCATTGCATCAATGGGTCCATGATGTCTATTTCAATACCAAATCTCAATTAATGAGATCCAGTAGCAGATGTGGCTACCCAGATGTATACTATTTGGTAAGGATCTTCCTTTTCTTTTGATCTTGTCTCACCCACAGCTCACTAACTATTTTTCAACTTCTCCCTCAAACTTACTTTCCAAACTAATATATGTATCTCTTGTGGGATACACTTGGACACTTGTTATCTTTCGCAACCGATATGAGAAATCATATTGTGATTTATCAACAAGAATGATTTTCATGAAATTCAGTGATGAGAAGGATTGTCAAGGAAGATTTGAACAATCAAAGGATACGAATAATCAGGGACGATTGACAAATTTCACAGACTGATTTAACAGTAGAAGCTCTTAAGATAATTTGTTGATCATATGCACCCCATCTCCTGTTCCACCCCTCTCTGTTTAATTTTACCTCTGCACAGCAATCAATATCCCGTGATAACTGATTATTCTCACGTACATGACCTAGTAAGTAACCCTTACTATCCCTTTCTAGAATATGGTGAGCTCCTGGGGCAGGTCCTTCCGGTTCTGGATAGACCATAGGAGTATAAATGCCTACACTCCGTCACTCATGGTGCCGTTTCGAGCATTTGAATAATATATATCATACATGAGCGGTTTACAGAGAGAATGAAATATTTAAGAACAAAGGAAGGAATCATATGAGATGGATATGCGGAAATGAAAGGCGATCTTTGAAAAGATCAACAAATGTGTGAATCAAGAAAGGTATCAGAATAAAGCAATGAAAGAATACCTTCTTGGGGCACAGCAATCAATATCCCGTGATAACTGATTATTCTCACGTACATGACCTAGTAAGTAACCCTTACTATCCCTTTCTAGAATATGGTGAGCTCCTGGGGCAGGTCCTTCCGGTTCTGGATAGACCATAGGAGTATAAATGCCTACACTCCGTCACTTATGGTGCCGTTTCGAGCATTTGAATAATATATATCATCCATGAGCGGTTTACAGAGAGAATGAAATATTTAAGAACAAAGGAAGGAATCATATGAGATGGATATGCGGAAATGAAAGGCGATCTTTGAAAAGATCAACAAATGTGTGAATCAAGAAAGGTATCAGAATAAAGCAATGAAAGAATACCTTCTTGAACAGATAACACAAAATGAAAACCAAAAATCTTTTTGAATTCTGAAATTTTAAATTGTTTTTGGATTTTAATTTTTCAATGTTATTGGAGTTTTCAAAAAGATAAAGCAGTGAAAACGAACTCGCCCTAAATTGATACACGAAAATGGTTTTCATCAATTAGGTGAAGAATATAATTTTTTTTCTCTCCCTGTAAATAACAATCCATTAGAAAGCAAGTTATATCAAGAAGTGATAAAACTGCACAAAATAAGCATCTCGGGTCATTAGACTCTGGCTAATGATGAGCAAAATGAAATAGAATTGAATTGCAGGGGAACTCCGTCGTTTTCGAAAAATTATGAGTTTTAAACCTTATCAGCACACTGAACGCAATGATGTTCACTACAGTCTGAATGATCTTCATTGTTGTTAGATATGTAAAAGTGAGGGTGCAAATATGTAAATATTATAACTTGGGCAAAGTCTATAAAAGGCATTTGCCCCACTTATTATAATCTAAGCTTTGCATTATTCATCTCTCTAGTTTGTGTTCTCTCTCAAAGCTCTCGGCTCACTCTAAACCGAAACACACACACAAACAAACTAGATAATCTCTAGCATTGGTTCATCCTTAATGGATAAAGGGATCATCAATTGGTATGAGAGCCAAACTTGTTTTTGGCTCGTGATTGTTCGAAAACAACAAGTAAAACTCGAAGATTTCAAGCTCAAGGTGAAGAACAAGGTTCGAGTTCTACAAAGCATACAACCACACGGTTTGTTCAAGAAAGGTGTGAGTTCAAACATTTCCCGAAGATAGAACGCATTTAAGGTATAAAACACTACTTTTTCTATCATCTTTCCTGGTTTTTTCGAAGGTTTCTACTGTTTTATAAGGTTTTCTTGAAGAACACTTCAAAACCGAGTGGTGTTTTTAAAGGAAAAAGTCCAATACTTCATTAAATGCTCGACTTTATGGCGTTTAATTTTATGGAAATTAAGCATTTATGGTGTTCTTGAGGTTTAAATTCATAATTGAAGAAGAAGAAGTCGATTTTAATTAAACATAATTATTTATTCTTCAAAGTTTAAGTGTATAACAAGGCAACTCAAGTACTACCCATGCCAATCAAGGTACAAGTGGGTAGGCACCATAAGGGGTAAGGCAATCAGATCTGATTGTGACATATCATATTCTATAAGCCGGGATAGTGGTCAATGCGATTGACAGGGTGATACGGCTTATAGAGTTTTCCAAGTTGATATTTGACCAAGTGTTACTATTAAAGCTATGAGCAGCATAGGATCAATCGCATGCGATTGGAAGGTTTAAAGTGCTATCAGCCGCATAAACTTCGTGTGAGATTCTAAGTCTTGGTTCATCAATCGCATTCTGTTGGCCAGTGCGATTCAAGGGTTTTTGTTCGACTTCAAACACATCAAAGGCAATCGCATTCTTTTCAGTTTACTTGAATATCATTCGATTGTAGTGACTAACAATTTATTTCTAAGTGTTTGGTGCTACAGGAATCAATCGCACTCTATTGGTTACCATAATCAATCACTGCCAAGAAGTTACTCTGCTCAATTTTCAAGGGTTTCCTCCAATCGCATAACACCTATCGCATACCTTGAACTTATTGGACAAGTGATAGAACCGTTGGGACTTGATTTTGAACAAAGAGAACAATCAGACTTAAAACTTAAAATTCTAATTCAAAATTGAATTTAATCTAACTCGGATATAATTCAAAGGGGAATTAAATTAACTCAATTCTATATAATTCAAAATTGAGTTTAATCTTTACAAGATCTAATTCAAAGTTGAATTAAAGTGAATTAGCTCCTCATTTTGTCTATTAAGTTTTTGAGCAATCAATCCATATATAACAAGTGTTCGATCATTTCTTAATTAAACTCTCACAATGTCAAGATCAAATGAAATGATGTCTATTGGTAACGATACAAAACCTCCCGTTTTGTTCCGAGGTGAATACCATGTATGGAAATGAAGGTTTATGGACTTCCTGGAGCACAACGAGGTACACGGAGAAATGATGATAGACTGTATAAATAACAGGAACAAAAAGTTCATCAAAGTTGTTGAAGCTGATCCTGACAACAACCCCGCTATTCTCCATCATTAGAGGGAAAAGACTGCTGAAGAGCTCACAGCTCAAGAAAAGGAGATCAAGAAAGCTGAAAGACTGGCTAAGTATTATCTAAAACAAGGACTCTCCTCAGAGATCTACACCAAAGATAGATTGCTTAGCCACTGGTAAGGAGATCTGGGATGATATAAAGAAGCAGTTGCAAGGTACTGAACAAGGAGAATAAATCAAAAGTACCCAACTGGTCAACAACTATCATGACTTCAGTGTTCGAGAGAATGAACTGCTTTCTGAAACCTATGGTAGATTTTGCAATCTGCAAAATGAAATGAGGTCAAACCAAATTATCAGAACTGATCTAGACTTAAACTGTGTTTTTCTGTAGTCACTGGGTCCAGAGTGGAAGGAATATGTTCGACTGTACAAACAAATAAACAAAGATCTCACTACAGTCACCTTTCACAACATACTTGAAGACCTCAATCAATACCAAGATGAAATACTGAAGTCTCTCCCTAAACAGCGAGCTGCAGATCCTTTAGCTTTGGTAGCAGTCGAAAGAATTCCAAAGGAATCTTCATCCAGATCAATGAAGTTCAAACAGGTGATTCTTAGTGAATCTGAACCGGATGATGATGATGAAGACTCAGTTGAAGCTGCCATTCATGCTCTCTCTGTTGTTGGGAAAACCTTCAGAAATCGTTTTAATAAAACCAACAACAGACAAAGGTTCACCTCTAGGTCTAGGAGACCAGAAAGGCTTGCTCCGGTTGACAAGCCTAGATTTCAAAGAGAAGAAAGAAGAGATGAAAAGAAAACAGACTCGAAGTGCTACAACTGCGATAAGGTTCGCCACGTGATCAGAAACTATCCACAGAAGAAAATCAAGGATGCTGAATACTACAGACAAAAGTACCGCCTGTCAAAACAAAGGCAGGCTGGGAATGCTCTTATAGTAGAAGAAGACCAGTTTCTGGAGGACACAGACTCCGAGATTGATCTAGATGGTGAGGATCAAGTACAGTTCTGTTTCATGGCTACTAATGAAGAAAGTGATAGGGATAAAGATGGTGGTGATCTCTCCGATGCTGAGGAGGAGATTGGTGTAAGCGGAAAGGTACATTCTATCTCTAACTCTAACATGGGTTTTAACTTTGAACATATACAAACCATATTAAAACGCATGAAAAAGTTAGAATTTAAGGTGACCAAACTAACAAGCAAAAATCAAGTGTTAAAAGAAATTGTTCATACACAAGACAAAGAAGCACAAGCAACAATTGAACAGTTAAAGAAAAACATAAATGAATCGAAAGTTCAATTAGCAGTAAAAGAATCTGAATTTCTTGAATTAACGGATAAAACAAACATCATCATACACGATCTCAAAGCAGAACGTATTGGTGCAGAAAAGGATTCATAAATTCTTAAAAATGATCAAAGTGTTCTTTGTTTAAAAATAAAAGAACTTGAAGACCTTCTAATCAAAAGAGGGCAAAGTGAACAAACCATCTTTCTGTACAAACAAAAGGAACAACCTTTTTCAAGATGAACTTGGTTTTGAAAACCCAAGTGTTTTGAGTAAAGTATCAGCCAAACAGTTATACAATGCACATCTTTTTGGCGAGGGACTCACTCAACGAATGGTATTTGTTGGTCAAGAGGAATATCGACTTGAAGAGGATGTCAAACGAACCTTACATCTCAAAACTGAAACTCCCTTCGACTACTCTCACCTCAATGACTCATACTTTACTTACCCCATTCCAACACTTAACTCTGTTGTCACCACACCAGTATATACAGACGAGGAACTCTACACTCCTGAAGTGCCAGAACCCCAATTTCAATACATTCCCCACAAGGAATTGCAGCAATGGTTCCAAACCTTACAAGAGTTTTGCTTCACTCATCCGGTACAAGGAGACATTACCAAAGCTATCCAGACAGAAACCACAACTGAAATCATCCCAGTTTCTGAACAACTCCCTGAACCCTCTCAAACAATATTTAATCTTGATGGCAAGATCATTGACGACTTGTGCAAAGAAAAGTTCGCATTGAACGAGCGAATCAAGCATGTCGAAACTGAAATGGAACCACCTACTCCATTCACCTTCTCGCCACATGGAACTGCCTTTGATTAACGAATTAAATATTCCAAACATGTGTCTACATCTTCCCAAGATGTCAAATCTAATATAAAATCTGTTAATAAGTCATCTGTGGTAAATCTAAAACTTAAACAGATTTTCAAACCAAAACACACCTCCGCTTCTAATCACATTTCTCGTGTGAACACAGACATACTTGAATCATTAAAAACAACAGACAGTAGACCAAGACTTAGTACTAGTATTTTGTCTTCGGCTGCAGATGTGAAGAAGTCCGAGAGTGAAAAGCGTAAAATAAACATAACTTAGAAGAGAGTCATTCCTAGATCATCTAGGAAATGTTTGAACACTAGACAAACGATCAAGTTTAAATGATAAAATTGCCTCTTCAATGTTTTGTATTAGTAATGGATGGTCTCCATGGTCATTGTGAATTTCATTGTGGATATGATCAATTAAGAAAACAAATTGGAATTAAACCATGTGAGGACTGGACAGACTTTTACTCTAATCAAATATGTGTTCCATTTATAAATTCCAAAGAATATATCATTCATCAGTGGATCACCACTCGTCAGTCACATGCACTCAAACGTTTAAAAAAATCAAGGAACTTACTGACAATCAAGGAGATGGAAGTCTACAGGAGACAGGGCTATGATTCTTTCAAAAAGGCATGGATTGCTCAGGAGAAACTCTTGCATTCTCAAAAATGATCTAGCAATCCAACTTCCAAAAATGTCAAAATTTCCAAACCAAAGCCCTCCTCCAATCAAAGAGTAGTACAACCTACAGCTCCCAAAGTTCCAGTTCAGCAAAAGCCACTTGATGCACCGAGGCCGCAATAGAATTCTTAAGAATTTCTCGAAAACTTGGATTCGCAAACATAATGCTTCTGCAACTCTACCGAATCCTAAACCTCCGATTCCATCAACTGTTAAACATACAGGGGTACCGAAACTTCCATCTAAGCCAATTCTTTCCAAATCTATTCCTTCTCGACGAAAGATTAAACACACATGGGTACCTAAGGATAGATCATTTGAAGTTTTATCACCACATGAAAAAGCAGTTATTACTCAACCAATCCTAGGAACTAACAATTCAGGACCCATTCACATATAGGGACCTAAATGTGCTTTATTCTTTTTTTGCAGATGCCTAACTTGTGGTACCTAGACTCCGGTTGTACCAATCATATGACCGGCAACAAAAGTCTTCTCAAGAATTATGTTCCTAAGTACTCCGGGAATGTATGTTTTGGGAAAGACAATGTTGCACCAATAATGGGGTACGGAGACATAGAAAAGAAGCACATCAAGATCAAGAAAGTTTCCTATGTTGAAGGGTTGGGTCACAATTTGTTCAGCATCGGAGAGTTCTGTGATAAAGACCCGGAGGTAGTATTTAAGAAGAACAAATGTTCGGTGTTAACTGAAAATGGGGATGAATTACTAGCAGGTGCAAGGAAATCTAACTTGACAATGGCACATAAAACTCTCTCACCTGAACTTTCAGAATATCAACAAGCTAGTCACTAGCGACTTGGTGAGAGGCATGCCCAAGTTAAGATTAAAAAAGGATCATTTGTGTGCAGATTGTGAGAAAGGAAAAATGAAAAATGCTTCACATAAATCTAAAAAAGTGTTCAACACTACAAGCCTTTGGAACTCCTGCACATGGATCTCTGTGGTCCTATGAGGATTCCGTCTAAAAGTGGGAAGAAGTATATTCTAGTCATGGTGGATGACTACTCTAGATATACTTGGGTCAACTTTCTACGATCAAAAGATGAAGCCACTCCAACAATCATTTCCTTCATCAAGCAACAGCAGAATAAGCATAGTTAGTACTCTGAAGAGCTTCTGTGATCTTGTTGGGATCAACCATCAGTTCTCTGCTGCATACACTCCACAACAAAATGGTGTCGTGGACAAACGAAACAGAACTTTGGTTGAAGCTACCCGTACCATGCTATCATATTCTAGGCTCCCACCTTCCTTTTGGGCTGAAGCAATCAACACTTCCTGCTATACGCAGAACCGCTCTTTTATTAATAAACGCTTTAATAAAACTCCATACGAACTGGCCAATGGCATGCCCTAATAATAAATACTTTCATGTCATTGGTAATAGGTGCTTTGTGCTTAATGACAAGGATAATCTAGGAAAATTTGCTCCCAAAGCTGATGACGCTATTTTCGTAGGTTATTCTACTGAGTCCAAAGCCTACAGAGTTTTTAATAAACGAACAAAGAGCATTGTTGAAAGTATCAACGCAACATTTGATGAAGCATTGAATGTTGCAGATTTTCCACCTAAATCAACAGTTAACGCTTCTGAACATATCTGTTCAGGACCGATTCTTCAAAAGAAAGAATCAAACAATCAGTCCAGTTCAAATACTAATCTTGACTTTATGTTTGATTTCTTTAGATCTGAATCTTCTCCTGTTTTAACTGACAACAGGGACAACACAGTAGTACAAACAAGTGTTACTATAACGGCTCCTACGGTCACTGAGACAAATCCATTTGCAGATCTATATGCTGAGGATTCTACTTCTGTTTCTGTCACTCGTCCCCCTATGACCTCTCAGAGTATTTACCCAGAGAGCCCTCTTGTGTTTGATTCAGACCCACGTTTCTTCTGTGAAGATGAAGAAGAATCACGACACCTACAAGATCTTATTCCTTCATCTTCCACTTCCCACGAAATAAAGTGGACCACACATCACTCTAAGGATAACATCATAGGAAACCCATCATTTGGCATTCAAACACGAGGACCAACAGTTAACGAATGTCAATTTTCGGGTTTTCTAAGCATCATTGAACCCACCAAGACTTCTGACGCTTTAGATGATCCGGATTGGGTAATTACAATGCAGGAAGAACTACACCAATTCGATCGTCTCAAAGTCTGGAGATTAGTTCCTCTTCCATATGGCAAATCTATTGTCAGAATTAAGTGGGTGTTCAAATGGACGTGCAGACAACTTTTCTTAACGGTGTTCTTAAAGAAGAAGTCTATGTCTCACAAACTGAGGGGTTTATTAATTAAAAACATCCAAATCATGTCTATATCTTAGATAAGGACTTATACGGGTTAAAGCAAGCTCCACGTGCATGGTACGATGTCTTATCTGAATACTTGATTGGTGAGGGCTACTCAAAAGGAAAGACTGATACCACTATGTTCACAGAGACCAAGGGTAAGGACAAGATTTTAGGTCAAATATATGTGGACGATATCATTTTTGGGTCTACAAATCCAAAATACAGTGACGAGTTTGCTAAGATCATGGCAAACATATTTTAAATGAGTATGATGGGGGAAATGTCATTCTTTCCCGGACTCCAGTTGAATCAGTTAAATCATGGAAGTTTTATTTGTCAATCCAAGTACATCAAAGATCTTCTAACAAAGTATGATATGATTAACTTCACACCCATATCCACATCCATGGCTGCTAAGGCACAGCTATCAGCAGATCTTGATGGTTCTTCAGTAGATCTGAACACTTACCATGGGATGATTGGATCGTTACTGTATCTAACTTCAAGTCATCTGGACACATGTTCTCTACCTGTATTTCTGCCAGATACCAGGTGAATCCTAAAGAGTCACATCTTCTGGCAGTGAAGCGAATATTCAGGTATCTCAAAGGGTCTATGGATCTTGGTCTGTGGTATCTCAAAGATTTAAATCTGGATCTCCATGCTTACTCAGATGCTGACTATGCCGGTTGCAAGATTGATCGGAAAAGCACATCTAGTAGTGCACACTTTCTGAGAGATCGTTTAATGTGCTGGGCCTCAAACAAGCAAAACTGCGTATCCATTTCTACAGTTGAAGCTGAGTATGTTGCTGCTGCAGTGTGCTGTTCACAAAGTCTATGGATACGTACACAGTTATCAGACTTTGGCCTCAGGTATGACAAAATTCCATTGCTATGCGATTCCCAGTCTGCCATCGCTATCTCCTGCAATCCGGTACACCACTCTAAAAGTAAACATATTGATATTCGTTATCACTTCATAAAAGATAACGTAGAGAAATGTCTCATTGAGTTACAGTATGTTTCAACTGAAAATAAGCTAGCTGACTTGTTTACCAAACCCTTAGATGAAAGTCGCTTCACTGAGTTGGTATCCAAGTTAGGCATGCTAAACTTGAAACTATAACATATTGTTGCTTTATTTTTCCATTCTTTCTTTTTGTTTAGAGTAGGTGTTATATTGTTTGTTCATTTTGCAGATATCAAATGTAACATTTGAGGGGGAGTGATATTCTGGTGATAAACATGTAGCATATGTGTAGGGGGAGAAATTATTACACATACTGCACATGTGTAGGGGGAGAATTATACAATTGACACATTCCCTAAATTTTGAAAATTTTCATTAAACCAAATGCATGAGTCTAGGGGAGTGTGTCAAACAAACACTCAAATCAAGATGTCTGGGAAATCAAATTTTCAAATCTCAAAATCCAGGTACTTTGAATTTTTAGAAAATTTCCAAGTGTTGGGTTATGTTTCAAGCAATCGCATCCTATGCTCCAATCGCATGGGCTCTCTTAAAACCCAACAAAATTAAATCTTCTAAGTCTTGGTTCAATCGCATGGACCACGATCCCATGGACAGTCAATCACATGGGATAACAATCAAATCGTATGCCTTAGAATATTCGAACCAGAAGGGAATCGTATGCGATTCAAAGTAAAGGAAACCAAACTGCAGGGTCAATCGCATGCGATTAGCACACCAAAGGGTGAATCGCATGTGATTCAAATGCTCTATATGCCGCGTTTTTTACTCTATAAGCCGGGTTTTTCACCACCCTTGCAATCAATCAGAGCATGACATGTGTCCATCTAACTGTTTTAACATCCCATCAGTTTCATTCTTCCTCGATACAATTCAAATTTCAACTTTGAATTCTCTCTCGTTTTTGGTTACTTGAATTCGCAAATCATCTCGTTACTCTGTCAAAATTTGCAATTTTAGTCTCAAAATACTCCTAATCACAGAGGTAACAAATTGTACGGTTTACATTTTGAAAATTTTGAGTTAAAAGGGTGATTTTTGGCCTTCAAACAGCCATCTATGATAGTGACTTTCGAGGCTATGGATGGATTTTTGGGACACGAAACAAACTTATTTGATCAATTCAAGTTTGCGATAGGTATTTTGAACACATGGGGAATACTTTGATGCAAAAATATTTCAAAAATCTCAAAAAGTGTTCTTCGTGTTCTTGAGGAGTATGAACTTACACTAAAAGTTCACTTTTTGGTTCAAAAAGGGTTGTTATGATGATTTTTTGACTATACTCTAGTAATACAAAGTTGTTTATTGCTATCTAATTGCCATATTAATAGTGTCAAAACAACTTTTTTTTCTTAAAATCATCATGTACACAATGGGGCTTTCAAAGTTAAGGTTTTTTATAATTTTCAAACTTTATCGTATTGGTCAAAATTGGTCAACTTTGAATCACTCACCAAAGTTTGATCACAATTCAAAGCTGAATAATGTTTTCATGCATATCTATTTATCTTTAACTTAACTGTTTTATCTATCTGTACTAGTAAGATGGCTCAAGTAGTGCGTGACCCTGAGGAGATTATGCCCCAAGCTGAGTTCCTTAATACCAGGACTCATAAAAACAACCACTATATAGACCTGGCCAAACTAAAAAACCCTACCTACCCCATTGTTACAGAAATTCTAAAAACACACCCCCTGAACCACCTCCTGACATATAATCCAGCTACAACCGGCACACATGTCCCTGAGCTATACATCCAACAATTCTGGAAGACATGTGATGTACGTACAAATTACAGAGGGCATGAGGTCATCCATGCTGAGGTTGATGAATACACCACTGATATACCAGTCAATCACCACAGAACCATCTTCAAACCACCAAGGGCTGACAGTAGACCTCGTGCAACAACCTTTGAGGAAATCCCATACGAGGAAGCATGTCTTGCTGCAATCATGGAAATGGGTTATGATGGTGAGCTCACCCGTAAGAATCATTTCAAACGCACCGGTCTACATCCCAAGTATAGCACTGTTATGACGGTGCTTCAACGGTGTCTCACTCCCAAGCACTCAGGGTATGAATTTCCAACGGAGCATCAGCTCAAAATCTTTGTGGCAGCGGCTAATCATTTGCATGTGGACTATGCCTTCCTAATGTTCGAAGATATCAAGGCTACAATGCTCAGGAAGAATTCTCAAAAGAAGAAGGATGCCAACATGCTGCCATACCACCGCTTCATACCCATGATCATCTAGTATCTGATGGATCAGAATGAAGAAATTCCTCGACGGGCAGGTTTACCTTCTATTACTCCTCAACTCTTCATGGATAGTAAACCTTCCATTACGGCCAATTTACCTATCTTAAGAGCATTCCTTATATCTCTACTTGATCTATGTGAGCAAAATGATATTTTGGTGACTTATAGGGCGAGTTTAGGAATAATATGGTTGTACCAGAACCGGCCATACCTGCCCAGAGAGGAGTAGTACCTGGTGAGGATATAGAGAATAGGCCTCAGACATCTATGGAAGATGCTGAGAGGGATGAGGAGAGAGAAAATGAAGAGAGGGGTGGAGAAGAAGGTGAAGGTAGAGATATTAGAGAGGGAGGGAATGCATATGATCCCACCACCGTTCAAACAGTTGCCCAATCTATCTCTAAAACCACCCGAACCAAAGTTGTACTTGCTGAACTAGGTTTTGACACCTCTGAGTCATCCAGTTTCCAGTCTTCTCATGCTGAGTCAGCTTCCCAACCTGGTGACCCAACCTTTGAACCAGTCCAATCACCTTTGGGCACCCCTCATAGACAAATTGTAACACCAGCTGAAAGCACCCCTTCTTTTATGAAACTCACAGACCTACAAGCTACCTCACCTGACTTGAGTCACACTACTCCACCTGATATTGTCATTCCTCAAGTAGGTGGTCTAGTCATAAATTTAGGTCCTCCTAACCAGACTACTAAAATTCCTGCAGCCAGAAAGGCCATAGTAGCGCCTGACCATGACATTCCAGTCTTTTCTCCAACTCATGATTTATCTGTTGAAGCTGGCTCTGTCATCCCTGATTCTTTAATACATCCAACTCAATATGATAGGTATGGTCAAGGAAGTGGTGAAGAGGAAGATAGTTTCGTAGTAAGGAGTGTGAGTGACACAGAGGAGGTGAGAAAAGAAAAGGAGAGTGCTCAGGGACCCCTAGCCCCAGAAATCCGGGTAGCCACATCTACTATGAGACCTGACATTGCTGGGTCTCGTATTGAATAAGTCGCGGTTATCCCACGCGTGCAAATTTCAAACCCACCAAGCTACTACTGTGTCTCTCAACAGGCACCGTCTTCATTGCACAGGGCTATAGCACATACACTAGGTCAACCCCAATCGGGCATTAGACCTATTGAATATAGAGGACCGCCTCGCTCGTCCTCGACTCCTTTCAATGCACAATTCGATATACCGCGGATCTCCGCTTATCTTGACCAACACAGGGTCACAATTGATGCACTGAGCTTGTACGTCCAACAAGTGTCCTCAACTTCCAGAGGTGGTACCTCTCAAGGTACCATCCGAGGATTGGAAGGAAATCCTACTGAAGCCAACATCAATGCTGCTTCAGTAGGTGGTACTGCCTCTGTGGCTGGTACCTCAACTGGACGTCTACGTGTTTCCGCGCTTGTTACATGTACTGAATTACAGAAAACAATCCAACAAGCCGTGGCACCTCTCCAACAAGAACTCACTGACACAAATCAAAAGTTGGATAGGATTGAAGCACTCCTTGCTACAATCCCTGCAGCTTGAGCCACAGCCGCAACCTGATCCAATAAACATGTCCGTGGATGCTTTGAAGAGCCTACTGTATGTCAAACTTCTTGAACAAAGGCCCAAATCTGCGCATGATCAAGACCTTCTTACAACTCTACGCAACGAACAACGTCCACAGGGAATCTCCTTGGATGACTTTCAAGAGTTTCATGAAGATGTTGACAGCAAGATTGACGGGGTGACTAGAGGCTTCTATATTTCATTGTAGAAGGTTGCTGAGCGGCTGACTATCCTTGAACAAACTTGTCAGGCTCAGGTAAAGATTAGCAAAAGGAGACGGGATGATCAGGATCCTGATGATCAACCCGAGGGGGAGAAAAGAAGAAGAGTATACTTATCTTCTCCCTCTGCAGCTACAAAGGCAATTTTACCATTTACTCCCTTAATTACTCCCGCTGAAGGTACTAGTTCTAGCCAGCAGCAGAAGAGTACACAACAATTAGCCGATGAAGTTCATGAACAACAACATGACAATGCTGACAAGCAGATTGTACTTTATATACCCCAGAATCAATCTAAACTGAGGCCAATTGATCTTGAAGAAGGTGAAATACCTTATGAGCAGTCCTATGCTGAGATGTTTGAGCTATTCATAGACTCTGAAGAAGAAAAGGAGAATCATTACGAGTATATGCCCACATCACCAATCCAGCATGAGGGAGAAAGCAGTACTACTCAAGAAGAAGGGCTTCAGTTTGATATATTTAAAGATTTGGACTTAGATCAAACAGAAGAAGCTCAACCAGAGGAGAAACCTGAGGATCCTGAATTTCGTGATCTGTTCAAAGACATTGATGAATACGTTGAAGTTGCTACAGGTCCAACTTCACCTAGAATTGTCTACAGATTTGATGATGTCATTAGTGAAAGAGAGCTTTCACTTAAAAGAAAGGAATGTGTAACAATCTCTAGAAGGAAACCTAAACAGAAGAAAACCACCTTCGACGTGTCCAGGGACCTCAGTGGAGTAAACATTGAACTTCATGAAAGTTTCCCTCCTCCTCGTGGTCAATTTCAAGAATCAGCTGCAGACATTTTGGAAAGAAACAGACATAGAGAAGCAGCTGAGAATGCAAGGGAAAAATCAGATTGGCCATTACCTCCAAATTACATTATTCATGCTACTCCGCTAGTCGATCCAGGTTACCGAGGCCTGGATAGCAATAACATGTTCACCCGGAAGGCAATGCTAAACCCAAGATGGAAAGACTACTTTGTGAATGCTGCTTTTCTTGAAGACAGATTTCCTAACATCTACAGCGAAGAAGTAGTCGAGCTCACTTCTCCACAGTTGAGGGGTTTGGATGATAAGAATAAAAGAAGATACGAAAGTATCTTAAAAGAATCCAAATCCCCAAAGTGTTGGGGTTCTATGTACAAAGCGGAAGCAACAAAGTACAACATATAAAGCAAAGAGTACAAGAAAACAAAGCATAAAACCCCAAACCATGGACCAAACTCTATAACTAACTTAAGCAACATGAAAAACAGAAAGAGAAGAGGTTATACCCTGCTCCTTAGCTCCAGTAACTTGAAGATGTGGTGGTGATGACAAGAAAGCAAAGAAGCTCTCCTCTAATGAAGTCCACCCCGGGTATTGTCCTCTCTCCTTGTACTAGCAAGCTTGGATGATCTTCTTTCAAGAGAAATCACCACAAGAACAACCTCTTAGTAGCATAAATTCAGATGCCCTCTTTGAACTCACAAGAACACTCTAAAAGATCTCAAGACTAAGTGTTTATGTGGGTTTTGACAAAAGTTTAGAATGAAGGACAAATGAGGGTATTTTATACACCCTGAAATGCCACTTAATCTTCCCCATGGCCGGCCACAGAGTACTGCACAAGCTAGCCCAACCATTGGGCAAGAGTGGAGGTGGAAAAGAAAAAAGTTGCATGCAGTCTGACAAAATTCCGCGCTGCGTGCCCGTAAGGTTCCGCGCCGCGGAATCTCCGCGTCGCGTATCCTTAAGTTCTCCGCGTCGCGTTATTTGCCAGCACATCAATCATTCCATTTTGACACCATTTGTCCCTCCATCTTTTAGGCTGTCGAGATAGGTCCCCGGTGTGTGACCCAATAGGCCCATACATTATCGGTAGTGATCCAAATGGCATACGTGTGTCAACGGGCATACTCCAACAAACTCCCACTTGCACATGACACACCGTACCCATAAACCACAGACAAAGAGCGGCCTCTAGTAAGGCATCTCTGCCCCCAAGTCAGTATGGGTTTTTGTCAAAAACCAAATCCAGAATCAGTTACGAAATGGTCCTATAGATTAGTGATCATTTATCCCTTCGTTCGTGATATCTGTGTGAACACGAGACATGGTTAAATGTCAATCTACAGATCGTTCACGATTATGTTTCTCGATCTCGATTGATGGTCACCCAAAATCTAGTTGCAATCGATCAAATATCATTGCAACTTGAGCATGGCCATGCATTTTACGTCAGCGATCAATCATCGAGGGGCCCAATGATATCTCTCTAAAACTAGAGGAACGAATCTCTTCCGCTACATTGCTCCGCTACATACACCATACTTTACCTAAAAGCTCCCTTTATAGCAGCCAGTTACGAACTGCGTTTGAAAGCAATCAAGGCAAAGCAGATCCATGCTTTGGAACACATGTATCTCCAGTCTAAGGACAAAATGATATTATCATCCTGACTTACTCGTGACAGAAACCATGAAGTAAGTTCAGGTGCGGGTCGTCCAGTCACTTGACAATTGCAAGCACAGGCGAAGTGTTGCGTCTCTTTTATCTAATCCATTATTAGATATCGACCAACCACTTCCCTCAGTCTTATCTAAAACTTCCTCCCCTTGAAGAATGACCGACTGTGGACATTTAGAATGAAAAAGCATTCTGGGAAGTATTAAACATGCTAAGATGGAACACAGTAAGGATTCATAAAATATTCACCTCGGCGTATCATTAAATCTCATTTAATAATCAATATAGTATGAAATAAAATACTGCTTAGCGTTCCCAAAATACAAATACAAATCAAACATAAACCAAACATTACACTCAAACTAAGTCACTTGCGAATCTAACACCTATATCTCTAGTGTGAGAATCATGTATAGCTTATGACAACGGTTTAGTGAACGGATCAGCCAAATTTCCCTCCGATGCTACTCTGCTGATGGCAATATCACCACTCTCAATAACATCTCTGATGAAGTGGTATTTGCGAGGAATGTGCCTCGTCCGCTTATGAGCCCTTGGTTCCTTAGCTAAAGCCACCGCACCCTCTTTGTCACAGAAGATCTCAATAGGGTCGGATATGCTAGGAACCACTCCAAGATTCTGGATGAACTACCTCATCTATACCGCCTCGTTAGCTGCTTCACTAGCCGCAATGTACTCCGACTCGGTAGTTGAATCAGCTACGGTGTCTTGCTTGGAGCTCCTCCAACTTATAGCACCACCATTGAGAAGGAACACGAATCCCGATTGTGATCGGCAGTCGTTCTTATCAGTTTGGAAGCTAGCATTAGAGTAACCATGTACTCTAAGCTCTTCCTTACCACCATATACCAAGAACATCTCCTTTGTCCTCCGAAGATACTTGAGAATGTTCTTGACCGCAGTCCAATGTGCTTGCCCGGGAATAGCCTAATATCTACTCGTCATGTTCAAGGCACACAATACATCAGGATGAGTACATAGCATGGCGTACATGATTGATCACACTGCCGAAGCATACGGAACCCTCTTCATTACGTCAAGTTCCTCTTTGGAACTAGGACATTGAGACTTGCTCAAAGTCACTCCATGCAACATAGGGGTATTACCCCTCTAAGAGTCCTCCATCTTGAATCGCTTCAAGACCTTGTCGACATATGCACTTTGGCTAAGCGCTATTAACCTTTTAGATCTATCTCTATAGATCTTTATGCCCAAGATATATACTGCATCTCCCAAGTCCTTCATAGAGAAACAACTCCCAAGAAAAGTCTTAACTTCTTTCAAGGTTGGGACGTCGTTTCCAATAAGTAGAATATCATCTACATATAGGATAAGGAATACAATAGCGATCCCACTAGCCCTCACATATACGCATGGCTCATCCTTGCTTTTCAAAAAACCAAACTCTTTGATTTTCTCATCAAAGCACAGGTTCCAGCTACGAGATGCTTGTTTAAGTCCATAAATAGACTTCTTTAACCTGCAGACTCTATCCGGATACTCAGGATGTACAAAACCCTCGGGTTGTGTCATAAACACCTCTTCACTTAGCTTCTCGTTAAGGAAGGCGGTTTTTACATCCATTTGCCATATTTCGTAATCATAAAATGCAGCTATGGCCATGAGTATTCGGATAGACTTCAACATGGCCACTGGTGAAAAGGTTTCCTCATAGTCAATCCTATGAGTTTGCGTGAAACCCTTAGCCACCAGTCGGTCTTTGAAGGTATCTACAGATCCATCCATGCCGGTCTTCTTCTTGAAGACCCATTTACATCCCACTGTCTTACACCCGGGTGTAGGATCAACCAATTCCAATACTCAGTGCCCGCTACGGCTTCGCGGTAGTTGGTCGGTTTATCATGATCCACCAATAAGTCATTGCCCTCTGATATGAGAAACCCATATCTCTCTGGCTCTTGACGTGGTCTACCAGACCTACGAGGAATTAATGATGCATTGTCAGGTACCGACGCATCTTCTTGATCGGTTTCAACCACTGCGGGTTGATTGTTAGTGCCGACACTTGTCCCTTCCCCATTGGGTTCTTGAATTTCTTCAAGATCAATCCTCTTGCCCGATTACATGGATATAAGTTCCTTTTCAAGGAACACAGCCCTTCTCGCAATAAACACTTTGTTTTCGGAAGGTTTGTAGAATGTATATCCCATGCCTCCGGTTGGATACCCAATGAAGTAACACCTTTCAGACCTTGGTTCGAGTTTGTCCTCTACCTCTCGTCTCACGAAGGCAGGACATCCCCAAACCTTGAGATATGCGATCTTTGGAGCAACTCCATGCCACATCTCATAAGGTGTCTTTTGGACCTTCTTTGTCGGTATGAGGTGAAGGATCCTAACCGCCGACTCAAGAGCGTATCCCCAAAAACTTATGGGTACTTCCGGGCGACTCATCATCGACCGGACCATGTCCAGCAATGTCCGATTCCTCCGCTCAGTGACACCATTCCATTGTGGCATCCTAGGAGGAGTTAGTTGCGAAATAATCCCACAACTAACAAGATGATCACGGAACTCCGAGCTCAAGTACTCGCCTCCCCTATCGCAGCGAAGTACTTTGATAGTCTTGCCCAATTGATTCTGGACTTCGTTTTGGAATGTCTTAAAGACCTCAAATGCCTCAGACTTTTGCCTAATCAAGTAGACATATCCATATCTACTGAAATCATCATTAAACGTAACAAAGTATCTTGAGTTATTCCTTGTAACATGCTTGAATAGACCGCATACATCCGTATGCACTATTTCCAACAAGCATTTAGCCCTTTCACCCACACCGGTAAAGGGTGACTTAGTCATCTTGCCTAATAAACAGGATTGGCATACTTCATTTGACCCAAGGTCAAAGGATTCCAAGATCCCATCCGATTGGAGCATGGTGATGCGTTTCTTGTTTATATGGCCAAGACGACTATGCCATAAGGAAAACTTATCCAAACCATTTTTGGATCCAGAATCAATGTTCATGATTGCTCTATTATTTTCTATGTATGCATCGGCTTCGTATATACCACGACATGGATAAGCTTTAAAATAACAAACATCATTTTTAAAGCATAAGATAAAACCATTTCCAAATTTAAACAAATATCCATCGTCATACAAAGCATAAAATGATAAAATATTCCTTGCCACAAGCGGCGAATAGCATACATCTTTCAAAATAATAGAAAAGCCGGTCTTGAAAGTAAGCTCCACACTTCCTTTCTCTAACACTCGGAGAACCTCTTTGTTTCCCATTGTTAGCTACAGCTCCCCATCTCTCAGCCTTCTACTTCCCTTTAGCACCTGCACCATATTACAAATGTGAGTGCCACAGCCGGTATCTAAAACCCAGCCATTAGATGTAGAATTATGATGGAGTTCAATCACAAACGTACCTGAAGTAGAAGCGCCCGCTCCTGAAGCACGTAGCTTCTTCAGGCCCTCTAGGTACTTAGGGCAGTTCTGGCGCATGTGTCCCTTAACCCCGCCGAAGAAGCAAATCGCCTCCTCCGGAGTCTTAGCTTGAGGGATAGGTCCCTTTGGCTTCGGCTCCGGGGCAGGGTTCGGCTTGGGAGCCCCAACCTTACCCTTGCCTTTCTCTTTCGGGGTAGAGGCCGGTTTCTTCCTCTTCTTGGACTTACCCTCCTTGATGGCCAAGACGGGAACGGAGGTAGATGGCTTTTGCTTGGTCATGTTGGACTCAGCGGTCCGCAGCATACCATGCAATTCCATGAGTGATTTATCCATCCTGTGCATATGATAACTCACAACAAATTGATCATATGACGGTGGGAGAGACCGTAGAATCAAGTCTACCACCATCTCTCTTGATACGGCAAATCCCAACCTCTCGAGGCGTTCCACCAACGCTTTCATCTTCAGAACGTTGTGGGACACGTTCCCGCCCTCATGCAACCGGCAACCGAGAAGGTCGTTGAGACAACCATACCGTTCTTGCTTGGCTTGTTGTTGGAACATGTCCGACAACTCGCGCATCATGTCATAAGCACTCAAGTCCTCCATCGATTACAGATTGATGACAATTTTGCAAATGTTGCAGCTAGATTTTGCTTTGAAATCCATTTTTGTTTAGGCTTCGGCAAAGTACCATCTGTAATCACAGAACAAGCAGAATTAGAATTACTTGAAGAACAAGTATTCTATTTAGAATTAAAAGCAACTTGTTTGAATTTATTGTTTTGTTTCAGAGATTTAGTTGTTGCGACTGTAGGTGATTTCACTTGAGAAGAATATCCAACAGATTCAGTGATCTTAGGGGTCTTCATAGTAGTTGATGCGTTGGTAACCTGAAAAAGAATGAAAAGTTAGTAACCTGAAAAACAAAAATAAAGTCTTAAAACAAATGAAAAACCTAGAATCAAAAGTTAGTAACCTGAAAAACAAAAATAAAGTCTTAAAACAAATGATACAAAGTCAAGATCAAGAGGTACAATCAATAACTGATCAACTTGAAAAGGATTTGCAAGATTCAAAAGTTCAATTAATTGAAACACAATCAATACTCTAAAACTTGACGACTAAGACAAGCACAATCATTCATGATCTCAAACCTGAACGCATAAGTGCAAAGAAGTATTCGGAGGTTCTCCAACTTAAAAACTGTGAGTTGTCTTCTAAAATCAAAGAACTTGAAAATTTTGTAATCAAAAGAGGTGAAAGTGAACAAACAATTTTCTTAAATAAGCAAAAGGAGAGACCATACAGTCGATGGACGTTTGAAGGTTTAAGATTTGAAAATCCTCATGTTTTAAGCAAAGTGACATCCACCCAGTTCTACAACGTAGAACTCTTTGGTGAGGGTTATACTGCCAGAATGGTGTTTGTAGGACAAGAGGAAGAGAGAATTGAAGAGGAGATGAAGAGAAGTCAAAAGCAATGTGCAGAGATTCCTTTTGATTACATAGAACTGAATGCAACTTGTTAGATTATGTTAGTCCCATATAACAAGTGATTCAAGTAATATGTAGGATAGATGAAGGATTGCATATGTAGAACTAGAGAGAATGTGTAAAAACACCATGAAAACACATAGTTCTTTATTTCATTGTGTGCAGAACCTTACACATTACATGTGTCATATTCCTATATATACCCCATGGGTATATTACATAGAAACTCCTATTTCTATACAATATTATATTTTACATTCTCCCCCTTTGTATTGAAATAGGAGTGTACACGCCGGTAATCTAAGTCTTCCTTAGATTATATAAACAGTTTGGATGTAGTGTCCCACCAAATACATCAGTCTCAAACATTGTTTTATCTTGAGCCTTTGACAGCGGAAGCATAAACAATTTTGATGTGTTGGGAAGAATCTTCTTTTTGTCTCCCCCTACAATGTAGCTCAGATTGTTTCCATGTCTTCATAAGTCTGATAATCTTGACTCCCCCTAGACATGATATAGACTGATGTTTCTTTTTCTCTCTCCCCCTTGAGTAGACACCCTTAAAAACTGAATCAACAATGTAAAATTTCTTCACTTTTTATTCTCCCCCTCATGATGATTATAATACTTTATGAGCATCATGCATAAAATACACCACCATGAGATTCAGTTGCAAAAACATGGAAGAGGGGTGGGGAGGATCCTACACTTCAAGTCAAAATAATCTTCAAATATCCCCTGACTTGAATAGATACTTGAACCACTCTTGATCATTGAGGAGTGATAATGATTTGATCTGAATTCTTGAAGATTAATAAATCTTTGTTGGATGTAGTATGATATTGGAGAATAATGTTGTCAAGTAAGTCTCCCAATACCGTGTAATCAACCTTGACCAAATCAGCGCAAGAAACAAAGATTTTGAAAAACATACGGGTGCAAATGAACTTAGGAACACATAAGAGGGTAGGTGACTTTGATATAATAATCAGTGAGTCGGATTCATCCTTATTCAAGAGCACCAAACGATTGAATTTGATATAATAATCAGTGAGTCGGATTGATATGCACGTGAGCAAGCACGCATGTAATTCAAATTCTTCTCAAAAACCTGATGTAAAATGATGTCGGTGAATGCTTCAAATAATTTCACCAACACTGTGATCTGGGACGTCGGAAATGACTGATAAAAGATAAACAAGATTCAAAAGAAACAACGAATGGATGGCCAAAATCTGGTTTTAAGACCAAAAATTGGTGACACTAAGAAAGAAGACCCAAAAATCAGTTAAGAAAGAGCAGGATGACTAGACATAAGGGTACTAGACGATCAACATATGGTAACAATGACCCAACATTGACCCAAAGCTAGAAACATCAGAATGATAATTGAAACTTTGAGAACTTCTGACTCAGCCAAAAAATCCAAACACTTGACTTAAGAATCAAGGTGACAAGATAATTCAGTCACAACAACGACTACGGAGGTTTGGGGATAGCGGGGTCAACGGGGTAGCAACCCCTGGCGGGGTCCAAGGGGCAGAGCCCCTGGCTGGGGTCGAAAATGATCAGAAATCTTAAAATTTTGAAAAATGAGTGTAAATCCGGGTGATCTTGAATTCCGATAAAATTGACAATTCCGAGCACTGAGAGAATTCCGTTGAAATAGAGAATTCCGAGAAAATAGAGAATTCCGAGAAAATAGAGAATTCCGAGAAAATATGAATTCCGAGTAAAACCACCAATTCCGGTCAAGTTGATTTCCGAGAAAGTTTGAAATCCGATACAATTTTCTCGGATTATATCAATTCCAACCAATTCTACTCGGAATTTAGCAATTCCGACATATTTATTCTCGGAATTCGACAATTCCGACCAAATTATTCTCGGAATTCAGCAATTCCGACTGATTTCTTGTTGGAATTCGACAATTCCAACCAAATTATTCTCGGAATTCAGCAATTCCGACTGATTTCTTCTCGGAATTCGACAATTCCGACCAAATTATTCTCGGAATTCAGCAATTCCTACTGATTCAAAGGGCAATTCCGACACCTTCAAACCTGGAATTCCGACAGCTTCAAGATCTTACCCGCTCAGATTCAAAAAATCTCTAATTTTGCCCAAATCTGATAATTTCTTGTCCAGATCACTTTGCCTACCCCCGATTTACACTTCTCAATCAACAATAATCATAAACAACGATCAAATGAGCAGATTCGATCGATTTTCTTCAAGAACTTCACAAACCCGAAAACACAAAAATCTTCAAATTTGGCCATTGATTTGTGAATGAATTAACTCCTTTTTGATCAACGAGTGTTACTATGATAAATGCGACCCTAATCCAAGCAATTAACACTCAAAAACTCCATTAAATCTTCACTTTGATTTCAAACCCGAAAGTACACTTTTTCTTCAAAAATCATCAAAAATTCAACTTTTGTTGCTGAATTCAGAATCAAATCTTCACTCCTTTGGCTCTGATACCACTTGTTAGTCCCATATGACAACTGATTCAAGTAATATGTAGGATAGTGTTAGAACTGTATTATTGTAATAGAATAGGAGTTCAACAATAGTTGAGGGTGCTTATTGTAAATATACCTTATAGGTATATAAGCCTTGTGCTAGACAAGGAAATGTAAGGATTGCCACACTTACATGAAATAAACTATGTGTGTTTTGAAGGTGAAACGAGATTCTCTCTCTATCTCTTCATAGTTATCTTAGCAATCCTTCATTCTACCGCTTGTTTATTACTAACAGATAGATGAAGGATTGCATATGTAGAACTAGAGAGAATGTGTAAAAACACCATGAAAACACATAGTTCTTTATTTCATTGTGTGCAAAACTTACACATTACATTTGTCATATCCGTATATATACCCCATGGGTATATTACATAGAAAATTCTATTTCTATACAATATTAAATTTTACAGATTATGTGCAGAGATAATTAATGGGCACATTGTATCCAATGTTATAAGAGACTAAAGGGTCACACTGCTACACACCCAAATCATAACAGTTGGTTTTTACCATAATTCTGTGTGGAAATAATTAATCAGTTGGATTAATTATTAAAGAGAAAAGTAATAATTAATCAGTAGAATTAATTATTGAAAAGAGAGAAATAAATAATTAATCAGTTTGTATTAATTATTAAACGGAAATAAATAATAAATAGTTATTTATTATTTAAAGAGAAATTAAATATTAAGTTTTAATATTTAACGGACCAGTTAATAGTTAATTAACTAGTAATGGTCCAGGGGGTCAAAGTGAGAAGTATGAAAGTTTAATTCAAACCAGGGGGCTTTTAATTAAACGGGCTTTGGTCCTTTTAATAGTCTATATATATCCTTTAAGCTTTAAGGATTAGATTAACTTAACAAGGGATTAGAAAGGATAACCCTAGCCACCACACACCTCTCTCTCACGATCTCGATCTCTCTCTCTCGGCCTCTCTCCCTCTCGTCGAAACCGAAGAAGAACAACACCGAAGGGTGTTTTTGAGATTGGTGGTCGACGCAAGAGGCACACACACACACTCAGTTTTTTAGTGTTGAAGCCAAGGTAAATCGAGGAGCGGTCTAGCAGCCAGTTCTTTGAAGGTGCAGTAGTAGTGGACGACTTTAGCAAACCCAAGGTTATAAAGAGGTATTTTTTCTTCTAACTCTTTTCTGTGGTTTGCTGTTTATTAAGAAACTATATTGTTCATCAGTTTTAAAAGATCCTAACCCTTTTAGGGTTTAGAGGATTTAGTTCAATCCAGTTCCGCTTTAGGATTGAACCAGTAGAATCAAACTCAGGTTTTACTAGTTTGTGTCATTAGGTGGTTTGGTCAGATCAAAACCCTTCAGTGGTATGAGAGCCTCGGCTCTATGATCTATAGTTTCTAGTTTTTATCTGTTTCTAGATTTAAGGTTTTTGTTCTTGATCTTAATATTATTATTGATTTTTCGAAAATCAAAGAGGTGACAAAAACAGTTCGTTTTTGTTATCAGGTTTATCCTATTAATTAGAAAATTCAAACAGTTGGTTTGAATGGTTAAAAGGATTATGATTTTTTGATAGAGATAGGTTTGATCAAGAAAATTGAACAGTTTGTTTAATTTGTTAAACCTGGGTAATCTAGTTAATTGGTTTGTTTAGGATTGTATGATCTTCTATTTCATCTTGTTTTTCCTCCTCATAAAAATCGAAAACCATAAAAGTGATAAAAACAAGTTTTTTGTTTTTATCCAGATAGTAAAAGGTTCATTTTAATCAGATAGGTTTTAACAAGATTATGTTTAAACGGTTAAAAAGGTATAAACCTTTTATCTAAAACTATATATTAATCAGAAATTTAAACAGTTTTTGTTTAAAGGTTAAAAATATGGTTTTCGGATAATTAGTTATTAATAAAAACAAGCTTTGTTAATATTAATAACTGATAGTTTTGTTTTTTGAATTAAATCCAGATTTTAATCAGAATATTAAAACAGGTTAGTTTTAATAGGTTAAAAGGATTAAAAAAATTCTTATTTTGTTTTAATCAGAAAACGGGAACCGAGATCATGACCGTGGCCGGTGGTGATCGTCGGCAGCGCTAAAGGGAGTTAGTGGTGCTACGGTCAAGAGGGCCTCGGCCCAAGGTGGCATGCGACCAAGGGGTTCTCGGCCCAAAGGTTTTCTTGGCCCAGGAGTTGTTGGCCCAGATAGTTTTTCGGATTAATGCAAAAAGGATTATTAGTTTTTAGCATTAAAATTAATAAGTGTTTTATATAAACTAGCATCTTATATATATTTTAATTAGTTTTAGTTAAAGTATATATATATATATATATATATATATATATATATATATATATATATATATTAGATGTTTGTTTATCATGTCTAGTTGAGATTGTTAAATAAACTCTAAAATGGATAAGTTTATATAAATGCTGGAGGAACAAACAAAATGATTTTTAAATTGACCATTTTTTTCGTGTTTAAGTTAAAACCCGACATGGGATTTCATTCAAGTTTTCGAATGAGGTCAAGTTTTTCAAAGTTCTTTGAAAAACTAATATTTGGTCAAGCAAATTTAAATATTTTTGAGAAGATCATAATTCTCATTTTTGGTTGATAGTTATTAATCAAAGGATAAATGAGAATAGTTAAACAAATCAGGTAATGTGCTTTATTGCACAGTTTGTTGTTTTATATATTCTTTTAACTGCGTGGTTGATATATATATGTGTTGATTATATATATTGCGTGGTTGTGATATATAGCTATAGTTTTGCTGACTTATGATTCGGTGTTTATTCTCTTCTTTCTTTTTGGTTTTTGGAAGGTCTGCGTGCCAATTACAATCCCTTTCTTAAATTGTAATTTTGTACCGGTTCGGGGAGGCCTGCGTGCCACTTACAACCCCATTCTTTATTGTAATTGTATTAGAATAGATGTAGATTTATTCCTTAATCAAATCGATTTCAAGAAGAAGTCTTTGAAGGTGATGGCTTGCACGGTGCTCGGATACTTCAGAGGAGATGTCAAGGCAAGTGGGAGCAATACATCAAGAGGGCGAATCCAAGTCTGTTCATCCTTAGGATTGACCTTAGGATTACTTGGCAAAACTATAAGGTTTTATCTGATTATTATTACCAGCATGGTTGTGTTTTTATTTACTTATTATTTATATAGATATGTGACATTTATATGATGCTAAATAAAAAGGGGTTTACTAATAGCTAGTTATTAAACAGTGAAAAACCACGTTTTTATGACAAACTAGAATATGACTTCAGTTTGGTAGTCGTATTAACTAAATTTTTATAAATTTAAAGTTTTGTCAAGGTTATAAGTTTGGAACTTATAAAGGTCGTTTTGTGCATCTAGTTTAGGTACACATGTAAATCGTATTTTTAAAACAGTTAGTTTTAAAATAGTTTTTCAAAAACTGGAAAATTAAGTTTTTAAACTTAATAGTAAAAACCCAAGAAAATCTTAGATCAGTGTGTTACCCACCTAATGGTACACCTTTGCTGTTAAACGGTACTCGGGTGTCGGAAGTGCCCAAACCTTGGACATCCGGGTTCAAACCATTGCAGGAAGGGGCATGAAAGATTCTACAATAATCGGGAGTCCCGGCCAGAATTCATGCTGTCTTAGGTGGTGCGATCTATTTTGGTGATAATCGGGAGTCCCGGCCCAAAAAGCACGAGAGTAGAGTTAAACATACTAGACTGGGTCTAAGTGATCTACGAGGTTCTAGGAGTCGTATCAGTTAGGTACGATTGGTACAGTGTGTTACCTACCAAAAATAGCATGACTTGGCGGGATGTGCCCAAACCTTGCGTCAAGTATGTGAAATATGGGTCCTAGCTCTAATATATATTATTTATGGGTTTGATGATATATGTTAGAAAAGTTTATCTATAATTACTAATTAAACCGGGTTTTTAATTTGTAGATGGCAACCAACGTTACTAGTACTAACAATCTCTCTCTTCGCTCTATCCTTGAGAAGGATAAGCTTGCCAGGCCAAACTTTCTCACGTGGGAGAGAAATCTCCGAATCATGCTTAGGCACGAGAGAAACTGGCACGTCCTAGAATAACCTCTAGGAAATCCTCCCGCCAGCAATGCTAGGGCAGATTCAGGGAGGATTTTCAGAAGCGCTCTAATGACGCCCTAGATGTCAGCTGCTTCATGCTTGCAACTATGAGTCGAGAATTGCACTCTAGCATGATGGAGACTCATGCTTATGAAATGATCTGCCAGTTGAGGGATATGTTCCAGGAGCAAGCCTACACAGAACGTTATGATGCCACTAGGGCATTTAACTCATGCAAGATGGCTAAGGGGACTTCGGTCAGTAACCATGTTAGGAAAATGAAGGGTTACATGGACCACCTGCAGAGGCTTGGGCACCCATTACTGTTACAGCTTGCAACGGATACGATACTCAACTCGTTGTCAGATGACTATAAGTCTTTTATAGTCAACTACCACATGAACAACATGGAGAAATCCGTGGCTGAGTTGAACTCCATGCTTAAGACAGCGGAGTAGAGTATCGGGACCATGTCTAAGGACATTCTCATGGTGGGACATGGCGGACATAAGAAGAGAAAGGGGAGCAACGGAAAGGGAAAGGGCAAGGCTCAGCCCAGCCAGAATGCACCCAGGGCTAGTAATGACAACAAGAGCAAGAAGCCGAAGTCGAACAAAGCAAGGACCGAGAATCGGTGCTTCAAGTGCGGTGAGATCGGACATTGGAAAAGAGATTGTCCGAAGAGTCACGAGGCAGGTGGCAAGGCTGGCCCCTCAGGTATGGTGTGAATAGCTTCTTTATCACTTTCTACTTGTAAAGTTTTTACGAGTATTCTAATATCTTGCAATCGTTTATTGCAGGAGGAGATGGAAAGTGATGTGGCCCAGCATGAAGAGATCCCACGTGCAGCTTACGTATATTTTCATAATTCTATATCCTAGTTATTAAACTCGTTTTTCTAAACATTTTTATCTTGTTTTTTTTGAAACTTATGGTTATGGTTTTAAACTTTATGGAAATTTAATTATTTTAGTTCATATCCGTGCACGTATTTTATTTTATGAATGAGGATTAGTCCAGTTGTGACTAAAAGAATACCAATAAGTCAAGTCTTGACTTGATTGGTGATTCATAGTGATCTTATGCTATGATTTGTTGTAATTACATAAATGCATGCTCCACTATTCAAATACTTAAATAAACAAGTATTGTTTATAAAATTAGCTAGTTTTTCTAATTTAACAAGTTTTTAAGATTTTTGTGAAAAGTGAATGTTCAAGGTATTGAACAAATGGAAATAATAGTTATTATTTCAAAGTAAAAAGGTTTTTGATAAAACATTTAAACAGTATAAAAATGATTATGGTAGTTACTATAATCAAGAGAGTTTATACTAAATGTTTTAAGGGAAAGAAATTTAAAATGCCTTTACAAGTGTTTTACACTTATGGTAAGTTTAATGAAACCACTTTCTGTAATTGGAAAGATGAATATATGGAGATCCAAGTTTTTGGTTTCATAAAACAATTTCTTACAAAAACTAAGTTTTAAAACATGTGTTTAGAACACAGGTTTTAGGCATGATAGTCAAGGATTGACTAAGGCGAAAAGGATGTTTTAAAGTAATGCACTTTTTCATAAAATATAGTGGGACCACCTGACTAATCTAGTTATCAAAGGTATAAAAGGTTTTTAACTAGTATGATAAATACAAGATTGAACTTTTAGAGTATATAATTATCGGATGATTTTAGAAGTTATCTAAAATAGTAAGTTCTTGAGAAAGGATTAATCCGAGGAATGCATGACTTATTGAGAGGTACTCAATAAAGATGTCATTGCAAGATTTTGAGTCAAGTTATTACTTAAATTATACATGTTTTAAAAGGTTCAGTAAGTCAGCTTAATTAAATGTTGTTGGTTGGTCAACGTTTAGAAATGATGAAATAGGATGTTCTTTAACATTCTTAGTAATGAAATTAGATTAGTATGCACTGGGAATCTAATTTCAAGTTTTTCTTACAAGTAGGTGTAAGAAGGTTTATCATTTCAAATGGATAAGAAAATCTAGTAAGATTTAATGCATCTACAAATGTGATTAAAATTTTAATTACAGGGAGGTTATTTTATAAAATCAGAAACTTAGGAGTTATTTCCAGTTTCTCCAAGTTTAAGGAATTTATAAAATAAGTAAGTCTAGAATTGTTCCAAGCTTGCACGAACGATTTCTAGCAAAACCAAGAAGGAGTAGTTCAGGGTACTAGTCTTGAGTTTTAGGTTTATGACCATATTATTTTCCTTGTAATCTGTGATAAGTTACAATACAAAATAATAAGTAATTTAGATAAACACCGTGAATCGAATCAATAAAATGGTAGAAATTATGCATCTTTATTCGAGGGCGGAATATGAAAGGATGCAGAAATTAGTTTCATTATTCTTCACAAATTTTGTATGTTTTAGTTCATCCAGGAATAAACTAGGTTTATTCAAAACATTATCCGTGACTACTTATCGTAGTGGGAACTATGATAGGGCTATAAAGTCATCGTAATTTTGGGGTAGATTCGAAAGTATATCAAATATAGCTGCAAAAGGTTTTTGCGGACCAAAATTGACGGATATTCGTTAGGGTTACGAATATTGGGTTGACCCACCGTGAAAAATACTTCGTGGATTCGTGTCAAAAGTATTTATCACATAGGTTATCCTTAAGCCTGAGTTTTTTTTTGGTTTGGGATACGGTAACTGTTGTCTTCTAAGCGCGTTCTAATGCCACGCCGTAACAGGGTGGTCATAAGGAGCGTGCCTAGATTCAGTAGGAGCTGTATTGCCAGATGCAAATATGCAAGATGGTAATTGCACCTCCTTTTATTTAGGAGAGATATTTCCGGGCCCCATGACTGATTAGAAAAACTGGTAAGTGCACGGCCGTGACCAAACGAACTGATCTGTTCTTTGTCGTTTATCACGCAGTTTTGAAATCAAGTATGTCATGAACCAAGTTCTTGAGTCTCTGAGTTGACTTGTTCCATGCTCATGCTCAAAATCAAAATATCGCGCTGCAAGGGAAAAACCTATATATATATATATATATATATATATAACGTACCTATTCATGAACTGGGAGTTTATGATAGTTTAGTTTATAAACAGTTAGTTTATAACAGGTTACTCCTAAGCAGGTTGCTTATGATGTTTTATCACAAGTTACTTTGGGGTATAAGTGTTCTTATAACCTGCTTACCCTAAGTGTCTGGCTAGGGACCTCCTTAGGCTAACAATGTACAGTAACTATTACTTATCATGCACAAGTGGGAGTCTATTAGATTATATGCAGAGATAATTAATGGGCACATTGTATGCAATGTTATAAGAGACTAAAGGGTCACACTGCTACACACCCAAATCAAAATAGTTGGTTTTTACCATAATCAAAAAATACCTATATATACCTCTTACTTTTTAAGTCATGTTGACCTTTGAGGTATATATCAAAAAATAGAAACATTTCATAAACAAGATCTAAAACATGAATCTAACAATCTCCCCCTTTAGATCTTGAATTTTCTTCAATTAATCCTCTGATCAAGAATCCTCTAAAACTTTCTGATCTTTCTTCTATCTGTACGTTTGGTTTCAAACATCTATGTGACTACGGTTAACCGACACCGCAAGTCATGTGGCTTTGTGTCCTTTTCATTGAAAAGATGTTTGACAATTTGAAGTTTCCAGATATTCAATGAACCATTAGAGAATGTATTAAGCTCCTTGAATGTAACAAAGATTTTCTCCTTTTAACTGTTTTCCACTACCACTCCTTCATCGCCATCAAACTCTTCATTACAACTCCAAACAACTTGGAAGACTTCAAGCTGATCAATGTATGAATGATTTGTATTTTGCCTCAACACATTGATCTTAGATCTATCTGCCTTAGCTCCCAGTTGTAAGTGTTAGATTATATGCCCACTGATAAGCGTAGATTAGTAATGCTACTGATGATACACGATCCTATTGGGTCACATGCCAAGGATTGATCCCGACAGCACGCATCACAAACGAGAGAAAAGGACAAGATAGGGCCTTCTGGCCGCAAGGGTTGTACCTTACGGCCATAATGAGTTCCTGCCTTACGGCCGCAAGGGTTTATGACAAACTGCAGTTAATGCTTTGTCATTTTCTGCACATGCTCAAAGTGTGGAATAACTGAGGAACCTTGGTGGCTGCATAGATGACTTATTTGTATGGAGAGGCACATGAGAGAGTTCATAAAAGTCCAAGTGTTGGTCTCATTTGTCCCTCGGATTTAGACCATGCATTACACACTTTTCTCTCTCTACTTGCTCCTTTGTGAGAAAATGATAATGTCCAGAATTCGTAAGTGTTCTTGAGTGAGTTCTGGAGTTTGTGGCCTGTATCATGGAGTGGTTTCATAGCTTGAAGATCACAACTTAATTAACTAGCATTTGGGGATCAAACAAACTTGGAGTGGACTATCAATAGAGAGTTGTTCTCTTGGTGACTATGAGTTCATCCCAACCATGAAGATTTCACAAGATGGAGCATGGTATATTTCTTATTCCATCTCTTTATTTTGGTTGCATACATATACGTAGAGTTCCACCATTGACGGGTATTGTTGGCATCTTGTTTTTCTACCCAAAACCATGTTTTTCACTCTTCCGTGGCGCGGATGAGATGGCTAAGGAAACCCAACAGTGGTATCAAAGCCATCTCTACATAGGTATTACACCTTGGTGGCCTGAAAATCGAAAACGAAAATTTCGAGTACTGGAATGGCCTTTACGGCCGGAAGGATGGTTGCTTACGGCCGTAAGGCTCATTTTGAGATAACGGCCGTTTTTGTTCAGATTACGGTCGTTATGTGTTTTTTGACAGTTTTTGTTTTTAAAAATCGTTTTCGGTTTTGGCACTTTCGATAGCTTCTGGATTCTTTTCAGAATATTTGTATATATTCATGTTGATCTCCATAATATTTTGATTCACATATTTATATACATGTTAAGATTTTTCATTAAATTTATACATGTATATATTTATGGTGAGTATATATATATTTATATGTTTCATCAAAATTAGTTTGATGTTACTAATACATATATATATATATATATATATATATATATATATATATACTAGGATTATTTTTGTAAATATAGTTTTTGACTAAATAATCTTAATCAAAATATTCTTGGTCCATTTTGGTGTTAGAGACCATTATTATCATTTTATTATTTGTGGTTTTATATATTTTGTATCCTGTAATAAAATGCCCATTAGACCTATGTTGTTGGTTTTTGGTTGTTTATATATTTATTCATTCATTTGGTGGTTTTTAACCACAACGGTATGTAATAATTAATTCGGTTAATAAATTGTATATTTATTACGGCTTGCATGCCGTTGTATTATTTTTGAACTTGTAAGTAGCATAAAAATTACAACCGCGGCTTGCACGCCATTTCTTTTCAAATTTGTATGTAATTGTTCAAATTTGTTGTAATTGTGGAAAATAAGAAAACCGAAGACAACCATCTGGAGACGTGTAGGTGATGTCCCGGCTAGACTCAAATCCGGAAGTCCAAGTGGAGGTGACGGATTTAGTGAGAGCAAACCGACAAGGTCAAAGGTATATGTCCTTAGATTGACCTTGTTCTTCCGTTTTGGCTCACGGGAGAACACATAGGATTTTGGGGCAAATAACCGGATATATATATATGTGCGTGGTTGTTTATTATTTTGTATTTTCTTGCATGGTTGTTAGGAATTCGCATGCTAGAAAATTTTTCAAAAATAAATATTCATGTATTTTATGTTTAAAGTGAAAAATGTATGTTGTCACTTATTTGTTAATCATACCGCAAATAGAGGTTTTTTAAACCGGAAAACTAAAGTCCCGTTTTTCTTAAAAATGTAAATTTAAAGCATCGTACATAAGATGACTCCACCCGAATCTAGTGAAAACTTGGATGGCGTCGAGCATAGCATGAGTCATTCTTTTCTAATTGTGTGGAAGGTGAGGGTGGCAACTCGCAATAATTGGCATCGAGCATAGCATGAGTTAATTGTTAGTCGAGAGTACCACCGAGTATCTCGATGTATAATTTACAAATATAAATTAAAATATTGATTGTCGTCGAGCTTAGCACGAGTCAAACAAAATTTTAATTTGTGTTTGGTGCATGAAGGGATTAAACATACCAACATATATAATGGATATCAACGAATCGCGCCAGATGCTAACGAGTTGTAATAGAGATTACAATCGGTAATATTGTTACAGGCCCGAAATAACTCTATGAAGTGATCCGCGGTAACCCATCATGAATTAGAGTGAAATAAGGTTCTTAGCCCTTGTTAAAATAAATTGGTTTTTATTAAAATCAAATGGGTAATTATTTTAACTAGGATCATATCAATATAAACTTAGACTTGTATTCTAATTTTAGACGATAACGTTAACAACACCACATTAAATAAATACCCGTTCGTTCCTAGTAAAGGATAAAATCATAAGTGTAAACTTCATCGACTAATATTAATTATTGAGTCAAAGTTGTACATTATTGATAATCCCTTTTAAAATCCACTTGCTATCAACGCGAACTAGGTTACTAGATACGCATAACGCATATCAAAGACACAAAATAGGTTTCTTATTATATATTGTTTAAGTTAAGAATTGCGAAAGCATTTTAAAGTGCGTACAATATAATTAACCAAGCAGAATGGATGATCCATCAGCAGGCTAAAATTAAAGAAGAAACTCTATATGTGTGTGTAAACCTAAGTCGGTTGTCGAAACAAGAAGACGGGAATATATAAATCTATGTCCTTATGATTAAGGCGTACATAGACTATATATATAAAGGTTTGGATTTCCCACAAGGAGGAATTTAATGGTGAATATAATTCTCCATTTCCTCCCTACGTCATATGATTAGTTCTTAATGAACTATCACATGTATACATGGAGAACTCCTTGATAAGACCTTCATGGTATGATTAGCTTAAAGCATGACCAATATGAAACTCACCTTGTCCATTCCTGCTAGAGCTTCATGGTATGTTGAAAACTGTTAAGTCTAAACATGACCAACATAAATCTCACATTATTAAGGCTACTAAGGAATGAGTAATCAAGAAATAGAAATTGACCTCTATTGGAAGTTTTGTTTACACTAAACTTACCATATTAATAGAAATAGAGGACAATGAGATTGTGCCTATAGATAAGACTCCTCATGAGGTAGTTTGGTAATTCCATAAAAGATTACAAATTAGCACCACCACATTTACCCTACGCATTTTGATAAGTGAAGAACTCTTTTGAAGAATCAGTTCTTCGACTTAAGGTGTATTCATGATTTAACTCCATTGCTTTACTACTTCTAAAGGCTAGGTTTTGAACGCTAGCTATTACATTCACGTTTGTCGCAAATTTATTTGCTTCAAAGTGTAAGTATTAAAGAGAAGTAGAGACATGAGACATGGAGAGCTGGACCTCAAATGGAAAAACAAGAAAGGTGTTTCTATTGAGAGGATTGAAAGTTTGAAACTTGTCTATCCTTTCAGCTAGTATATTACTTGAAATAGATATTTGTTTACGTCATGCATGACTAGAAACATTATATCTATTATGCCTTGGTATACGATGTATATAATTTTGAATCATGTATATTTTTCAAATTTTATACATGTCATGGCATTTATAATAAGCGCTTGCTTAAGAAGTAATAAAATAATCATGAATGATTTGGATTAGTTACCCTTATGACGTAATCAATCTAACCTTATAAACAAGACTTGTATCACCAAACTCCGGCTGTTAGGAATTTGGAATCGTTTCACCACGGGTCAAATGTTGAGTACAAATCTTGTTTAATGGGGCTAGATGACTTACACTTCCTTCACTTATGCACGTGAGAGGAATGATAGCTTGTTGAATTACGTACACACTTGTATGTAGATTATTCAAGAAAATCATACAGTATAACTCCAAATACTTCGTTACTTTTACCAATGATGGTAGAAGATACGGATATATCTATTTTAAGTGTTTGAAACCTTAGAGGTGTTCAAAACACACCATGACGAAGTGCCTGATGAATATAGATAAAGAACAAATGGTACTCGAATCTAGTTACACAAAGGTTGATTGTCGAGCTTTAGCCGAGTTAGTCCTTGTGTGAACTTGTAGATTGACTAAGTATCTTCTAAATCTTCTAACCATCAAAAGAATTATGGATTGTCTCACAATTCACTTCTCCTACGACACATTGTGAAATGGGGTCATCTTAATGGAGGAATCGGACATTCTTGATATGGTCCAATAACTGATGAGTAGGACTTTAGTATCTAATTGTTTTGATATACTAAAGTTGTGGCGGGCTATGTTTTCAATCTTATACTAACAAAGACGGTTAATACTGCACCTTAGAGGATGAAACTAGAAAGAGCACCTTTGATTGTTCATCTCAAAGTATGAATTGTCTAAACCTGCGTTTTAGACGTGAGGTAAGGGAACTAGAATCTAGAGGTGTTACTCCATTAAATATTCTACCGAGACCATGGGATATTTGTTTGACAAACCTTAAAAAACAAATCGTTTGTTACTTCAAGGACATGTTTACTTACATGGAAACTAATATCCATGGATGCCTGTAGAAGTTAAAGTTGACCTTGAATGGAAGAACCTGATGTTGGCACTAGCACTCAATCAGAAATGATTGAAACTCAGCATAGCAATGCTGGAGAATCTGACATAGAGTCATTACCTTTTAGACTGGTATATGTCTTCACATGACAAGTTAGATATAGATCTCTATATCTATAAGAAGACATCTAGATACCAGAAGCGTAGTGAACCTAGAGTTCGCTATGAGGGAAAAGGCAATGAAAGAGAGATGCAATCCATATATGGGACTTGTTTAAACCAAGAAATATCACACAAGAACAGCAATAGAGGTCTCTGGAACTCGAGTTTTCTTAATAGATCACCAAAATACTAGGTATCAAGTGAGTGAGTATTTTTAGTGCATAAGTGAAGTGTGCCAAGAGAGATTACAAGTCCAGGAGTTTAAGTCTTATAAAGACCTCCAAGAGACCCTGGAGCTCCCCTCTAACCGGCCAAAACAAATGATTAAATTAACATGCATTGGCCAAGCTTGAAGGAGATCATGACATAAAGCCCATTCAGCCGTAGCGCCACTAACAATAGGTTAGCGCCGCTAAAGTACAAACCCGTAGCAGCGCTATCGCGGCGTGCCATGAATAGGCCCATACATCATCGGCAGTGTTTCAAGGTGTACGTATATTATCGGGCAGATTCTAACAGGAGTGACATGTTGGTAGTGTTGGTGTTGCTAGTAGATGCCATCTACAAGCAATGTACGAATTTGGTTAGTTTGATGTATTAAATCCTTGTTAAATAATTACCCACTTGTTTACAAAACAAATTATATTAACAAGGGTTAAGAACCTCAAAGTACCCCAATCCATGACGCATATGCCACGGATCACTTCATGGAGATACTTAGGCAGGTAAACAATTTACCAATTGCAATCCGAGATCGCAACTCTTAGACACTTGCGGGATCCTAGGTACTCATAGCACCATTTGGAATGTTTGATCCTTCTAAACCATTACTCATTAATCCACTTTGGTAGCTCGGTGTGGGCATGACAACTACGAAGGCGTTTTAAGTGTTGGAATTTTAAATCGACCGTCAAGATAAACGATGGTACTCTAGCCCAATGGCCGGATCAGCTAAAGCTCGATAACCGACCTTGCGAGTTGCCACACGCACGTTCCACACAGTTACGCATAACCGATCTCGGCTAGAGCTCGATGATCGATCTTGTTTTACTAGATTCGGGTGGTGTCATCTTACGGGTGGCGTGTGATTTACTTTTGAAAAATGGGTTTTTGTTTTCCCGGTTAAAAACGATTTTTAACCAATTCTTATCTATGTGGCATGCGAGGTTTATTAACCAATTTAAAACTCTTGGTTTTACTATTTTTGAAAAAGTTTCTAGCATGCGAATATCCTAAACAACCATGCAAGAAAATACAAAATAAATAAACAACCACGCATGTATATAATATATTCGGTAACGAGCCAATCCTATGCGTCTTGCCCATGAGCCAACGGGCAAGACTAAGTCATCTAAGGACAAATCCGAATGACTTGATGTGTGCTCCTCCTACTTGATCTATCGCGTCTCTCACCGACCTCCGGATCCAAGGTTGAGCCAAGACACCTCCTCAATGGTTCTCTTTGGTTGTCTTCGGTTCTCTTTTTACAATATACAAATTTAGAACGAAATGGCATGCAAGCCACGATATATATTATAAGCTAATACTAACAATTACAAAGAATAGAAAATCGCCATGCAAGCCATTAAATAATATAAACCGAATGAAATAATTAATTATTACAAACCATATGTGGTACAAACCACCAAATGAATGAATAAATTAATTACATACAACCAAAACACATCACATACATCAAAAGGCTCAATGTTACCGGATTTACATACAACCACATAAACAACCACAAAACAAACACGGCGTGCCACACAAAACCGTGTAAGAATATCCAAAACTAGATTTGTTCCTAAACCACCTAAAACACTCAAGGCACGAGTGAACAAATCTTGTAGGTATGCATTAGGAGTTCCAAACACTTTGAAAAATCATATTCATACATACAAAACATAAGTATATGCACGTGCACATTATCATGCCGAAACCGCCCGATACATATAAATATGCGAGTTAGGATATTATGGGGCTTTTCATAATAGTCAAAAAGACTTGTTTAAAATTCTGGAAAAATCCAGAAAATGCCAAAATTAGATTTTCATAATTTTATTTAATACCGGGTAAAAACTCACTGTTCACGGGCTCTTCACGACCTCCCACGGCCTGTGAAGACAGTAAGTCCCACGACCCGTGACACAACAGAAAAACCCCTTGAACTCTACCCCACGACTGAGGTCGTGTAGGCTTCACGACCCAAGAATAAAACCTTCACGGCCCGTGAAGATCTTCTCGACACAATGTCTAGTTTTGCAAATATCGAATTTTCAGGCCATCTAGGTGCATGCATTGCATCAAGGTGGTTCTGATACCACTATAGGAGTTCATGTATGTAAAAAAAAACAAACGGAAGCAAATTTTAAAACATTTTTCATAAGCTTTTACAAGAACTCCATAAATGGCATTAACTTGATGACAAACACATGCAACCAAGCAACAAGCACAAAGGAAGAAAACGAGATTTATACCTTTCTCCTTAGTTCCTAGCTACTGATGACAAGGTACAAGAAATCAGGATGAACAATGACTTGAAGAAAAGGCCTCCAAGCTCTCCACCGAAGTGATACACCAATTTACTTCTACCTTGTGCTAGCAAAATCAAGACACCAATGAACTCCCAAGGTCTTGATGATCTTGTACAGCCCTAAGATTTCTGGAACAAGCTCTTGAATACTCACATCTCTCCTAGTTTAGTGTATAAGTGCAAGTATGTTTAATGTGACAAAAGGTTCTAAGGCTTATGAAGACACAAGCTTATAAAGACCTCAATTTCGTCACTTCATCTCCTCTAGCCGACCACCAAGTTGATTCTGATTGGACCACTTAACCAAAGCCAATAAAAATCAAGTGCCACTTAGTTTTCCGAGCTTCACGACCCCTCACGGTCCCATACGGACCGTGAAGCTTAAAAGCTTCATGGCACGTGCCGTGCTCTGGAAGTCACGGAGGTACTCGTAGCGCATTTATCCTTCACAATCCTCTTCACGACCCGTATAGGGCCGTGAAGCCTCTCTGGTCCATGGGTCAGGAAGCCCATGTAGGAACTTGTGGGGCACTATGCTTCATGGCTCGTGGAGCATCCTTCACCGTTGTGAAGCTTAGGTCAACTGGAATTTGACCATTTTGACCAGCTGTTTTCACTTAGGGCTGTCGGGGTAGAAGTTTGGTGTATGACCCAATAGGCCCGGACTTCATCGACAGTAATATGTCATACGTGTTCCAGTGGGCATACTCCAACATGGTTTGCATTGACTTGGTGCAAAACTATGAATAAATGATCACACATCATCACATTTTTTAAACAATATATACTATTAATTAAATATTTTGAAAATACAATCGAAATCTATTGGATATAAATTAAATGTATTTCCCTAATTTAGAACAACAACCTTACAAAATTCCGCTCTTGCGGCACCCCTTCTCCTATTTAAAACAAACTGAATTCAACAGAATTACATTAGTGTAGATCAAGCATACCATTGGTATGCTAATGTGTAGCCTCGGCACCGAGGGTGTCACCACCCCAAAGGTATAGGTACGGGAAAATTTTCAAAAAGGTTTGGCATTTGAGAACCAAAGGAGAGAGGAGGGAGATAAAACTAAGAGAGCACACCTATATATGATTCAGAACCCACTTTAAGTCCGGAAGATGAGGAAATTGCCCGACGTTTAGATACTTTATTTCCTCAAGCTTACCCTAAACCCCAAATCATAGGAAATCTAAACGAAGGCGTAAGAACTCGTTCTGCTATAGCAAATGAGTGTCAATTTTCTAGCTTCTCAAGCATCATTGAACCCACTAAGGTCTCCGACGCAATTCAAGATCAGTTATGGGTACTAAGCAGATTTTTGTGAACAAAAGAGATTTTGATGGTATAGTGGTGCGAAATAAAGTTTGGCTGGTTTGCAAGGGTTACAACCAACAGGAAGGCATAGATTATGTTAGAACACCTAAAAGTGAGGGTGTTTTAAGTAATTTAGCCAATGGCTATATAAGGCCTTGGCTCTTTGATCAATATAAGTTTTGCACTCATTTCTCACATTCTCCTATGGTGCATGTGTGTTCTCTAAGTATAGCAAAGCTTCATCCCTAGTTTCGAGACCTATCAAGTAGTATCAGAGCCAATTTCTTTCTTGAGATTGGTTCTAGCTTCTTTTTTGATTCACGATAAAACAAACAACAATTTCCTGTTCGATTGATCAAGAACAAAATGATGATTTCGATGCTGTTCTTCGGATTCTAGCTGTTGTTTCGACTTACTTCACTGCTGTTCATCTTTGATTCACTGCTGGATAATTAGCACATTGAAATATGTGATGTTCGATTAAAGATTCACTGCTGTATAACAAAATTTACGGTCTGTTATTCATCTATTCCTCGATTTCTGTGTTGTTCTATCTGGTGTTCATGGAAAGTTCTTCGTTGTTCGTCACTGTTCTTCGTTGATTCGTTGAAAGTTGAAGTTGTTCTTTGTAATTCAACTAGTAATCATTACGGTGCATTGGGATTGATGTTTAAAGTCAACTGAAAATCATTACATTGATGTACAATCGTTGATTTTACGGCTGTAACATCAATTGTTCATCGAGAAAAGTGAAAATCAAAGCAGAAAGTTTCAAGTTCTACTGTAATCATACAATTATGAATTATCAGATTAAGTGGTGGTTTTGAGGTAAAATTGATTCCATGGTATTCGGATTTAATTGAATTGAAGTTTGGAAGTTTCCTCGAAAAGTTTGATTCGAAATTCATTGATTTCTGGAAATCTCGAAATTTGTGTTCAAGAACACCAAGAACAGCTTAGATCTGAGTTTTAGATCTTCAAAACTGAAAAACACCATTGAGTTGTTGTTTGTGTATGAAAAACGGTTAGAATCGAAGTGGGTAGGTGACACACAGTTCAGTTCGACCGAGAACTTTGAACTACAGTTCAATTCTAGTCCAATTCAATTGACTTGAAGATTGTTCGGTTCGATTGATTTGAAAATCAACCTAGTTCAATTGTGATTGTATTCGATTCAAGTGATACGCTGCTGTTCGATTGGTTTCATAGTGATTCTGTGCAATTGTAAGATGAAACTATTGTTCGATTCAAAGAATTCATATTGCATTCGATTCGTTTGGACAAGTTCTGTTCAACTCAAAGATTACTGATTGCATTTGATCGAGATTACCCAGTTCATTTCAAGTTGTTAGTGATTGATTCAAAACTTCCAGTTCGATTCAAGTTGTTAGTAATTGATTCAAGTAAAACTTCCAGTTCGATTACCAGTTCGCATTGAACTGTACTCAGTTTCATTACTCAGTTTGATTACCAGTTCGCATTGAACTGTACTCAGTTTGATTACTCAGTTCGATTACCGGTTCACATTGACCAGATTACTCGGTTTGATTACTCAGTTCGATTACCAGATCGCATTCGATTACCTTGATCAGACACTGAATTTACTTGACTAAAATTTTGAGACAGATCGTATTCGATTGATCAATTGCATTCGATTAAGACTAAATAACTAATTGCAGTGAAAGAGTTGCATTAATTCTAAATCATTTTAATTGAATAGAATTAATCAGGTGAATTTGAACAAGACATATTCAATTTCAAAAGAGAAAACGATCAACAAAAATGTTAAATTCTAATGAGATGTTAGCAATTGGCACTGATACAAAACCTCTGGTTTTGTTTAGGAATGACTACCATGTTTGGAAGGGGAGGTTCATGGACTTTCTAGAACACAATGATATATACGGTCAAGCAATGCGAGATTGTATTAAACTTCAAGAAATATTAAACATCAAGAAATATTAAACATCAAGAAATATCTTAAAGTCATTCCTGGTAATCCAGACAATAATCCTCACAATTTCTGCTGAGACAAGAGAAAAATCCTTTGATGAACTCACAGCTCAATAAAAAGAAAGGAAAAAGGCTGAAAGGATGGCTAAGTATTATCTCAAACAAGGTTTATCCTCAGAGGTATATATGAAGGTGGATAGTCTTGACACTGCAAAAGATATTTGGGATTAGCTCAAAAGACAGCTGCGGGGTACTGAATAGGGAGAATATATCAAAAAGACACAATTGGTGAATAGTTTCCATGACTTCTCTGCAAGAGAATATGAATTACCACATGAAACTTATAGCCGATTCTGTAGGTTGTAGAATGAGCTTAGGTCAAACAAGATACCTCGATCAGATCTTGATTAGAATTGTGTCTTCCTGAAGTCTTTAGGACATGAATGGAGTGACCATGTGAAACTGTATAAGCATATTAACAAAGGCTTGACACAAGTTACCTTTCATAATATCTTTGAAGATCTGAACCAATATCAAGCAAAATTCTCAAAATCCTTGCCCAAATTTCTACTGCTGATCCTCTAGCGCTAGTAGCTGCTGACAAACATTCCAGAGACTGCATAAGATCTTCCAAGTACAAACATGTTGTCTTCAGTGACTCAGATGCTAAAGATTCAGATGCAGATTCTATGGAGGTAGCTATTCAGGCTTTGTCATTTGTCAGACAAACCTTCAAGAATCGGTTTAACAAGACCAATAACAAGAAAAGGTTCACATCAGGCTCCAGACGTCCTGAGAACTACAGGTCTACTGATAAACCATGGTTCCAGAGAGAAGAGAAGAAGGTTGATAAAAGAGTTGAAATGAAATGTTACAATTGTGGAGGATCAGGTCATCTTATAAGGAATTGTCCTCAAAAGAAAACCAAGGACACTAAATACAACAAGCAAAAGTACAGCCTTTCAAAACAAAAGAAGGCTGGGAAAGTTTTAATGGTTGAAGAGGATTAATTCTTATCTGATACAGATACAAGCAGTGATCTTGAGACTAATGAGCAAGCACAGTTTTGTTTCATGGGAAGAAATGCAGAAGGGGATTCTGATGAGGAGAATAGTCCTGCCTTTGACAAATCAGATACAGAACCAGATGAGGTAGAGACTTCACAGGTAGATACTAACATTGATTTGCTTGCAGGTTTTAACCATGCACATATTCAAACGATTCTAAAACGGATGAAAAACCTAGAATTAAATGTTAGTAATCTAAAAAATAAAAACAAATCATTAAAACAACTAATTCAAAGTCAAGATCAAGAGGCACATGGAATAATTGATCAACATGAGAAAGATTTGCAACTGTTAAGATCAATTTATGATAACCAATTCGAAAATCTTAGACTTGACAACTGAATCACAAAGAATCATCCATGATCTAAAGGCTGAACACCAAAGTGCTGAAAAAGATTCAGAGATTCTCCAAACAAAAAATTGTGAATTGTCCACTAAGATTAAATAGCTTGAAGATTTTATAATCAAACGAAATCAAAGTGAACAAACAATTTTCTTGAACAAGCAAAAGGAGAGACCTTATAGTCGATGGACATTTGAAGGCTTGGGATTTGAAAATCCTCATGTGTTAAGTATAGTCACTTGCAACCAGTTGTTCAATGTAGATCTGTTCAATAGCCGTAAGCAAAATGCCATGCGGCCGTAAGGCCCCTTTTTCCAGATTTCAGTTACTCTCGTTTGCGTTGTGTGCTGTCAGGATCAATCCTTGGCGTGTGACCCAATAGGCTCGTGTATTATCAGTAGAGTTACTAATCTACGTGTGTCAGTGGGCATATTATCCAACTACTTTTACCAATGATGGTAGAAGATATGGATATATTTATTTTATAGATAAGTGTTTGAAACCTTAGAGGTGTTCAATACACGCCATAACGAAGTGCCTGATGGATATAGATAAAGAACAAATGATACTTGAATCTAGTTACACAAAGGTTGACTTTTTCGAGCTTAGCACGAGTTAATCCTTGTGTGAACTTGTAAATTAAGTAAGTATATTCTAAATCTTATAAACATCAAATGAATTATGGGATTGTCTCACAATTCACTCCTCCTAGGACACGTTGTGAAATGGGGTCATCTTAGTGGAGGAATCAGACATTCTTTATATGGACCGATAATTGATGAGTAGGACTTTAGTATCCGTATGTTTGGGATATACCAAAGTAGTGGCGGGCTATGTTATTAATCTTATACCAACAAAGACGGTTAAGACTACACCTTAGAGGATGAAACTAGAAAGAGCATCTTTTCTTGTTCATCTCAAAGTATGGATTGTCCAAACCTACGTTTTAGACGTGAGGTAAGGGAACCAAGAATCTAGAGGTGTTACTCCATTATGTATTCTACAAAGACCATGGGATATTTGTTTGACAAACCTTAAATAACAAAAGGTTTGTTACTTTAAGGACATGTTTCCTTAAATGGAAACTAATATCCATGGATGCCTGTAGAAGTTAAAGTTAACCTTGAATGGAAGAACCTGATGTTGGCACTAGCACTCAATCAGAAATGATTGAAACTCAGCATAGTAATGGTGGAGAATCTGACAAAAGTCATTTCCTTTTAGACTGGTATATGTCTTCACATGACAAGATAGATGTAGATCTCTATATCTATAAGAGGACACCTAAATACCGAAAGCATGGTGGACCTAGACTCTGCTATGAAGGAAAAGGCAATGAAAGAGAGATGCAATCAATATATGGAACTTGTTTAAATCAACACCTAGTATCTTGAAGGATGGTACAAATTAAAATTCTTGGATTACATCGAGCTTAGCACGAGTCAAACGAAAATTTTGAAATTGCATTATCTAAGGGAAACCAAAAGGTGTGCATGGTTCTTAGAAACAAGAAACCAGCATGGATAAATTTACAACTTTGAATACCGACTAATAGGAAGGGTGTTCTTGATGATTGACCAAGTGGATGGTATCATCTAGAAACTTTCTCTCAGTAGATATGTCAGAAGTAGTTGTATAGACAACTTCAAATACTACATGGTTGGAAAGGTTTTTCATGATGATTGACCAAGTGGAAGGTATCATTATGAAACTTTCTCCCAACGATTATGTTGAAGTTCACTCAAATACTCAAAGACATCAGTACCATTTCATGGTTATGATAAATTGATATAAAGACCACGTTCCTTAACACGAATCTATTTTGAGGATGTGTAGATAACACTATCCGAAGGTCTCTTACATCAAGAGTATTATTGTGAAGTCTACAAACCCAAGAAAGTCCATTCGTGGACTTAAACAAGCATCTCAAGGTTGAAATCTTTGCTTAGATTTGAAAATCATATGTTTGAGTTTTCAAAAGAGCAAGATTAAACCAATATGAATGTCAGGGCTAGTGGGAGCCTTGTTGTAATCATGTACTAGTATGTCTAGCACATACATTATATTGGAGATAATGTTCTAACTTTGTTTAAAAGCTTAGTTAAGGAATTATTCGTTCATAATGATTATAACATTTATAATATTGATTTTGGAGTACAAGAAATATTGAAATATGTTCTTGGTAATTTATGATAATAGAAAGCTTAGAGTAATTTATTAATCTAGTACTAGTTTCTATACTAATGAGGATAAACTGCCAATTTAGCTTGGAGTTTGAAATCCTACTCCAAGAGGATAACTGCCGATTTTGATTGGAGTACGTAATCCTGTTTTATGTGGAATTGTTAGTAAGTATGGTTCTCAAAACATCGCTGACCCTATTGAGATATTTGAGACAATGAGGGAACAATGGCTTTCGCACAAGAACCCTAGTCCTTAGCGTCATTTATCTTATTGAGTTCTTTCGAAACAATGAAGATATAAAGACTTGGACAATGAACTATAATCTTGCCAACAAACACTTTATGAGTGGTTTAGTTGTGGATGGAGATATGTTCATTATAAAGAATACACACGGATGACATAGTAGCGGATCCGATTACTAAGCTAATATCGTAAGCTAGTGATGGTCATCATACTAGCGCTTACACGCAAATCTTTTTGCAAAAGGCTTAGGTCAAGTTTATTTTGATATGCTTATGAAGGGAACATTAAGCAATACTGTGCTTTCTGCTTGTATCGATTATCAAACAGAGATTTGATAATACACAAGTAGCGGATACACTCAGAATCCATTTTTGCGTTCCAACTTTGCATGTTTTAGTAGTTCCATGAATGTGCACGCATTGTAAAAGTCCACAGTCGGTCACTCTTCACGAGGAAGGAAGTTTGAACTAAGACTTAGGGAAGAGGTTGGTCATGTATACAATGCTAGATTGAATACAAAGGACGCAACACTTCACCTGCACTTGAAATATACTTTCAAGTGATTGGACGACCCACACCTGAATTTACTTCATGGTACTTGTCAAAAGTAAATCAGGATGATAATATCATTTACGTCCTTAGACCGGAGAAACATGTGTTCGCATCACATTAGGTTGCTTTGATCTGATTGCTTTCTAACGCAGCCGTAACTGGCTGTTATAACGGGAGTTTTCGAGCAAAGTATGTCTAATGTAATGGGACAATGTAGTCAATGGAATTTGTTCCTCTGTTTAGAGAGATATCCCTGGGCCCCTCGATGATTAGTTGCTGACACAAAAAATCATGGCCATGAACGAGTTAGCAAATGATTTTGATCAATTGCAACTTGTATATTTTGGTCACCACTAATCTAGATCGAGAAACCACAATCGTGAACGATCGTAGAATGATCTTGTACCATGACTTGTGTTCACCCATATCAAGAACAAAAGGATGATTGATCACTTATCTATAGGGCCATATCAAACCTATAGGGTTGTGATTTAGTACTTGTCTTGGGATGACATAACTCGGGTTGACTTGGGGGCAGAGATGTCTTGCTAGAGGCCGCTCTCTGTCTGTATTACTTATCAACACGCTGTGTCATGTGCAAGTGGGAGTCTGTAGGATTATTTGCCCACTGACACACGTAGATTAGTAATGCTACTAATGATACACGAGCCTATTGGGTCACACGCCAACGATTGATCCCGACAACAGGCAACGCATACGAGAGAACAAGAAAAACAAAATTAAGGTTGGCTGGGGAGTACACGCCGTGTACTCCAAGTGGTACATGCCGTGTACTGCCTCTGACAGCATGTTGACATTTTGTGTTTTGCTTGTCTTCATGCTTGAATAATTGTACACTCTAGGACTGACATGAACGACCAATTACTCTGCCATGACAAGTGAGAGTGGTCATAAAAGTCTAAGGGAGTGTCTCACATGTTAAGATGCATAATTAATCAAGTATTGGAACATGCATTCTCTCTCTCACTCATACACATCTTCTTATGTTCTTGAGTGTTTATATTCATGTCCAGAAATTCATTCATCTTCTTGGATGATTTCTGGAAGTTGTGAGTTGTACCAAGAAGTAATTTCAAGTCTTGAAGATCATAACTTGGCTTACTAGCATTTCAGGATCAAACAAACTTGGAGTGGACTATCACTAGAGAGTTTCTCTCTTAGTGACTATGAGTTCATCCCAAACATGAAGAACAAGAGGCTGGAGTATGGTATATTTCATATATATCTTGTAAATCATTCTTGTTGAGACTCACTATGATTGTTCATATGGATTGAATTTGCCAAAAAGTGTCCTTGTGTATCCACCAAACAAAAGATACATACATCATCTGGAAAGAGAGTTTGAGGGAGAAGTTGAAAAATATTTAGAGAGCTGAGGGTGTGCGAAAGAATAAAAAGAAAAGAATGGTTCTCACGATATACTATAAATCTGGGTAATCACATATGGTACTAGATCTCATATCTTTAGATTTGGTATTGAAGTAGACATCATGGACCCAGTGATGCAATGCACAACTCCACCCAGCTACTCAATTATCTCATAAAAGATGATTGTTTCAACTTCACACAGAGAATTAGCATATTCCTATTGACATCTCACTCGGATATTGTAAATATTGAAACAAGGAGGACATGCTGCTCCGGTCCCCAACTTCTTTCATGCACATATTGAGTCTAGAGCACATTGATATATTAAATTCATTTTTTAGGACGCATGTTTGAAATGTAGGAGTTCAAGTACAACACAGAAACGCAACGGAAGCAAATATTTACATCAAAAATTTCTTGAACTCCATAGAATGGTATAAACTTGATACAATCATGCATGCAACCAAAACAAGCAACACAAGAGAAGAAATGGTGTTATACCTTCCTCCTTAGCTCCTTGCTACTGTGAGAAGGTTGTTTTTCGGATGGGATGAACCAAAACTTGAAGAAAATGCCTCCAAGCTCTTCTACCGAAGTTATACACCAAGAACACTCTACCTTGTGCTAGCAAAACAAGTCACCAACAATCTCCAACAGATTTGGAGCACTCTAGTAGCCAACGAGATTCTGGAAACACACACTTAACCTCACAAGAACTCTCTTTGAAGTATTTAGTATTTGTAAGTATCACAAGTGACAAAAGGGATAAAGGCTTCACAAAGCAAGAGCTTAAAGAAAGCTCAAATTAGTCACTTGAAGTTCCTCAGCCGGCCATATCTTGCATCAAACCAAAGCCAATAGGATTCAAGTGCCACTTAGTTTTCCGGGCTTCACGACCCCTCACGGGCTGTCACGGCCCGTGAAGCTTAAAAGCTCCATGGCCCGTGCCGTGTTTTTTTACAAGCCACTCTGGTCCACGAGCCATAATGCTCGTGTAAGGACTCATGGGGATACCTTGCTTCACGACCCGTGGAGCATCCTTCACAGTCGTGAAGCCTAGGTCAACTGGAATTTGACCATTTTGACCGGCTGTTTACACTTAGGGCTATTTGGGTAGAAGTTAGGTGTATGACCCAATAGGCACGCACATCATCAGTAGTGATACGGCATATGTGTGTCAGTAGGCATATTCCAACAGACTCCCACTTGCACATGACGTACCGTATCCTTATGTATCACAGAGAGAGAGCGGCCTCTAGCAAGACATCTCTACCCCCAAATCAGTACGGGGTATGTCATCCCTAACATGTACCAAATCTCAACTAAAAGGTGTGAGATGGTCCTATAGATAAGTGATCAATCATCCCTTTGTTCACGATATCCATGTGAAGGCGTGACATGGTACTAAGTCATTCTCAGTCCTTCACGATTATGTTTCTCGATCAAGATTGGTGGTGACCAAAACATACAAGTTGCAATCGATTACTCAAATCACTGCACACTCGAGCACGGCCATGCATTTTGGTGTTAGCGCCCAATCATCGAGGGGCCCAGGGATATCTCTCTAAACAGAGGAACAAATTCCTTTGACTACATTGCCCACCACAGTGATCATACTTTCCGAACTGCTCCCTTAATAACAGCCAGTTACGGACTGCGTTTGAAAATAATTAGAACAAAGAAAACCAAAGTGATCCAGTCTAAGGATGAATGATATTATCATCCTGATCCACTCATGACTAGTACCACAAAGTAGAGTCAGGTGTGGGTCGTCCAGTCACTTGAAACCCCTTTCAAGTACAGGCGAAGTATTGCATCCCCGTGTCCCAATCACCATTGGACACATGACCAATCACTTCCCTCAGTCTTCTTTCAGACTTCCTTCTCATGAAGAATGACTGACTGTGGACATTTAGAATGTAAAATATTCAGGGAAGAATAAAAGAAGCTAAGTTGGAACGCAGTAAAGATTTAAAGTAGTATCCGCAACTTGCGTATTATCAAATCTCCATTTAATAATCGATAAGTACAATAAATACAATACTGCTCAATGTTCCCAAAAGGTAAATACATCAAATACAATAACCAAACAATACAAGATACAAACTCAAACCAAATCACTAGCAAATCTAATACCAATAGCACGGGTGTGGACATCGTTCTTCGCTTGCGATAACGGTTTAGTGAACGGATCCGCCACGTTGCTATCCGTGTGTACTTTGCTGATGACAATGTCTCCACTCTCGACCACGTCCCAGATATAATGATATTTCCGCGGAATATGCCTCTTGTGTCGGTCAGATCTCGGTTCCTTTGCCAATACTACCGCACCCTCGTTGTCACAGAAAATCTCAATAGGGTCGGATATGCTAGGAACCACTCCCAGATCAAGGATGAATTTCCTCAACCATACAGCCTCCTTTGCAGCTTCACTTGCTGCAATATACTCAGACTCGATCGTGGAATCAGCCACCGTGTCTTGTTTGGAGCTTCTCCAGGAGATAGCACCACCGTTTAACAGGAACACCACCCCGATTCAGATCGGCAGTCATCCCTGTCGGTTTGGAAGCTGGCATCGGAGTAACCAATTACCCTCAGCTCTTCTTCCCCACCATATACTAAGAACATATCCTTAGTTCTCCGAAGATACTTAAGAATGTTCTTCACCGCTGTCCAATGTGCCTCACCAGGGTTGGCTTGATATCTACTTGTCATACTCAATGCAAAAGAGACATCAGGCCTAGTATACAGCATGGCGTACATGATCGAGCCTATTTCCGAAGCATAAGGTACTCGTCTCTTTACTTCCCGTTCCTCAGAGGAACTCGGGCATTGAGTCTTACTCAATACCAAACCATGTGACATAGGTATGAACCCCTTCTTGGAGTCCTCCATCCTAAACCTCTTTAGGACCTTGTCAATATATGTACTTTGGCTCAAGCCTATCAACCTGCGGGATCTATCTCTATAGATTTTAATCCCAAGAATATAAGCTGCATCTCCCAGATCCTTCATTGAGAAACAACTCCCTAGCCAGGTTTTTACACCTTGCAAAGGTGGGACGTCATTCCCAATTAGCATAATATCATCTATATATAGGACTAGGAATACAACTATGCTCCTACTAGCCCTGATGTATACGCATGGCTCATCCTTGCTTTTAGAGAAGCCACACTGTTTGACCTTCTCATCAAAGCACAGGTTCCAGCTCTGAGAGGCTTGCTTAAGCCCATAAATGGATTTCTTAAGCTTACAGACTTTATCCGGGAACTCAGGATCTACAAAACCTTCACGCTGTGTCATATACACCTGCTCTAATAGTGTTCCATTAAGGAACGCGGTTTTGACGTCCATCTGCCATATTTCATAACCATGAAATGCGGCAATGGCGATGAGTACCTGGATAGACTTCAACATAGCCACTGGAGAAAAGGTTTCCTCATAGTCTACACCATGAGTTTGCATGAAACCCTTAGCCACCAGTCGGGCATTGAAGGTGTCTACTTCGCCATCTACACCGATCTTCTTCTTGAAGACCCATTTGCACCCGACGGGCTTACACCTTGGCACAGGATCTACCAAGTCCCAAACCTGGTTATCGGCCATAGATTTAATCTCGGATTCCATTGCCTCTTTCCACTTGGCAGACTCAGGGCCCACCACAGCGTCCTGGTATTTGGTAGGTTCATCAGAAACAACTACCCTGTCGGTGCCCTCATATATGTTAAATCCATATCTCTTTGGCTCGTGTTGACTTCTACCAGATCTTCTTAGAGGTAACGGATCTACATCATTATCTCCAGTGTCATCTTGCTGAGACTCAACCGTTGCCGGTTGTGAGCTAGTTCCCACATCAGGTTCTACATCGGTAGGCTCTCGAATTTCTTCGAGATCAACCTTGCTACCACTAGCCCTCTTGGATACCAGCTCCCTCTCTAGGAAGACCGCCCTCCGAGAAACAAATACCTTGTTCTTCGATGGTTTGTAAAACAAATATCCAATGGAACTAGCAGGATAACCAATGAAGAAACACCTTTCGGCCCTGGGCTCCAACTTGTCCTCCACCTCACGTCTCACGTAGGCAGGACATCCCCAGACCTTCAAATATGAAATGGATGGAACCTTTCCATGCGACATTTCATACGGTGTTCTCTTAACCTTCTTTGTTGGTACGAGGTTAAGGATTCTACCAGCCGTCTCAATAACGTAACGCCAAAATGTGGTGGGAACTTCCGTGTGACACATCATAGACCGAACCATATCCAACAATGTTCGGTTCCTCCTCTCGGCAACACCATTTAATTAAGGCGTTCTAGGAGGTCTTAATTGTGAGACAATCCCACAATCTCTAAGATGGTCTCGGAATTCAGAACTAAGATACTCTCCACCTCTATCGGATCTAAGCATCTTAATTCTTTTCCCAAGTTGATTTTCTACTTCGTTTTGATAAGTCCTAAACACCTCAAAGGTTTCAGACTTTAGTCTCACCAAGTAGACATACCCATATCGACTATAATCATCAATAAAAGTAACGAAGTAGCGGGAGTGATCTCTAGTGGCATGCTTGAACGGACCACACACGTCAGTGTGAACGATATCCAACAAGTCTTTCGCCCTCTCACATTCATCGGTGAAGGGTGCTTTGGTCATCTTGCCCAATAAACAAGATTCGCATACTTCATTAGACCCGTGGTCAAATGATTCCAATATCCCATCCGCTTGGAGCTTGGCGATGCGTTTCTTGTTTATGTGGCCTAACCGACCATGCCTAAGAAACATTTTATCCAAAACACTTTTGGATCACGAATCAACATTCATGATTGATCTATTGTTTCTCAAGCTTACGCTTGTTTCATATATGCCATGACATGGAGATGCTTTGAAATAAAAAGAACCATTCTTATAACACAAAATAGAACCATTTTTAAATTCAAAATCAAATCCATCATCGTACAATGCATATAGAGAAATAATGTTTCTTGCTACGCAGGGCGAATAACAAACATTAGATAAAACAACAGATAAGCCGGATTGAAAGGCGAGCTCTACATTCCCAATCTTTTCTACACGGACAACCGCCTTGTTTCCCATCACGAGATCCAGCTCTCCACTAACTAGGTCCCTACTTCTTGTTAGTACCTGAACAATATTACAAATGTGAGTACCACACCCGCTGTCAAAAACCCAGGCGTTAGAAGTAGAAGTGTTATGGAGTTCAATCATGTACATACCGGAGGCAGTGGCACCTTTAGATCTCAATCTCTTGAGCTCCTCCGTGTACTTGGGGCAACTACGCCGGTAGTGACCCTTTTCCCCACAGAAGAAGCAGGTTGCCTCTTCCGGTGAGGTGGCAGCGGCATCCACTTGTTTCCCCTTCGCCTTTGGGGTTGGGTTAGGCTTGCGCTTCGGTGATCCCACCTTAGCCTTCCCCTTTCCCTTCCCTTTAGAGACCGAAGTGGGTTGCTTCCGCTTCTTGCCACCCTCATTGATCATAAGGCGGTGGTGGAGGAAGATGTTAGAATATGCCCACCGATGCACGTATACCGTTTGGAATCACTACCGATGATGTATGGGCCTATTGGGTCATACACCGGGGTCAAATCTGACAACAACTTAAGTAAAGGGATCAAAGATGACAAAAGAGAAAAGTTGACTTCGCAGGCCGCGTTAGCGCCGCTAACTATTAGGGGTTAGCGCCGCTAAGTCCTAGAGGTTAGCGCCGCTACGGCTGCATGGGCTTTATGTCAGGTCAACTGACAAGCCGCGTTAGCGCCGCTAACTTTCATAAGTTAGCGCCGCTACGTTTGGGTTAGCGCCGCTAAGTCCAAACGGCACCTTTTTGTCAAATCACCTCACAAGTTGGCCAATGCATGTGGGTTGCGTCTAGAACTTACTTGGCCGGCTGTGGGAGACTATGAGTCGACTAAAGGCTTATAAAAGAGGACATAAACTCTCTCCTTTGGTTCTCTTGGCAATACACACACTTGAGAGAACTCTTTAGTGCTTATATAGACTTTGTGAGTTCAAGAGAGGGTTTTGGTTCCAGAGATTGATCCTTGCTCGTGGGTGGTTGTTCCCCTACCAATTTTCTACTGTGAAGAATCGAAGGGAGCTTGCTAGCTAAAGAGATTTGGCGTGTTGCCGGGGTATCCACTCGATAGTCGATCGTTCAAGTCACAAGGAGCAAAATCAACCACTTCATCACCTTTTGCTGGAGCTAAGGAGCTGGTATAATCTCCTTTACCCTCTGTTTTGTTGCATTTCATTTCATAGAGATTGGTCCATTATTGGGGTTTTCGCTTTTTATGCTTTAAGTGCTTGTACTTTGGGCATTTTATGTTGTACCTTTGCTTCTGCTGCGTGCCCTGAGAACCCCAACAGTGGTATCAGAGCCACCTCTATGATTGTTATGCACTTGGTGGCTTTGAAAACCCGAAATCAAAATTGTTTGTTTTCTGTCGAACAGGGTTAGCGGCGCTAACTTTGAGTTAGCGGCGCTAACTAGTTTTAGATAGCGGCGCTATCGTCGCTAGTCAGTTTTTGTTCAAATTTAAAAACAGTTTTTGGTCTCGGGTTTTTAGCCATGTTTTGAGCTTCTGGAAATTTTAATCTTGTTATTTTGATGTTTAAATTCCAGTAGCATGTATGTATGTTTGGTTGTATGTAAAGATGTTAGTTGGTAACCTTGCCTAGACCCTTTGGTTGTTTTGTGTGTTTGGATGCAAATTTGGTTGTATTATTATTCTTATGATAAATTTGTAATAATAATGTGGCTTGCATGCCATTTCATTCATCCATGTAATTGTAATAGATAGATAGGTATCTTATGGCTTGTATGCCATTTTATTCTATTGTATGTATTTTTATGATGGATGAAGAACACACAAGACGGGTCAAAGGAGATGGAGCTAGGAGCCCATGAAGCCCACGATGGAGTCCAATGGAGATGATGGGATTAATGGGAGCTCGCATCGAAGATTTTGTCCCTAGAATTGACCAAGTTCTACCCGTTCGGCTCACGGGAAGAACGCATAGGTTTTTATGGCAAGGGTTACCAATTTTAATATTTTATGAGTGTGATGTGATTTTGTATGCATGGATTGTGTAGGATTCGCATGCTAGATAATTTTTTTCAAAAATTAACAAAATCAAAAGAGATTTGATAAAAATGGTTTACAACTCTCTCGCGCGCTCACATACAAGATTAACCCACCTAGTGAAAATAGGCTTTTGTCACTTGCATGTTAATCTAAAAGCAAACCGGAAACAAAAGCCCGTCTTTCCACGAAACGTAAATAATGCACCATCCGTAAGATGATACCACCCGAATCTAGTCTTATGGGTTTTGGTTGTCGAGCTTAGCACGAGCCAACTCCCATAAAACTGTGTGGAAGGTGAGTGTGGAAATTCACAATTTTGGTTGTCGAGCTTAGCACGAGCCAACTTTGGTGAATTTGTCACCGTATGTCTTGACGGACTATTTGCAATTTTGGATTTGAAATCTTGGTTAGTTGTCGAGCTTAGCACGAGCTAACCAAAATTTCAAGATTCAAAATTGGTGCAAGAAGGGATCAAACATGCAAAACGACCATTGGATGTCGTAGGATCCCGCAAGGCGCTAAGGATTGCAATAGAGATTGCAATTGGCAAAATGGTTGCCGACCTAAATAATTTTATCGTGTGATCCGCGGTAACCCCGTCACATGGTGGGATGAAATACGGTTCTTAGCCTTGTTAAAGTTAATTCTTTATGGGTAAATTAATTTAACAAGATAATACATATCTATACCAAACTAATTTAAGTCTACTTTGCAATTTTAGATGGCATCAACAAGCGCAAACACCACCACCACCAACGTTTCTCTTAGAGTTTTCCTTGAAAAGGAGAAGCTCGATGGGAGCAACTTCATGGATTGGTATAGGCAACTCAAACTTGTCCTACGCTATGAAGGGAAGATGCACACCATAGAGGAACCCTTACCCGAGGCACCTCCAAGCGGTGCAACTAGGGCAATCCGAGAGGCATATGAAAAACGCCTCAAGGGGACTGAGGAGATTACATGCCTCATGCTGAGCACCATGAGTACCGATTTGCAAAAGCAAATGGACCACTTAAGTGCTCACGACTTGATCGTGCAGCTGCGGGATATGTTCCAGCAGCAAGCGAGGCAAGAGAGGTATGAATGCTTCAAGTCGGCCCTCGCTTGCAAGCTTCAAGATGGAGGGAACGTGAGTGCTCATGTTTTGCGTATGAAAGTAAACATTGAGCGGATGGAGAAGCTAGGATTTACCATCGGGAGGGAGATGGCGGTCGATTTGATCCTCCAATCCCTGCCCAGTGCATATGACCAATTCACTATGAGTTATCATATGCATAGCATGGATAAATCCTTGATGGAGTTGCATGGTATGCTCAAGACTGCCGAAGCGAGCATGACCAAGAGCAAGCCATCCTCCTCCTCCACTCCCGTTCTTGCCATCCGGGAAGGCCGCATAACCAAAAGGAAGGCCGCCCCTTCCAAGAAAAGGAAGGGTAAGGGAAAGGTTGGTGCAACCAAGCCTGCCCCGGCCTCCGAGGGTAAGGGTAAGGGGAAGACTCCCCAAGCCAAGACTCCGTAGGATGCGGAGTGCTTCTTTTGTGGGGGCAAGGGCCACTACCGCCGAAGCTGCCCCAAGTACTTGGAGGGACTCAATAAGCTCAAGGCAATGAGCATATCGGGCCCGGAAACTTCAGGTACGTTCATGATAGAACTTCACCATACTTCTACTTCTAGAGGCTGGGTTTTAGATACTGGCTGTGGCACTCACATATGTAATATGGTGCAGGTGCTAAGGGCAAGTAGAAGCTTGGAGAAGGGAGAACTAGATCTTGTGATGGGAAACTCCGAGATTGTCCCGGTGGAAGCTCAAGGAAGTGTGGAGCTTTCATTCAAGACTAGTTATTCTATTTTATTGAAAAATGTCTGCTATTCGCCCTATGTGGCTAGAAACATTATATCACTTCATGCATTGTATGACGATGGTTACAAATTTTATTTTGATGATGATACTATTATATGCTTTAAAGATAACATTGTTTATTTTAAAGCTTTACCATGTCATGGCATTTATGAAGCAACTGCATACATTAATTCAACAAAGTCTATCATGAACATTGATTCTAGTTCCAAAGATGGTTTGGATAAGTATTCCTTATGGTATGGTCGTCTTGGCCACATAAACAAGACTCGCATCACCAAGCTTCAAGTGGATGGAATCTTGGAGACATTTGACCAAGGGTCGAATGATGTATGTGATTCTTGTTTACTAGGCAAGATGACAAAGGCACCCTTCACGGGGACAAATGAGAGAAGTAAAGACCTCTTGGACATCATCCATACGGATGTATGTGGGCCTTTTAAACATGTTACAAGGAATACTCGAGATACTTCGTAACCTTTATAGATGACTATAGTAGGTATGGATATGTCTATCTTGTCAAGCACAAGAATGAAACTTTTGAAGTGTTCAAGACATTCCAAAACGAGGTTGAGAATCAATTGGGCAAAACAATAAAGATACTCCGGTCTGATAGAGGAGGAGAGTATCTAAGTACCGAGTTTATCGATCATCTTAAGAATTGTGGAATTATTTCGCAATTAACACCTCCAAGGACTCCACAATTGAATGGAGTCGCTGAGAGGAGGAACCGGACTATACTAGATATGATAAGGTCCATGATGAGTCGAACTGAGGTACCTATTAGTTTCTGGGGATATGCCCTAGAAACGGCGGTAAGGATCCTTAACCTTGCACCAACCAAGAAAGTATCGAAAACACCTTATGAAATGTGGCATAATAAGAAGCCGACACTTTCATATCTACGAGTTTGGGGTTGTCAAGCTTACGTGAGACGTGAGACTGAGGACAAACTTGAACCTCGATCGGAAAGGTGTTACTTTATCGGATATCCTTCTGCCAGTGTTGGATATATTTTTTATAAACCTTCTGAGAACAAAGTTTTTGTTGCTTGAAGATCATTCTTCTTAGAAAGAGAATTGCTATCCAAACAAAGAGGCAACAAGGAAATTGATCTTGAGGAAGTTCAAGGATCAACCGATAAAGAACTTGAGGTTGGCACTAGCTCTCAACCTAGGACGGTTGAAACTGAGCAAGAAAATGCTGCAATACCTGACACTACTTCATCTCTTACTCCAAGGCGTTCTAGTAGAACTCGTTTCGAGCCAGAGAGATATGGTTTCTACATATCTGAGGGCAGCGAGTTAGTAGTGGACTCTGATGAGCCCTCTAACTATAAGGAAGCCATGGCGGGCCCTGAGTCTGCACATTGGAAAGAAGCGATGGAAAGTGAGATGCAATCCATGTCGGATAACCAAGTTTGGGAACTGGTTGATCCTACACCCGGGGTTAGACCCGTAGGGTGTAAATGGGTCTTCAAGAAGAAGACCGGCATGGACGGAACCTTGGATACTTTCAAAGCTCGACTTGTGGCAAAGGGTTTCACTCAAACACCCGGTGTTGATTATGATGAAACCTTCTCCCCAGTGGCTATGTTGAAATCAATCCGGATACTTCTGGCCATTGCCGCATTTTATGACTATGAAATATGGCAAATGGATGTTAAAACCGCCTTCCTTAACGGGAAGCTTTCCGAAGAGGTGTATATGACACAACCTGATGGTTTTGAACATCCAGAATATCCGAACAAGGTCTGTAAACTTAAAAAGTCCATTTATGGACTTAAGCAAGCATCTCGCAGTTGGAATCTATGCTTTGATGAGAAAATCAAGGAATTTGGATTTTCGAAAAGCAAAGATGAACCATGTGTATATGTCAGGGCTAGTGGGAGCACTATTGTCTTCTTAGTCCTATATGTGGATGACATATTACTCATTGGAAACCATGTTCCGAGCCTTAAGAGTGTAAAAGCTTGGCTCGGGAATTGTTTCTCAATGAAGGACTTAGGCGATGCGAGCTATATTATGGGAATCAAGATCTGTAGAGATAGATCTAGAAAGCTACTTGGGCTTTCTCAAAGTGCATACATAGATAAGGTCGTGAGACGCTTTAATATGGAGGAATCCAAGAAAGGAAACCTCCCTATGGCACAAGGCTTGATGTTGAGCAAGACTCAATGTCCTACCTCCGAAGAGGAGATAGAAGTGATGAGGCGAAAACCATATGCTTCGGCTGTGGGATCGATCATGTACGCCATGTTATGCACTCGTCCTGATGTGTCATGTGCTTTGAGCATGACTAGTAGATATCAGGCGAATCCCGGGGAACCTCATTGGAAAGCTGTAAAGAGCATTCTTAAGTACCTTAGGCGTACAAAAGAAATGTTCTTGGTATATGGTGGGGAAGAGGAGCTAAGAGTAAAGGGTTACTCGGACGCTAGCTTCCAAATGGATAGGGATGACTGCCGATCTCAATCGGGGTTTGTATTCCTTTTAAATGGTGGTGCTGTCAGCTGGAGGAGCTCCAAGCAAGACACGGTGGCTGATTCGACTACTGAGTCGGAATACATTGCGGCAAGTGAAGCTGCAAAAGAGGCCGTGTGGATGAAGAAATTCATCCAAGATCTACAAGTGGTTCCAAGCATTACTGACCCTATTGAGATATTTTGTGACAATGAGGGTGCAGTGGCTTTGGCAAAAGAACCAAGAGCTCATAAGAGGACAAGACATATTTTGCGCAAATACCAATTCATACGAGAAGTGGTTGAGAGTGGTGAAATCGTCATAAGCAGAGTAGCAACGGATAAGAACCTTGCAGATCCGTTCACGAAGCCATTATCGCAAGCAGCTCATGATTGTCACACTAGTGCTATAGGTGTAAGATTTGCTAGCGATTTGGTTTGAGTTATGTATTTAGTTTGTTTGATATGTAACCTTTATTTCATATTTTGGGAACGATATAGACAGTATTGTAACTTATGCTTGTTTCGATATATAATAGAGATTATATATACGTATGATACGGTTACATTCATGAGACTCTACTGTGTTCCATCTTAGCATGTTTAATCACTTCCGGAAATATTTTATATTTCAAACTTTCCACGGTCAGTCAATCTTGTGGAAGGAAGATTGAATTAAGACCGAGATAAGCATGTGACCTTGAATTCAATGTGGTCGAATTAAGGAGCAATGTCTATCTATACTTGAAAAGAGTTTCAAGTGATTGGAAGACCCGCACCCAAGTATACTCCATGGATTATAGTCACGAGTAACTTGGGATGATAATATCTTACGTCCTTAGACCTGAGATGTATGAACTGCTATATCATATTTCTTTCTTACTTTAGTCATTTTCAAAAGCAGTTCGTAACTGGCTGTGATAAAGGAAGTGGCTAAATAAGATAAGGGGTATGGTTTAGGGTTATACAGTTGAAAAGGGATTTGTTCCTCTGATATGAGAGATATCACTGGGCCCCTCGATGATTGGAAGCTGACATCAAAATTTTGCATTGCCATGCGCAAGGAATATTGATTTAGAATCAGATATGTCCTTAACTTTTGGTCACCACCAATCAAGATCGAGAAACACAATCGTGGACGATCTGGAGATTGACACTCAATCCATGTCTCGTGTTCACATTGATATCGTGAACAAAAGGATGTTTAAGATCACTTATCAATAGGACCTTTCTTTGTGAACAGGTTTCATTCGTATAACGAAACCCATACTGACTTGGGGGCAACGATGCTTATGCTAGAGGCCGCTCATTGTCTGTGGTTTATTAGAAATGGTACATCGTGTGCAAGTGGGAGTTTGTTAGAATATGCCCACCGATGCACGTACACCGTTTGGAATCACTACCGATGATGTATGGGCCTATTGGGTCATACACCGGGGTCAAATCTGACAACAACTTAAGTAAAGGGATCAAAGATGACAAAAGAGAAAAGTTGACTTCGCAGGCCGCGTTAGCGCCGCTAACTATTAGGGGTTAGCGCCGCTAAGTCCTAGAGGTTAGCGCCGCTACGGCTGCATGGTCTTTATGTCATGTCAACTGACAAGCCGCGTTAGCGCCGCTAACTTTCATAAGTTAGCGCCGCTACGTTTGGGTTAGCGCCGCTAAGTCCAAACGGCACCTTTTTGTCAAATCACCTCACAAGTTGGCCAATGCATGTGGGTTGCGTCTAGAACTTACTTGGCCGGCTGTGGGAGACTATGAGTCGACTAAAGGCTTATAAAAGAGGACATAAACTCTCTCCTTTGGTTCTCTTGGCAATACACACACTTGAGAGAACTCTTTAGTGCTTATATAGACTTTGTGAGTTCAAGAGAGGGTTTTGGTTCCAGAGATTGATCCTTGCTCGTGGGTTGTTGTTCTCCTACCAATTTTCTACTGTGAAGAATCGAAGGGAGCTTGCTAGCTAAAGAGATTTGGCGTGTTGCCGGGGTATCCACTCGATAGTCGATCGTTCAAGTCACAAGGAGCAAAATCAACCACTTCATCACCTTTTGCTGGAGCTAAGGAGCTGGTATAATCTCCTTTACCCTCTGTTTTGTTGCATTTCATTTCATAGAGATTGGTCCATTATTGGGGTTTTCGCTTTTTATGCTTTATGTGCTTGTACTTTGGGCATTTTATGTTGTACCTTTGCTTCTGCTGCGTGCCCTGAGAACCCCAACAGAAGATGGCTTTATCTTGGCCATGTTAGACTCGGCGATCTTCAACATGCCATGAAGCTCCATTATGGTCTTACCCTTATTATGCATATGGAAATTCATAGGATGGAGGCAAGGATTGGAGGATTATTTCAACCGCCAACTCCTTCCCTATTGGGAACCCCAACTTCCCCAATTGATCCACATATCCCTTCATACGAAGGACATGTGAACTCACGTTGCCGCCCTCCTACATCTGGCAACCAACGAAGGCTTTGACGCATTCATACAACTCCTGCCTTGCTTGCATCTGGAACATGTCCTTCAGCTGAGTAATGATCTCATACGCACTCACAGTCTCGAATTGTCGTTGCAACTCAGGACTCATGGTCGTAAGCATCAGGCCGGTTACGTCATTAGTGTCCCTGACGCGCTTCTCATACGCCTCTCGGACAGCCCTCGTTGCATTGTTAGCAGGGGGATCAGGAAGAGGAGACTCCAAGACCTCCATCTTCATTTCGTGGCGTAGGACAATTTTCAATGTCCTAAACCAGTCCTTAATGTTCGGTCCTTGACGTTTCTCCTTCTCTAGGAAAGGTCGTAGCAACATGTTAGCGGTGTTGGTGTTGGTGCTAGTAGATGCCATAGATGCCATCTATAAGCAAAATACGAAGTTTGGTTAGTTTGACGTATTATAATCCTTGTTAAATAATTACCCACTTGTTTATAAAAACAAATTATGTTAACAAGGGCCAAGAACCTCAAAGTACCCCAATCCATGACGGGTTTGCCGCGGATTACTTCATGGAGCTACTTAGGCCGGTAAACACTTTAACAATTGCAATCCGCGATCGCAACTCTTAGACACTTGCGGGATCCTAGGTACTCATAACACCCATTTGGCATGTTTGATCCCTCCACACCATTCCTCATTATTCCACCATAGTAGCTCGGTATGGGCACGACAACTACCAAGGCATTTTAAATCTTGGAATTGTAAATCGACCATCAAGATACACGGTGGTACTCTAGCCCAATGGCGGGCTCGGCTAAGCTCGACAACTGACCTTGCGAGTTGTCACACGTACCTTCCACACAGTTACACAAAACTGATCTCGGCTAAGCTCGACGACCGATCTTGTTTCACTAGATGTGGGTGGTGTCATCTTATGGTTGGTGTGTGAGTTACTTTTGAGAAAAACGGGATTTTGATTTCTCCGGTTAAAACAAATTTTAACCAATTCTTGTTGTGGCGCGCGAGGTTAGTTAACCAATTCAAAACTCTTGGTTTTAATTTATTTTGAAAAATTTTCAAGCTTGCAAAGAAACTAAACAACCAAGCAAGAAAAATAAAATAAATAAACAACCACGCATGTAAACATATCCGGTAACGAGCCAACCCTATGCGTATTGCCCGTGAGCGAACGGACAAGACTAAGTCATCTAAGGACTAATTCCGAATGACTTGGTGCGTGCTCCTCCCACTTGATCCATTGCTTCTTCATCCGACCTCCGGATACAAGTTTGAGCAAAGACACCTCCTCCCGGTTCTTCTTTGGTTGTATTCGGTTATCCTTTTACAATTTTACAAATTTAAAAGGAAATGGCGTGCAAGCCACGAAGTCTATTCTAAGCTAATTCTTACAATTACAAAGAATTGGAAATCGGCATGCAAGCCGTTAAATACTACAAACCGAATAAATTAATTAATTATTACAAACCAAGTGTGGTAAAACCACCAAATGAATGAATAAACAATTACAACCAACCAAAACACATCACAAGGGTCTAATGGGCTCATTGTTACCGGATTTACAAACAACCACAACAAACATCACAAAAAAACACGGTGTGCCACACCAATCCGTGTCAAAAAATATCCGAACTAGATTTATTCCAAGACTACCTAAAACACTCAAGGTACGAATGAATAAATCTTGTACGTATGTATTAGGAATTCCAAACACTTTGAAAATCCATATTCATACATACACAACACAAGTATATGCACGTGCGCGTTATCATGCCAAAACCGCCCGATACATATAAATATGTAAGTTAGGATATTATGGGGTTTTCTAAAATGGTCAAAAGACCAAGTTAATCTACTGGAAAAACCAGAATATTGGCCAAATCATTTTTATAAAGTTTTTATTTTAAAACGGGTCAAAAAACAATTTCCAGACGTCCTTCACGACCACTGACCTTCACGGCTTCTCACGGCTCGTGAAGCCAGTGCGTCTCACGACTCGTGAAATTTTTCAAAAACCCTTTTCACGACCCCAACCCCACACTGAAGTCATGTAGGCTTCACGACCCGTGAGGATAAAACCTCCATGGCCCGTGAAGACCTTCTGGACAGAATGTCCAACTTTGCGTAAAAAATGATTTTCAGGCCAAAATGGTGCATGCAATGCATCAAGATGGCTCTAATACCACTGTAGGAGTTCAAGTACAACACAGAAACGCAACGGAAGTAAAGATTTACTTCAAAAATTTCTTGAACTCCATAGAATGGTATAAACTTGATACAATCATGCATGCAACCAAAACAAGCAACACAAGAGAAGAAATGGTGTTATACTTTCCTCCTTAGCTCCTCGCTACTGTGAGAAGGTTATTTTTCGGATGGGATGAACCAAAACTTGAAGAAAATGCCTCCAAGCTCTTCTACCGAAGTTATACACCAAGAACACTCTACCTTGTGCTAGCAAAACAAGTCACCAACAATCTCCAACAGATTTGGTACACTTTAGTAGCCCACGATGTTCTGGAAATACACACTTAACCTCACAAGAACTCTCTTTGAAGTATTTAGTATGTGTAAGTATCACAAGTGACAAAAGGGATAAAGGCTTCACAAAGCAAGCGCTTAAATAAAGCTCAAATTCGTCACTTGAAGTTCCTCAGCCGGCCATATCTTGCATCCTAATAGGACTATCAAACCAAAGCCAATAGGATTCAAGTGTCACTTAGTTTTCCAGGCTTCACGACCCCTTACGGGCTGTCACTGCCCGTGAAGCTTAAAATCTCCACTACCCGTGGCGTGTTTTTTTACAAGTCATAGAGGTATCCGTGGCGCATTTATCCTTCACGATCCCTTCACGGTCCGTGAAACCACTCTGGTCCACGAGCCATAATGCTCGTGTAAGGACTCGTGGAGACACCTTGCTTCACGACCCGTGGAGCATCCTTCACGGTCGTGAAGCCTAGGTCAACTGGAATTTGACCATTTTGACCGGTTGTTTACACGTAGGGCTATTTGGGTAGAAGTTAGGTGTATGACCCAATAGGCCCCAACATCATCAGCAGTGATACGGCATACGTGTGTCAGTGGGCATACTCCTGTTAGAAAAATGTCTATTAATGTACGTACGCCATATGGACCGCTGCTGATCATGTATGGGCCTATTGGGTCATACACCGGGGTCTAACCTGCCCGCAACTTAAGTTAAGGGACTAAATATGGCAAAAGACAAAAGTTGACATCGCAGGCCGCGTTAGCGCCGCTAACTATTAGGGGTTAGCGCCGCTAAGTCCTAGAGGTTAACGCCGCTACGGCTGCATGTACTTTGTGTCAAATCACTGACAGGGCGCGTTAGCGCCGCTAACCTTTTGAGTTAGCGCCGCTAAACCCCGCCAGTGCCAATTGCCAAATCCACCTCCAAACTAGCCAATGCGTTTGTGGGGTTAAGATACGAATTCTGGACAAATTGATCAAGGGAGTTCATAATTTTGGTACTCTTCCTCTCTTTTTCTCTCTACCCTATACACACACTCTTTGGAGCTTAGGAGAAAGGCCAAGAGAGTAATGATCAAGAGAGATTACTCCAGAAGTGTTGGTCTCCTTTTGTTGTTGTTCCAGAGTGGTATTCTTGTTGAAGTACCACGAAGGCTCGCTAGCTCGCGAGGTTGGACGTGTTCCCCGGGTACTACCCATTAGTCGATCCGTGTTACGGTTTTTGGAGCATCAACAGCACGAGACAAGAAGATTTCTGGAGCTTAGGAGAAAGGTATAACACCTCTTTCCTTTTTCAAGTTGCATTTTAATACATAGAGTTTGGTCCATGTTTGGGATTTCGGTTTTTAAGCTTTGATTGCTTGTACCATGGGCTGTTTTTGTTGTACATTCGCTTCCGCCGCGTGCCCACGAGATCCCAACAGTGGTATCAGAGCCACCTTTGTGTTAGATTTGCACTTGCTGGCTTGAAAAATCCCGAAATCGGAATGTTTGTTTTCTGTACGAACAAGGTTAGCGGCGCTAACCTCGAGTTAGCGGCGCTAACCCATAAAACTTAGCGGCGCTAAGGCGCAGCTACAGATTTTGTTTTTCAAGTTAAAAACAGTTTTGGTCTCGGGTATTTTTGGCTATTTTGTTATTCTGGAAATTTGTTCCAGATTTTGTCTTGGTAATTTTGTTACCATTTTTGTTTGGTTGTATGTGTTAGATTTGAAATTGGTAACCTTGCCTTTGACCTTGTGGTTGACTTTGTGTGTTTGGATGCAATTTGGTGATTTTAAATCACAATATAAGTTGTAATATTTATTAATTCAGTTTGTATGTAATAATATTGTGGCTTGCATGCCATTTCATTCATCCGTGTATTTGTGCTAGATAAATAGGAAATTATTGTGACTTGTACGCCATTTCAATTTCTATTGTATGTTTTGTACATTTGGATGAAGACACACATTTTGGAGTTGGAAGGAGATGGAGCGTGTCCATAGAAGCCGGTGAAGTCCATTGGAGATGGCGGTTCTAGTGGGAGCTCGCATCGAAGACCTTCAGTCCCTTAGTTTGACCACGTTCTACCCGTTTTGGCTCACGGCAGAACGCATAGGAATTATGGCAACGGTTACCAATTTATTTAGTTTAAATGCGTGTGATGTGATTTTATATTATTCTTGCATGGTTTGCTTACGATTCGCATGTTAGACAATTTTTCGAAAATTAATAAAATCACAAGAGATTTGGTAAAAATGGTTTGCAACTCTCACGCGCTCACATACAAGATTAACTCACCTAGTGAAAATAGGTTTTGTCACTAAACAAGTTAATCTGTAACCAAGCCGAAAACAAAAGCCCGTTTTTCATAAAACGTAAATCTTGCGCCATCCGTAAGTCGATACCACCCGAATCTAGATTTATGGGTTTTGGTTGTCGAGCTTAGCACGAGCCAACTCTCATAAAACTGTGTGGATGGTACGTGTGGCAAATTCACAATTTTGGTTCTCGAGGTTAGCACGAGCCAACTTTGGTGGATTTGTTACCTATGTCTTGACGGACGATTTACAATTGCAAATTAAAATCCTTGAGTGATTGTCGAGCCTAGCACGAGTCAACTAAGAATTTTAATTTGGAATTTGTGCATGTAGGGAGCAAACATGCCAAACGACCGATGGTTGTCGTAGGATCCCGCAAGTGTCTAAGAGTTGCAATAGAGATTGCAATCGGTAAGATGGTTATCGGCCCAAATAGCTCCATGAAGTGATCCGCGGCAACCAAGTCATGGATTGGAGTGAAATATGGTTCTTAGCCCTTGTTAAAATATTTTTCGAGGCAATATGGGTAATTATTTTAACGAGGATTAAATCAAACAACTAATTCATGTACTCTATTTTTATATATAGGATGTCGAATCAAAACCACAACACGTCAAACTTTTCACTTCGTATGTTCCTACAAAGGGAGAAACTCACGGGAGTGAACTTTTTTGACTGGCTTAGGCAATTGAGAATTGTCCTACGTGCCGAGTCTAAGTTACACATTCTTGAGGAACCCCTTCCTAAAGCACCTGATATCAATGCGGAATGGACTGTCCGATACGCATATGAAAAGCGTGTTCGGGATACGCACGATGTTGCTTGTCTCATGTTATCAAGTATGAGCTCGGAAATGCGAAAGCAATTTGAGCACATGACTGTGTATGACATGATTAATAAGCTGAAGGAAGTATTCCAACAGCAAGTAAGGCAAGAACATTATGAGTGTGTTAAAAGTCTAGCTTGTTGTAAGATGCGAGAAGGTAGGAGTGTTAGTGCCCATGTTTTGAAGATGAAGTCATACATGGAGCAGATGGAGAGATTAGGTTTTCCTGTAGGGAGGGATCTTGGTGTGAATTTCATACTTCAGTCTCTGCCCGCATCATATGAAAAGTTTGTCGAGAACTATCATATGCATGGAAAGGAAATATCCATAGATGAATTGCATGGAATGTTGAAGGATGTTGAATCTAACATGTCCAAGCATGAATCATCGTCATCCACTCCTAATTTTGGTTCTAAGGAACAACTTTTAGCCAAGAAGAAGAAATCGATCCCATCGATTGAAGAAGTTGGAGTATCCAAGCTTACTTCAAGCTTTGATTCTATGGACATTGATGATATGCCTAAAGATACTCAACATGGGGTGGTTTGTTACTTCTGCGGTAGATTTGGGGATTGGGGCCGTCATGCCTGCCCTTCGTGCCGAGAGGATATAAAACTTCTTAGAAAAGAGAGAGTTAATTTTCCTACTTGAGGTACATTCATGATTATACTTAATTGCTATTCCTTTATAAGCTAGGTTGTTTACCCGAGCTATAAGACTCACGTTTGTTACAAATTTGTTTTTGTTACAAAGTGTAGGTCTGTTCGTTGCAAGAAGGAAGAGCTTGAAGAACCGGATCTCTGAAGAAGAAATTTTGTTGATTGGCTTCTACAAGAGAATTGGGAATGTTGGTCTCGCCATTAATTCCGGATTAATTATTACTTTTGTAGGTACGCCCTGCGTGGCAAGACTCGCTTTATTGTATGTTCCTTTTGAAGATGATGGATATTTTTGTATCTTGTATTTTTGTTTAAAAGATTTTTCATTCTGATGGTTTCATTTCATTTTCCATCCATGTCTAAGCTTATGTGTTATTTTGACCTTTTTGGTGCACAAATACACATTTGATGACGATGGATGTTGCTTGGAATTTAAATATTTTGTAAAATTATTTTGAGATGTTTTATCAAAAACTTATCCATATCATTGCACACATAAAGACACGTTATAAGTAATAAGGCAATCATGAAATAATTGATTCTTAGATCCAAAAGTGGTTTGGATACATTAAGTATATGGCATAATCAAACTTGACCAAGTAAACAACATTTACATCACTTAGATCCATGTGGTTAGGATCTTTGTAAAAGTTTAGCTTCGGGCTAATTGAAAGATGCAAATCTTGTTTATTGGACTAGGATGATTAAGAAATCTTTCACCAGTATTGATAGGAAGAATTATAACTTGTTGGATTTTGATCACACCCGTGTGGATAATCCGCTCAAGTATGTCATGTATAGTGACACTAGTATAATTCTCCATCACCATATTTATGATAATAGTTGGGAGAATGTTTAACTAGATAAGGGGTTTGTGTCTGAAACTTGGAGGTGTTCGGAAATAACCTTAAGAAATTGGGAATCAATAAGGGCATATAGATATCGATTCATAGATCTAGATAAGATGCTAAGTTTCTATTATCTGTATTGATTTAAATATGAAATGAATCGTGGATTTAAATATGAAATGTACATGGTGTTACTTTAAAGAAAAACCGGATATCTTTGTTGATGGTCTGGTAAAAGGCAGGCCTTAAAGATGTATTCAATATGATTGGTATACATTGTTTTATGAACCAAGTCCTCAATCTAAAACACGACATTATGGTCACTTAACCATCCAATGAGATTTTGACTAGAAAGAGTCATTTGCTTGTCAATCTCATAACTTAAAATTATCCATTCTACATTTAGTGGGAGATGGATGAATTATAAGTTGATGCTTGTATATTTAAGTAGTTCATCTGAGTTTTGAATAATTGTTTCTTGAACTTATAGGAACCATGTTTGGTAGCTCAAAAGGGAGAGGATAATTTACAAAAGCATTCCAGTGGAAGAACGTAAAACTTAAATAAGAGACCTAATTTTGACACTAGCATTTAATCAGCATAGAGATGCTGGAAAAACCTGACAATATCCATTGCTTCTTTAAATCTGATGGAAATCAAGAAGGCTGTTTAGACATGAGGTTGTCATATTTTAGTAACAGCAGCTTGATGGTAAATCATTGTGATGTTACCATTCATTGGAAACATGGTGGGACCCTATGTTCAATAGTGAAGTAAACAAGGGAATGGTATATATAGATGTAATCTATTTGCTGCATCCAAGTACTTGACTTAGGTTAATCCCACACCTAAGGTGTAATCCGAGAAGGGTGAAGGGATCAACATATATGCAATTATGGACAACTTCAAATACCGACTAGAGACAAAGTGTTTCATATTGTTTAAATATGGAAACATGTTCTAGTGGTTATGTTGAAGATAACTTAGATAAAGTGAAATGTTGTTGTCACCTTGCAGGAACATGATTAGTTCACTTGGATGTAAGAGACCTGTATCCTTCATAGGATCAAGTTGAGGAAATGCTTAAGGCACTTTCCGAGGGTCTTATTCATCCATAATATCCAGATTAGGTCTGGATTATGTGAAACATTGTTGTCACTTTGGGAAAACGAGTATGTTCACATTGAAATAAAAGACCAAGATCCTTCGCGGGATTAAGTTGAGCAAATGTTTGAAGCATGTTCTGAGATCTAATATATCCATAATATCCAAGTTATGTCCATGACTAAAGTCAGCATAACTTGCATCTTGTGGCTGTAATCTTGCTTTGCAAGAAAGTCAAGGAATGAGTTTTCTAGAAAGCATAGATTGAGCCAGATACCCTTGTCAGGGCTAGTGGGAGCTTCATGTATTCTTAACAAAAAAAAAAGTCCTAATTTAGTGTTGTTTTACAACCTAATGTTGGAATTATTGTTCTATGAATATAAATAGAGAATATGGAATCAAGTGGAATTTAGATTCAAGAAATATTGATGTATGTTCTTGATGTTCGACGTAAATAGAGTTGTCTTGAGTAAGTTATTACTGCAAGCAAATCTATACTTGCGAAACTGTCGATTTTTAATCGAAGTTTAGAATATTGAAATATGTGGTGCAGATACGACATTGAGATTCAATGAGTGTCATTGACCCTATTGTGTACTTTGGTAACATTAAGGGTATGTCGACTCTAATAAAAGTGAGTGTCAGTAACTCTATTGTAGACTTCCGTTACATTGAGAGTATGACGACTCTGATAATCATAAGTGTGATTAATCCTATTGTAGATTTCGGTAACATTGAGGATATGATTACTATGATAACCTTGTGTATGATCTAGTTGATCAAGTTGTATCCCATGATTAAGCCGTTGTCAAATACTAGTGATGAATTTCATACTAGGTAAAATAGCATTGTTAATGCTTATGACTAGGCTCGAATATCGTTTTAGTAAATGTTTGATTTACTTATAAGCTTTGGGAACGGTAAGTAGTACTGCTAACCGATGATTGTATCGATATATTGTGGAGACTATATATACGCATAATGCGGTTACCTTCATTGGTCTTTACTGTGTTCCATCTTAGCATGTTTAACCACTTCCCAGAATGTTTATACATTCTAAATTTCCACAGCCAGTCATTCTTCAAGGGAAGGAAGCTTGAATTAAGGCTGAGGTTAGGTGTTGGTCATGCATTAATCAAGGATTGAATGCATGAAACGCAACAGTGACCTGTGCTTGAAAGGAGTTTCAAGTAAATGGAAGACCCACACCCGAGTTCACTTCATGGATCATGGTCATAGAGTGACGCAGAAGGATAATATCATTACGTCCTTCGACCCGAGATGTATGAATTGCTATAGCATGAAACTTTCTTGCTTTAACCATTTCAAAACGTAGTTCGTAACTGGCTGCTATAAAGGGAATAGTTAAGTAAGATAAGGTTCACGCTATAGGGTTGTACAGTCAACGGAATTTGTTCCTCTGATATGAGAGATATCCCATTAATGTACGTACGCCATATGGACCGCTGCTGATGATGTATGGGCCTATTGGGTCATACACCGGGGTCTAACCTGACAGCAACTTAAGTTAAGGGACCAAATATGGCAAAAGACAAAAGTTGACATCGCAGGCCGCGTTAGTGCCGCTAACTATTAGTGGTTAGTGTCGCTAAGTCCTAGAAGTTAGCGCCGCTACGGCTGCATGTACTTTGTGTCAAATCACTGACTGGACGTGTTAGCGCCGCTAACCTTTTGAGTTAGCCGCTAACTTATGGTTAGCGCCGCTAAACCCCGCCAGTGCCATTTGTCAAATCCACCTCCAAACTAGCCAATGCATGTAGGACTTCTACTCTCGAGGTGTGGCCGGTTTGTGGGGTTAAGATACGAATTCTGGACAAATTGATTAAGGGAGTTCATAATTTTGGTACTCTTCCTCTCTTTTTCTCTCTAACCTATACACACACTCTTTGGAGCTTAGGAGAAAGGCCAAGAGAGTATTGATCAAGAGAGATTACTCCAGAAGTATTGGTCTCCTTTTGTTGTTGTTCCAGAGTGGTATTCTTGTTGAAGTACCACGAAGGCTCGCTAGCTCGCGAGGTTGGACGTGTTCCCGGGGTACTACCCATTAGTCGATCCGTGTTACGGTTTTTGGAGCATCAACACCACGAGACAAGAAGATTTCTGGAGCTTAGGAGAAAGGTATAACACCTCTTTCCTTTTTCAAGTGGCATTTTTATACATAGAGCTTGGTCCATGTTTGGGATTTCGGTTTTTATGCTTTGATTTCTTGTACCATGGGCTGTTTTTGTTGTATATTCGCTTCCGCCGCGTGCCCACGAGATCCCAACAACTCCAACATGAAATGTCAAACATAACTAGTCTTCATGACTATCGGAACATCTTTGAGTGATATCTTTGTGATATACATGATTATTAGATGGAAATCCTACCAGAATCAACGCTATGCCAGTTGTGAAAGCAGGTCACACAGTTTATTTAAACTGTTGTGTTAACGAGTAATCTATGTGATCTCGGTGTTAAATTTACCCAAGGGACCTTTGAGACGGTGCCCTAAAGACTGTTTCGCATACTTTCAAGATATATCATTGTTGTGACATCTCAAGAAGCGCAAGTCTATCTTGATGTGGATTTCTTACACAAAATACTTACATTCATGTTAAAATCAAGTTGTATGCAAAATATTTGAACATGATGTTCAAGATAAATACCAAGCATCATGATGGGAGAATAAAATTTGAAGAGTGAAGATTGTATAGTTGATTTTGAGATGTAAAAGCAAAACGTTATTCAAGATATTAAGGGGGAGAAGAAAATCAGTTTCAGTTGTTCATAGAAAACATTATTCTGATGTTTTGAAGACGAAAAGATGAAATCCCATGTATGTATGTAGGGGGAGTGATAAAGAAGTAGCAACAAGTCAAGGGGGAGCAAAGAAAAGTATATTGTATTTGACAAGATTGAAGAAAATCAGTTTCTTCACGATCGAGAGCTACATTAAAGGGGGAGAGTATAAAAGATTCTTCCCAATACAAGTTTAAAATCATTTTGTTTGAAGGCTCAAGATCAAGAGATCGTGAAGATTGTGAATTCTGAAAATCACAATGTTTATACAACCAAAGGTTGAAAAGCCTAAGGTTACTAGTGAAAGTTTAAAGATTGAAGAAAGAGGATGTCAATATATGCTTACAACATTCAAGTTCTCATCTAGATGTTGAAGTGAAGACTATTCTCAAAACATAAGAGTCTATCATTCAACATGAGAAGACATTCTGAAGACGTCAAGTAAAAAGACTGAAGATTCAAAAAATAATCGTTCTAGTCTTATCCCCAAAGATTCATGAGTATGCAGACTGAAAAAGAAGATATGCATGATTAGAAAACGGAAGATCGTTAGAGATTTTACAAGATGCTAAAAAGACATAACATCTTCTATTTTAATACAAAGGGGGAGATTGTTAGGATCTTATAATTTATATAAATAGAAGATCACATTGTGTGTGAAGTTTGTATAACATTAGGAAGGTCTTTGGCATAATCACAACTCTTAAGTGTGTGCTTAACATGGTGTTCTTGATTCTCTCTCTAGATTTCTTGATTATGTTACATTGATCTTCATGCTATGATTGATACCTGAATCACTTGCGACAAACACGTTTAACAAGAAAGGTGTACCATTAGGTGGTAGCACACTGATCTAATATTTTTCTAAAAATGATTTCAAAATTTATTGACGAGAAAAAACTTTTTGCCAGTTTTCTTTAAAACGGATGTTTAATAATTATCTATTAGTAAAACCCTTGTTTTATTTCATCGTGAGAATCACAACCACGCATATATATAATATGTAAAGAAATAAAACAACCATAAACAAACTATGCCTTAGCCTTGCCCTTAACTAATGTCGGTTTCGTGAGCCACTGAAAAACCCGACGGTCCAAAACCTAAGTGGAAAAACAACACACATGGCATGGCATTCTGAAGCTCCCACTGGCTCCAGCATCCAATCATGCTCATTGCTCCTTGCTTCTTTGTATCATCTTCAAATCTATTCTAATTATACTATTCTATTCTATCATCTAAAAAAAACTAGAAATATAAAATTACAAGATATATAAAGGCACGCATGCCCGCTAATCCAATACTTTTACAAAATAGAATAGGGGTTGTAAGTGGCACGCCTGCCTCCCCACACCATAGAATAGAAACACCAATAACAACCACAAGTGCAGTAAATAAAAACAATCCACAAGGTCTAGGGCTTGGCTATGGCATCTCAAAGATGTATTAAACTAATACAAACAAACAACTGATTTCTAATTATCATATCCTGATGAATTAACTTGACTTTAAGTACCTATTAAAATCACCAGGTTCAATAATAATTTTTATATATATTAATTATTGATATGCGATTAAAGAATAGTAAAACAATTAATTTTAATCAATACTTGATTATTAAAAATAATCATGACTAAAATTAAAAATTTTAATTACAAGAATAAAAAATAATCTTTTGGAAACTTTTAGGTTTAATCCTGTTTGGTGTTACCCAAAACTAACCTAAAAAGATATTGGGCCACAAAACTGGGCCGAAGGAAAAACGGTGGACCAACCATCAACTTGGGCCGATCGAACCTGGGCCGCACGCTGCAAGCCGCCGCTGGGCCGCCCCCGCCTCCTTCGCCGGAAATCTGACAGCCGACCACCACCTCGCCGCCGACGCTACTGGTAGCAGCGAAAATGACAGCTGACGCCGACAACCGGCCGAGACCGATCGCCGACGCCGCCGGTGGTGTTTCCATCGTGGACCGCCGTCGGCTACGGTGGCTTTATCACCGCCGATCCTCAAATCGCAAAACAAGAAAAAATAAAAATAACAATTTTTAAAAACAAAAAAAAAATTAAACCTTATCCTCCTTTTATCATAACTAATTTGTTATCCATTTTAAAATTTCAAACTTGATTTTTAAAATTAATTGGATAATCAAAAAGTTAATCCTTGATAAAAAGAAACCTATTCATCATGATAAAAGAAACCTCCCTAGTTCCCTACTAGGTTAGAACCTGTCTCTGATACCACTGAAGGGTTTTGTAGGGTATAAAAAACATATAAAATAACATGCACAGCTGAATAAAACAAAACCCCCTCTAGTGATCTCATGTAACTCGTACAGAAACTAAAACTAATAGGGAATAAAAAGTTATACCTTTCAGCAGTAATCTTGAAACCTCAATCCAAATAGCTAAAGGTAGAACACCGCTACTGCACCACCTCGAACTGGCTACTAGACCGCCTGAGGATATCACCAAAATCGAACACGAGAGGCTTGCGTGTGTGTGTGTGTCGTCGATCGCAAAAGCCGAGACCCCTGGGGTCTATGTTGAGTTCGACGCACAGGAGGAGATGGAGAGGGGCTAGGGTTATCTTTTTGCAACTTGTGTTAATCCTTATGATTCCTTAAGCCTTAAAAGGTTATTTATATTATAAACCTTGTTAAGGGCCAAGCCCGTTTAATTAAAGCCCTACTTTAATTAAACTATCACTTAATTGCATAATATATACTTTGACCTTTCTAATTAATTAATTACTATTAATTAATTGGTCCAATTAATATTTAAACTTAAATATTAATTTCCTTCTTTAAAATAATAAATAATTATTATTATTTTCCTTCTCAATAATTAACTAACTAATTAATTATTCTTACACACAACTTGGTAAAATCCAAAAGGTTCTAAATGAGTGTGTAGCGGTGTGATCCTTTAGTGTCATATAGTATTGGACACGATGATACATGTTATCTATCTCTGCACATAATCTAACATACTGCGCCTTCTTACCAACATCAATGAGAGATTGATTTTCCTTAATCTCATCTTTCAGCTTAGCTATCTAAGCTTTGAGGTCTTTTTGAGACTTAAGGCTGATCTTGAAATCATTTAACAAATAATCGAATGCAAAACCCTTTTCATCATCTGTGTAAGAGTTAAAATTACTGACCTTATACATGGAAGCAGGATCCCAATCACTAAGCTTGCTGTTTTCCTCAGCTTCCTTCATGTCAGCGTCAAAGATTTATTCAAACTGACCATAATCAACCTCGTCTATTTCAATCTCTTCATCTTCTTGAGCCATTAGACATACATCATCATCTGAAGTAGATGATTTTGTATCCCAGGTTTCAGCATAGAGTCCTTTTACACTGGGCTTGTCTTCAGGCATTCCTTTCTTGAGCTGAGTATATTTCTTCTTGTATTTGTCAGCTCTGTAAGCATTCTGATCAGCTATTGAAGTTGATTCAACATTCTTTAATCTGCACTCAGCAGCAATGTGTCCCTTTTCTCACAGTTATAGAACACAGCATTCTTGGGATCAAAATAACTATTTCATTTGCCCCTGTCAGATCTTCCTCTTTCCCTTTGAGCTCTTCTCAACCGTCTGGCTAACATTGCCATCTGCTCAGTGATAGTCTGAACATCATTAGTATCACTTGAGTCTAAGTCCGAGTGGTAAGCTTGAGAGTCTGACTCAGTCTCAGATTTAAGAACCAAAGTCTTTGAACCTTTCTTCTGTTTCTGTGCAACCAATGCAACATCAGCTTTATCAAAAGACTCCTTTAGTTTTTGTTGAGATGTTCTCTTGTGCTCTGTGATCTATTCATGATTTAGCAAGAACCCATAGATGGACTGTAGGTTATACATATGTAATGTTCCTCTAATCCTCAGTGCTGTAGTTACTTCATTGAACGTTTCTCGTAACACACTTAGAAATTTCAGCACTAGGTCAGCCTCATTCTTCTTAATGACTACACCTAGCAGGTCATTAATCAAGAAGTCAAACCTGGTAAACACATCAGCTAGTGTTTCATTCTTCTTGAAGAAGAAGTTTTCATAGGATCTATTCAGATGATTCTTCTTCTGCTACTTGACCAGATTTGTGCCCTCATATGTGATACTCAGAGTATCCAATATATCTTTTACATATTGACACCCAGTCACAGTATTCAAGATCTCGTTGGTTAGAGAATTTGTCAGAACACTCTTTGCCTTGTCATCCAGATTATATAGTTCCCAGTCTTCATTAGTCCAGGATGCAACAGGCTTCTTTACTTCAGTTCTGTCAGTTTTATTAGTGCACGTATCACTGACAACAGCATAAATCTTGGGGATAATAGGTCCTTTAGTGATGACATCGTACATATGATTGTCAACGGACTTGAGGAAAAGCATGGCTCTGAATTTCCACATAGGATAGTCAGATCCATCGAATACGGGACAACCCTTAGCAGACATCTGTGGAAAGATTGATGAATTGTTGCTTGTAGACATTGTAAACTTTCTCAGAATCTTAAACTTTCAACTTATAAAATTGTTCAGCCTGCTCTGATACCAGTTGTTGGTCCCTTTGTGAGAAAGTCAACAAGCAAGTAATGTGTAGAAGGGGGGTTAAATACACTTTCTGCGGAAAATTGAACAAATCAATACAAAAGTGTTAACACACATCAAACCACATAATTGAATGCTTTGCTTTTCATTAATAAGAAGATGATTACTTACTTTATCAAGTAAGAAACACTTGATATGTAAACACCTAATGTAAATCAAATCTCTCAATCTCTCAAACTTTGCTATCTATAATCAACTTATGATTATAGATACCAGACGACTCTCTAAACAGGATTTAATCACAGATTGAATACTTACCAATTTCACAACTGGTGTGAATATTCGAACACACGAATAGCTTGGAAATGTGTGAATTTCTTGATCACGTTTAACTAACAAATAGTGAATCAAGAATCGTAACACATACGGTTTGAGGTGAAACTGAGTTTCCCTTTGTAACTCGTTTTTCTTATTAGTCGTCGTACCTCAAGACTTATTAGGAGATAAGTATTTATAATCATGTGCCTATGGATCTTATCAAACTAGAACTAATCCTAATTTGCTAACTAACTAACGGATAACCCGGAATCTTGAATCTTGAATCTTCTTATCTCGAATCTTCAATCGTCAATCTTGATTTTGAGTGTTCATATCCTTGCCGTAGATGTAGAGAGATATATGATGAATTGAAAACATATTTAAATTCTCTTACACTGACTTCTTACTCGGACTGAGTTACTCAGCTTGAAACTCATCAAGCTGAGTTCTTCGAGAACAAACCCGAAAACAAACATGAACTAACATGTAAATTAATTAACTCATCCTTAGAAGTCCTAAGAGTTAACTTGAATAAATTTAGCAACTCTATTGAGCTGACTCAGTCTATATGATGAGTCACTCAGCTCGATACATATCAAGCTAAAACTCAATATATATTTTAGGTGACATACATAGCTTGCCAAACACATTAATAATCTTACTAAGATATAGTCTAAGCTGATCAAACATATGTACAACTTATACTTAGCTTATACTCAATCTGAATCACTATAAGTGTTCAGTCTGATTAAGCTTCATAATTCTGTTTAAGTTAAATTCAGAACTTATCTTACAAACTTAACTTTGTCTCATCAAATTTTAACTGATGAGATCATTTGACCAACACAAGCTTTGCATATTTCAACTCTCTTGTGTCTATGTTTTACTCTCTGATGGTCCCGTATTATACGGATGAAGCAATGCTTAGATGATTATCTTGTTTAGTGTGTATCTGTGTGTGTTCGGTTTAGAGAGAGTGAAAGGTATATGATGAGCACAATATGAATCAAAGTAGAGAGAATATGATAAAACACCTTTAAGTGTGTGTTTGTATATTGATCACAATAGAAAAAGTTACATTACATCATAATGCAAAACCTATTTATATGTCTAGTACATATTACAATTAAACAAGACATATCTGATATTCTATTGCAAAATCTAGACTAGATCTCAAACACTATTTAAGATCTAACAAGCTCTGCCTTGATTGAATCTAGTCTATATTTCTTTCTCCAAGGATTCTTTGCCATCTTCTAAGAGTAGCTCTTTCTTGCATCTTTGCTTCAATCAACTTCATAACTTTTGTCATGCTAACTCTTGTAGACTGGTCAAACTCATCCTTGAGACTGAGACTGTGCTCTCTGATCTTTATTACCCAAACTCTGAGAGAACCATCTGAGTAGGCATTAAGTTCATTGGTCCTCAAGAAGAATTTTTCTTTCTTACTGTTGAACAGAATTATACATCATCTTTTTCTTCTCCATTTTCATCATCTTTCCACATTGTTTGATACAGCTCCAGTTGATCTAATCTCGGATGATTGGTGTTTGGCTTGAGAATATTTATCTTTGCTTTATCAGCCTCAGCACCCAATTGGAGATCTGTTCTTTCAGCAACCCTTATCCTCTATCTCATGAACTCTTGCAATATCTTATATCCAGCTTGATTAACACAGGAATTTTCTCTTCTTGGTTCAAGTACATCAGCCATATACTCCACATCTTCCAGACTCAAATGCTTTAGGTCAACTTGACTGAAACCATAAGTTTTCTGATCAAATCTTTGCACAGTAAAGTTTACCCATATAACATTAAGAACTTTCCCAAATGAGCATTTGACTTTTATCACATGATGCTTTGATGCCACTTGTTCTTTTGACTTCCCATGCCAATTCATAATTAATCTTCTAACAGCTTCAGAAACATTGGTGTCTCCGAGCAAATCAATTGGTAATTCTTGTTCCAACACATCAATATAGATTTCTTGAATCTTCTCCTCTAAGAATGCAACAGCCACAACCAAGTACCTCGAGTTCCGGTTCCTTTAATTCAATTCTTTTGTTGTTAGAACCACTCTTTTTCTCATATCTCTTAAGCTTGCTATAGAGATTGGATCAGGATTGTAACCTAGCGGTATTTTCCATTCAGCTCCTCTCTTTAACTTCCTCAGTCTTTTCAATTTTTCTCGTTCCCTTAACACATCTCTTGGTGTTTTTCTGAATTTTCCCGGAGATGAAGGAAACAAATCAGCTAGTTATTCGTTGATTCTAAGTACACTTGCAATTTTTAGCTGCTCTGGAGTTGGAATTTCTTCAACCTCAGGCTTTTTAACCCTTGGTGTTGTCACTGTTCTAGTTTCTTTGATCTTGGTGATCTGTTGCTGAAGAGTTAATTCCTTTTTGGGTTCTTTAACAGTTTCACTAGCTTCTGCTACAAATGACTCGTACACATCAAAGTCTGAACCAGCACCAGTAAGAAAGTCAAATGTGTCATCAACCAGTTGATCCGTATCCTCCTCTTCTTCATCAATCAATTGCATTTTTCTTTTACCTTTACCTTTTCCCCTGCCTCTGCCTCTGCTTTTATTTTGAGTTTGAGAAGATTCGGTAGGTAACTTTGTAAGCAAAGATGAGACAGGCACAGTAGCAGCAAGGTTCTCCCCCTCAGGACAATCTGGATCTGGATCCCGATCGTCATGTTTTCGCTTTGTGCCCTGTGCTTGAGTTTAGCAAGTTTGTAAGGAAGCCTGTAAAGCAGCATTAAGAGCAACTTACTCCTCTGTAAGTGCATTAACATCCTTGTTTGGATCTATAGCATCCATCCTTTTGTGAAAAGTGTAACGCGCCGGGTTTCACAAGCTTAACTAATAAAATATAATTAAGACATCAACTATTTATCAAAAGATAAAGTTTAACAAACACAGCAGAAGCTGAAAATTATTTATTTACATCATAAGTTTAACAAAAGAACCCGACAAGGTTACCAAATATATGCCGACAATTAGAACCAGCAATCAGAGTTACAAAAGCAACAACCAAAAGTGTTCCCAAAAACTTCCAACTCGGCAGTATAAACCCAAAACATGGCACCCATCCTCACTAGCAACTATTTACCTGTAGTTTAGGAAGAGTACATGGAGGGGTTAGCTATAAATAGCTAGTAAGCAACGATTAAACATAGTATCATAACAAGAATATCATAGCATGCGAGGTATATCACAGATTATCAAACAATTCTACCATAGCAGCTAGCGATGTTCCGGTATAGCCAGGAGGATTCATATCTTGCAGGGTTGCGATCCCGGCTCAATGATCCAAAATGGGGGAACGGAAAACATCAATCATATCGCGCCAGTGGGGGAGCGGGTAGCAGTCTACCATTGCATTAACGAGCGGGGATGTATGTGAGAGCCCCTAATGAGCGGGGATGTCATTGAGAGCCCCTAGTTGAGGTACAGAGGTTTAGCAAGAACCCGATTCGCGATCAACGAATCACCGTACCCCAAAGAGCATCATGGGCGGGCACTAACATGTATTGGCCTACAAAAGCCGCATCATAAACAGGTTGACCTACAAAAGCCCATATCATAGCATAGTTGGCCTACAAAAGCCCATAGTATAACAGAGTGTATCATAACAGAAGCCAGATCATAACCATTATCTAACACAGGTTTATCATGACTGTATAACAAATAATACCGTACCAATTACAAATACATATCAATAAATTACCTTAAGCGTGGTATGACATTCTTATTGTGACATCTAAGGTTAACCGGTACTCACCTGAAAAGCTACAGCAAGCAAATATAGTGTTCGGTGTCCTCTGGTTCTTCAGGAGCACCTAACACATCTTTTATAGGTTTGATAACATGATACATTTATCAAACATGGTTCTAAACACAAGCAACCAAAAACATACACGCTGGACCATGGCTTGCGATCGCATGGACTTTCCATGCGGTCGCATGGACCCTTCACAAACACAACTTACAACCTCAAGGTCATTCCCTGCGACCGCAAGGGTTTCTTTCCATAAACCAAGCCCTACAGCCGTAGGAACTCATCCCTACGCCCGTAGAGGCTAATTTATGGGAACCTATGGCCGTAGGTTATGTACCTACTGTTAGAAATATGCTCATTAATGCATGTACGCCAACTTCACCACTGCTAATGATGTATGGGCCTATTGGGTCATACACCGGGGTCCTAAAGACAAAAGTTGACATCGCAGGCCGCGTTAGCACCGCTAAGTCCTAAAGGTTAGCACCGCTACAGATGCATGTGACATTTGTCAAATCACCTCCCAAGCTAGCCAATGCATGTGGGACTTATGGAATCCACTTTGGCCGGCTAAGGAGTGTTATAATCAGATCTGGAATCCACATTTTTACACTCTCTAAAGTGCATCTATGACTTTGAGAGAGTTCTTGTAAGAAGAAGAGTTCAAGAGCATGTTCCACAAGTTTGGTCTCACTAGTGGCTGTTCCAAGGTGATATTCATGCTTGAAGTATCACTAGAGGCGAACTAGCACTCGGGATTGGCGTGTTACCGGGGTATACCTCAATAGAAGATCCGCGATTTTCGTTCTTTGAGGAACACCATCTCAACTCCCACCATTTCTGGAGCTAAGAAGAAAGGTATAACCACCTCTTTCCTTACATGTTGCATTTCTTTACATAGAGTTTCGTCCATTTATGGGATTTCGGTTTTTATGCTCTATGTGCTTGTACCTTGTGCTTTAAAACTTGTACCTTGCTTCCGCTGCTTGCCCACGAAATCCCAACAGTGGTATCAGAGCCACCTCTATGTTAGATTTGCACTTTGTGGCTTGAAAAATCCCGAAATTGGAATGTTTGTTTTCTGTTCGAACAGGGTTAGCGGCGCTAACCTCGAGTTAGCGGCGCTAACTCATAAAACTTAGCGGAACTAACGCGCAGCTATAGATTTTGTTTTTCAAGTTAAAAACAGTTTTGGTCTCGGGTATTTTTGGGTATTTTGTGATTCCGGAAATTTGTTCCAGATTTTGATATGGTAATTTTGTTACCATTTTATTATGTTTGGGTGTTTGTGTTTGATTTGAAATTGGTAACCCTACTTTTGACCTTGTGGTTGATTTTGTGTGTTTGGATGCAATTTGGTGATTTTAAATCACAATATGGGTTGTAATATTTATTAATTCAGTTTGGTATGTAATAATATTGTGGCTTGCATGCCATTTCGTTCATGTGTGTATTTGTACAAGATAAATAGGAAATTATTGTGGCTTGTACGCCATTTCAATTTGTATTGTATGTATTGTAGATTTGGATGAAGACATACAATTTGGAGTCAGAAGGAGATGGAGCATGTCCATAGAAGCTGGTGAAGTCCAATGGAGACACACAATTTCTATTGTATGTATTGTATGTATTGTAGATTTGGATGAAGACACACAATTTCTAGTGGGAGCTCGCATTGAAGACCATCCGTCCCTTAGTTTGACCACGTTCTACCCGTTTTGGCTCACGGGAAGAACGCATAGGATTTATGGCAAGGGTTACCAATTTATTTCGTTTATATGCATGTGATGTGGTTTTATTATTTCTTGCATCGTTTGCTTAGGATTCGCATGCTAGATAATTTTTCGAAAATTTATAACATCACAAGAGATTTGGTAAAAATGGTTTGCAACTCTTGCGCGCGCTCACATACAAGATTAACTCACATAGTGGAAATAGGTTTTGTCACTAAATAAGTTAATCTGTAACCAAGCCTGAAACAAAAGCCCGTTTTCATAAAACGTAAATTTTGCACCATCTGTAAATCGATACCACCCGAATCTAGATTTATGAGTTTTGGTTGTCGAGCTTAGCACGAGCCTACTCTCATAAAACTGTGTGGAAGGTGCATGTGGCAAATTTACAATTTTGGTTGTCGAGCTTAGCACAAGCCAATTTTGGTGGATTTGACATCGTATGTCTTGACGGACGATTTACAATTGCAAATTAAAATCCTTGATTGATTGTCGAGCTTAGCAAAAGTCAACCAAGAATTTTAATTTGGAATTACGCAAGTAGGGATCAAACATGCCAAACGACCGATGGTTGTCGTAGGATCCCGCAAGTGTCTAATAGTTGCAATAGAGATTGCAATCGGTAAAATAGTTATCGGCCTAAATAGGTCCATGAAGTGATCCGCGGCAACGCCGTCATGAATTGGAGTGAAATATGGTTCTTAGCCCTTGTTAACATATTTTTCGAGACAATATGGGTAATTATTTTAACGAGGATTAAATCAAACTAACTAATTCGAGTACTCTTCTTTAATATAGGATGTCGAATCAAAACAACACCACATCGAACTTTTCACTTCGTATGTTCCTACAAAGGGAGAAACTCACGAGAGTGAACTTTGTTGATTGGCTTAGGCAATTGAGGATTGTCCTATGTGCCGAGTCAAAGTTGCACATCCTTGAGAAACCCCTTCCTGAGCCACCTGCTATCAATGCTGAATGGACTATCCGATACGCGTATGAAAAGCAAGTTCGGGATACGGACGATGTTGCTTGTCTCACATTATCAAGTATGAGCGTAGAACTGCGAAAGCAATTTGAGCACATGACTGTGTATGACATGATTAACAAGGTGAAGGATGTATTCCAACAGCAAGTTAGGCAAGAACATTATGAGTGTGTTAAATGTCTAACCGGTTGTAAGATGCGGGAAGGCGGGAGTGTTACTGCCCATGTTTTGAAGATGAAATCATACATGGACCAAATGGAGAGACTAGGATTTCCTGTAGGGAGGGAGCTTGGTGTGAATTTCATACTTCAGTCTCTTCCCGCATCATATGATCAGTTTGTCAAGAACTATCATATGCATGCAAAGGAAATATCTATATATGAATTGCATGGAAAGTTGAAGGATGTAGAATCTAACATGTCCAAGAATGCATCATCCTCATCCACTCTCGTACTTGGTTCTAAGAAACAACACATTACGAGGAAGAAGAAATCGATCCCATCAGAAGAAATTGGAGTATCCAAGCTTGCTTCAAGTTTTGAGTCTATTGATGATGTGCCTAAGGAGACTCAACAAGGGTGGTTTGCTACTTCTATGGTAGATTTGGGGATTGGGGCCGTCATGCCTGCCCTTCGTGCCGAGAGGATATAAAACTTCTCAGAAAAGAGAGAGTTAATTTTCCTACTTGAGGTACATTCATGATTATACTTCTTTGCTATTCCTTACTAAGTTAGGTTGTTTACCCGAGCTATAAGACTCACGTTTGTCACAAATTTATTTTTGTTGCAAAGTGTAGGTCTGTTCGTTATAAGAAGGAAAAGCTTGAAGAACCGGATCTCTGAAGAAAAAATTTTGTTGATTGTCTTGTACAAGAGAATTGGGAGTGTTGGTCTCACCATTAATTCCGGATTAATTTATTACTTTTGTATGTACGCCCTGCGTGACAAGACTTGCTTTATTGTATGTTCTCGTAAAGATGATGGATATTTTGTATCTTGTATTTTTTTGTTGAAAAGATTTTTCATATTGATAGTTTCATTTCAAATTGATCCATGTCAATGCTTATGTGTTATTTTGACTAATTTTAGTGCTTAAATACACATTTGATGACGATGGATATGACTTAGAATTGAAACATTTTTGAAAAATTGTTTTTGAGATGATTTTATCAAAACTTATTCATATCATTGCATGCATAAAGGCTCGTTATAAGTAATAGTGCAATCATGAATAATTGATTCTTAGATCCAAAAGTGGTTTGGATATATGAGCTCTATGGCATAATCAAATTGACCAAGTAAACAACATTTACATCGCTTACATCCATGTGGTTAGGATCTTTGTAAAAGTTTAGCCTCGGGCTAAATAAAAGGTATAAATATTGTTTATTGGACTTGATTGATTATAAAATCCTTCACTAGTGTTGGTAGGAAGGATTATGACTTGTTGGATTTTGATCACACTTGTGTGGATAATCCGTTCAAGTATACCACAAAGAGTGACACTAGTGAAATTCTCCATCACCATCTTTATGATAGTTGTTGAGAGAATGTTTACTAGAGAAAAGGCTTGTGTCTGAAACCTAGTGGTGTTCGGAACTAACCTAAAGTAAACTAAGAATCAGTAAGGGCATATAGATATAAATTCTTAGATCTAGAATAGATGATAAGTTTTATTATCTATATTGATTTAAACATGAAATGAATCATGGGTTTAACTCATAATTGGTTTTCTCTAAGAAACACATTTTGTACATGGTGTTACTTTAAAGATAACCGGATATCTTTGCTGATGATCTGGTAAAAAGGTAGGCCTAAAATATGTATTCAATGTGATTGGTATACATTAATATTATGAACCAATTCCTCAATCTAAACCCCGACATGATGGTCATCTAAGCATCTAATGAGATTTATACTAGAAAGAGTTATTTTCTTGTCAATCTCATAACTTAAAATTATCCAGTCTACATTCAGTAGGAGATTGATGAATTGTAAATTAAGTTGAATGCTCATATATTTAAGTAATTCATGTGAGTTTTGGAAATTGTTTCCTGAACTTATGGGAACCATGTTTGGTTGCTCAAAAAGGAAAGGACAATTTACTAAAGCATTCCAGTGAAAGAACCTAAAACTTAAATAAGAGACCTAATGTTGACACTAACATTTAATCACCATAGAGATGCTGGTAAAACCTGACAATATTCATTGCTTCTATAAATCTGATGGAAATCAAGAAGGCTGTTTAGATGTGACGTTGTCATATTTTAGTAACAACAGCTTGATGTTAAATCATTGTGATGTTACCATTCGTCGGAAACATAGCGGGACCCTGTGTTCACTAATGAATATAAGAAGGGAATGACATACATAGATGTAACCCATTTGCTGCAACCAAGTACTTGACTTGGGTTAATCCCACACCTAAGGTGTAATCCAAGAAGTGTGAAGGGACTAACATATATTCAATAATAGACAACTTCAAATACCGACTAGAGACAAAGTGTTTCATATTGATTATATGAAAACATGATCAAGTGGCTATGTTGAAGATGACTTGGATAAACTGAAATTTTGTTGTTACCTTGAGGAAACAAGTTAGTTCACTTGGACGTAAGAGACCTGTATCGTTCATAGGATTAAGTTAAGGAAATGCTTGAGGCATGTTCCGAAGGTCTTATACATCCGTAATATCCAGATTAGGTCTGGATTATGTGAAACATTGTTGTCGCTTTGGGAAACGAGTAAATTCACATGGAAATAGTAAAAGGCCAAGATCCTTCGCAGGGTTAAGTTGAGGAAATGTTTGAGACATGTTCCGAGGTCTTACATATCCATTATATCCAAGTTGTGTCCATGACTAAAAGTCAGCAAAACTTGCAACTTATGGTTGTAATCTTGCATTACGAGAAAGTTAATGGAATGAGTTTTCTAGAAAGCATAGATTAAGCCAGATAATCTTGTCAGGGCTAGTGGGAGCTTATTGTGTTCTTAGTAAAATATACTCAAATGAAAATAATGTCCTAATTTAGGGTTGTTTTCAACCTATTAATGGAATTATTGTTCTATGAGTACAAGTATGAACGTGAAGTAAAGAGTATACTAAATTCAAGAAATACTGAAGTATGTTCTTGATGTTCGACGAAAATAAAGTTGTCTTGAGTAAGTTATTACTGAAAGCAAATCTAGACTTGTAAGACTGTCGATTTTAATCGAAGTTTTGAATATTCAAACATATGGTGTAGATAGGACATTTAGATTCAAATGAGTGTCATAGAACCTATTATGTACTTCAGTAACATTAAGGGTATGTCGACTCTAATAAAAATTAGTGTCAATGACTCTATTGTGAACTTCGGTTGCATTGAGAGTATGTCGACTCTGATAATCATAAGTGTCATTAATCCTAATGTAGACTTTGGTAACATTCAGGACATGATGACTATGATAATCTTGTGTATGATCTCTTTGATGAACACTTTGCAAGTGGTTTAACAAGAGAATACAAAAGAGTACAAAGGGATATCGTGTAGATGATCCCATAGTTAAGCCGTTGTCAAATACTATTGATGGTTTTCATACCAAGTATAATAGCATTGTTAATGCTTATGACTTGGCTTGAATATCGTTTTAGTAAATGTTTGATTTACTTATAAGCTTTGGGAACGGTAAGCAGTACTATTCACAGATGATTGTATCGATATATAGTGGGGACTATATATACGCATGATGCGGTTACCTTCATTGGTCTTTACTGTGTTCCATCTTAGCATGTTTAACCACTTCCTACAATGTTTATACATTCTAAATTTCCACAGCTAGTAATTCTTCAAGGGAAAGAAATTTGAAATAAGGCTGAGGTTAGGTGTTGGTTGTGCATTGATCAAAGATTGAATGCATGAAACGCAACATAAACCTATGCTTGAAAAGAGTTTCAAGTGACTGGAAGACACGCACCCGAGTTCACTTCATGGATCATGGTCAAAGAGTGACTCGGAAGGATAATATCATTACGTCCTTCGACCCGAGATGTATGAATTACTATAGCATAAAACTTTCTTACTTCAGCTATTTCAACACGTAGCTCGTAACTTGATATTATAAAAGGAATAGTTAAGTAAGATAAGGTTCACGCTATGGGATTGTACAGTCAACGGAATTTGTTCCTCTGATATGAGAGATATCTCTGGGCCCCTCGATGATTGGGCACTGACACTAAAATAAGCATGGCCATGCGCAAAGGAATATTGATTGAGAATCAGATATGTCCTTAAATTTTGTTCACCACCAATCAAGATCGAGAAACATAATCGTGAACGATCTGGAGATTGACATATTAATCCATGTCTCGTGTTCACAAGGATATCACGAACAAAAGGATGTTTGATCACTTATCAAATAGGACCTCTACGTTCTTTTGTAGGTTATGGTTTTCTGCAAAGAAGCGGAACCCATACTGACTTGGGGGCATTGATGCTTACTGCTAGAGGCCACTCTTTGTCTGTGGTTACAAGGGTACGGTGCATTATGTGCAAGTGGGAGTTTGTTAGAAATATGTCCATTAATGCATGTACGCCATCTTCACCATTGCTGATGATGTATGGGCCTATTGGGTCATACACCGGGGTCCAACCTGACAGCAACTTAAGTTAAGGGACCAAATATGACAAAAGACAAAAGTTGACATCGCAGGCCACGTTAGCGCCGCTAAGTCTAAGGGTTAGCGCCGCTAAGTCCTAAAGGTTAGCGCCGCTACTGATGCATGTACTTTGTGTCATATCACTGACAGGCCGCGTTAGCGCCGCTAAACCCTAAGGGTTAGCGCCGCTACAGGCTGCATGTGACATTTGTCAAATCACCTCCCAAGCTAGCCAATGCATGTGGGACTTATGGAATCCACTTTGGCCGGCTAAGGAGTGTTATAATCAGATCTGGAACGTCTCATTTGAAGAGGTAGCTCTTTGGACTTATGGAATCCACTTTGGCCCGCTAAGGAGTGCATCTATGACTTTGAGAGAGTTCTTGTAAGAAGAAGAGTTCAAGAGCATGTTCCAGATGTTTGGTCTCACTAGTGGCTGTTCCAAGGTGATATTCATGCTTGAAGTATCACTAGAGGCGAACTAGCACTCGGGGTTGGCGTGTTACCGGGGTATACCTCAATAGAAGATCCGCGGTTTTGGTTTTTGGAGGATCACCATCTCAACTCCCACCATTTATGGAGCTAAGGAGAAAGGTATAACCACCTCTTTCCTTACATGTTGCATTTCTTTACATAGAGTTTGGTCCATTTGTGGGATTTCAGTTTTTATGCTTTATGTGCTTGTACCTTGGGCTTTAAAACTTGTACCTTGCTTCCGCTGCTTGCCCACGAAATCCCAACACCTACATCCGTAGAGCACATTCTTCGTCCGTTGACGGTATACCACATAAAAACAACCCCTACGGTCGTAAAGAGAATCTTCTACGGCCGTAAGGACTATTTGACCCCCTTACGACCGCAAGGACCATACCATGCGACCGCAAGGACCAAGAACACAGTAGCCTTGGACCCTGTTTTCTGCACAGCTCCGAAAATACCATTTTTAACACACAAATCGACCATATCTCAGATTCAACAGTTTCTACATGTCCCTTATGATCAATATAACCTTTCTAACACAAACTTAACTCAAAACAAACACTATAAACCCCAAAAACACTTACAAATTGAAAATGATTATCCGGTGTAGGTGATGATTTTAGCAACGAATCCTAATAGCTAACTCGAATTCAAAGCTTTCCTCTTGTTTCCTTCTTTGATTTGGCAAAAATATGATGTGTGTGTGAATACGTGAGTTTATATGTGTTACTATGTTTGTTTTGTGTTTACCCAGAGGATAAGAAGACATAGACCGACCCTTGGGGTAAATTAAATAAAATGCGGTATTTTGTTCCCCTTTTTAACTTACAATTTATACCTCGTTTACCCATTTTACCGAACGAGGATATTTTTAGAACCCTCACCTAAAACCGCTTACTAACTTACCAATTTTACCTATTATCATAAGTATTTTACATATCACCTTTTTATCACGTATAATTAACAAGTAACATATTTAACAACAAAATACATTGATTAAAATAAATGTACAAGTATATAATCACCTAGTACAACTACTAACAACTAGGCCTATTTTAGGATGTTACAAATCTACCCCCCTAAGAAGATTCCATCATCGGAATCCGTTCTATCGCGAACAAATGAGGGTATCTAGCCTTCATCTCATCCTCTGCCTCCCAAGTCAAGTTAAGACCCAAATTATGCTTCCATTTCACCAGAATTAACTTGATCACCTTTTTACGTAGCTTTTTGATCTTAGTATTGAGGATCTCAACAGGTTTTTCTACCAAACGCTTAGCTGAATCAACCTTTAACTCTTGTAAAGGTAGGATTTGATCATCTTCGACTTTACACTTTCTCAAATAACACACATTGAAAGTATTGTGAATACCAGACAACTCAGGTGGCAATTCAAGCGATACTATTTGATCATTAACTCGTCGTAGGATTTTGAATGGACCAATATACCTTGGGCTTAGCTTACCTTTACGAGCAAAACGAATCACCCCTTTCCAAGGTGAATCCTTTAAAAACACACGATCTCCTACTTCAAACGTAACTGGTCGTCGTTTAGGATCTGCGTACATCTTTTGCCTATCACGTGCAGCTTTCAATTTTTCGCGTGCTATCTTCACCTTGTCAGCAGTTATTTGAACAATATCAGGACCCGCATATTGTTTCTCTCCAGGTTCCAACCAATAGGTAGGAGTACGGCATCGCCGACCGTATAACATCTCATATGGCGGCATGCCGATACTCGAATGATAAGAATTGTTATAAGCGAACTCGATCAAGGGTAGGTGAGAATCCCACGAACCACCAAATTCGAGTATACACGCTCGAAGCATATCTTCAAGAGTTTGAATAGTCCTTTCGGACTGACCGTCAGTTTGTGGATGATATGCCGTACTAAGGTTTACCCGCGTACCAAGCTCGTGTTGCAAGCTATTCCAAAAACGAGAAGTAAAACGTGCATCCCGATCACATACAATAAATAGAGGTATACCATGTCGAGATACTATTTTAGCAACATAAAGTTGGGCTAATTGTTTCAAAGGTGTAGATTCGTTAGTCGCAAGGAAATAAGCGCTCTTGGTAAGTCGATCAACAATAACCCAAATCATATCATGCCCTTTTGAAGTACGAGGTAACTTCGTCAAAAAATCCATCGTAATATGATCCCATTTCCACTCCGGGATCTCTAACTGCTGTAAACTACAATAGGACTTCTCGTGCTCTGTTTTCACCTGAGCACAGATTTGACATTTCTTGATAAACGATGCTATGTCACGCTTTAGGGTAGGCCACCAATACGAAGTTTTCAAATCTTGGTACATCTTGGTACTGCCATGATGAACATACATCTTTGAATTATGCGCCTCTTGTAAAATTAAATCCCGATTACCACCAAGATTCTGTACCCAAATACGAGATTGAAACGTCTTCAAACCTCGACTATCCTCTTGCAATTGCTTTGACAATTTGGTCATCGTTTCAGCTTTCAAATTAACTTCTTGCAGCGCTTCTTGTTGTGCTTCCTTCAGTTTAGCTATAATATCAGATACAATCGTAAGTCTCATGAACTTAGCTACTTCAGGAGAACTCTTTCTACTTAAGGCATCAGCTACAACATTGGCCTTCCCGGGATGATACTTGATCTCACAATCATAATCTTTAATCAACTCTAACCAACGTCGTTGTCGCATATTCAGCTCTTTTTGCGTGAATACATATTGCAAACTTTTATGATCGGAGTATACCACACATTTAGTACCGTATAAGTAATGCATCCATAGCTTTAGAGCAAACACCACAGTTGCAAGTTCCAGATCATGAGTTGGGTAATTCTTTTCATGAGGTTTTAGCTGGCGAGAAGCGTATGCAATCACCTTGTCTCGGTGCATCAGTACACAACCTAGACCTGCGTATGAAGCATCACAGTAGACAATGAAGTCCTCTGACCCATTAGGCAATGTCAGAATAGGAGCTTGACATAATAATTGCTTCAAATTCTGAAATGCTTTCTCTTGTTCATCGGCACACATGTACGTAACATCCTTACGAGTCAATTTAGTTAACGGACCAGCAAGTTTAGAAAAGTTTTGAATGAATCGTCTATAATAACCAGCGAGACTTAAGAAACTCTTAATCTATGTAGCACTTCGAGGAGTTTCCCAATTTATATTAGCTTCTATTTTGGTTGGATCAAATTTAACACCCTCCTTACAAATAACATGACCCAAGAAATGCACCTCATTAAGCCAGAAGTCACATTTAGACAATTTAGCATAGAGTCGTTGTCGCTTCAGAATTTACAAAATTAGACGAAGATGGTGCTCATGTTCCTCTCATATGAGAGATATCTCTGGGCCCCTCGATGATTGGGCAGTGACACTAAAATAAGCATGGCCATGCGCAAAGGAATATTGATTGAGAATCAGATATGTCCTTAAATTTTGTTCACCACCAATCAAGATCGAGAAACATAATCGTGAACGATCTGGAGATTGACATATTAATCCATGTCTCGTGTTCACAAGGATATCACGAACAAAAGGATGTTTGATCACTTATCAAATAGGACCTCTACGTTCTTTTGTAGGTTATGGTTTAATGCAAAGAAGCGGAACCCATACTGACTTGGGGGCATTGATGCTTACTGCTAGAGGCCACTCTTTGTCTGTGGTTACAAGGGTACGGTGCATTATGTGCAAGTGGGAGTTTGTTAGAAATATGTCCATTAATGCATGTACGCCATCTTCACCATTGCTGATGATGTATGGGCCTATTGGGTCATACACCGGGGTCCAACCTGACAGCAACTTAAGTTAAGGGACCAAATATGACAAAAGACAAAAGTTGACATCGCAGGCCACGTTAGCGCCGCTAAGTCTAAGGGTTAGCGCCGCTAAGTCCTAAAGGTTAGCGCCGCTACGGATGCATGTACTTTGTGTCATATCACTGACAGGCCGCGTTAGCGCCGCTAAACCCTAAGGGTTAGCGCCGCTACAGGCTGCATGTGACATTTGTCAAATCACCTCCCAAGCTAGCCAATGCATGTGGGACTTATGGAATCCACTTTGGCCGGCTAAGGAGTGTTATAATCAGATCTGGAACGTCTCATTTGAAGAGGTAGCTCTTTGGACTTATGGAATCCACTTTGGCCCGCTAAGGAGTGCATCTATGACTTTGAGAGAGTTCTTGTAAGAAGAAGAGTTCAAGAGCATGTTCCAGATGTTTGGTCTCACTAGTGGCTGTTCCAAGGTGATATTCATGCTTGAAGTATCACTAGAGGCGAACTAGCACTCGGGGTTGGCGTGTTACCGGGGTATACCTCAATATAAGATCCGCGGTTTTGGTTTTTGGAGGATCACCATCTCAACTCCCACCATTTATGGAGCTAAGGAGAAAGGTATAACCACCTCTTTCCTTACATGTTGCATTTCTTTACATAGAGTTTGGTCCATTTGTGGGATTTCAGTTTTTATGCTTTATGTGCTTGTACCTTGGGCTTTAAAACTTGTACCTTGCTTCCGCTGCTTGCCCACGAAATCCCAACACCTACATCCGTAGAGCACATTCTTCGTCCGTTGACGGTATACCACATAAAAACAACCCCTACGGTCGTAAAGAGAATCTTCTACGGCCGTAAGGACTATTTGACCCCCTTACGACCGCAAGGACCATACCATGCGACCGCAAGGACCAAGAACACAGTAGCCTTGGACCCTGTTTTCTGCACAGCTCCGAAAATACCATTTTTAACACACAAATCGACCATATCTCAGATTCAACAGTTTCTACATGTCCCTTATGATCAATATAACCTTTCTAACACAAACTTAACTCAAAACAAACACTATAAACCCCAAAAACACTTACAAATTGAAAATGATTATCCGCTGTAGGTGATGATTTTAGCAACGAATCCTAATAGCTAACTCGAATTCAAAGCTTTCCTCTTGTTTCCTTCTTTGATTTGGCAAAAATATGATGTGTGTGTGAATACGTGAGTTTATATGTGTTACTATGTTTGTTTTGTGTTTACCCAGAGGATAAGAAGACATAGACCGACCCTTGTGGTAAATTAAATAAAATGCGGTATTTTGTTCCCCTTTTTAACTTACAATTTATACCTCGTTTACCCATTTTACCGAACGAGGATATTTTTAGAACCCTCACCTAAAACCGCTTACTAACTTACCAATTTTACCTATTATCATAAGTATTTTACATATCACCTTTTTATCACGTATAATTAACAAGTAACATATTTAACAACAAAATACATTGATTAAAATAAATGTACAAGTATATAATCACCTAGTACAACTACTAACAACTAGGCCTATTTTAGGATGTTACAAATCTACCCCCCTAAGAAGATTCCATCATCGGAATCCGTTCTATCGCGAACAAATGAGGGTATCTAGCCTTCATCTCATCCTCTGCCTCCCAAGTCAAGTTAAGACCCAAATTATGCTTCCATTTCACCAGAATTAACTTGATCACCTTTTTACGTAGCTTTTTGATCTTAGTATTGAGGATCTCAACAGGTTCTTCTACCAAACGCTTAGCTGAATCAACCTTTAACTCTTGTAAAGGTAGGATTTGATCATCTTCGACTTTACACTTTCTCAAATAACACACATTGAAAGTATTGTGAATACCAGACAACTCAGGTGGCAATTCAAGCGATACTATTTGATCATTAACTCGTCGTAGGATTTTGAATGGACCAATATACCTTGGGCTTAGCTTACCTTTACGAGCAAAACGAATCACCCCTTTCCAAGGTGAATCCTTTAAAAACACACGATCTCCTACTTCAAACGTAACTGGTCGTCGTTTAGGATCTGCGTACATCTTTTGCCTATCACGTGCAGCTTTCAATTTTTCGCGTGCTATCTTCACCTTGTCAGCAGTTATTTGAACAATATCAGGACCCGCATATTGTTTCTCTCCAGGTTCCAACCAATAGGTAGGAGTACGGCATCGCCGACCGTATAACATCTCATATGGCGGCATGCCGATACTCGAATGATAAGAATTGTTATAAGCGAACTCGATCAAGGGTAGGTGAGAATCCCACGAACCATCAAATTCGAGTATACACGCTTGAAGCATATCTTCAAGAGTTTGAATAGTCCTTTCGGACTGACCGTCAGTTTGTGGATGATATGCCGTACTATGGTTTACCCGCGTACCAAGCTCGTGTTGCAAGCTATTCCAAAAACGAGAAGTAAAACGTTCATCCCGATCACATACAATAAATAGAGGTATACCATGTCGAGATACTATTTCAGCAACATAAAGTTGGGCTAATTGTTTCAAAGGTGTAGATTCGTTAGTCGCAAGGAAATAAGCGCTCTTGGTAAGTCGATCAACAATAACCCAAATCATATCATGCCCTTTTGAAGTACGAGGTAACTTCGTCAAAAAATCCATCGTAATATGATCCCATTTCCACTCCGGGATCTCTAACTGCTGTAAACTACAATAGGACTTCTCGTGCTCTGTTTTCACCTGAGCACAGATTTGACATTTCTTGATAAACGATGCTATGTCACGCTTTAGGGTAGGCCACCAATACGAAGTTTTCAAATCTTGGTACATCTTGGTACTGCCATGATGAACATACATCTTTGAATTATGCGCCTCTTGTAAAATTAAATCCCGATTACCACCAAGATTCTGTACCCAAATACGAGATTGAAACGTCTTCAAACCTCGACTATCCTCTTGCAATTGCTTTGACAATTTGGTCATCGTTTCAGCTTTCAAATTAACTTCTTGCAGCGCTTCTTGTTGTGCTTCCTTCAGTTTAGCTATAATATCAGATACAATCGTAAGTCTCATGAACTTAGCTACTTCAGGAGAACTCTTTCGACTTAAGGCATCAGCTACAACATTGGCCTTCCCGGGATGATACTTGATCTCACAGTCATAATCTTTAATCCACTCTAACCAACGTCGTTGTCGCATATTCAGCTCTTTTTGCGTGAATACATATTGCAAACTTTTATGATCGGAGTATACCACACATTTAGTACCGTATAAGTAATGCATCCATAGCTTTAGAGCAAACACCACAGTTGCAAGTTCCAGATCATGAGTTGGGTAATTCTTTTCATGAGGTTTTAGCTGGCGAGAAGCGTATGCAATCACCTTGTCTCGTTGCATCAGTACACAACCTAGACCTGCGTATGAAGCATCACAGTAGACAATGAAGTCCTCTGACCCATTAGGCAATGTCAGAATAGGAGCTTGACATAATAATTGCTTCAAATTCTGAAATGCTTTCTCTTGTTCATCGGCACACATGTACGTAACATCCTTACGAGTCAATTTAGTTAACGGACCAGCAAGTTTAGAAAAGTTTTGAATGAATCGTCTATAATAACCAGCGAGACATAAGAAACTCTTAATCTATGTAGGACTTCGAGGAGTTTCCCAATTTATATTAGCTTCTATTTTGGTTGGATCAAATTTAACACCCTCCTTACAAATAACATGACCCAAGAAATGCACCTCATTAAGCCAGAAGTCACATTTAGACAATTTAGCATAGAGTCGTTGTCGCTTCAGAATTTACAAAATTAGACGAAGATGGTGCTCATGTTCATCTTCTGTTTTGGAGTATATCAAGATGTCATCAATAAACACAATAATAAATTTATCAAGAAAAGGGTGGCATATGCGATTCATCATATCCATGAAAAGGGCAGGAGCGTTGGTTAGACCAAACGGCATCACCAATAATTAATAGTGCCCATATCGAGTTCTAAAAGCAGTTTTAGGAATTTCTTCATCTCGAACACGAAGTTGATGATAACCCGAGCGGAGATCAATCTTCGAGAAACATTTAGCACCTTGCAATTGGTCAAATAGATCATCTATATGAGGCAACGGATATTTATTCTTCACAATTCGCTTATTCAGCTCCCTGTAGTCGATGCACATGCGTAATGTACCGTCCTTCTTCTTAACAAATAACACCGGAGCTCCCCAAGGTGAAGAACTTAGGCATATGAAACCTTTATCAAGCATTTCCTGGATCTGAGTCATCATTTCCCGAATCTCAGACGGCGCAAGACGATATGGGGATTTTGCTACAGGCGTAGGACCAGGAATAAGGTCAATCCGGTATTCTACATCCCTAACAGGAGGTAAACCCAGTAACTATTCAGAAAATACTTCAGGGTATTCCGAAACCACTCTTATACCATCGACAGTCTTCTCTTCCACCTCAGCATTAATTACGTATGCTAACTAGGCGTCACAACCTTTAACAAAAGATTTACGGGCTTTAAAAAAGTTTATCAACGGAATATCAGAATTAGGTCTTTCTCCTCGCGCTACAGCATAAGTACCATCAGACAATGGAACCTTGATTAATTTTTTAGAACACAATATATTGGCATTTTGACTAGTAAGCCAATCCATGCCAATAACAATATCAAAACCAGCAATCGGCATGAGAAGTAGGGAAATAACAAAACAATGCCCGTCGATAGTAATAGAAACTTGAGGTACTTGTGACGTAACAAAGACTTAACTGCCATAAGCTATTTCTACTCTAATAGGATCTTTCATCACAGTAACAGGTAGTTGCCATTTATCACAGAAAACAGAAGACACGTACGAGTAGGTAGCACCAGAATCAAATAGAACACATGCAGGTATAGTATTAACTAAGAAGATACCAGTAAGAACATCACCTGCATTCTTTGCCTCATCTGTAGTCAGCTGGAAGGCCCTCCCGTGTGCACGTGGGGTGCCTCCCTTTTTCTGACCCTCTGCTCCAGACGATCCACTAGCACCCGAACCTTGCAACTGAGGACATTCTATGAGTCTGATGACCCGGTTTATGATAATTATAGCAAACATTTTCCCTAAACCAACACTCATGAGTCTGATGACACTTAGTCCCACACTTTCCACATTTAACCACATCCCAGCTTCCTGACTTCTGAGACGAATCACCTCTTCACCTATTCCCAGATCCACCATCACCTCTCCTATTACCAGAAGATTGTTCAAACTTCCTATTGTACCCTTCTTCTTGTTGTTGTGGCTAAGCTTTCGGCTTTTGCCTATAATTCTGCTGGGCTAGATCAAATGTTGCATCTAATGTTGCTGCAGACCTCACAGCAGATCGGTATTCAACAGGCAAGGCATTAGCAAACTTACTAATCTTAGATCTCTCGTCAGGTAGCAGATGAGGAACAAACTTCATCTTATCAGAAAATTTAGATATCAGATCCTCCACGGGTTTATCGCCTTTCGGTAGAGCTCCAAACTCGACCTCAATCTTCTGCATATCGTAATCTGAGCAGTATTTCTTCCTAACCTTTTTCAAGAATTCCTCCCAGGTTAAAGCATCCAAAACTTATGGCGGTGTAACACTCACAACTGTATCCCACCAGGTAAGTGCACGATCTCGTCACATCTGTCTAGCGAAAATAACTTTCTTCTTTTCTTCACATTCGCTGGACTCGAAGGCGTTTCGCATGTTCCGAATCCATGTTTCCACAAGAAAAGGATCATATACCTCAGTAAAAACAGGAGGCTTACAGCTCATGAAATTCTTAGAAGCAGCAGACTTAGAAACTTCGTGAGCAATTCTTAGCGACTCTTGATCATTCGCTTGCTTCAATTAGGTCTCTAACTGACGAATATAAGCATACCTGTCTTCGTTAACACATAACAATTTACATATAACGCTCATCACACCCCAATACCACCCAGGGAACACTTAATAATGGTCGGCCCTGGGTTTGAGATTGAGTACTCCTCAAAGTACCCAATTCCTTCAAACCAAGGCTCTAATACCAACTTGTAACGCGCTGGGTTTCACAAGCTTAATTAAGACACCAACTGTTTATCAAAAGATAACGTTTAACAAACACAGCGGAAGCTGAAAATTATTTATTTACGTCATAAGCTTAACAAAAGAATGTTAGAATATGTCCACTGATGCGTGTATACCATTTGAATCACTACCGATGATGTATGGGCCTATTGGGTCATACACCGGGGTCCAATCTGACAGCAACTTAAGTAAAGGGATCAAAAATGAAAAAAGATAAAAGTTGACATGGCAGGCATAGTTAGCGCCGCTAACCACAAGGTGTTAGCGCTGCTAACACTTATGGGTTAGAGCTGCTACGGCTGCATGTACTTTACGTCAAGTCATCTGACTGGCCGCGTTAGCGCCGCTAACTATTACAGGTTAGCGCCGCTAAATCTGGGTTAGCGCCGCTAAAGTCAGATGTCACTTTTTGTCAAATCACCTCTCCACTAGGCCAATGCATGTAAGAAGTGTATTCGAACTTGGCCGGCTTTGGGGATACCAAGTGATGATTTGGAGTTTATAAAACACCCCAATTACTACTTCATTTGGTTCTCTTAGCCATACACACCTTTGAGAGACTCATAAGTGCTTCAAGAGACTTAGTGAGTTCTAGTGAGAGTTGAGTTCCAGAAATTTAATCCTAGCTCGTGGGTTGCTGTTCCTCAAGTGATTTTCTAGAGAGAAGAATAACCAAGGGCTTGCTAGCTCAAGAGATTGGCGTGTTACCGGGGTATCACACCATAGTCGATTCGTTCAAGAAAGGAGGAGCAAGTTCATCCACTACACCAACACTTACTAGAGCTTAGGAGCTGGTATAATCTCCTTTAACTTTCTCCTTTTGTTGCATTTCTATTCATAGAGTTTGGTCCATGTTTGGGGTTTTAAGCTATTTGTGCTTTATTTGCTTGTACCTTGCTTCCGTTGCGTGCCCTGAAAACCCCAACAGTGGTATCAGAGCCACCTCTATGAGACTTATGCACATGGTGGCTTTGAAAACCCGAAATCGAAATTGTTTGTTTTCTGTCGAACAGAGGTTAGCAGCGCTAACTTTGAGTTAGCGGCGCTAACGTTTTCAAGATAGCGGCGCTATCGTCGCTGAGTCAGTTTTTTTGTTCTTGTTTAAAAACAGATTTTAGTCTCGGGTTTTAGCCTTGTTTTTGGCTTCTGGAAATTTTAATCTTGTTATTATGATGTTTTAATTCCAGTAGCATATGCATGTTTAGTTGTATGTGTATATTCAAGTTGGTAACCTTGCCTAGACCATTTGGTTTATTTTGTGTGTTTGGATGTATGATGGTTGTATTATTATTCTTAAGATAAATTTGTAATAATAATATGGCTTGCATGCCATTTCATTCATCCATGTAATTGCAATAGATAAATAGGTATTTTATGGCTTGTATGCCATTTTATTCTATTGTATGTATTTTTATGATGGATGATGACACACATGATGGGTCAAAAGAGATGGAGTTTGGAGCCCATGAAGCCGATGAAGTCCAATGGAGATGGCGGGATTAGTGGGAGCTCGCATCGAAGACTTTGTCCCTAGAATTGACCAAGTTCTTCCCGTTCGGCTCACGGGAAGAACGCATAGGTTTTATGGCAAGGGTTACCAATTTTAGTATTTTATGCGTGTGATGTGATTTTTGTATGCATGGATTGTGTAGGATTCGCATGTTAGATAATTTTTCGAAAATTAACAAAATCACAAGAGATTTGATAAAAATGGTTTACAACTCTCTCGCGCGCTCACATACAAGATTAACCCACTTAGTGAAAATAGGTTTTTGTCGCTAAAAGGTTAATCTAAAACCAAACCGGAAACAAAAGCCCGTATTTCCTCAAAACGTAAATCACGCACCATCCATAAGACGATACCACCCGAATCTAGTCTTATGGGATTTGGTTGTCGAGCTTAGCACGAGCCAATTCCCATAAAACTGTGTGGATGGTGAGTGTGGCAAAATTCACAATTTTGGTTGTCGAGCTTAGCACGAGCCAACTTTGGTGAGTTTGTTACCGTATGTCTTGATGGACGATTTGCAATTTTAGGTTTGAAATCTTGGTTAATTGTTGAGCTTAGCACGAGTTAACCAAAATTTCAAGATTTAAATTTGGTGCAAAAGGGATCAAACATGTCAAACGACCATTGGATGTCGTAGGATCCCGCAAGGCACTAAGGATTGCAATAGAGATTGCAATTGGCAAGATGATTGCCGACCTAAATAATTTTATCATGTGATCCACGGTAACCCCGTCACATGGTGGTATGAAATATGGTTCTTAGCCTTGTTAAAGTTAATTCTTTATGGGTAAATTAATTTAACAAGATAAAACATATGCAACAAACTAACTTAAGTCTACTTTGCAATTTTAGATGGCATCAACAAGCACAAACAACACCACCACAAACGTTTCTCTACGAGTTTTCCTTGAGAAGGAGAAACTCGATGGTAGCAACTTCATGGATTGGTATAGGCAGCTTAAGCTTGTCCTACAATATGAAGGGAAGATGCACACCATAGAGGACCCCTTACCCGAGGCACCTCCAAGCGGTGCAACGAGGGCAATCTGTGAGGCGTATGAAAAACGTCTCAAGGAGACTGAGGAGATTACATGCCTTATGTTGAGCACTATGAGTACCGATTTGGAAAAGCAAATGGACCACTTGGGTGCTCACGACCTCATCGTGCAGCTGCGGGATATGTTCCAGCAGCAGGCGAGGCAGGAGAGGTATGAATGCTTCAAGTCCGCTGTCGCTTGCAAGCATCAAGATGGAGGGAACGTGAGCGCTCATGTTTTGCGTATGAAAGCAAACATTGAGCGCATGGAGTAGCTAGGATTTACCATCGGGAGGGAGATGGCGGTCGACTTGATCCTCCAATCCCTGCCCAGTGCATATGATCAATTCACTTTGAGTTATCATATGCATAGCATGGATAAATCCTTGATGGAGCTACATGGTATGCTCAAGACTGCCGAAGCGAGCATGACCAAGAGAAACCAATCCTCCTCCTCCACTCCCGTTCTAGCCATCCGGGAAGGCCGCACAACCAAAAAGAATGCCGCCCCCTCCATCAAAAGGAAGGGTAAGGGAAAGGTTGGCGCTGCCAAGTCTGCCCCGGCCTCCGAAGGCAAGGGTAAGGGGAAGATTCCCCAAGCCAAGACTCCGGAGGACGCGGAGTGCTTCTTTTGTGGGGGCAAGGGCAACTACCGCCGAAGCTGCCCTAAGTACTAGGAGGGACTCAATAAGCTCAAGGCTATGAGCATATCGGGCCCGGAATCTTCAGGTACGTTCATGATAGAACTCCATAATACTTCTACTTCTTAAGGTTGGGTTTTGGATACCGGCTGTGGCACTCACATATGTAATATGGTGCAGGTGCTAAAGGCAAGTAGGGACTTGGAGCGAGGAGAGCTGGATCTTGTGATGGGAAATTCAGAGATTGTGCCAGCGAAAGCTAAAGTAGAAGTAGAGCTTTCGTTCAAGACCGGCTACTCTATTTTATTAAAAAATGTATGCTATTCGCCCCATGTGGCAAGAAACGTTATTTCTTTTCATGCCTTGTATGATGATGGTTACTACTTTCATTTTGATAATGGTTCTATTATATGCTTGAGAGATAATCTTGTTTATTTTAAGGCTTTACCATATCATGGCATTTATGAGGCAAATGCATACATTAAATCAACAAAATCTATCATGAACATTGATTCTAGTTCCAAAGATGGTTTGGATAAGTATTCTTTGTGGCATGGTCGTCTTGGCCATATAAACAAGACTCGCATCACCAAGCTCCAAGCGGACGGGATCTTGGAATCGTTTGACCAATGGTCGAATTATGTATGTGATTCTTGTTTATTAGGCAAGATGACAAAGGCACCCTTCACGGGGACTAGTGAGAGGGGTAAAGACCTCTTAGACATCATCCATACGGATGTATGTGGGCCTTTCAAACATGTTACAAGTAATAACTCGAGATACTTCGTAACCTTTATAGATTATTATAGTAGGTATGGATATGTCTATCTTGTTAAGCACAAGAATGAAACCTTTGAGGTGTTCAAGACATTCCAAAATGAAGTTGAGAATCAATTGGGCAAAACAATAAAGATACTTCGATCTGATAGAGGTGGAGAGTATCTAAGTACCGAGTTTATCGATCATCTAAAGAATTGTGGAATCATTTCGCAATTAACACCTCCAAGGACTCCACAATTAAATGGGGTCGCTGAGAGGAGGAACCGGACTTTACTAGATATGGTAAGGTCGATGATGAGTCGAACGGAGGTACCTATTAGTTTCTGGGGATATGCCCTAGAAATGGCAGTAAGGATCCTTAACCTTGCACCAACCAAGAAAGTATCAAAAACACCATATGAAATGTGGCATAATAAGAAGCCGATACTTTCATACCTACGACTTTGTGGTTGTCAAGCCTACGTAAGACGTGAGACAGAGGACAAACTTGAACCTCGATCGGAAAGGTGTTACTTTATCGGATATCCTCCTGCCAGTGTTGGATATATATTTTATAAACCTTCTGAGAACAAAGTTTTTGTTGCTCGAAGGGCTTTTTTCTCCGAAAGAGAATTGCTATCCAAACAAAGAGGCAACAAGGAAATTGATATTGAGGAAGTTCATGGATCAACCGATAAAGAACTTGAGGTTGGCACTAGCACTCAACCTAGGACGGTTGAAACTGAGCAAGAGAATGCTGCAATACCTGACACTAGTTCATTGCTTACTCCAAGGCGTTCCAGTAGAACTCGTTTTGAACCAGAGAGATATGGATTCTACATATATGAGGGCAACGAGTTAGTAGTGGACTCTGATGAGCCACCAACTACAAGGAAGCTATGGCGGGCCCTGAGTCTGCACATTGGAAGGAAGCGATGGAAAGTGAGATGAAATCCATGTCGGATAACCAGGTTTGGGAACTGGTTGATCCTACACCCGGGGTTAGGCCCGTAGGGTGTAAATGGGTCTTCAAGAAGAAGACCGGCATAGATGGAACCTTGGATACTTTCAAAGCCCGACTGGTGGCAAAGGGTTTCACTCAAATACCTGGTGTTGATTATGATGAAACCTTTTCTCCAGTGGCAATGTTGAAATCAATCCGAATACTCCTGGCCGTTGCTGCATTTTATGATTATGAAATAAGGCAAATGGATGTTAAAACCGCCTTCCTTAACGGGAAGCTTTCTGAAGAGGTGTATATGACACAACCTGATGGTTTTGAACATCCAGAGTATCCGAACAAGGTTTGTAAGCTAAAGAAGTCCATTTATGGACTCAAGCAAGCATCTCGCAGTTGGAATCTATGATTTGATGAGAAAATCAAGGAATTTGGATTTTTGAAAAGCAAGGATGAACCATGTGTATATGTCAGGGCTAGTGGGAGCACTATTGTCTTCTTAATCCTATATGTAGATGACATATTGCTCATTGGAAACCATATTCCGAGCCTTAAAAGTGTAAAAGCTTGGCTCGGGAATTGTTTCTCAATGAAGGACTTAGGCGATGCGAGCTATATTCTGGGAATCAAGATCTATAGAGATAGATCTAGAAAGCTGCTCGGGCTTTCTCAAAGTGCATACATAGATAAGGTCGTGAGACGCTTTAAAATGGAGGAATCCAAGAAATGAAACCTCACTATGGCACAAGGCTTGATGTTGAGCAAGACTTAATGTCCTGCCTCCCAAGAGGAGATAGAAGTAATGAAGCGAGTACCATATGCTTCGGCTGTGGGATCGATCATGTATGCCATGTTATACACTCATCCTGATGTGTCATGTGCTTTGAGCATGACTAGTAGATATCAGGCGAATCCCGAGGAGCCTCAATGGAAAGCTGTAAAGAATATTCTTAAGTACCTTAGGCGTACAAAATAAATGTTCTTGGTTTATGGTGGGGAGGAAGAGCTAAGAGTAAAGGGTTACTCGGACGCTAGCTTCCAAACGGATAGGGATGACTGCCGATCTCAATCGGGGTTTGTATTCCTGTTAAATGGTGGTGCTGTCAGCTGGAGGAGCTCGAAACAAGATACGGTGGCTGTTTCGACTACTGAGTCGGAATACATTGTGGCAAGTGAAGCTGCTAAAGAAGCCGTGTGAATGAAGAAATTCATCCAATATTTACAAGTGGTTCCAAGCATCACTGACCCTATTGAGATATTCTGTGACAATGAGGGTGCAGTGGCTTTGGCGAAGGAACCAAGAGCTCACAAGAGAACAAGACGTATTTTACGCAAATACCACCTCATACGGGAAGTAGTTGAGAGTGGTGAAATCGTCATAAGCAGAGTAGTATCGGATGGAAACCTTGTGGATCCATTCACGAAGCCGTTAGAGCAGGCAGCTCATGATTCTCACACTAGTGATATAGGTGTAAGATCTGCCAGCAATTTGGTTTAAGTTATGTATTTAGTTTGTTTGATATGTAAACTTTATTTTATATTTTTGGGAACGATATAGACAGTATTGTAACAGATGCTTGTTTCGATATATAATAGAGATTATATATGCGTATGATACGGTTACATTCATGAGACTCTACTGTGTTCCATCTTAGCATGTTTAAATCACTTCCGGAAATATTTATATTTCAAAACTTTCCACAGTCAGTCAATCTTGTGGAAGGGAGATTTAATTAAGACCGAGATAAGCATGTGACCTTGAATTGAATTTGGTCGAATTAAGGAGTAATGCCTATCTGTACTTGAAAAGAGGTTCAAGTGACTGGAAGACCCACACCCAAGTATACTCGATGGATTATAGTCACGAGTAACTTGGATGATAATATCTTACGTCCTTAGACCTGAGATGTATGAACCGCTATATCATACTTCTTTCTTACTTTAGCCATTTTCAAAAGCAGTTCGTAACTGGCTGTGATAAAGGAAATGGCTAGATAAGTTAAGGGGTATGGTTTAGAGTTATACAGTGAAAAAGGGATTTGTTCCTCTGATATGAGAGATATCACTGGGCCCCTCGATGAGTGGGAGCTGACACTAAAATTATGCATGGCCATGCGCAAGGAATATTGATTTAGAATCAGATATGTCCTTAACTTTTGGTCACCACCAATCAAGATCGAGAAACACAATCGTGAACGATGTGGAGATTGACACTCAATCCATGTCTCGTGTTCACATTGATATCGTGAACAAAAGGATGTTTAAGATCACTTATCTATAGGACCTTTCTTTAAGAACAGGTTTCATTCGGATAACGAAACCCATACTGACTTGGGGGCAATGATGTTCTTGCTAGAGACCGCTCATTGTCTGTGATTTGTTAGAAATGGTGCATCATGTGCAAGTGGGAGTATGTTAGAATATGCCCACTGATGCGTGTATACCATTTGAATCACTACCGATGATGTATGGGCCTAGTGGGTCATACACCGGGGTCCAATCTGATAGCAACTTAAGTAAAGGGATCAAAAATGACAAAAGATAAAAGTTGACATGGCAGGCATAGTTAGCGCCGCTAACCACAAGGTGTTAGCGCCGCTAACACTTATGGGTTAGAGCCGTTACGGCTGCATGTACTTTACGTCAAGTCATCTGACTAGCCACGTTAGCGCCGATAACTATTACAGGTTAGCGCCGCTAAATCTGGGTTAGCGCCGCTAAAGTCAGATGTCACTTTTTGTCAAATCACCTATCCACTAGGCCATTGCATGTAAGAAGTGTATTCGAACTTGGCCGGCTTTGGGGATACCAAGTGACGATTTGGAGTTTATAAAACACCCTAATTACTACTTCATTTGGTTCTCTTAGCCATACATACCTTTGAGAGACTCATAAGTGCTTCAAGAGACTTAGTGAGTTCTAGAGAGAGTTGAGTTCTAGAAATTTGATCCTAGCTCGTGGGTTGCTGTTCCTCAAGTGATTTTCTGGAGAGAAGAATCACCAAGGGCTTGCTAGCTCAAGAGATTGGCGTGTTACCGGAGTATCACCAAGGGCTTACTGGAGCTTAGGAGCTGGTATAATCTCCTTTAACTTTCTCCTTTTGTTGCATTTCTATTCATAGAGTTTGGTCCATGTGTGGGGTTTTAAGGTAGTTATGCTTTATTTGCTTGTACATTGGGCTTTATATGTTGTACCTTGCTTCCGTTGGGTGCCCTGAAAACCCCAACAAAGAACCCGACAAGGTTACCAAATATCTGCCGACCATTAAAACCAACAATCAGAGTTACAAAAGCAACAACCAAAAGTGTTCCCAAAAACTTCCAACTCGGCAGTAGAAACCCAAAACATGGCACCCATCCTCACCAGCAACTATTTACCTGTAGTTTAGGAAGAGTACATGGAGGGGTTAGCTATAAATAGCTAGTGAGCAACGATTCAACATAGTATCATAACAAGAATATCATAGCATGCGAGGTATATCACAGATTATCAAACAATTCTACCCTAGCAGCTAGCGATGTTCCGGTATCGCCAGGAGGATTGCGTACCCGGCTTAATGATTCAAACTGGGGGAACCGAAAACATCAATCATATCGCGCCGGTGGGGGAGCGGGTAGCAGTCCACCATTGCATTAACGAGCGGGGATGTCAGTGAGATCCCCTAACGAGCGGGGATGTCAGTGAGAGCCCCTAGTTGAGGTATGGAGGTTTAGCAAGAACCTGATTCGCGATCAACAAATCACCGTACCCCAAACAGCATCATGTGCCGGCACTAACATGTATTGGCCTACAAAAGCCACATCATAAATAGGTTGCCTACAAAAGCCATATCATATAAAGTTGACCTACAAAAGCCCATATCATAGCATAGTTGGCCTACAAAAACCCATAGTATAACAGAGTGTATCATAATTGGCCTACAGAAGCCATATCATGACCATTATCTAACACAGGTTTATCATGACTGTATAACAAATAATACCGTACATATTACAAATACATATCAATAACTTACCTTAAGCTTGGTATGACATTCTTATTGTGACATCTAAGGTTAACCGGTACTCACCTGAAAAGCTACAGCAAGCAAATATAGTGTTCGGTGTCCTCTGGTTTTTCAGGAGCACCTAACACATCATTTACAGGCTTGTTAACATCATACAATTATCAAACATGGTTCTAAACACAAGCTACCAAAAACATACACGCTGGACCATGGCTTGCGATCGCATGGACTTTCCATGTGGTCGCATGGACCCTTCACAAACACACCTTACGACCGCAAGGTCATTCCCTGCGACTGCAAGGGTTTCTTTCCATATACCAAGCCCTACGGCCATAGGAACTCATCCCTACGCCTGTAGAGGCTAATTTATGGGAACCTACAGCCGTAGGTTATGTACCTACACCCGTAGAGCACATTATTCGTCCGTAGATGGTATACCACATAAAAACAACCCCTACGGTCGTAAAGAAAATCTTCTATGGCCGTAAAGACTATTTGACCCCCTTGCGATCGCAAGGACCATACCATGCGACCGCAAGGACCAAGAACACAGTAGCCTTCGACCCTGTTTTCTGTACAGCTTCGAAAATACCATTTTTAACACAAAAATCGACCATATCTCAGATTCAACAGTTTCTACATGTCCCTTATGATCAATATAACCTTTCTAACACAAACCTAACTCAAAACAAACACTATAACCCACTTGAAACCATCAAAATGGATCATCTCTTGTTCAAGACTCCAGAACAATACTTAAACCCAAAACACTTACAAATTGAAGATGATTATCCGCTGTAGATGATGATTTTAGCAACGAATCCTAATAGCTAACTCAAATTCAAAGCTTTCCTCTTGTTTCCTTCTTTGATTTGGCAAAAATATGAAGTGTGTGTGAATACGTAAGTTTATGTGTGTTAGTATGTGTGTTTTGTGTTTACCCAGAGGATAAGAATACATAGACCGACCCTTGTGGTCAATTAAATAAAATGCGGTATTTTGTTCCCCTTTTTAACTTACAATTTATACCTCGTTTACCCGATTTACCTAACGAGGATATTTTTAGAACCCTCACCTAAAACTGGTTACTAACTTACCAATTTTACCTATTATCATAAGTATTTTACATATCACCTTTTTATCACGTATAATTAACAAGTAACATATTTAACAACAAAATACATTGATTAAAATCAATGTACGAGTATATAATCACCTAGTACAACTACTAACAACTAGGCCTATTTTAGGATGTTACAAAAAGCCACACCAACAGCAGTTATACTATCAAGCAGATCCTTTTTAAAACTCTCAAAGTCGGATCTATTGAACTCATTTCTGACCAAATCAACAAAAGTAGCATCTTTTTTATTATTGTCTGCCCTAGCAATTAGCTTTAAGTACAACTGAGTTTTCAAATCATCAACTGACACATCAGGCCCTTGATTAGCCATCAACCGATCTAACTTGCTGTTAATAGTAGCATTTTCCTACTGGATTTGATCAAATCTTGAATTAGCAGCCACCAGCTTTTCATTTATCGCATCAACCTTAGAATTAAAATCCTTATGCATCAACTCCATTCTGGAATGAACCTCGTATAGCGCAGTAGCAAGGTCAACCATAGAAACAAATTCTGAGGCAACCTGAGTAACAACTGGAGGTGTAACAAATCCGGGATCACTTAGAATACCCGTTAAGACATCAACAACTGGAGTAACAAATCCTTCAGAAGTAGAGCAACCCACGTTCACAGCTGGATCGATGTTGACTATGGTGGGACTTCGCTAGATCATGTGCTAAGTCCCTATGTTCAAATGAAACAATTTCCTGTTGAGAGAAAACTGAGTGGCTAGGTGGGGTGAGTGCATGATCTGCTGGGATGACAGATTCTTTTTCAATACCAGGTCTGACTGTGTCAGACCCGATAGCAGGCGTGGTTTCCCGGATTTTTGTGGCTGGAGAACTCTCAGCACTCATATTTTCTTTTCTCACACTATCAGCCTCTTTTTCTTTTAATCCCTCCACTTCATCTACAGAATCCTTCTCAAACAAACCACTCGTATCAATATCATCAACATCAAACAAATCATCATAAGTATACACTGGTGATTTCTCAACAACTGGATTTAAATTTTCATCAGGAGTTATAATCATTGTTTCAACATTCATTCAATGCCCTGATCAGGAGTGTCTTGTGATTGTGATTTTTCAATAAGCTTACCTATTGGCATATCATCATCCTCATCTCCCTCACCTAAACTCACATCACTAACATTCCCTTAATCACCCTCTCCAAATTTTTGTTCGATTATATGCAGAGATACATAATAGGTACATTGTATCCAATGTTATAAGAGACTAAAGGGTCACACCGCTACACACCTAAATTAGAACAGTTGGATTTTACCATAAATCTGTGTGGAAATAATTAATCAGTTGGATTAATTATTAGAGAGAAAAGTAAATAATTAATCAGTAGAATTAATTATTAAAAAATAGAAATAAATAATTAAACAGTTACATTAATTATTAGAAAGAAAATAAATAATAAATAGTTATTTATTATTTAAAGAGAAATTAAATATTAAGTTTAATATTTAACGGACCAGTTACTTAATAGTTAATTAATTAACTTGTAAAGTCCAGGGGGTCAAAGTGAGAGGAATGAAAGTTTAATTAAAATCAAGTGGGCTTTAAATTAAACGGGCTTGGGTCCTTTAATGAGGCTTGTAAATAACTTTTAAGCCTTAAGGATTATATAAGATTAAGGATAATATAACCCTAGCCACCATATATCTCTCTCTCACGACTCACACACTCTCTCTCTCTCTCGGCTCTCTCTCACTTTGCGTCGAAATCGAGAAGGCCCCAAGGGTTTTTCGGTTTTGTATTTTACGTATACACACATACTCACGCAAGCTTTGCGTGATACTCGGGTAGATCCAGGAGCGGTCTAGCAGCCAATTCATTAGAGGTGCAGTAGTGGTGGACTATCTTTAGCAATCCGAGGATCAAAGCACGTAGAATTCTAAACCTTTGTTGTTGATTATTAAGAAGCTACATAGATCATTAGTTTAAAGATCCTGACCCTTTTTGGGGTTTAGAAGGTTGTGTTTAATTCAGTTACATTTTATGATTGAACCAGTAGTATCAAATCAAGGGTTTGACCAGTTTGTGTCATATAGTGGTTTGGTCAGGTCAAAATCCTTTAGTGGTATCAGAGCCTCGGCTCTATGATATTTTAGTTTCTAGTTTTTTCTGTTTTTAGGATTAAGGTTTTGTTCTTGATCTCTTAGTTTGTTCTTGGTATTTTCGAAAATCAAGAAGGTACCAAAAACAGTTTGTTTTTTTGTTATCAGGTTTAATCCTATTAATCAGAAAGTTTAAACACTTAGTTTAAATGGTTAAAAGGATTGTGATTTTTGGATAAGGACAAGTTTGGATTAAGATAAATTAAACAGTTTGTTTAATTTGTTAAACCTGGTTAATCTAGTTAATTACTTCGTTTTAGGTTGTATGATCTTCTACTTCATAATGTTATTCTCCTCATGAAAATAAAAAAACTAAAGGTGATAAAAACAATTTTTCTGTTTTTCTCCAGATAATAAAAGGTTTAATTTTAATCACATAGGTTTAAACAAGGTTATGTTTAAACGGTTAAAAAGGATAAACCTTTTATCTAAAATTATATATTAATCAGAAATTTAAACAGTTTTTGTTTAAAGGTTAAACAATATGGTTTTAGGATTGTTAATTATTAATGGAACAGTTTTAGTTACATTGGTAATTAAATGTTTTTGGTTTTTGGATTAAATCTAATTTTAACCAAAATATTAGAACAGGTTTGTTGGGAAAATGATCTCATCAGTTTAGATTTGATGAGACAAAGTTAAGTTTGTTGGATATGTTCTAGATATAACTTAAACAGAATTATAAAGCTTGATCAGACTGAACACGTACAGTGTTTCAGACTGAGCATAAGTTGAATATAAGCTGAACATATGTTTGATTAGCTTATAGCATATCTTAGTAGGATTATCACTAGGTGTGATAAGTTGTGTATGTCAACTAAGATATAATGAGCTTTCAGCTTGATGTGTTTCAAGCTGAGTAACTCAGCGTATATACTAGGTCAGCTCAACAGAGTTGCTAAATAAGGTCTAGAAAACTCTTAGGACTTCTAAGGATGCGTTTATTAACATACGTGTTAGTTCATGTTTGTTTTCGAGTTTGTTCTCGAAGAACTCAGCTTGATAAGTTTCAAACTGAGTAACTCAGTCCGAGTAAGAAGTCAGTCTAAAGAAAGTTTAAATATGTTTTAAACTTATCTTTTTAACTCTTTATATCTACGGGAAGGATAAGAAGACTCCAGAATCAAGATTGAAGATTGAATACTCAAGATAAGAAGATTCAAGATTCAAGATTCCGAGTTATCCGGAAGTTAGTTAGCAAATTAGGATTAGTCTAGTTTGTTAGGAACCGTAGGCACAGGATTAAAAATACTTATCTTCTGATAAGTTTAGAGGTACGATTCTGAAAAACAAGTCACAGAGCCAAATACCTCACGTCAACAGTATGTGTTACGATTCTTGAATCACTGTCTGTCAGTTCAAACGTGATCAAGATATTCACAGATATCCAAGCTATTTGTGTGTTCGAATAATCACATTAGTTGTGATATTGGTAAGTTATCAATCTGTGTAAATTCTGTTTAGAGAGTCGTTAGTATCTATAATCATAAGTTGATTATAGATAGCTAAGTTTGAGAGATTGAGAGATTTATATTAGGTGTTTACATATCAAGAGTTGCTTACTTGATAGTTACTGTAATCATCTTCTTATTCAAAGCATTGTAATCATTTTCTTAATGAAAGCATTCGATTGATTGTGGTTTGATTTACTTTGTGTAACACTTTTATTTGATGTGTTCAATTTCCGCAGAAAGTGTATTCAACCCCCTTCTACACACCTGTTGTTTGTTGTTACTCTCACCAAGGGACCAACAACTGGTATCAGAGCAACGATTTCATAAGTTGAAAGTTCAAGAATCTGAGAAAGTTTACAATGTCTACAAGAAACAATTTTTCAAACTTTCCACAGATGTCTGCAAAAGGCTGTCCCATATTTGATGGATCCGACTATCCTATGTGGAAGTTCAGAGCCATGCTATTCCTAAAGTCCATTGACAACCGTATGTCAGATGTCGTCAGAAAAGGACCTATCATCCCCAAGATTCCTGCTACTTTAAGTGATACGTCTCCTGGCAGAATTGAAAAGGAAACAAGAAAGCCTACTGCATCTTGGACTGATGAAGATTGGAAACTCTTCAATCTGGCTGACAAGGAAAAAAGTGTTCTAGAAAATGCCCTTGTTGGGATTTCACGAACGCGCAACGGAAGCAAGAACAACAAGAAACATGTAGAAATCCCAAGTGTGGATCTGTTGGGGTTCGTGGTACACGGCAACGGAAGCATGCAAGCCCAAACACGAATTTTTCAAGCAAAAAACAAGACTACAATATGAACCCCATCAATGGATCTAACTCTACAACCAAGTTATGTAACTAAAACAGAAAGGAGAGAAAGATTTATACCCTAGATGTCTCTGGTGGTTGTGTAAAAGTCTAGCTCCGGCCTTGATCTCCTTCTCGAACTCCTTTCTTCAAATCGTAGTCCACACCGAGACACAAGGCAACCTTGTTGTACTAGCAACCCTTGAAGCTAATCCTCACGAGACTAGCCTTCTGGAACAAACCACCAAACTTTCCAGGAAACTCTCTCTCTTTTCTCTCTTGTAACTTAGCAACTCAAAATGTTTTAAGTGAATTTCTTATACAATATGGCCAAGAGTAAAAGAGAGAGAGACATGCATGTGTTATATAGAGAGGTACATGACCCCAGAGATCCCCTGGTCGGCCCCAAGCCTCATCATGAGAACACCATGCATTGGTGGAAAGAGGAGGTGAAAAGAATAAAGTTGTTTCTGTCAGGCAGGGTTAGTGCCGCTAGCCGCCCACGGTTAGCGCCGCTAACCTCCCATGGTTAGCGCTGCTAACGCGGCTTATTTAGCGACGCCAGGGTTAGCGCCGCTAACCCCTGCTGGAAACCAACTATCATAATTTATCCTTTCTCAGACTCATCTTTTAGGTAGTTGTCAAGGTCAGCCCCCGGTGTGTGACCCGATAGGCCCATACATCGTCGGTAGCAATCAATTGGCGTACGTGAGTCAGTGGGCATTCTCCAACAAACTCCCACTTCCACATGATTCACCGTACCCAATACATCGCAGACAAAGAGCGGCCTCTAGTAAGGCATTTCTGCCCCCAAGTCAGTATGGGTTTTGTCTTCTGCACAAAAACCAATCTGCAACCCATGTGAAAAGGTCCTATCGATAAGTGATCAATTATCCTTTTGTTCGCGATATCCAAGTGAACACGAGACATGGTACAAAGTCATTCTCCGTGCGTTCACGATTATGTTTCTCGATCTAGATTGGTGGTGACCAAAATAAACAAGTTGCAATCAATCAAAAATTATTGCAAGCTTTGAGCATGGCCATCCATTTTGGTGTCAGCAACCAATCATCGAGGGGCCCAAGGATATCTCTCTAAACAGAGGAACAAATTCCTTTGACTCACACTACCCATCACAGTGATCATAATCTGCCCAACTACTCCCTTTATAACAACCAGTTACGGACTGCGTTTGAAAGTAATTAGAACAAAGCAAACCAAAGTGATGCACCCACGTGCATCTTCAGTCTGAGGATGAACTGATATTATCATCCTGATTTACTCATGACATGTACCACAAAGTAAAATCACGTGTGGGTCGTCCAGTCACTTGAAACACTTTCAAGTACAGGCGAAGAATTGCGTCCCCGTGCCCCAATCCCCATTGGACACATGACCAATTCCTTCCCTCAGTCTTAGTTCATACTTCCTTCCCGAGAAGAATGACCGACTGTGGACATTTAGATAGCTAGCGCATTCAGGGAAGAGCAAAACTTGCTAAGTTGGAACACAGTAAAGATTTAAAGAAATACCCGCATCTGGCGCATTACTAAATCTTATTTAATAATCGATAAATTCAATAAATACAGTACTACTTCAAGTTCCCAAAAAGAGTAAATACATCAAATATACTAACCAAATACATAATCAAACCAAATCACTAGCAAATCTAATCCCAATAGCATGCATATGAGCATCATGCTTTGCTTGCTATAAAGGTTTGGTGAACGGATCCGCCACATTGCTATCCGTGTGTACTCTGCTGATAACAACGTCTCCACATTCGACCACTTCCCGGATGTAATGATACTTCCACGGAATATGCCTCGTGCGTCGGTGAGACCTTGGTTCCTTTGCAAGAACAAACGCACCCTCGTTGTGACAGAACACCTCAACAGGGTCGGCAATGCTAGGAACCACTCCCAGATCTTGGATGAATTTCTTCATCCATACAGCCTCCTTCACAGCTTCACTGGCCGCAATATACTCCGACTCGGTAGTAGAATCGGCCACAGTGTCTTGCTTGGAGCTTCTCCAGGAAATAGCACCACCATTGAGCAGGAACAGAAACCCCGATTGAGATCGGCAGTCGTCCCGATCGGTTTGGAAGCTAGCATCGGAGTAACCAGTCACCCGTAGCTCTTCCGCACCTCCATACACTAAGAACATCTCCTTTGTCCTCCGAAGATACTTGAGAATGTTCTTTACTGCTGTCCAATGTGCCTCAGCAGGGTTGGCTTGATATCTACTTCTCATATTCAATGCACAAGATACATCAGGCCTAGTACATAACATGGTGTACATGATCAAGCCTATAGCCGAAGCATATGGGACTCGCCTCATTACTTCCCGTTCCTCAGGGGAACTCGGGCTTTGAGCTTTGCTCAACACTAAACCATGTGACATACGTATGAACCCTTTCTTGGAGTCCTCCATCCTAAATCTCTTTAGGACCTTGTCAATGTACGTACTCTAGCTCAATCCGATCAACCTGCGGGATCTATCTCTATAGATCTTAATCCCAAGAATGTAATCCGCATCCCCAAGATCTTTCATTGAGAAACAACTCCCTAGCCAGGCTTTTACCCCTTGCAAAGTTGGGACGTCGTTCCCAATTAGTAGAATATCATCTACATAAAGAACTAGGAATACAACTTTGCTCCCACTAGCTCTAATGTAAACACATGGCTCATCCTTGCTCTTAGAGAAGCCAAAATCTTTGACCTTCTCGTCGTAGCACAGGTTCCAGCTTCGAGAGGCTTGCTTAAGCCCATAAATGGACTTCTTAACCTTGTAGACTTTATCCGGAAATTCTGGATGTACAAAACCCTCAGGTTGTGTCATATACACATCCTCTACAAGTGTTCCATTAAGGAACGCGGTTTTGACGTCCATTTGCCAAATTTCATAATCATGAAATGCGGCAATGGCAAAAAGTATCCGGATAGACTTCATCATAGCCACCGGGGAAAAGGTTTCCTCATAGTCTATACCATGAGTTTAAGTGAAACCCTTAGCCACCAGTTGGGCCTTGAAGGTGTCTACCTCGCCATCCATGCCGATCTTCTTCTTGAAGAACCATTTGCACCCTACGGGTCTACATCCTGGCACGGGATCAACCAAGTCCCAGACTTGATTATCCGACATGGATTGAATCTCGGATTCCATTGCTTCTAGCCACTTGGCAGACTCAGGGCCCACCACAGCGTCCCGGTATTTGGTAGGCTCATCAGAGACCACTACCAAGTCGGTGCCCTCAGATATGTTAAAACCATATCTCTCTGGCTCATGCCGACTTCTACCAGATATTCTAATAGGCAACGGGTTTACATTATCTCCAGCATCATCACGCTGAGAATCAACCCTTACGGGTTGTGAGCTAGTCCCAACATCAGGTTCTACATTGGCAGACTCTTGAATTTCTTCAAGATCAGCCTTTCTCCCACTAGCGTCTTTGGATAGCAGTTCCCTCTCAAGGAACACTGCCCTTCGAGCAACAAATACCTTGTTCTCTAAAGGTTTGTAAAACAAATATCCCATAGACCCGGCGGGATAACCAATGAAAAAGCACCTTTCGGCCCTGGGCTCTAATTTGTCCTCAGCCTCACGTCTCACGTAGGAAGGACAACCCAAGACCTTTAAATATGAAATGGATGGAACCTTTCCATGCCACATCTCATACGGTGTTTTCTTAACCTTCTTTGTTGGTACGAGGTTAAGGATTCTACCAGCCGTTTCAATCGCATATCCCCAAAACGTAACGGGAACGTCCGTACGAACCATCATAGACCGAACCATATCTAATAATGTTCGGTTTCTCCTCTCGGAAACACCATTTAGTTGTGGCGTCCTAGGAGGTGTTAGTTGCGAGACAATCCCACAACTCCTTAGATGTTCACGGAACTCAGAACTAAGATACACACCGCCTCTATCATATCGTAGCATCTTAATTCTTTTCCCTAGTTGATTTTCCACCTCGTTTTGATAAGTCTTGAAAACCTCAAAGGTATCCGACTTTTGTCTCACCAAGTAGACATACCCGTATCGACTATAATCATCAATAAAGGTAACGAAGTAGCGGGAATGATCTCTTGTGGCATGCTTGAATGGACCACACACATTAGTGTGAACGATATCCAACAGGTCTTGCGCCCTCTCAGATACACCGGTGAAGGGTGCTTTGGTCATTTTGCCCAATAAACAAGATTCGCATACTTCATTTGAACCGTGCTCAAATGATTCCAAGATCCCATCCGCTTGGAGCTTGGCGATGCGTTTCTTGTTTATGTGGCCTAACCGACTATGCCATAGAGATAACTTATCCAAAACACTTTTGGATCCCGAATCAACATTCATGATTGATCTATTGTTTTGCAAGTTTACACTTTCCTCATAAATGCCATGACATGGAAAAGCTTTAAAATATAAGACATGATCTTTGTAACATAAAATGCTACCATTCTCAAATTTATAGTCAAATCCAATGTCATATAAAGCATAAAGTGATAAAATGTTTCTTGCCACGCAGGGCGAATAACAAACATTTTCTAAAACAATAGATAAGCCGGAAGGAAAGGTGAGCTCCACACTCCCAATCTTCTCAACCGGGACAACCGCCTTGTTTCCCATGATGAGATCCAGCTCTCCATCAACCAGGTCCCTACTTCTTCTTAGTACCTGAACATTATTACAAACGTGAGTACCACACCCGCTGTCTAAAACCCAGGTGTTAGAAGTAGAAGTGTTATGGAGTTCAGTCATGTATGTACCGGAGGCAGCGGTACCTTTAGAGCGAAGCTTCTTGAGCTCCTCCGTGTACTTGGGGCAACTACGCCGGTAGTGATCCTTCTCCCCGCAGAAGTAGCAGGTTCCCTCTTCCGGAGAGGTGGCAGCGGGAGCCACTTGCTTCCCCTTCGGCTTCGGAGTTGGGTTAGGTTTAGGCTTCGGCCCTTGGGCCTTGGCCTTTTTCTTTCCCTTCCCCTTCGAGCCCGAAGCGGGTTGCTTCCGATTGTGCCCACCTTCGTTGATGGTGAGGATGGTAGTGGAGGTGGAGGGCTTTGCCTTGGCAAGCTAGGACTCAGTAGTCTTGAGCATGCCGTGCAATTCCATAATGGTTTTATCCATACTATGCATATGGAAGTTCACAATGAACGGACCATATGACGGAGGCAAAGATTGGAGGATTATTTCAACCGCTAACCCTTTCCCCATAGGAAAGCCCAACACCTCTAGCTGATCCACATACCCTTTCATCTTAAGGATGTGGGAGCTTAGATTTCCGCCCTCCAGCATCTTGCAACCGAAAAAGGCCTTGACACACTCATTAAGCTCTTGCCTTGCTTGCAATTGGAACATGTCCTTAAGCTGAGAAATCATCTCAAACGCACTCACTTTCTCGAATTGCCTTTGCAATTCGGGACTCATGGTCGTTAGCATTAGGCAAGTAACATCATTAGTGTCACGGAAACGCTTTTCATGCGCATCCTTTACGGCTCTTGGCTCGTTGATTGGCGGTGGTTCCAGAAGAGGTGACTCAAGGACCTCTAACTTCAAATCTTGTCGTAGTACGATTCTCAAAGTCCTATGCCAATCAATGAAGTTCGGCCCAGTGAGTTTCTCCTTTACCAAAAATGGACGGAGTGACATGTTGGTGGTGTTGGTGTTGCTAGTAGATGCTATCTACAAGCAAAGAACGAAATTTGGTTAGTTATGGCATATTAAATCCTTGTTAGAATAATTACCCACTTGTTATAAAACAAATTATATTAACAAGGTCTAAGAACCTCAGAATACCCTAATCCATGACGGGTTTTCCGCGGATCACTTCATAGAGCTATTTTAGGCTGGTAAACACTTTACCATTTGTAATCCAGGATCACAACTCTTAGACACTTGCGGGATCCTAGGTACTCTAAGCACCCATTTGGCATGTTTGATCCCTCCACACCAATTCCTCATTAATACACTTTGATAGCTCGGCTAAAGCTCGACAACTACCATTGCGTTTAAGTCTTGGAATTTGTAAATCGTCTGTCAAGATACACGGTGGTACTCTAGCCCAATGGCCGGCTCATCTAAAGCTCGACAACCGACCTTGCGAGTTGCCACACGCGCCTTCCACATAGTTACGCAAAATCGATCTCGGCTAGAGCTCGACGACCAATCTTGTTTCACTAGATTTGGGCGGTGTCATCTTACGGGTGGTGTGAGATTTACTTTTGAAAAACAGGTTTTTGTTTCTCCGGTTAAAACAGTTTTAACCAATTCTTGTCTATGCGGCGCGCGGAATTTGTAAACCGATTTAAAACTCTTTGATTTTATTACTTTGAAAAATTTTCTAGCATGCGAAGATCCTAAGCATCCATGCAAGAAAATAAACAAAATAAAATCAACCACGCATGTAATATATATACGGTAACTAGCCAATCCTATGCATCTTGCCCCGTGAGCCAACGGGCAAGACTAAGTCATCTAAGGACTAGACCGAATGACCCGATGTATGCATCTCCCACTTGATCCATTGCGTCTCCCACCGACATCCGGATCCAAGTACGCCAAGACATCCTCCATGGTCCTTGTTGGTTGCTTCGGTTTTCCTTTTACAATTTACAAATTTAAAAGGAAATGGCATGCAAGGCACAATTTACTATTCTAAGCTAATACAACAAATTACAAAGAATAGAAAATCGGCATGCAAGCCGTTAAATATACAAACCGAATAATTAAATTAATTATTACAAACTATTGTGGTACAAACCACCAAATGAATGAATACATTAATTTAAACAACCAAACACATCACATAGGTCTTATGGCTCATATTGTTACCGGATTCTAATATCACAACCACATACAAGAAATTTAAAAGTACACATGGTGTGCCACACAAAACCATGTAAACTTCTATGTCTTGGTTAAGATTATCTAATCACTCAAGGCACTAATAATCCTATGTACATATGCATTAGGAACCTTAAACAAGTCAAAATTCCATAGTCATATGTACACAATGTAAGTATATGCAATTAACCATTTTCATGCCATAATGTTAATCCACATATAAATACACCAACCAAGACATAAGGCAACTTAAAGAGAATCACATCACAAATCTGGAACAATTCCAGCAAGAACAAACAGCCCAAAAAATCCAACATAATTGATTTTAGACAAAACTTGCATTCTGCCATAAAGGGTTAGCGCCGCTAACTATAAAAGTTAGTGGCGTTAACTTAAGTTTAGCGCCGCTATCGCGAGACGGCTTAGCATGGAAAAGTTAGCGCCACTAAACTCTGGACAAAACCAAAAAATCACATTTATTGGATTTTCTTGGCCATCTAGTGCAAAACCAGTGTAGAGCTGGCTCTGATACCACTGTTGGGGTTCGTGGTACACGGCAACAGAAGCATGCAAGCCCAAAAACGAATTTTTCAAGCAAAAAACAAGACCACAATATGAACCCCATCAATGGATCTAACTCTACAACCAAGTTATGTAACTAAAACAGAAAGGTGAGAAAGATTTATACACTAGATGTCTCTGGTGGTTGTGTGAAAGTCTAGCTCTGGCCTTGATCTCCTTCTCGAACTCCTTTCTTCAAATCGTAGTCCACACCGAGACACAAGGCAACCTTGTTGTACTAGCAACCCTTGAAGCTAATCCTCACGAGACTAGCCTTCTGGAACAAACCACCAAACTTTCCAGGAAACTCTCTCTCTTTTCCCTCTTGTAACTTAGCAACTCAAAATGTTCTAAGTGAATTTCTTATACAATATGGCCAAGAGTATAAGAGATAGAGACATGCATGTGTTATATAGAGAGGTACATGACCCCAGAGCTCCCCTGGTCGGCCCCAAGCCTCATCATGAGAACACCATGCATTGGTGGAAAGAGGAGGTGAAAAGAATAAAGTTGTTTCTGTCAGGCAGGGTTAGCGCCGCTAGCCGCCCACGTTTAGCGCCGCTAGCCGCCCACGTTTAGCGCCGCTAACCTCCCATGGTTAGCGCCGCTAACGCGGCTTATTTAGCGACGCCAGGGTTAGCGCCGCTAACCCCTGCTGGAAACCAACTATCATAATTTATCCTTTCTCACCCTCATCTTTTAGGTAGTTGTCAAGGTCAGCCCCCGGTGTGTGACCCGATAGGCCCATACATCGTCGGTAGCAATCAATTGGCGTACGTGAGTCAGTGGGCATTCTCCAATAGGATCTACTCTATGTACAAAATAGCAACAAAACAAGAAGGATAAAGAGTTATACCAGCTCCTAAGCTCCAGTTATCTTCTTGTTGGTGGCTGAACTTGGCTTGGAAGCAAGATCCTCCTTCTTCTTTGCCGATTATCGAAATCACACCCCGGGAATGAGTCCAACAACAAGTGCTAGCTAGCTTGATGATAACTTCTACTTGAAATATCACTCAAGGACAACAAATAGCTTCAGGAACCCGAGAATATCCTCACTTGATCACTCAACTTAGTATCAAATTGTGAGAAAGAGAACTAGGTGTGCTTTAAGAGAGAAATTGACCAAGAGTATGAAAAGTTCAGATCTTAAGTCTTTTATTGACTCAAAACCGACTCTCTATTACCCCACTAACCGGCCAAGTTGGTTCTAGAAGCTTACACCCATAGGCTACAAGTGGAGGTGAATTTGACATAAAAGAGTTAGCGCCACTAACCAAGAGATAGCGGCGCTAAACCTTAGCCCGTAGCGGCGCTAACGCGGCCTGACTTAGATTTGACATAAAGCACATGCAACCGTAGCAGCGCTAACCTTTAACAGTTAGCGGCGCTAACTCGTTAAGCTAGCGGCACTATCGCGGCCTGCATTGCCAACTTCCACTTTTGCCAACTTTGGTCCCTCAACCTTATTTGCTGTCATGTTAGACTCCGGTATGTGACCCATATAGGCCCATACTTCATCGGCAGTGCTCTAAGGCGTACATTTATTATCGGGCAGATTCTAACAAACTCCCACTTGCACATAATATGTTGTACCCTGGCAAGCACAGACAAAGAGCGGCCTCTAGCAAATCATCAATGCCCCCAAGTCTGTATGGGTTCTGAATACCTGCAGAAAACCAACATACTGAAAGCAGTGGTCCTAGATAAGTGATCTTAGACATCCTTTTGTTCGCGATATCCTTGTGAACACGAGACATGGATTAGAAAATGTCAATATCCAGATTGTTCACGATTATGTTTCTCGATCTTGATTGGTGGTGACCAAAAGTAAGGACATATCTGATTCTCAATCAATATTCCTTGTGCATGGCCATGCAATATTTTGGTGTCAGCTCCCAATTATCGAGGGGCCCAAGGATATCTCTCATACAGGAGGAACAAATCCCTTCAACTGCATAACCCCATACCATACTTCTAGACTTACCTAGTCATTTCCTATATAACAGCCAGTTACGAACTGCTAACTGGCTAAAGCAAGTAAGAACTATGATATAGCAGTTCATACATCTCGGGTCTGAGGATGTAAGATTTTATATTCCCAAGTTACTCGTGACTATAATCCATGAAGTATACTTGGGTGTGGGTCTTCCAGTCAATTGAAACTCCTTTCAAGTACAGATAAGCATTGCATCTTAATTCAACCATTTTGAATTCAAGATCAACTACTTATCTCAGTCTTGATTCAATCTTTCTCCCATAAGATTGACTGACTGTGGAAAGTTTGAAATATAAAATAATATTTCTGGGAGTGGTTAAACATGCTAAGATGGAACACAGTAAAGTCTTATGAATGTAACCGTATCATACGCATATATAATCCCCATTATATATCGAAACAAGCATAAGTTACAATACTGTCTGTATCGTTCCGAAATAAAATAATACATATCAAAGAAACTAATATATACAACTGAAGCCAAATCGCTAGCAAATCTTACACTTATCCCTCTAGTGTGAGATTCATGAGTTGCTTGCGGTAACGGCTTAGTGAATGGATCTGCCAAGTTTCCATTCGATGCTACTCTGCTAATGATGAATTCACCACTTTCAATAACATCCCGTATAAAGTGGTATTTGCACGAAATATGACTTGTCCTCTTGTGAGCTCTTGGTTCCTTTGCCAAAGCCACCGCACCCTCATTGTTACAAAAGATCTCAATAGGGTCAGCAATGCTTGGAACCACTTGTAGATCTTGGATGAATTTCTTCATCCACACGGCTTTGAGCTCCTCCAGCTGACAGCACCACCATTTAACAAGAACACAACCCCCGATGATCGGAAGTCATCCCTGTCAGTTTGGAAGCTATCATCCGAGTAACCCTTTACTCTCAGCTCTTCTTCCCCACCATATACTAAGAACATCTCTTTTGTACGTCTTAAGTACTTAAGAATGTTCTTCACTGCCCTCCAGTGAGGCTCTCCTGGGTTCGCCTGATATCTACTAGTCATGCTTAAAGCACATGACACATCAGGACGAGTGCATAGCATGGCGTACATGATCGAGCCCACAGCCGAAGCATATGGTACTCGCTTCATTACTTCTATCTCCTCCTTGGAGGTAGGACATTGAGTTTTACTCAAAGTCAAACCATGCGACATAGGGAGGTTTCCATTCTTGGATTCCTCCATTTTAAAGCGTCTCACGAACTTTTCTATGTATGCACTTTGAGAAAGCCCTAACAGCCTTCTAGATCTATCTCTATAGATCTTTATTCCCAGAAGACAGCTCGCATCGCCTAGGTCCTTCATTGAAAAGCAATTCCCTAGCCAAGCTTTGACAGTCCTTAGGCTTGGGATATGATTTCCAATAAGTAGAATATCATCTACATACAGAACCAAGAAGACTATAGTGCTCCCACTAGCCCTGAAATACACGCAAGGTTCATCTTTACTCTTCAAAAAACCAAACTCTTTGATTTTCTCATCAAAGCAAAGATTCCAACTTCGAGATGCTTGCTTAAGTCCATAAATGGACTTCATAAGCTTACAAACCTTGTTCGGATACTTTGGATGTTCAAAACCGTCAGGCTGTTTCATATACACCTCTTCATGAAGCTTACCGTTAAGGAAGGCGGTCTTTACATCCATATGCCAAATTTCATAATCATGAAATGCAGCTATGGCAAGTAGTATCCGGATTGACTTCAACATGGCCACTGGGGAGAAGGTTTCATCATAATCAATTCCTTTGGCCTGAGTGAAACCTTTTGCCACCAGTCGGGCTTTGAAGATATCCAAGGTTCCATCTACGCAGGGTTTCTTTATAAAGACCCATTTACACCCAACGGGTTCTATCCCTGGTGTAGCATCTCGCTCTCCATCGCCTTTCTCCACTGAGCAGACTCAGGGCCTGCCATGGCTTCCTTGTAGTTGGTAGGTTCATCATGATCTACCAATAACTCGTTGCCCTCAGATATGAGAAACCCATATCTCTCTGGCTCAAAACGAGTCCTACTGGAACGCCTAGGAATAGACGTTGCTAGAGTGTCAGGTACTGCAGAATCATCTTGCTCGGTATTTTGGCTAGTGCCAACCTCAAGCCCTTTATCGGCCGACCCTTGATCTTCCTGAAGGTCTACTTCCTTACTGTCATGTTTGGATAGCAACTCCCTTTCAACGAAGAATGCCCTTCGAGCAACAAATACCTTGTTCTATGAAGGTTTATAAAACAAATATCCAACACCGTTAGGAGGATATCCAATAAAATAACACCTCTCTGAACGAGGTTCAAGCTTGTCTTCGGCCTCACGTCTGACGTAGGCTTGACAACCCCAAATTCTTAGATATGAAAGTGTCGGCTTCTTGCCATGCCACATTTCATAAGGTGTTTTATCAAACACTTGGTTGGTGCGAGGTTAAGGATTCATACCGCAGTTTCTAATGCATATCCCCAGAAACTAATAGGTACCTCTGCTCGACTCATCATAGATCTTACCATATCAAGCAAAGTCCGGTTCCTCCTCTCAGCGACCCCATTTAATTGTGGAGTCCTCGGAGGTGTTAATTGTGAAATAATTCCACAATTCTTAAGATGATCGACAAAATCGGTACTAAGATACTCTCCACCTCTATCAGACAAGAGTATCTTTATAGTCTTGCCCAACTGATTCTGAACTTCGTTTTGGAATGTCTTGAACACCTCAAAGGTTTCATTCTTGTGTTTAACAAGATAGACATACCCGTACCTACTATAATCATCTATAAAGGTTACGAAGTATCTCGAATTATTCCTCGTGACATGCTTGAAAGGTCCACATACATCCGTATGGATTATGTCTAAAAGGTCCTTTCCCCTCTCACTTGTTCCCGTAAAGGGTGCCTTTGTCATTTTGCCCAATAAGCAAGATTCGCATACTTCATTCGATCCTTGATCAAATGATTCCAAGATCCCATCCGCTTGGAGCTTGGTGATACGAGTCTTGTTTATATGGCCAAGACGACTATGCCACATAGAATATTTATCCAAACCATTTTTGGAGTCAGAATCAATATTCATGATAGATTGTTTTGATTCAATGTATGCATTTGCCTCATATATGCCATGACATGGTAAAGGTTTAAAATACACAACTTCATTTTTAAAGCAAATGATTGTACCACTTACAAATATAAAATCAAAACCATCGTCATACAATTTGTGAAAAGAAATAATGTTTCTAGCCACATTGGGCGCATAGCATACATCCTTTAACAACATAGAAAAACCGGTCTTGAATGAAAGCTTCAAGTCTCCTTTAGCTTCCACTGGGACAACCTCCGAGTTTCCCATGACAAGATCCAGTTCTCCCCGCTCCAAGCTCCTACTTTGCCTTAGCACCTGCACCATATTAAATATGTGCGTGTCACAACCAGTATCTAATACCCAGCCTTTAGAAGTAGAAGTATGGTGGAGTTCTATCATGAACGTACCTGACGTGTCCGGACCCGAAATGCTCATTGCCTTGAGCTTGTTGAGTACCTCCAGGTAATTCGGGCAGCTACGGCGGTAATGGCCCTTACCCCCGCAGAAAAGCACTCCTCATCCTCCGGAGCCTTGGCTTGGGGAAGTTTCCCCTTGCCCTTGCCCTCGGAGGCCGGGTTACGCTTGGTCACGCCAACCTTTCCTTTACCCTTCCTCTTGTTGGAAGGGGCGGCCTTCTTCTTCATGATGCGGCCTTCCTGGATGGCGAGAACTTGAGAAGTGGAGGAGGATGGCTTGTTCTTGGTCATACTAGACTCAGCGGTCTTCAACACACCATGAAGTTCCATCAAGGATGGCTTGTTCTTGGAAGGGGCGGCCTTCTTCTTATGATAACTCCTAATGAATTGATCATATGTACCAGGCAGGGATTGGAGGATTAAATCAACCGCCATCTCCCTCCCGATGGTAAAACCCAACTTCTCCATGCGCTCGATGTTTGCTTTCATCCGCAACACATGCGCTCTCACGTTCCCTCCTTCTTGCATCTTGCAAGCAAGGATTGTCTTGAGGCACTCGTACCTCTCCTGCCTCGCCTACTGCTGGAACATGTCCTTTAGCTGCACGAGCAGGTCGTAAGCACTAAGATGATCCATTTGCTTTTGCAAATCTTGGTTCATCGTGCTCAACATAAGGCACGTGATTTGCTCAGTTTCCTTCAGGCGTTTTTCATACGCCTCACGGGTAACCCTTATTGCACCGGCAGGAGGTGCCTCGGGGAGGGGTTCCTCTATGGTATGCAACTTTCCTTCATACCGCAAGACCAACCTCAGTTGTCTATGCCAGTCCATGAAGTTGCTTCCATCGAGTTTCTCCTTTTCTAGGAAAACTCGTAGAGAAACGTTGGTGGTGGTGTTTGTTGCGCTTGTTGATGCCATCTAAAATATTGCAAAGTAGATATTAGTTAGTTTGATATTTTATCTTGTTAAATAATTTACCCATAAAGAATTAACTTAACAAGGCTAAGAACCGTATTTCATCTTACCATGTGACGGAGTTACCGCGGATCACATGATAAAACTATTTAAGTCGGCAACCATTTTGCCAATTGCAATCTCCATTGCAATCCTTAGCACATGCGGGATCCTACGACATCCAATGGTCGTTTGGCATGTTTGATCCCTTCTTGCACCAATTTTAAGTCTTGAAATTTTGGTTAACTTGTGCTAAGCTCGACAATTAACCAAGATTTCAAACCTAAAATTGCAAATCGTCCGTCAAGACATACGGTAACAAATTCACCAAAGTTGGCTCGTGCTAAGCTCGACAACCAAAATTTTGAATTTGCCACACTCACCTTCCACACAGTTTCATGAGAATTGGCTCGTGCTAAGCTCGACAACCAAATCTTATAAGACTAGATTTGGGTGGTATCGACTTACGGATGGTGCATGATTTTCGTTTTGTGGAAAAATGGGCTTTTGTTTCAGGTTTGGTTTAGATTAACTTATTAGTGAAAAAACCTATTTTCACTAGGTGGGTTAATCAATGTATGTGATCACGCGCGAGAGGAAACCAATTTTATCAAAACTATTGTGATTTTATTAATTTTATCAAAAATTTTCTAGCATGCGAAACCTACACATCCATGCATAGAATAATAAAATCACATCACACGCATGTTGGGGTTCGTGGTACACAGCAACGGAAGCGTGCAAGCTCAAAATCGAATTTTCAAACATAAAAGGAAACCACAAGATGAACCCCACAAGTGGATCTAACTCTACAAGCTAGTTAAGCAACTAAACAGAAGAGAAAAGAGGAGATTATACCCTTGATGTCTCTGATGGTTGTGTGTGTGTGGCTAGCTTCCAAGTCGTGACCTCCTTTCTCGGCTCCTTCTTACAATATCGAAGTCCACCCCGAGTGAATCGTGACCCAAGTGTACTAGCACTCCTTTAGCTTGATGAAGCTACTGGAACACAACCAAGACTCCACCAGAAATATGCTCCCTTTCTCTCTTGATGAACTTAGCAACTCTCTTGATTAGTTCTAAGTGTATTGTTAAAATGGCCAAGAGTAAGAAATGAGAGAAGTGCATGTCTTTTATAAGCCAAGCCACGACCCCAGGTCTCCCCAAGTCGGCCCAAGGCTAATCATCACGATCAACATGCATTGGTGGAAGCTAGAGGTGAAAAGATAAAGTTGTTTCTGTCAGGCAGGGTTAGCGCCGCTAGCCGCCCATAGTGAGCGCCGCTAACCGCCCATGGTTAGCGCCGCTAACGCGGCTGATTTAGCGACGCCAGAGTTAGCGCCGCTAACCCCTGCGGGAAACCAACTATCATTATTTATCCTTTCTCACCCTCATCTTTTAGGTTGTGTCAAGGTCAACCCCCGGCGTGTGACCCGATAGGCCCATACATCATCGGTAGTGATCATTTGGCGTACGTGTGTTCGTGGGCATACTCCAACAGACTCCCACTTGCACATGACTCTACGTACCCAATGCATCACAGACAAAGAGCGGCCTCTAGTAAGACATCTCTACCCCCAAGTCTGTATGGGTTTTGTCTTCTGCACAAAAACTAATCTGCAACCCATGTGAAAAGGTCCTATCGATAAGTGATCAATCATCCTTTTGTTCGCGATATCCAATGTGAACACGAGACATGGTACAAAGTCATTCTCCGTTCTTTCACGATTATGTTTCTCGATCTAGACTGGTGGTGACCAAAATATACAAGTTGCAATCAATCATAAATTATTGCAAGCTTTGAGCATGGCCATGCATTTTGGTGTCAGCGACCAATCATCGAGGGGCCCAAGGATATCTCTCTAAACAGAGGAACAAATTCCTTTGACTTACACTGCCCACCACAGTGATCATACTCTGCCCAACTACTCCCTTTATAACAGCCAGTTACGGACTGCGTTTGAAAGCAATTAGAACAAAGCAAACCAAAGTGATGCAGCCACGTGCATCTCCAGTCTTAGGATGAACTGATATTATCATCCTGATTTACTCATGACATGTACCATAAAGTAAAATCAGGTGTGGGTCGTCCAGTCACTTGAAACACTTTCAAGTACAGGCGAAGAATTGCGTCCCCGTGCCCCAATCCCCATTGGACACATGACCAATTTCTTCCCTCAGTCTTAGTTCATACTTCCTTCCCGAGAAGAATGACCGACTGTGGACATTTAGAATGCTTGCGCATTCAGGGAAGAGCAAAACATGCTAAGTTGGAACACAGTAAAGATTTAAAGAAATACCCGCAACTTGCGTATTACCAAATCCCATTTAATAATCGATAAGTACAATAAATACAATACTGCTTCATGTTCCCTAAAGGGTAAATACAACAAATATACTAACCAAATACAAAGGCATGATCAAACCAAATCACTAGCAAATCTAATCCCAATAGCTCGAGTATGAGCGTCATGCTTTGCTTGCGATAAAGGTTTGGTGAACGGATCCGCCACATTGCTATCCGTGTGTACTCTGCTGATAACAATGTCTCCACATTCGACCACGTCCCGGATGTAATGATACTTCCGCGGAATATGTCTCGTGCGTCGGTGAGACCTTGGTTCCTTGGCAAGAGCAACCGCACCCTCGTTGTCACAGAACACCTCAACAGGGTCGGCAATGCTAGGAACCACTCCCAGATCTTGGATGAATTTCTTCATCCATACAGCCTCCTTCACAGCTTCACTGGCCGCAATATACTCCGACTCGGTAGTAGAATCGGCCACAGTGTCTTGCTTGGAGCTTCTCCAGGAAATAGCACCACCATTGAGTAGGAACACAAACCCCGATTGAGATCGGCAGTCGTCCCGATCGGTTTGGAAGCTAGCATCTGAGTAACCAGTCACCCGTAGCTCTTCCGCACCTCCATACACCAAGAACATCTCCTTAGTCCTCCGAAGATACTTGAGAATGTTCTTTACTGCCGTCCAATGAGCTTCACCAGGATTGGCTTGATATCTACTTGTCATACTCAATGCACAAGATATATCAGGCCTAGTACATAACATGGCGTACATGATCGAGCCAATTGCCGAAGCATATGGAACTCGACTCATTACTTCCCGTTCCTCAGGGGAACTCGGGCTTTGAGCCTTGCTCAACACTAAACCATGCGACATAGGTATGAACCCCTTCTTGGAATCCTCCATTCTAAATCTCTTTAGGACCTTGTCTATGTACGTACTCTGGCTTAATCCGATCAACCTGCGGGATCTATCCCTATAGATCTTGATCCCTAGAATGTAAGCTGCATCCCCAAGATCCTTCATTGAGAAACAACTCCCTAGCCAGGCTTTTACCCCTTGCAAAGTTGGGACGTCGTTCCCAATTAGTAGAATATCATCTACATAAAGAACTAGGAATACAACTATGCTCCCACTAGCTCTAATGTATACGCATGGCTCATCCTTGCTTTTAGAGAAGCCAAACTCTTTGACCTTCTCGTCGAAGCACAGGTTCCAGCTCCGAGAGGCTTGCTTAAGCCCAGAAATGGACTTCTTTAGCTTGCAGACTTTATCCGGAAACTCAGGATGTACAAAACCCTCAGGCTGTGTCATATACACATCCTCTGCTAATGTTCCATTAAGGAACGCGGTTTTGACGTCCATTTGCCAAATCTCATAATCATGAAATGCGGCAATGGCCAAAAGTATCCGGATAGACTTCATCATAGCCACCGGTGAAAAGGTCTCCTCATAGTCTATACCATGAGTTTGAGTGAAACCCTTAGCCACCAGTCGGGCCTTGAAGGTGTCTACCTCGCCATCCATGCCGATCTTCTTCTTGAAGACCCACTTGCACCCTACGGGTTTGCATCCCGGCACGGGATCAACCAAGTCCCAGACTTGATTATCCGACATGGACTGAATCTCGGATTCCATTGCCTCTAGCCACTTGGCGGACTCAGGGCCCACCACAGCGTCCTGGTATTTGGTAGGCTCATCAGAGACCACTACCATGTCGGTGCCCTCAGATATGTGAAAACCATATCTCTTTGGTTCATGCCGACTTCTACCAGATCTTCTAATAGGCAACGGGTTTACATCATCTCCAGCTTCATCATGCTGAAATTCAACCCTCTCAGGTTGTGAGCTAGTCCCAACATCAGGTTCTACATTGGCAGTCTCTTGAATTTCTTCAAGATCAACCTTTCTCCCACTAGCGTCTTTGGATAACAGTTCCCTCTCAAGGAACATTGCCCTTCGAGCAACAAACACCTTGTTCTCAGAAGGTTTGTAAAACAAATATCCCATAGACCCAGCAGGATGACCAATGAAAAAGCACCTTTCGGCCCTGGGCTCCAACTTGTCCTCAACCTCACGTCTTACGTAGGCAGGACAACCCCAGACCTTTAAATATGAAATGGATGGAACCTTTCCATGCCACATCTCATACGGTGTTCTCTTAACCTTCTTTGTTGGTACGAGGTTAAGGATTCTACCGGCCGTCTCAAGCGCATATCCCCAAAACGTAACGGGAACGTCCGTACGAACCATCATAGACCGAACCATATCCAACAATGTTCGGTTCCTCCTCTCGGCGACACCATTTAATTGTGGCGTCCTAGGAGGGGTTAATTGCGAGATAATCCCACAATCCCTTAGATGTTCACGGAACTCGGAACTAAGATACTCACCGCCTCTATCGGATCGTAGCATCTTAATCCTTTTCCCTAGTTGATTTTCTACCTCGTTTTGATAAGTCTTAAATACCTCAAAGGTATCCGACTTTTGTCTCAACAAGTAGACATACCCGTATCGACTATAATCATCAATAAAGGTAACGAAGTAGCGGGAATGATCTCTTGTGGCATGCTTGAACGGACCACACACATCCGTGTGAACGATATCCAACAAGTCTTGCGCCCTCTCACAAACACCGGTGAAGGGTGCTTTGGTCATCTTGCCCAATATACAAGATTCGCATACGTCATTAGACCCGTGGTCAAATGATTCCAAGATCCCATCCACTTGGAGCTTGGCGATGCGTTTCTTGTTTATGTGGCCTAACCGACCATGCCATAGAGACAATTTATCCAAAACGTTTTTGGAACCCGAATCAACATTCATGATTGATCTAGTGCTTTGCAAGCTTACGCTTGTTTCATAAATGCCATGACATGGAAATGCTTTGAAATAAAAGACATCATCTTTGTAACATAAAATGCTACCATTCTCAAATTTAAAAGTGAATCCATCGTCATACAAGGCATACAATGAAATAATGTTTCTTGCCACGCAGGGCGCAAAAGATACATTTAACAAAACAATAGATAAGCCGGAAGGAAAGGCGAGCTCCACACTCCCAATCTTCTCAACCGGGACAACCGCCTTGTTTCCCATGATGAGATCCAGCTCTCCATCAACCAAGTCCCTACTTCTTCTTAGTACCTGCACATTATTACAAACGTGAGTACCACACCCGCTGTCTAAAACCCAGGCGTTAGAAGTAGAAGTGTTATGGAGTTCAATCATGTACGTACCGGAGGCAGCGGCACCTTTAGAGCTAAGCTTCTTGAGCTCCTCCGTGTACTTGGGGCAACTACGCCGGTAGTGACCCTTCTCCCCGCAGAAGTAGCAGGTTGCCTCTTCCGGTGAGGTGGCAGCGGGAGCCACTTGCTTCCCCTTCGGCTCCGGGGTTGGGTTAGGTTTGGGCTTCGGCCCTTGGGCCTTGGCCTTCTTCTTTCCCTTCCCCTTGGAGCCCAAAGCGGGTTGCTTCCGCTTGTTACCACCCTCGTTGATGGTGAGAACAGTAGTGGAGGTGGTGGGCTTTGACTTGGCAAGCTAGCCCTCGGCGGTCTTTAGCATGCCATGCAATTCCATAATGGACTTGTCCATACTATGCATGTGGAAGTTCACAATGAACGGACCATATGCAGGAGGCAAGGATTGGAGGATGATATCAACCGCCAACTCCTTCCCCATGGGAAAACCCAACTCCTCGAGCTGATCCACGTACCCTTTCATCTTAAGTACGTGGGAGCTCACATTGCTGCCCTCCTGCATCCGGCAACCGATGAAGGCCTTGACGCACTCATAGAGTTCTTGCCTAGCTCGCTGTTGGAACATGTCCTTCAGCTGAGAAATCATCTCAAACGCACTCACTTTCTCGAATTGCCTTTGCAATTCGGGACTCATGGTCGTTAGCATAAGGCAAGTCACGTCATTTGTGTCCTTGAGGCATTTTTCATACGTCTCGCGGACAGCCCTCGCCGCATTGGTAGCAGGAGCCTCCGGAAGAGGTGACTCAAGGACCTCTAGCTTCATTTCATGACGTAGGACAATTCTCAAAGTCCTATGCCAATCCATAAAGTTTGGCCCCGTGAGTTTCTCCTTCTCCAAAAATGGACGGAGTGACATGTTGGTGGTGTTGGTGTTGCTAGTAGATGCCATCTACAAGCAAAGTACGAAATGGTTAGTTATTGTTGTATTAAATCCTTGTTAAGATAATTACCCTCTTGTTATAAAAACGGATTATATTAACAAGGGCTAAGAACCTCAAAATACCCTAATCCATGACGGGTTTTCCGCGGATCACTTCATAGAGCTATTTTAGGCCGGTAAACTATTTACCAATTGCAATCCGTGATCACAACTCTTAGGCACTTGCGGGATCCTAGGTACTCTTAGCGCCCATTTGGCATGTTTGATCCCTCCACACCAATTCCTCATTAACCCACTTTGATAGCTCGGCTAGAGCTCCACAACTACCAATGCGTTTTATGTCTTGGAATTGTAAATCGTCCGTCAAGATACACGGTGGTACTCTAGCCCAATGGCCGGCTCGGCTAGAGCTCGACAACCGACCTTGCGAGTTGCCACACGCGCCTTCCACACAGTTACGCAAAACCGGTCTCGGCTAGAGCTCGACAAACCGATCTTGTTTCACTAGAATCGGGCGGTGTCATCTTACGGGTGGTGTGAGATTTACTTTTGAAAAACGGGTTTTAGTTTTTCCGGTTAAAACACTTTTAACCAATTCTTGTCTATGTGGCGCGCGGAGTTTGTAAATCAATTTAAAACTCTTTGATTTTATTATTTTGAAAAATTTTCTAGCATGCGAAGAACCTAAACATCCATGCAAGAAAATACATAAAATAAAATCAACCACGCATGTAATATAATCCGGTAACGAGCCAAATCCTATGCGTCTTACCCGTGAGCCAACGGGCAAGACTAAGTCATCTAAGGACTAGACCGAATTACAAACTACAAATTACAAAGAATACGAAATCGGCATGCAAGCCGTTAAAATTACAAACCGAATAAATAGATTAATTATTACATGCCATTGTGGTACAAACCACCAAATGAATTAATACATTAATCTAAATCAACCAAACACATCACATAGGTCATATGGCTCAAAAACGTTACCGGATACGCATACTACAACCACATACAAGAAATCACACATCAACACATGGTGTGCCACACAAAACCATGTAAATCTTATATGTCTTGGTTAAGATTATCTAATCACTCAAGGCACTCATAATCCTATGTACATATGCATTAGGAACCTCAAACAAGTCAAAATTCCATAGTCATATATACACAATGTAAGTATATGCAATTAATCATTTTCATGCCTAAATGTTAATCCACATATAAATACATCAACCAAGACATAAGGCAACTTTAATCTAATCACAACTCAAATCTGGAACAATTCCAGCAAGTACAAATAGCCCAAAAATCCAACAAAATTGATTTAAGGCAAAAACCATGCATTCTGCCAGTAAGGGGTTAGCGCCGCTAACTATAAAGAGTTAGCGCCGCTAACACAGTTTAGCGCCGCTATCGCGAGACGACATTAAAACAAGTCAGTTTACCAAAGAGGACTGTTGACTCCGACTTTAGCGCCGTTAACTAAGGTTTAGCGCCGCTAAACACTGGACAGAACCAAAAATCACATTTTTCGGATTTTCTTGGCCATCTAGTGCAAAACCAGTGTAGAGCTGGCTCTGATACCACTGTTGGGGTTCGTGGTACACAGCAACGGAAGCGTGCAAGCTCAAAATCGAATTTACAAACATAAAAGGAAACCACAAGATGAACCCCACAAGTGGATCTAACTCTACAAGCTAGTTAAGCAACTAAACAGAAGAGAAAAGAGGAGATTATACCCTTGATGTCTCTGATGGTTGTGTGTGTGTGGCTAGCTTCCAAGTCGTGACCTCCTTTCTCGGCTCCTTCTTACAATATCGAAGTCCACCCCGAGTGAATCGTGACCCAAGTGTACTAGCACTCCTTTAGCTTGATGAAGCTACTGGAACACAACCAAGACTCCACCAGAAATCTGCTCCCTTTCTCTCTTGATGAACTTAGCAACTCTCTTGATTAGTTCTAAGTGTATTGTTAAAATGGCCAAGAGTAAGAAATGAGAGAAGTGCATGTCTTTTATAAGCCAAGCCACGACCCCAGGTCTCCCCAAGTCGGCCCAAGGCTAATCATCACGATCAACATGCATTGGTGGAAGCTAGAGGTGAAAAGATAAAGTTGTTTCTGTCAGGCAGGGTTAGCGCCGCTAGCCGCCCATAGTTAGCGCCGCTAACCGCCCATGGTTAGCGCCGCTAACGTGGCTGATTTAGCGACGCCAGAGTTAGCGCCGCTAACCCCTGCGGGAAACCAACTATCATTATTTATCCTTTCTCACCCTCATCTTTTAGGTTGTGTCAAGGTCAACCCCCGGCGTGTGACCCGATAGGCCCATACATCATCGGTAGTGATCATTTGGCGTACGTGTGTTCGTGGGCATACTCCAACAGACTCTCACTTGCACATGACTCTACGTACCCAATGCATCACAGACAAAGAGCGGCCTCTAGTAAGACATCTCTGCCCCCAAGACCAACACTGTTTTATTCAAAAAAATTCGAAAAACAATTTCCAGTAACGTTAGCGCCGCTAACGCGTGAGACTTAGCGCCGCTAACCTCAGCGTAGCGCCACTAACCCTAACGGCAGGATACAAACATTGATTTCGGGGTTTTCGAGCTACCAAGTGCTATTCTAACATAGAGGTGGCTCTGATACCACTGTTGGGATTTCACGAACGCGCAACGGAAGCGAGAACAACAAGAAACATGTAGAAAAGTGTTCAAAACGAAGAAATCCCAAGTGTGGATCTACTCTATGTACAAAATAGCAACAAAACAAGAAGGATAAAGAGTTATACCAGCTCCTAAGCTCCAGTTATCTTCTTGTTCGTGGCTGAACTTGGCTTGAAAGCAAGATCCTCCTTCTTCTTTGCCGATTCTCGAAATCACACCCCGGGAATGAGTCCGACAACAAGTGCAAGCAAGCTTGATGATAACAGCTACTTGAAATATCACTCAAGGATAGCAAATAGCTTCTGGAACCCGAGAATATCCTCACTTGATCACTCAACTTAGTATCAAATTGTGAGAGAGAGAGAACTAGGTGTGCTTTAAGAGAGAAATTGACCAAGAGTATGAAAATTTCAGAACATAAGTCTTTTATAGACTTAAAACCGACTCTCTATTACCCCACTAACCGGCCAAGTCGGTTCTAGAAGCTAACACCCATAGGCTACAAGTGGAGGTGAATTTGACATAAAGCCCATGCAGGGTTAGCGGCGCTAACCAAGAGTTAGCGGCGCTAAACCTTAGCCCGTAGCGGTGCTAACGCGGCCTGACTTCGATTTGACATAAAGCACATGCAGCCGTAGCGGCGCTAACCTTTAACAGTTAGCGGCGCTAACTCGTTAAGCTAGCGGCGCTATCGCGGCCTGCATTGCCAACTTCCACTTTTGCCAACTTTGGTCCCTCAACCTTATTTACTATCATGTTAGACCCCGGTGTGTGACCCATATAGGCCCATACTTCATTGGCAGTGCTCTAAGGCGTACATATATTATCGGGCAGATTCTAACAGCCCTGACTAATGAGATCTTGCGTACTATGACTGGGTGTCAATCTGCAAAAGATATCTTGGATACACTGAGTGTTACATATGAGGGTACAGATCTAGTCAAGCAGCAAAAGAAGAATCACTTGAATAGATCTTATGAAAACTTCTTTTCAAAGAAGAATGAAATCTTGCCAGATTTGTTCACAAGGTTTCACTGCTTGATAAATGACCTACTAAGTGTGGGTATAAAGAAAGATGAGGCTAAACTTGTGCAGAAATTTATGGATGTGCCTCCAGGAAAGTTTAATGACGTAACTACAGCTCTAAGGGCTGGAGGAACAATGCACGTGTACAACCTACAGTCCATTTATGGGTTCTTGCTAAATCATGAAAAGCTCACTGAACACAAAAGAAATTCTCAACAACAACTCAAGGAGTCTCTGGATAAAAATGAAGTTGCATTGGTTGCACAGAAAAAGAAGAAGAGTTCCAAGACACTGGTTGTTGAATCTGAGACTGAGTCAGAATCTCAAGCTGTCCACTCAGACTCAGACTCAGGTGATACTGATGATGTTCAGAATATCACTGAGCAAATGGCTATGTTAGCCAGACGTTTGAGGAGAGCTCAAACGGGAAGAGGAAGATCTGACAGGGGCAAAGGGAAGAGTTCCTTTGATTCCAAGAATGTTGTATTCTTCAACTGTCAGAAGAAGGGACATATTGCTACTAAGTGCAGATCAAAGAAGGTGGAATCAACATCAGTTGTTGATAAGAATGCTTACAGAGCTGATGAATACAAGAAGAAATATAATCAGCTCAAGATGATGATGTATGTCTTATGGCTCAAGAAGATGAAGAGTTAGAATTAGATGAGGTTGATTATGGTCAGTCCGAATCAATCTTTGAAGCTGACATGAAGGAAGCTGAGGAAAACAACAAGCTCAGTGATTGGGATCCTGCTTCCATGTATAAGGTCCGTAATTTCTACTCTTACACCGATGAAGAAAAGGGTCTTGCTTTTGATTATCTGCTGAATGATTTCAAGACTAGCCATAAGTCTCAAAATGAACTCAACGCTGAGATAGTTAAACTAAAAGATGAGATCAAGGAAAATCAATCTCTCATTGATGTTGGTAAGAAAGCACAATGTGATCTTGAATGCCAAAGACACATTAACAAACTTGTAAGTAAAGAACTTCAGGAAGCTAAAGATAAAGCTGACCAACTTCAAAAGGTAACTGAGTCTTAGTGTAAGTCATCAAAGCTTGCGGAAAAGTGCATAAATCAACAAATACCTAAACAGGTAAAGGTTGTACTTGAAGGTGACTATCAAACATCAGCTTATGTAGCTGTTGATGAGATAGCAAGTACAGACTCTGAGGAGGATAGACAACTGATTGAGTCTCAGAAGTCAGCCTCAGAGGAAAGACATGATCCAAGCTTGAAATGCAATATGTTTGTGAAAGCTAAAGATCATGGAAATGAGTGCTCAACATCCAAACAGCATGGTAAGTCTATGCTGGACAGATTAGGCACTCAGCCTATTCAAAGAACATCAGTCATAGAAAGGCTTAATCCAAATCCTTTCAAAATACAACATTCTCTATCTGACTCGGAGAGAAGTTACAAGAATAGGAATACCACTGTAAGTCAGAGGTCAAATCACAACAATGGTAAGTCCAACGTTGTAGATCTTGGTAAGTCCAAGAAGATCAACAGAGGTAAGTACAAACCTGTTGAAACTGCTGAGTCCAGTAGTCATGACAAAGGTAAGTCCAAGGTATTAGAAAAGAAGGTTGTTAGTCAAACTTCTAATCAAAAGGATAACAAACAAAGATGTGAAAAAGGTAAGTCCAAAGTCAGTGATCATCATGTGAATCAACTTGCAAAGAAAGTTGAAAAGTTATCCACCACATATAATCCTAAGACTGAGAGCAAGTTCTCACAAGGATTATTAGACACTCTCATCCTGTAATCATTGGAAGAAGGAGATGCTACAAGTGTAGAAGTAGAGTTCATGAGGCTAAGGACTGTGATGCAGAAATCTCAAGGCCTGAACAAGAACAAGCTGATCAGCCTACACATGACTCAGCTCCTGCTCATGCTAAACAGTCAGTTCAACCAGATGGAGATGCTAAGTGCTCCTCATCTGAACCCACCAAGAAGTGGGTTCCTAAACAAAACTAATGTGTTTAGTTTTCATCTTATGTGCAGGGTTCAAGTAAATGGTACTTGGATAGTGGATGCTCAAGGCACATGACCCGGTGGAAAGGACTTCTTAGTGATTTCCAAGAAGTTGAAGGTCCTAAAGTAACATTAGGTGGCAACTCCCATGGAAGAACTAAAGGTTATGGGAAGATGCAAGCTGGCAAGGTTACTTTCCAGAGGGTTGCATATGTCAAAGGTCTCAAACACAACCTGATTAGTATCAGTCAATTGTGTGATGAAGATAATATTTTTACTTTTAGGAAGAGAGCAGAAACAATTTACAATGCTAAGGGCAAGCCTGTATTAATAGCTAAAAGAGAAAGAGATGTGTATCTACTTGATCTTAATTCTGCTGATTCCTATAATGAAACCTGCTTGTATTCTCATTCCGTTCCTGAGCTGAATTGGTTATGGCATAAACGTTTATCTCATCCAAATTTTAAAAATATAAATATGTTATCCAAAAAAGAGTTAGTCTCTGGATTACCAAAGATCACATTTGTCAAAGACAAATCGTGTTCAGCTTGTGAATAAAGGAAACACCATAAAGGGTCCTTTAAATCAAAGCAAAATTTTTCAATAACAGACCCATTGCATATGTTGCATATGGATTTGTTTGGACCCATAAGTACTCCAAGCCTGAGTGTATCTACGTATTTGAGTTAATTACTAAGTTTATTCAGCTTGGTGTTTCCAAACTATTTTTTAATTACTAAGTGTTATTAATTTATGTGTATCTACGTATTTGAGTCAGTCTCAAATCGAGTACTATACTAATTCGGTATTGGTGTAATACGAAAGTGTTAATAATATTTGTAACTCACTAATATTATTTTACACTTGTATCCATTGGAAAATGATGTGTTTCTACCCTCTAACTGTTACATCAAGCCGTAAATTTTTCCGGCGTAACGGATAAAAAAGGGAATACAACGGTAACTTTTCTCTCTCCTCAGAAAGAAATATATACCTCTTATAATCGGTTTAGAGAAGTTTACACTAACAAATCCGACTTCTCACCTTCTAAATATACCTTTCACAAACCCCTTAATTGCCCAGTGCAATCTCTCGTTCATTTATTCTCTAAACCCTAATCGCTCAGTGAGACTTTAGAAATAACTTAGTGTTAGTCAAGCTTAATTCGAAGATGGACGGAACCGTTCTGAATCTCAGTGATTGAATGATAAGGGGTGCTACGTTAAAAAACAATGGGATGCTGGTTCTTAAAGTAAACAATCAACGTACATGTTTGGCAATCCCTGAACGTAAGAGGAACAGAGGCTATGAAGCCCGGGTGGACTACATAAGAAAATGCCCTTTGGCATTTCCTTTTACTGGAGCACCACTCCACATAGTTCCACAACATCTGTTGGAGTTCTGGTACACCTGTACCTACAACCAGAACAGGGGAGAGATCAGTGGCACTGTTCTAAATGGCGATAAAACAGTTGCTATTACTGTCCAGAGGCTGAGGGATGTTCTTCGACTTCCTGCTAATAATGTGTTCGAGCCTGTTGTGTCAAGACAGGTGGCAAGGTCTGTTCTACCCCATATGGGACACCCACAAACAGAGGGTGTGATAAAAAAGGCCACCCTCCCAACGAGTTAGGGTTTTATGGTTTCTACGGTGATTCGTTCACTGGGAACAAAGGTTGGAGGCTTTGACCAAGTTAATGAGTTCAAAATGCAGCTGCTGTACAATATGTTCTTTCCCAGAAATCTGGACTACGCACTGCTCTTTTTCAATGAGCTCAAGGTCCAAGTGCTAAAGACACCAAGGGATCTCCATGTGTCGTTTATAAGGTTCTTATCCTTGATGATTGAAGTTGAGTTGGGAGACCAACTATATGAGGCTGGAAAAGATTTGTTCCCTGCTCCGGCACTAAGCTCAAAGATGTTCAACAATGACATCTTTCTAGAGCAAGAAGGTCTGAGTGACGCAATGCGATGGATAACTGAGCAAGCTTCATCAAAAAGTAAAGCAGAGGGATCCAATCAAGGGGGAGCTTCCCAAGCTGCAATGGAGGTTCAAGCCGAGCACTCTGCTCAAGCTAAAACAGCACACACTGAAGCTACTTCTGGTAAGACCTCTCCACTTTCTCTTTCTTCTCATTATTCTCAATCCACTTTTGGAGATAAGGCTATGGTAAACCCAACCCAGTCTAACCCATCTCCTCCACATTCATTTCATCTACAATCCCACTCTGAAGCCACCCCTAGTATGCCCACTGCTGCTAGGGAGAATATCCGCACCTATACAAGAAAGACTGCCAGAGGTTGTGCCACTTCGACAGGTATCACTGGAGCTGAGATCACACTGATCCCTCCACCGGCAGGAGTTGAGGGGGAGACGCCTACTTTTAAGGTGTCAACCTCGAGGCTCATTACAACCCAACAGCCTATACCGGGTGTGGTGTCTACTCAGCCCACACTATCCAGTGCCATGGGAGAGCCTAATAATGTGCCTAAGCAGACACACTTAGGTGACATTGAATATATGACCAATCCCCAGGGTCAATCACCCCCCTCCAAACCAATTAGCCAACCACCAACCCATACACTTCACGTTTTGAGCCCCATTACTTCTCTTCACTTCTCACACCCTATCGCACGACCTGTGAATGTTTCATCTTCAAACCAAGGTGATTCACAGGGTCAACACTCTGGTGCACATGAATTTGAAGGTAAACACCAACCTTTAGATGATGCACCCACATTCCAACCTTCTCAGGCTGACTTAGATGACTTAATGAAATTCTTTAAAAGTCAGTTTGACAAGCTGTACCTCAAGAGAAAACAGACCAAGAAAGAAATGCTAATGATTTTGGGTTCTCTAGAGGATGATGTACAACATTTAAAATCTGCAGTTGATGCCCTACAACAACAAAGGACTTCAAGCCCTATTGATGATGACAAAAAGGGGGAGAAGGTTCAAGAAGCTGAAGCCGAGTCAGTCAAAGCTGAAGCTCTACTACTGTTAGAAGAGAGCAGATTAGATTGAGGGGGAGAGAGGAATAGAAAAAGAAACTAAGTTGACTGAAAAAGCAAAAGGAAAAAGACCAGTTGTGGTCAGCTCAGAAAAGTCTGAACCCCCTCAACAGAAAAGAAGGAAAGTGATTGTAAGTAAATCATCAGCCTCAGATGAAGACTCTACGGATAAAATGACATTACAAGAAAGAGCTTCACTGATGGCAGTTAGAAGATTAGAACAAGCGGAAGCTGACTAGCTTGGGATGTAACTTAATGAATTAAGAGGAAGACAAATGGATGTTCAAGCTGTGTTAGCGGATGAGAAAGAGAGAAGAGATAGAGCTTGGGCTGAACAGATTAAGAAGCAGAATGAAAAGCTTTCTAGGCTCAGACTGCCAATAGTGCCCAAGGACTAAGAAGTAGAGGAGCTTCCTGTCCAGGATCAACGTGAAGGGGAAGACATAACTTAGTGTTATACAAGGATCTACTTCTCCTCTCAAATAAATACACTAAGGTTGAGTTCAGTTCAAGGGATTATCATTCTAGAGTTTGTCTTAATGAATAGTGAAACTTCCTCGCTGGAACTGAGTCAACTGCATAAACTGGGATATGAAGAATGGAAGTAAGTGGTTGTCCTTATCAAGCAGATGGAAAAGTCCTCTGTGAGAAGTAAAGTTAAAGATGAGCTGCTAAGGCTACTTGCTAGAGCTGATTCGTTGAACCTCATACCCAGATCTGAGATTGTAACCCTACTAACTTCCTTTCACAAAATGGGGAAAGATAAGTTGAAAAAACCAGCTGGATTAGCAAAAGTAAATAAGTACACTCTGAATCTTCGTGAAGGCTTAGAGTTTAAAGAAAACACCTATGTGGAAAAGCATGATAAAGGATTCATGTACCTGGATAGGAATGGAGAACAATGCTTCCAGTCTGATGAAAACATATACATATCTGGGGTATCTCAAGTGTTTGCTCTTAGACAAATTGTGGAAAACACTGAACAAACTTGAAAGTCAAGATTGAGTGTATAGTGATGAATTCGAATATGCAATTAGAGAGAATATGTCAAGAACACCTTTAAGTGTATGTTTTCTATTCAATATGTCAAAAGGTTACATTGGATAAAAGGTTCCAAGGTATATATACCTTAACCACAAATACTATTCTATTACAAAAGTATTGTCTTGATCTAATCACAAATACAGATCTAACAATCTCCCCCTTGATTCGATCTAGACAACGTGTCTATCACCCAAGATCCTTTGCCACATGTGAAGAGTAGCTCTTTCGTGCATCTTTTCCTCCATTTGTTCAATAATCCCTGTCAGGCTAACTCTTGCAGATTGATCCATTTCATCTTTAAGGCTAAAGCTGTGTTCTCTGATCTTTATTAACCAGACTCTGAGAGACCCATCAGAATAAGCATTAAGTTCTTTGGTTCTTAGAAAGAATTTTTCCTACTTGCTGTTAAACAACACTATTCCTTCGTCATCCTCTCCAGACTCAACATCCTTCCAAATTACTTGATACATTTCTAGCTCTTCAATTCTAGGATGTGAGGTGTTAGGCTTTTGAACATTTATCTTTGCTTTATCAGCCTCAGCACCAAGCTGGATGTCGTTTCGTTCAGCAAGTCGGATTCATTGTTTCATGACATCCAGAAAGAGTTTGTACCCTGCATTGTTGGCATTAGAACTGTGTTTCTTGACTTCAAGCTCATCCATGATGAATTCAATATCTGCCAAACTTAAACGCTTTAGGTCCACTTGACTGAACCAATGTCGACTTTGATCTATTCTCAAAACTTGAAAATGAATCCAAATTACATTGACAACCTTTCCAAACGAGCATCTTACTTTGGAGATAGGATGTTATGAGAAGACTTCAGCTTTTGATTTTCCATGCCAATTCATAAGTATTCTTTTTCCAGCATCAGAGGCATCAACAGCTCCTAGAAGATCAATGGATAATTCAGGTTGAATTTGATCTGAATAAATTCCAGGAATTTTTTCTTCAAGAAAAGCCACAGCTATATCAAACTCACTCCAATTTCTCTCATTCTTTCTCAGAGCCTTTGTTTGGATAGGATATAGATGATAGTTTTCAGGCACTTTCCACTCTGCCCCTTATCTTAATCTTTTCAATCTTTTCTGTTTTTTCTGTTCTTCCCACAAATCTCTAGCGGATTGTCTAAATTTGCCTGGAGATGGAGGAAACAGATCAGCAACCTCTTTATTCATTCTCAGAACAGCTGTAATATTGAGAGGTTCTGGTGTAGGTATCTCTTCTACCACAGGCTTTTCAACCCTTGGTGTTGTATTCACTATTGTGGCTTTGATCTTTTCTATATGTTGTTCTAGAGTCATATTGCCAGTATCAGCATCAGTTTCAAATGACCCGTATGCATCAAATACATTATCAGTCTCATTAATAAAATCAAATGCCTCATCCACCTCATCAACTAACTACATTTTCTTTTTACCTTTACCTTTACCTCTGCCTTTCTTTGGAGTTATTGGTTGTTTGCTTTGTGAAGACGAAACAGCAGGTAGCTTTGATATTAGAGATGTAACAGGCACATTTGCACGACGTTTCTCCCCCTCAAAATGATCTGGATCAGGATCTTGATCATTATGCTTTCGCTTCTTTCCTCAAGAGAGGCCTTAAGTGCAGCAGTAAGAGCAGCTTCCTCTTCGTCATTAATTCTCCCTGAAGTCTCCCCCTGACCAAAAGCTGGAGAAGCTTCACCCTCAACATCCTTAAGGGGATCCATGGCATCAATGCGTTTGGGAAAAGCAACCCCAAAAGCTGCTATACTATCTCTCATTTCTTTTTTAAAACTATCAAAGTCTGATTTCTTGTATTCCGTTCTTAATAAATCAACCAGTGTAGCATCTTCTTCATTGTTATCTGGCCTAGCAATTAGCTTTGCATACAACTGGGATTTCAACTCCTCTACCGAAACATCCGGGCCTTGTTTAGCTAACAGCCTATCCACCTTCTCATTTAGAACATCAATTTTTGCATTAACAACAGATAAAGCAGATTCAAGGTCAGCCTTAGAAACAAATTCTGAGGCAACCTGAGAAACTTTTGAATGTGTAACAAAACCGGGATCACCTAGATTGCCCGTTGAGACTGAAACAACTGGAGGAACAAATCCTTTAGAAGTTGAGCCACTCACATGTACAGCTGTATCAGGGTTGACTGTGGCAGGATTTTCCATCTAATCCTTGAAGTCTACGAAGAGTAGCTTCTATAGATGTTCTGCTAGGTCCTTCAGGTAGGATCCTAGTTGGTGGTATACTGTCTCAGAAGGAGACTTCGGTATATCATGTGTTAAATCCCCGTGAGAAGATGAAACAGTATCCTTTTGAGAGGATTCTGAGTGGCTGAATGGGGTTTGTGCATGCTCTGGTGAGATTCCAGAGTCTTTTTCAATACCAGGACTGACCCTGTCAGACCCGATGGCAGATGTGGTTTCCCGGCTTTTTACGGCTAGAGAACTCTCATCACTCATTTGTTCTTTTCTCACATTCTCATGTTCTGTTTCTTTTATCTGTTCAACTTCTACTTCAACATTATCATCCAAGCTTCCAGTATCAAGATTATCTATGTCAAACATATCATCATGTTCAAAAACTGGAGCAACAAGCAAAGATTCAGTATTTAACTCAACACCTCTATCTGGAGTTTCTTGAGATTGAGATTTAGAAAGGAACAACCCTAAAGGCATATCATAATCCGTATCTCCCTCTCCTATACTCACATCACCCTCATTCACTTCACCTCCCCTCTCGAGATTTTCCCTCTGCGCACCCCTGTCAGAGTCACCCGATGACATCTGATCACTAACAACTAATCCCTCATGTGCTACTGTTCTTTGGGTAGGATCAACAGGTTCTTGTCGATCCGGAAGAACTATGTTATTATCACTCACATATTCCTGCACTATGGGATCATCTAAATCCATTAACATTAACAAATCAACAGGCATGACAAATGGCTGAACATCAATTGTCTTTTCAATTATATACAGCTTCTGCATAACGTACACCGTTGGCATAGGATCATTATCCCTTAGATTGATGTCATTAGGGTGCTCTAGCATGACACATTGCACAATCATCGATAGAAATCTTGGATACGGAAGAAATTTCTTACCCTTTTGTGGTATTTGTTTTCTGATGTACAACTGTATAAATGTCCTGAAAGATTATAGATGCATAGTCGAAATACCAGTGTTTTACCATTGAGACCAGAATTTGAAACGAACTTGAACTAGCACCATCAACTCCTCTTGAAATGCTAGTAAGACACCGATTAATGATAGCATACAGAGACTGCCAGATTTGTACCATATTAGAGACTGCCAGATTTGTACCATATTATTTCTCTTGAATTGAGCAGTCTTGGTGAACTCACCGTTAAACCCAAGATCCTAGACATGTGGAAAGATAGCTTTGCCTGATATAATAGGATCAAATCTTGTTTTGTTAGGATAAGTACCTTTCTCAGATGGAAGTTTAAACATAGTCCGAAGCTGGTCAACACCAAAAGAGAATTTGAAATTTTCAATCTGACCAGCCAAGATCTCCTCTCCTTCATTATTAACAGTAGTATGCGAAGAGTGTTGGGATTTCAGGAACACGCAACAGAAGCGAGAACAACAACAAACATGCAAACAAGTGTTCAAAACAATGAAATCCCAAGCATGGATCTACTCTATGTACAAAATAGCAACAAAACAAGGGAGTTAGAGTATTATACCAACTCCTAAGCTCCAGAAATCTCGTGATGGTGGCTGAAAGATAGTGATTGAAGCAAGGATCTCCTTCTTCTTCCTCTTGTTCTTGACCTTCTCGAAATCACACCCCGGGTACAAGTCTAACACCAAGTGCTAGCAAGCTTGAGATAATCTTTTACTGGAAATTAACCTCAAGAACAGCAAACTTCTGCTTCTGGAACCCAAGATAACACCCACTTGATCAACTAACTAAGTATCAAAGAGTGTGTGTGAGAGAGAGATGTTGCTAGAGAGAGATTGACCAAGAGTTAATAAAGTCCAGCTATTGAGTCATTTATAGACTCAAAACCGACCCTCTATATCCCCTTTAACCGGCCAAGTCGGTTCTAGAACTCTCACCCATTGGCTTCAAGTGGAGGTGACTTGTACATAAAGTCCATGCAGGTTTAGCGGCGCTAACCAAGAGTTAGCGGCGCTAAACCTTAACCCGTAGCGGCGCTAACGCGGCCTGACTTCGATTAGACGTAAAGCACATGCAGCCTTAGCGGCGCTAACCTCTAACAGTTAGCGGCGCTAACTCGTTATAGTTAGCGGCGCTAACGTGGCCTGCATTGCCAACTTCCACTTTTGCCATCTTTGATCCCTCAACTTTATTTGCTGTCATGTTAGACCCCGGTGTGTGACCCTTATAGGCTCATACATCATCAGCAGTGCTTTAAGGCGTACATATATTATCGGGCAGATTCTAACAAACTCCCACTTGCACATAATATACTGTACCCAGGCAAGCACAGACAAAGAGCGGCCTCTAGCAAAGCTTCAATGCCCCCAAGTCTGTATGAGTTCTGAATACCTGCAGAAAACCATCATACTAAAGTAGTGGTCCTAGATAAGTGATCTTAGACATCCTTTTGTTCGCGATATCCTTGTGAACACGAGACATGGATTAATAAATGTCAATCTCCAGATCGTTCACGATTATGTTTCTCGATCTTGATTGGTGGTGACCAAAAGGTAAGGACATATCTGATTCTCAATCAATAGTCCTTGTGCATGGCCATGCAATATTTTGCCGTCAGCTCCCAATCATCGAGGGGCCCAGGGATATCTCTCATACAGGAGGAACAAATCCCTTTGACTGCATAATCCCATACCATACCTCTTGACTTACCTAGTCATTCCCTTTATCACAGCCATTTACGAACTGCTTTTGAAAATGGCTAAAGCAAGTAAGAACTATGATATAGCGATTCATACATCTCGGGTCTGAGGATGTAAGATTTTATCATCCCAAGTTACTCGTGACTATAATCCATGAAGTATACTTGGGTGTGGGTCTTCCAGTCACTTGAAACTCCTTTCAAGCACAGGTTACTGTTGCGTTTCATGCATTCAATCCTTGATTAATGCATAACCAACACCTAACCTCAGCCTTATTTCAAACTTCCTTCCCTTGAAGAATGACTGACTGTGGAAATTTAGAATGTATAAACATTATGGGAAGTGGTTAAACATGCTAAGATGGAACACAGTAAAGTCTTATGAATGTAACCGAATCACTCGCATATCGAAACAAGCATAATTACAATACTGTCTGTATCGTTCCCAAAATAAATTAATATATATCAAATAAACTAATATATACAAATCAAGCCAAATCGCTAGCAAATCTTACACCTATCCCTCTAGTGTGAGATTCATGAGCTGCTTGCGGTAACGGCTTAGTGAATGGATCTGCCAAGTTTCCATTCGATGCTACTCTGCTAATGATGACTTCACCACTTTCAATTACATCCCGAATAAAGTGGTATTTGCGCGAAATGTGTCTTGTCCTCTTGTGAGCTCTTGGTTCCTTTGCCAAAGCCACCGCACCCTCATTGTCACAAAAGATCTCAATAGGGTCAGCGATGCTTGGAACCACTTGTAGATCTTGGATGAATTTCTTCATCCACACGGCCTCTTTTGCAGCTTCACTTGCCGCAATGTATTCCGACTCAGTAGTCGAATCAGCCACCGTGTCTTGCTTTGAGCTCCTCCAGCTGACAGCACCACCATTTAACAGGAACACAAACCCCGATTGAGATCGGCAGTCATCCCTGTCAGTTTGGAAGCTAGCGTCCGAGTAACCCTTTACTCTCAGCTCTTCTTCCACACCATATACCAAGAACATCTCTTTTGTACGTCTCAAGTACTTAAGAATGTTCTTCACTGCCCTCCAGTGAGGTTCTCCTGGGTTCGCCTGATATCTACTAGTCATGCTTAAAGCACATGACACATCAGGACGAGTGCATAGCATGGCGTACATGATCGAGCCCACAGCCGAAGCATATGGAACTCGCTTCATTACTTCTATCTCCTCCTTGGAGGTAGGACATTGAGTTTTACTCAAAGTCAAACCATGCAACATAGGGAGGTTTCCTTTCTTGGATTCCTCCATCTTAAAGCGTCTCACAACCTTTTCTATGTATGCACTTTGAGAAAGCCCTAACAGCCTTCTTGATCTATCTCTATAGATCTTTATACCCAGAATACAGCTCGCATCGCCTAGGTCCTTCATTGAAAAGCAATTCCCTAGCCAAGCTTTGACACTTCTTAAGCTTGGGATATGATTTCCAATAAGTAGAATATCATCTACATATAGAACCAAGAAGACTATGGTGCTCCCACTAGCCCTGACATATACGCAAGGTTCATCTTTACTCTTTGAAAAACCAAACTCTTTGATTTTCTCATCAAAGCAAATGTTCCAGCTTCGAAATGCTTGCTTAAGTCCATAAATGGACTTCATAAGCTTACAAACCTTGTTCGGATACTTTGGATGTTCAAAACCGTCAGGCTGTCTCATATACACCTCTTCATTAAGCTTCCCGTTAAGGAAGGCGGTCTTTACATCCATTTGCCAAATTTCATAATCATGAAACGCAGCTATGGCAAGTAGTATCCGGATTGACTTCAACATGGCCACTGGGGAGAAGGTTTCATCATAATCAATTCCTTGCGTCTGAGTGAAACCCTTCGCCACCAGTCGGGCTTTGAAGATATCCAAGGTTCCATCTATGCCGGGTTTCTTCTTAAAAACCCATTTACACCCGACGGGTTTAATCCCTGGTGTAGGATCAACCAGTTCCCAAACCTAGTTATCCGACATAGATTGCATCTCGCTCTCCATTGCCCTCCTCCATTGAGCAGACTCAGGGCCTGCCATGGCTTCCTTGTAGCTGGTGGGATCATCATGATCCACCAATAACTCATTGCCCTCAGATATGAGAAACCCATATCTCGCTGGCTCAAAACGAGTTCTACTAGAACGCCTAGGAGTAGAAGTAGCAAGAGTGTCAGGTACCGCAACATTATCTTGCTCGGTATTTTGGCTAGTGCCAACCTTAAGTCCTTTATCGGCCGACCCTTGATCTTCCTCAAGGTCAACTTCCTTACTGCCGTGTTTGGATAGCAACTCTCTTTCAAGGAAGAATGCCCTTCGAGCAACAAATACCTTGTTCTCTGAAGGTTTATAAAATAAATATCCAACACCGTTAGGAGGATAACCGATAAAATAACACCTCTCCGAACGAGGTTCAAGTTTGTCTTCAGCCTCACGTCTCACGTAGGCTTGACAACCCCAAACTCGTAAATATGAAAGTGTCGGCTTCTTACCATGCCACATTTCATAAGGTGTTTTATCGACTTTCTTGGTTGGTGCGAGGTTAAGGATTCTTACCGCAGTTTCTAAGGCATATCCCCAGAAACTAATAGGTACCTCCACTCGACACATCATAGACCTTACCATATCAAGCAAAGTCCGGTTCCTCCTCTCAGCGACCCCATTTAATTGTGGAGTCCTCGGAGGTGTTAATTGTGAAACAATTCCACAATTTTTAAGATGATCGACGAATTCGGTACTAAGATACTCTCCACCTCTATCAGACCGGAGTATCTTTATAGTCTTGCCCAACTGATTCTGAACTTCGTTTTGGAATGTCTTGAACACCTCAAAGGTTTCATTCTTGTGTTTAACAAGATAGACATACCCGTACCTACTATAATCATCTATAAAGGTTACGAAGTATCTTGAATTATTCCTTGTGACATGCTTGAAAGGTCCACATACATCCGTATGTATTATGTCTAAAAGGTCCTTTCCCCTCTCACTTGTTCCCGTGAAGGGTGCTTTTGTCATTTTGCCTAATAAGCAAGATTCGCATACTTCATTTGATCCTTGATCAAATAATTCCAAGATCCCATCCACTCGGAGCTTGGTGATACGAGTCTTGTTTATATGGCCAAGACGACTATGCCACATGGAATATTTATCCAAATCATTTTTGGAGTCAGAATCAATATTCATGATAGATTGTCTTGATTCAATGTATGCATTTGCCTCATATATGCCATGACATGGTAGAGCTTTAAAATAAACAATTTCATTTTTAAAGCAAATGATTGTACCACTTACAAATTTAAAATCAAAACCATCGTCATACAACTTGTGAAAAGAAATATTGTTTCTAGCCACATTGGGCGAATAGCATACATCCTTTAAAAAAATAGAAAAACCGGTCTTGAATGAAATCTTCAAATCTCCTTTAGCTTCCACTGGGACAACTTCCGAGTTTCCCATGACAAGATCCAGTTCTCCCCGCTCCAAGCTCCTACTTTCCCTTAGCACCTGCACCATATTACATATGTGAGTGCCACAGCCAGTATCCAATACCCAGCCTTTAGAAATAGAAGTATGGTGGAGTTCTATCATGAACGTACCTGACGTATCTGGACCCGATATGCTCATTGCCTTGAGCTTGTTGAGTCCCTCCAGGTACTTTGGGCAGCTTCGGCGGTAATGGCCCTTGCCCCCGCAGAAAAAGCACTCCGCATCCTCCGGACCCTTGGCTTGGGGAAGTTTCCCCTTGCCCTTGCCCTCGGAGGCCGGGTTAGGCTTGGCCCCGCCAACCTTTCCCTTACCCTTCCTTTTAGAGGAAGAGGCGGCCTTCTTCTTCGTGATGCGGCCTTCCCGGATGGCGAGAACATGAGAGGTGGAGGAGGATGGCTTGTTCTTGGTCATGCTAGACTCAGCGGTCTTCAACATACCATGAAGTTCCATCAAGGTTTTATCCATGTTGTGCATATGATAACTCATAACGAATTGATCGTATGCACCGAGCAGGGATTGGAGGATTAAATCAACCGCCATCTCCCTCCCGATGGTAAAACCTAACTTCTCCATGCGCTCGATGTTTGCTTTCATACGCAACACATGCGCGCTCACGTTCCCACCCTATTGCATCTTGCAAGCAAGGGTTGTCTTGAGGCACTCGTACCTCTCTTGCCTCGCCTGCTGCTGGAACATGTCCTTTAGCTGCACGAGCAAGTCGTAAGCACTAAGATGATCCATTTTCTTTTGCAAATCTTGGTTCATCGTGCTCAACATAAGGCACGTGACTTCCTCAGTCTCCTTGAGGCGTTTTTCATACGCCTCACGGATAGCCCTTGTTGCACCGGCAGGAGGTGCCTCGGGGAGGGGTTCCTCTACAGTATGCAACTTTCCTTCATAGCGTAAGACCAACCTCAGTTGTCTATGCCAATCCATGAAATTGCTACCATCGAGTTTCTCCTTTTCAAGGAAAACCCTAAGAGAAACGTTGGTGGTGGTGTTTGTTGCGCTTGTTGATGCCATCTAAAATTTGCAAAGTAGATATTAGTTATTATGATATTTTATCTTGTTTAATAATTTACCCAATAAGAATTAGTTAAACAAGGCTAAGAACCGTATTTCATCCTACCATGTGACGGGGTTACCACGGATCACATGATAAAACTATTTAGGTCGGCAACCATTTTGCCAATTGCAATCTCCATCGCAATCCTTAGCACATGCGGGATCCTACGACATCCAATGGTCGTTTGGCATGTTTGATCCCTTCTTGCACCAATTTTAAGTCTTGAAATTTTGGTTAACTCGTGCTAAGCTCGACAATTAACCAAGATTTCAAACCTAAAATTGCAAATCGTCCGTCAAGACATACGGTAACAAATCCACCAAAATTGGCTCGTGCTAAGCTCGACAACCAAAGTTGTGAATTTGCCACACTCACCTTCCACACAGTTTCATGAGAATTAGCTCGTGCTAAGCTCGACAACCAAATCTCATAAGACTAGATTCGGGTGGTTTCGACTTACGGATGGTGCATGATTTACGTTTTGAGGAAAAACGGGCCTTTTGTTTCCGGTTTGGTTTTGATTAACTTTTTAGTGACAAATCCTATTTTCACTAGGTGTGTTAATCAATGTGTGTGATCGCGCGCGAGAGGAAACCATTTTTAACAAAACTCTTGTGATTTTATTAATTTTATCAAAAATTTTCTAGAATGCGAAACCTACAATCCATGCATAGAATAATAAAATCACATCACACGCAATATACAACATAGTCGGTAATTCTTGCCAAAAAACCTATGCGTTCCTCCCGTGAGCCAAAACGGGAAGAACTCGGTCAATCTAAGGGACAAAACAATATTGACGCGAGCTCCCACTAGAACCACCATCGCCATCGGATTTCTTTGGCTTCTAAGGGCTCCATGCTCCATCTTGTTTTGCCTCCTCTTGTGTCTTCATCCCTCCATCATACAATACATAATACAATAGAAAATAAATGGCATACAAGCCACATAATTTTCCTATTTATCTAATACTTGTACATGGATGAATGAAATGGCATGCAAGCCACAAATTATTACAATCAATCTAAATTTAATAAATTTACAGCCTCAAATGTGGATTAAAACCACCAAATTGCATGCACAACACAATACAACCAAATGGGTCAAGGCAAGATTACCAACTCATGTTAACACATACAACCAAACTAATCATGCTACTACTGGAACAACAAGAAAAACATCTTTGGAACAAATTTCCAGAAGGTACAAGTGCTAAAAAATCCCGAGACTTAAGCTGTTTTATTCAAAATTTCGAAAAACAATTTCCAGTAGCGTTAGCGCCGCTAACCCTAGAGACTTAGCGCCGCTAACTCTAGGATAGCGCCGCTAACCCTAACGGCAGAATACAAACACTTTGATTTCGGGTTTTTCAAGCCACCAAGTGCTATTCTAACATAGAGGTGGCTCTGATACCACTGTTGGGATTTCAGGAACACGCAACGGAAGCGAGAACAACAATAAACATGCAAACAAGTGTTCAAAACAATGAAATCCCAAGCATGGATCTACTCTATGTACAAAATAGCAACAAAACAAGGGAGTTAGAGTATTATACCAACTCCTAAGCTCCAGAAATCTCGTGATGGTGGCTGAAAGATAGTGATTGAAGCAAGGATCTCCTTCTTCTTCCTCTTGTTCTTGACCTTCTCGAAATCACACCCCGGGTACAAGTCTAACACCAAGTGCTAGCAAGCTTGAGATAATCTTTTACTGGAAATTAACCTCAAGAACAGCAAACTTCTGCTTCTGGAACCCAAGATAACACCCACTTGATCAACTAACTAAGTATCAAAGAGTGTGTGTGAGAGAGAGATGTTGCTAGAGAGAGATTGACCAAGAGTTAATAAAGTCCAGCTATTGAGTCATTTATAGACTCAAAACCGACCCTCTATATCCCCTTTAACCGGCCAAGTCGGTTCTAGAACTCTCACCCATTGGCTTCAAGTGGAGGTGACTTGTACATAAAGTCCATGCAGGTTTAGCGGCGCTAACCAAGAGTTAGCGGCGCTAAACCTTAACCCGTAGCGGCGCTAACGCGGCCTGACTTCGATTAGACGTAAAGCACATGCAGCCTTAGCGGCGCTAACCTCTAACAGTTAGCGGCGCTAACTCGTTATAGTTAGCGGCGCTAACGTGGCCTGCATTGCCAACTTCCACTTTTGCCATCTTTGATCTCTCAACTTTATTTGCTGTCATGTTAGACCCCGGTGTGTGACCCTTATAGGCTTATACATCATCAGCAGTGCTTTAAGGCGTACATATATTATCGGGCAGATTCTAACAAAGAGTGCCACAGTTGTTGCACATATACCTCTGGAACATGAGGTTCTTCTCCATCAGCAATAGGGTTATATGTTAAAATGTTGTATAGTGGATGTGAGGCTATTAGTTCAGAAAGAAAAGGAAATTGAGTGGTGGTGATTAGAGAGTCAAAACAATGATTGTTCATGAGATTGGGTAAGTAATTGGTTCGAGGAAAAAGTTGGTCAGAAGAAACAAGATTAATAGGATTAACCATCTGCATGAAGAGAATAATACGAATGATTAATGATCATATGTCCAGCAGATAACACTAGAAAAGTTGTTTTCTTTTCTGTTTTGAAAAATTCACATTTTGAAAAATTTTCAAAATTTTCAAAATTTTCTAAGTGTTTTACCGGATTTGAAGAATCCGATAAACACTTAAGAAAAATCCGATAAATTTCCTTTAGAGTAGGATTCCGATCAAAACTCATTAATTTTGATTGACTCAAGAATCCGAGAAAAACAAGAAATCCGATTAGAACTCAAAATTCTCGGAATCCGATCAAATTGATTTGCAATACGACAAAAGCCTAGAATCCGATCAAAAGTCTTGGAATCTGATCAAAAGTCTCGGAATCCGATCAAAATTCTTGGAATCCGATCAAAATTCTTTGAATCTGATCAAAAGTCTTAGAATCCAATCAAAAGTCTTGGAATCCGATCAAAATTCTCAAAATCCGATCAAAATTTTCGGAATCCGATCAAAATTCTCGGAATCCGATCAAAAGTCTTAGAATCCAATCATAATTCTCGGAATCCGATCAAAAGTATCGGAATCTAATCAAAAGTATCGGAATCCGACAAGTTTCAAACAATCCGATAGAATCATACCAGTGAACCACCATTCAGATTCTGACTTTTAAAATTAAAAAATTTCAACAAACAAATCCAAATCAATTATATCTTTTATCATTCTAAGTATTATTAACAAAGAGTATATCCCCATTAGTGATCATTAAGTATACTAATTGCTCAAAGTTCATCCCGTAACCCAGTTATGCAAGTTGAACTAACTGTCAGTGTAATCCAACCTAAACAAACACCCTAGAAGAAATCTAACACTATCAAAACTTGTAACACATCTAACTACGCATACCCAAGTCACAAACACATTGAAAAACAAGAAATAAGCACACAAATCAGAAGATTAGTTCAACGACAGAATATGCTAACAGGGTTTTCGGCCTACAAAATCAAACATGCATCGAAATGTAATACACTGTAGAGAAATCGAAGTGTACCATGAGATTCGCAATTGAAAACCAAACCAAAAGTTAGAAACTTGAAGAAATCCAAAGCCTTTTGAAATCTTGATGAAACAGAGAGAAGAGGTCAAGGTTTGAACTGAAATCCGAGAAAAAGTCAAGAATCCGATTGTTCATGACTTGTAGGCCCACAACACTTATCGGATTTCGAGAAAAGAATCGGATTCCGCTAAAAACTTATCAGAATGTTGAATGTATTATCCAAATACTCGGATTCCGATAAAAGTATCGGAATTTTGAATATGTTGTGCAACTTCTCGAATTCCGATGAAATTACTTACTTGACCAATGAATGAAAAAAAATCTTTTTGTTATTTTATAATTTTGCAAATGTGTTTGGATTTTTCAGAATTATAAAATAAAAACAGTAATACAAATGAGTCTCCCCCTACAAGTATGAACCATCCGTAGTTCATAACTTGTCAACTCAGAACAGACACCCCCGACCCTAAAACACTTAACTGTGCAGAATGTAATTAATAGAATAAAAGTACAGTCAAATACTCAAATTCAACATGCCCAATTTTGAAACTAAAGTGTTAAAATTATTTTCATCCAACGGTTTGGTGAAAATGTTAGCAAGTTGATTTTCAGTATTAACATACTTTAATTCTATCAAACCTTTTTCAACATAATCTTTGAGAAAATGATACCGAATGTCTATATGTTTTGTTTTAGAGTGATGCACAGGATTGCATGAAATGGCTATGGCACTCTGGGAGTCACACATCAGCGGTATGTGAGAATATTCCAATCCAAAATCTGATAGTTGTGTACGAATCCATAGACTTTGAGAGCAGCAACTGGCAGCAACAACATATTCAAGCTCCGCGGTGGAAGTTGACACGTAGTTTTGTTTCTTTGATGCCCAACATACTAGTCTGTCTCCCAGAAAATGTGCACTACCAGATGTACTATTTATGTCCAGCATGCATCCTGCATAATCAGAATCCGAGTATCCAATTAGTTCAAAATCAGAATCTCTAGGATACCACAAACCTAGATTTGGAGTACCCTTAAGATATCTTAATATTCTTTTCACTGCCAACAAATGAGACTCTTTAGGATTTGCTTGAAATCTGGCACAGAGACAAGTAGCAAACATTATATCTGGCCTACTAGCAGTTAAGTATAATAAGGATCCGATCATACCACGAAAAGTTTTTAAATCTACTGATTTTCCATCAGGGTCAGCAAACAATTTAGTTTTAATTCCCATGGGAGTTGAAAGTGGAGAACAATCAGTCATGTCAAAGCGTTTTAATAAATCTTTTATATATTTTGACTGATTTATAAAAATCCCGTGGTTAAATTGAGAAATTTGCAATCCAAGGAAGAAGTTAACTTCTCCCATCATGCTCATTTCAAATCTCTGTTTCATGGTATTAGCAAAATCATCACCATACTTTGGGCTAGTTTAGCCAAACATAATGTCATCTACAAAAATCTGTACAAGAATATAATCTGAACCAATCTGCTTTTTGAAGAGTGTTGTATATGTGGTTCCTTTTGCATAGCCCTTGCTCAACAAGTAATCTGACAACTCATCATACCAAGCTCTCGGGGCTTGTTTTAATCCATACAAAGCTTTGTCCAGTAGATATACATGCTGCGGGCGTTGGGAATCCACAAAACCTTCAGGTTGACCAACATAGACTTCCTCTTTGAGTTTACCATTGAGGAATGCAGTTTTAACGTCCATTTGGAAAACCTTGAAATTCTTGAAGGCAGCATAGGCTAAAAATAATCTGATCGCTTCCAAACGGGCTACAGGGGCAAAGGTCTCATCATAGTCGATTCCTTCTTGCTGATTGTACCCCTTAGCCACTAGCCTAGCCTTGTTTCTCACAACTACTCCATCAGAGTCTTTCTTGTTTTTGAAGATCCACTTAGTCCCCACAATTGATTTACCTTCAGGTTTGGGTACTAACCGCTAGACTTTCAAACGGTCAAACTGATTCAGCTCGTCTTGCATAGCAAGAATCCAGTCTGGATCTTCTAAAGCTTCTGATACTCGTGTTGGCTCTATCATACTTAGAAAATTCATATTGAGACATTCGTTTGCGGTTGCGGCACGAGTTTGAAAACCAGTATTCAAATTGCCAATGACTTGAGTGTCAGGGTGACTTCTTAACCATACAGGCTCGGGGGTCCTTACCTGAATGAAGACATCAAGTGGTTGAGGTTTCGTTGCAAATGGATTTACCATTTCAGGTTCAGAAAACGGATTGACAGTGTCAGCTGTTGCAAATGGACTGTTTCTAGCTTCAAACTCAGAATTCTCCTGATCAGTGTCACGTGCAACCGAAGGAGTTGTTAACGTTACAGATTCTTCAGGTTGAGTTTGAAATGATTCAGCCCTGTTCACATTACCAGAAGAGGATTCATCAGTTTTGAAAAATTCAAACATGAAATCCAGATTTATATCTTCATTCTGAATGTTGGAAATTGCTGATTTATTTGATTGGGAAACAAGATTTTTATTGTTTGCAGGTTTGGCTGTCAAGGAATTTAAGTTTACTAAATCATCAAACGTCACATTGATGCTTTCGACAACAACGTAAGTTCTCTGATTTAGAATTCGAAAAGCCTTTTTGTCATTAGAGTGCCCCAAAAAGATTCCCTCGTCTGCTTTTGGGTCAAACTTGGACAATTTGTCTGACTCATTTAGAACAAAACACCTATTACCAAATACATGTAAGTATTTGATATTAGGCACAATGCGGTTGCACAGTTCATAAGGAGTTTTATTGAAACGACGGTGAATTAGGGATCTGTTTTGGGTATAGCAAGCTGTATTGACAGCCTCAGCCCAATAAGATGGTGATAACTGTGTGTACTGTAGCATGGTTCTTGCAGCTTCAACTAAAGTTCTATTTTTCCTTTCCACAACTCCGTTTTGCTTCGGAGTGTATGCTGCAGAGAGCTGATGACAAATTCCTTCAGAATCAAGATAAGAATCCAGAGTTCTATTGTTGAATTCTGTGCCATTATCAGTACGAATTGCTTTGACAGGTTGGCCTTGTTGAGTCTTGTGCTTTTTCAGAAACAGAATGATTTGTTGAGGCACTTCAGACTTGTGAGAAACAAACCGAACCCATGTGTACCGAGAATAGTGGTCTACCATCACCAGAATATATCTTTTTCCGTTTCTGGACTGTACTCGCATAGGCCCACAAAGATCCATATGAATCAACTGCAAAGGAGCTAATGTTGTTGAAACTTGGACAACCTTGTGTGGTACCCGCTTAAGCTTCCCTAGATCACAATCTTTGGAGAGATGCTCTTTTTCAAACTTAAGCTTAGGGATGCCTCTAACCAGATTCCCGTTCACCAATTTATTGATGTTTTTGAAGTTCAAATGGGACAATTTTCTATGCCATCACCAGTTCAAATCTGATGCAGCTTTAGACAGCAGGCAAACAGATGAACTGGATCCTTTGTCAGACAAGTCAATAGTATACAGATTTGACTTTATGTTGCCTTCCAAAATCTCAGTTCCTTCCTCAGTTCTCAAAGAGCAAGACTTCTTTTTAAAAAGAACCTCCATACCCTTATCACAGAAATGACCTATAGAGAATAGGTTGTGGCCAAGCCCCTCTACATAAGATACCTTCTCAATCCTAACATCTCCTGTTTCTAACACTCCGTGGCCGAGGATTGGTGCTACTTGGTCATTCCCAAAGTTTACATTTCCAGAATATTTGCCCACGAAATGTTTGAGAAGACCCTTATCCCCAGTCATATGTTTGGTACACCCGGAATCCATGTTCCAAAGATTACTCTTCTGCACATAGAAACAAGGGGTGAATACCTTACTCATTGTGAAATGGGATGAGGTATGTTAGAGATAGAAACAGAAGGAATAACATGATCAGCAATCAAAGATTCAGATTTCTTTTGTTGTTTTATTTGCCATTTCATAGGTTTCCATGTTTGTTGATTTGTCGCAGGAGGGGCGTTGGTTGGCTTGTTATGTGAATGAACAACAAATTTGTTTTTATGCATTGATTTGTTTTGAAATATGTTATTCAAAGTTGGTTTATGATCTGATGATTGTGATTTGGAAGAATTGTGAACTGGTTTGTTAACTGATTTGTAAGAATTATTAACTGGTTTATGAGAAACAGATTTATTTGGTGACTTTGCAACCTGAGGTTTAGATTTATTCAAAAATATTTGACGTTGCAAATGATTGAGTTCCTCCACTTCAATCTGTTGTATTTTTGCTTTCCTCACAGATTCAGCTACCATGCGCATTTCCTCAAGATGTTTTTCCCATTCACCAAACAGCATAGGTAACCTTCGATGTGCATATTTGCGAAGGAAAAATCGCAATTCACTTTTCTTAATCCATTGGTGAATTATATAACCCTTACAATTAACAAACCAAGCAAGGATCATATCTTTCTCAGGATTTCTCCAGTTTGAAACAGATTTGTAACCACGCAACATTCGATCTTGATGATATGTACAAGCATTTATACAATGACCTTCAATACAACCAGTACTAGCACAAAAAATATATTTTTCAACAACCTGTGATTTTGAAACACGATTTTGGCTGTTTGAAACAATATCAGTCTTTTTCTGCCAAATGAAACTAGATGCACAATTATTCACACAACGTTTATGATGGATTGAACAAAAAGTTGGAAAAATATTTCGGTTTCTAAAATGATGTTTTGTGATTTGACTCTTGTCCTTGACTATTGTCTGCTTGAGTGGTTGACCAACATCCGGCTTCTTCTTGACTTGTGGAATTTCTGCTTTCTTCTCCTTTGTCACTTCCGTTTGGAAAACAATTTTGTTTTTATCCGATTCAGAAGAAGATTTGTTAGATTCCATATGGAAAGAAATTCTATAAGAAGATGATACAGATGATGAAGGCTTGGTGCCTGATGTAGACCCTTTTTCACGAATACTTGTTGAATCACAAAACTGATTGCATTTGTGTGAAATATATTCTCTACAAGTTTTTGGGCAAGTACGAATTGCAACACCCCAGCCACGTTCCACTTCTTCCAAAATTCGTTTGATTTGTTCATCACGAAGCTGAGTTTCCAATTCATAGATAATGAGTTGAGGAATTATCAGATATGCACAATCATAATGTTCTAAATTAGAAACATCTGATTTTTGAGATTCAATTACTTTCCTTTTTAAATTCGCACTCAACTGAATGATGGTTCTTTTATGATGCTCAACTTCCTTCTTTGTTCGTTCCAATTCCTTAGAAAATTCTTGAATTTGATTAGTTAAAACATCATTTTCAAATCTCAGTTGATTCAGCACTTCAGAGTTAGATTTATCAAAATGATCAGCGGAAGACTGTAAGTGAGACAACTGTTCTTTTAACATTTGATTTTCAAATCCTAGTATGATGTTGTTAACTATGCAGTTTGTTTCAAGAATCTCCTGTCGCCGCTGCAATTCCATGTGAGGAATGTACAAGCGTGGTGCGTATGACGTGACTGTTTGTTCATGATTTAGAAAAATTAGAGTTTCAGCATTGAAAACAGATTTATTCTTGAATGAAGAACCTTCAGTGGTTTCATACGAGGCATTCAGTGAATCATAATTAAATAATTTTTGGCACTTTGTTGAGGTTTTTCTCTTGAAATCTTCTTCTTGTTTAACTTCCTCAGCAGCAACAAAAACCATCTTTTCAGTTAGTCCGCAATTCATCCTTTTTGCCTGATAAAGTTGTGTACAATTGATTTTCTTGAAAAAGTCACTTTCATCATACCCTAAACCCTTGTAGTACTTTCGAAGATCTGGACTTAAAGTCTTGAAAATTGTATGGCGAGTTCTGGGTTTCCTACGAACAACTTCTTCAAGATTGTTAACTTTCGTTTCCAAAATTTGTTTTTCTTTCAAAATCAAATTAAAATTGATTTCAGCACTCAACTTAGCCGTATTTAGATCATGAACCTGTCTTTCTGTTTGCTCATGTATCTGATTCAATTCATCCTCTTTTTGTTTAATTAACTCTTGAAGTTGACTAAGATGTGTCGTGTGTGCATAATTGACGGCTTGATTCATTTTAAAATTAATGTTTTGAGTTTGCAACTTTTGATTCTTAGCAGTTAAAAATTGAATTTTATCAGCAAGTGCCATGATTTGAACAGCAGAGATATGAGAGTTATCAAGAGATACCTTCTCAGCTGTAGACTCTGACTCAGTTGAGAGAGAACTGGAGCTGGAAGGTGCTATTTCAGCTTCATCATCACTTTCATACTCACTCTCTTGATCCAATTCATCAAAGTTAGCCATGAATCCAGTATCTGCATCTCCTATCTCTGCATCTTCAACCATAGTTATGTCTTCAGCAAACTCCAACCCATCAATCTCATCTTCACTCTCACCATCAGACTCTAAAAATTCAAATTCTTCAACATTAGCCATGAGAACAAATTGAGCATGAACATCATCATCTTCATCTTAATCATTAGTATCAGACAGGAACTGATCTTCCTCTGCTAGTAGTACTATACCACTGTTCCTCTTCTTCATAAGATTCAGCTTAGCTTTGTAATATTCCGAGTCTTTCACCTTTGGCTTTTTGCAGTCTTTGATAACATGCCCTGTGCTTCCACAATTATAACACTTCTTGGGCTGTGAAGCTTGAATCTTCCTTTCATACCTCTTTTCCAGATTTGCACTGTCACTTCTTTGAACATTATTATCTCTTCTTCGAGATGCTGAAGTGTATCTCTGACGATTATTGGTTTTGGACTTTGAAAACTAATTTTGTAACATGTTGGTAAGGTAAGCAACTGCCTGCATAACTTTTTCATTATCTACTGGCTCCTCAGTATCAGTCCCAGAAGATTTAGATTCTTGTATTTGCTTAAGTTTCAAAGATCTGCTTGAAGATTTGCCTCTTCTATCATTCACAACTAATGCCAAAGGATCAACATTCTCCTTTTGAGAACTCATACCAACCTCATCTTGATATTGGTTCAATCCTTCAAAGATCATGTGATGAGTGACCTTATTGAGAACCTTTTGGTTCATTTGTCGATAGATGATCACTTGAGTTATCCACTCAGGTCCAAGTGAATTCATTAACCTGGTATTCTTTGTAAGATCAGAATAAGTATCAAGCTTTTGATTTCTGAGATCATTAAGTATCTTGCAGAATCTGCTGTAGGTATCAAATAATGTTTCACCTTCCTTAGAACGGAAGTGATCAAATGCATTTACTAGTGCAGTTTCCTTAATCCAAACCCCGGACTCAGTCCCTTCCATTTGTCTTGCAATCTCATCCCAAATTTCTTTGGCTGTATCAAGTCCATTGATCTTAATATAAAACTCTGCAGATAAACCATGCTTCAAATAATACTTTGCCTTTTGATCTGCTGTTGCTCGAAGCTTTTCATCAGCTGTATATTCTGCAGGAGTTTTAGGACGATTAATTTCACGAAGTGGGGGATTGTTGGTTGAATCAGCTGGCTGATGAAACATGAAGATACCATTTCCTTCCTTGATGCTTAACTTCATATACTCTCCATATTTTTCATTATTTTCAATAAAATCCATAAACCTCCCTTTCCATACATTGTATTCTCCTCGATACAGTACGGGAGATTTAGTGTCAGGACCAAATGACAACGTTTCACTATATGCACTCATGTTTAGATCGTTTCTCTGAAAAGTTTCTTGTATTGTGAAAATTTGACAAAGTGTGAATTCCGAAAAAACTACACTCTAAAATCCGATAAACTATGAAATCCGATAAAACTTGAAATCCGATGAACTTAGAAATCCGATAACCTTGAAATATGATAACCTTGAAATCCGATGAACTTAGAAATACGATAACCTTGAAATCCGATGAACTTAGAAATCTGAGAATTTCAAATCCGATGATTCAAAAACCGATAAAATGCAAATCCGATTAAGAAAATCCGACAAAATCCAAATCCGATAAAAATCTATCGGAATCCGATAAAAATCTATCGGAATTGAGGTAATCCGAGAAAAATTCTAACGGAATTGATCGAAATCCGATAAAAATCTATCGGAATTAGAGAATCTGATCGATTCAAGCTTGAATTCCGATTAATTCAACAAGCACAAACCGATAAATTCAACTTTCAGATCTGAAAATCGAATTTTTGATCAAATCCTTTCCAATTGATCTGAGATTGTTCAGAACAGTTCGAAATACTTCAAATAACTCTTCTAAATCATAATTCCTCGATGTCTAACACTACAAATCAATTTTTCAATAGAATTTCTCAAGAACTCGAAAACCCTTCAATCAATCATAACTTCAAATCTATAGGTGAACTCCCGGGGCAGGTCCTTCCGGCTCTGGATTGACCATAGGACTATAGGAGTTAAAATACCTACACTCCTTCACTCTTGGTGCATTGTAGTTCACTTTGAAATATGACTTTGTGATTGAGTGAATCACCAATGGAATGGTTCCAGAAAGAATGATATTAATAAGGAAGGAATTAGAATGATAGCGAGATGAAATGCAGGAAATGAAACATGATCATGCGAAGATCATCTATGAAATTGAATCAAGAAATGTATTTGAATGAAACAATGAATGAATACCTTCTTGAGTAAGATCAAAACAAATGAAAATGAAAATCTTTTTGCCTTTTAATATTTCTATTGTTTTTGGGGTTTCAATATGTAATGTTTTTGATTTTTCTGAAAAAGATATGAAGCATAAAAAATAAACTCCCCCTAAATTGATGCATGAAAACTAGTTTGACATCAATTAGGTGAATGAAAAAAAATTTGCCCCCCCCCTGCAAGGAACAATCAGTTAGAATACAAATTAAGCACCTCAGAACATTAGACTCGAGCTAATGCTGAACAAAATAATTATTAATTGTATTGCAGGGAACTCTTTCTTTCTTGAAGTCATGAGATCTAAAAACAAATCAGCATACTGAACACAATGATCTTCAATGCATCTGAATGATCTTCATTGTGTTCCAACAATGTCTCTCTTACTCATCTGCAAAACAGATTAAGCACACTTTGGTACCCACTTGAAGTTGGGTCCAGCTATGTTAGGTTTATGAACCTTTCTGTACATTGGGCCTGTATGCCATTGAGGAATACCATTTTGAACTACAAATTCATGTTTAGTCCTTGAATTTTGACAAATCTTTTCTTTTGAAAGTCTAACTAAATGCTTGACTGAGTACACCACAAACGGATATTTCACGTCAGTTTTTAGCACAAAGTTACTATTTTTCTTTGCCTTTGAAAAGAAATTGTTGTTGTTTTTGTTGTTCAAGAAGTTGGTATTTTGATGTTTAAACGAATGATATTGATTATCAGCATGAGTAACCTTTCCGGAATGATGTGTCTATGCATTCTTCTTTATGATACGACATTAGACGAAAAACCATCATTTATGACATTCTTCATTCGAAACTCGGATGTTTTCGGTTTAGTTTATGAAGATGTCCTCTTTTCAGTCCAGAATGATCTTATCTTTTCAAACTTGTCAGCTAGATTTATCTTTGGAATCCAAGCTGGTTTAGGTTTTGGCAAAGTATCATCTGTACTTACTGAAAATCCAGAATCAGTATAACTTGAATGAGATACATTCTGTTGAATTCTGAATTCAGTTGGTTGTTGTAGTTGAGAAGAGGAAGTTGCTTTGGGAGTAGAAGTATAAGTGAAATCTTCATCTGATGTTCTATTTTCAGCATCTGCAACAGAGAAATAAGAATCAGTATAGCTACTAAAAAGTGTTTCTGAATCAAAATTAATCTTGACAGCGGAAGTCTTTGTAGATTCAGAAGCTTTTTCAGCAAGCAGCATAGCCATCTTGAGTTTAGCCAAAAACTAAAATTTCTCGTTCTCCACCCTGTTTCGCTCTTCTTCAATAATGCGTTCAAGTTGTGAGATTTTCTTCACAAACTTATTTGTTTCTTCTTCAAACCTTTTGCTTTCATGTTCCAGATTCGTTTGTTGTTGTTCAAGTTTCTCGATCTTGTCATACAACTCAGCTTTTTCAACAAGTAGCTGTTGCTCAAGATTTGTGATTTTGGTTAGCAATACAGCCTTTTCTGTTGAATGATCATTCACTATCTTACTGTCATTCTTTAACATTTTCTCTGAATTTTGAAGTCTTACAGAGATGTCAGACAAATGCTCTTTGAGCTTAGCATTGTCTTTGTGCAAATCATTTACTCTTTTCTTCTCTGTTTCAAGATCTACTTCTTTCTTCCCAATTTCAACTTTTAAATCTTGACATTTTTGATCGAGAAGTTGAAATTTCTCAAACATTGTAGAAACTTGCTCTTTGAGCTTTTCATTCCCTCCTAACAGAATCTCTGCTTTCTTCTTCTCAGAATGTAATTGTTCAGAATTCTGTTCAAACGCTTTGAGTTTCGTAGTTAAATCAGAATTTTCCTGTGTAAGCTCTTTACATTTTGCATTATGTCTGTTCCATCCAGCACAAGCTTTAGAATGCAAGAAAAACATACGATTATACAATGCTTGAGTAAAGATCTCCTCTTGTGTAAAACTATATCTTGACTCTCGCCATTTCTTAATTTCTTCCTCAATGATTATTTGTGCAAAAGATCACATTGGATAATCCATTGTGATACCTAAAAAATATGATCGTTTAGAAATGATTTGATTTGATCAAAAATTTAATCAACTAAAATGATATTAAAATCAATTTAGTACAAGTTGATTAATCGCAACAAAAATTATTGGCAACAATGATATAGCAATAAGCGCGAGTATATGAAAACAAAAATTAATGAATGTAAAATGAATTATAATATGGATGAAATATGAAAATGTTCTCTTGAATTAAATTGATGTTCAAGACGTTGGGATTAAATGTGGTGGTGAAAAAAATGAATATGCAAAATAAAGTCCACGTACTATTACCTTAATGTTCAATTAATTTGGTGGTCAACAATTCACATCTAGATATTGCTCTCAATTAAAAATTTGTGGACAAAGAAACACAAAGTTCGAGGAAACACTTTAAAAATAATAGAACAAGACTCGATGTTATTAACACATCTACCTGACTGACCCTACTCTTGGTGGGAACTGTTATACAGCCTCGAATGTCTGGACAATCTAACATATACAAATATCTTTCATGCTGGTAAACAAACATACAAATACAATTCTATCATAGCACACAATTACCACATGGTTCAATCATAAGTATTCTCTTTCTTTCACAGCAAGCATGCGTATACAAATCTATCGTAGCATACTATATATCTCTATCATGGTCTACGTTATCTTTCATAAGCACCCTACATGTTTCTATCATAACATACCTCGTCTTTCATGAATCATATACCAATCACATGCCAACATGTACAACGGATAGCTTACCTACTGAGACTCATGGGAAACCGGTACTCACCTGGAGTCCTCACTAGGCATATACGCCACTCGTGTCTTCCGGTTCCTCAAGTATACCTAACACAGCATACACACGCTTTGTTACCACTTATACACAGCATACTTAGGTCAAAACGCAAGTTAAACAAACTATCAGCCCTGGACCCCCTGCTTGCGATCGTAAGTACAATCCTTGCGGTCGCAAGGGCCCCTAAAAACATTCCTTAAGGTCGCAAGGATATCCCTTGCGGCCGCGAGAGGCCTTTTATCACAAACCCATGTTTCCGATCGCAAGGGAAGTCCCTTACAACCGCAAACATGGTTCCAGGGTTGGTTACTATCGTAAGTTATGTACCTACGCTCGCAAACCATATTTCCATCGCCCGTAGGTGGTAACATCACTTAAAAACATATCCTTACGGTCGCAAGGGCCTTACCCTGCGATCTCAAGAATTACAGCCATCCCATGCGACCGAATGCACATGCCATGCGACCGCATGTACCCCCATGTGACCCCATGCACATGCCATGCGACCGCATGGATACCAGAAACCCCATGCGACCACATGCACATGCCATGCGACCGCATAGACCCCCATGCGACCGCATGCACATGCCATGCGACCGCATGGACCCCAGTTATAGTGTTCTTCGACTCTGTTTACACACAGCTTCTGTTACACTCGTTTTTGACACATAAATCAACCAAAACTTGATTCAAATCAGTCATACACTTTGGACATACAGGGAAGCTTACAAACACTTTAAACATCAAAACCCACCACTATTACTCAATTTACACCATTAATTGGGTGTATCTTTTTCAAGAACACAAAACTTAGGTATTCAATAAACTTACTTACAAGGATGACGATGGAAGGCTTCAAAGATTGATCTAAACAACTGAGATTACTTGTATCAGTTTGATTCTCGAGTCGTTCTTCAAAATACATGAGAGCAAGTGTATGTAGGTGTTTTTCCCGAATGTACGTATGTTTGTGTGTTGTGTGTTTGACTCCAGTGAGTCAATAGGGGCATAAACCGCCTTTGGTGGTCTTAATTAAACAATGGGGTATTTTGTTCCCCTTTCCAACTTACAACTTAACACACGCTTTCCCGTTTTAACTAACGCGGATATCTAGGGAACCATTACGCGAAACCGTTTAATATCTTATCACTTCTATACGTGTTTGACACTTTTCACACAATCACTCTAATTAACGCATAACACGCGTTATTAACTTAAAACACACTAATTTATGTCACTAAAATTCACTAAACAACTATTTGAGTACGTAAAACAACTAGGTACTACTAGTCCCATTTTCAGGATGTTACAAATCTACCCCTCTTAAAGAGGATTCCGTCGTCAGAATCTCATCACGATTACTCATACGATCACACATTACCACAATCATCCTGCGTTAGGCCACAACCACAATTTAACACGAAAAACAGCTAACACAAAACTCTATTTATTTCAACTACTGCAATGTTACACTTCGCACGAAAAGTACTCACTACACTTACACATATTTCACTTAACTACATTAGAACACTCTACTATTATCTCGAAGTTTACACAACGCTTTCAACTAGTTAGGGCACTCCGAGGAGTCATGCCCATACTGACTACCTTCGTAACAATACTTACCTAAACATTCTTTAGCAAAGTGTCCCGAAAGTCCACAGTTGTAACAAACTTTCTCTCTATACATGCATTCTCCAGTGTGACTCTTGCCACATATTTTGCACGCAACTCTACTTCTAGATCCTCCAATTTCAGTCTGAGTTCTCGCTTTCCTAGCTTCCTCGTCATATTATTTTAACTTACAAAATTCTTCTTGAACCGCGCTTTTTATCTCTCTTCTCACTTCCGCCATAACTGACGGCATGTTTCTACGAAAACACTTATCAAACTGGTCAGACATCACCTCTCGGAGATGTCGGGTAGGTACCGCTCCGAGTTTATTCCCGTATACGGAAATATGATCTTGTAGTTCTCTGATAGTAGTTAAATCCAAAGTCTTTTCACGGTTCTCATTTCCAACTTGTCTATCCGTGTCTGTATCCATCTTATTGCAATCAAAGAACTCTTAATTAGTACAAACACAAAACATCACTTAAAATCTTACTACTATTAATTTATTCCATCTAATTACACTTGGACATTCTCGACTGTCCGCATTAACACACAATTTTTCTTAGTACACTAACTAAGTCTTGTTTTATCACCATTAACAATATTCTTTTAAACTATTAATAATATCACTTTATTTCTCTTGTCGCATACGCGTTTATCTAACACAATTGTCCTTTATCCTTAACTAACCTTCTCAAATCAATTTCTTACATTTAACCAACACAAACAACACACTTCCACTATTAACATCAAGCTAAAACACTTGCCTCGAGAAACAATAAAACCTCTATCACTGCTACTGAATTGGATTTCCTCGATAACATCATTGCCGAATTAGCCCTCTCCAGTTCCAACATTGAAACCTCATAAAAACACAATTACAACAAAAGTAAGAATGCAGCCATCCCATGCGACCGCATGCACATGCCATGCGACCGCATGTACCCCCATGTGACCCCATGCACATGTCATGCGACCGCATGGATACCAGAAACCCCATGCGACCGCATGCACATGCCATGCGACCGCATGCACATGCCATGCGACCGCATGGACCCCAGTTATAGTTTTATTTCGACTCTCTTTACACACAGCTTCTGTTACACTCGTTTTTGACACATAAATCAACCAAAACTTGATTCAAATCACTCATACACTTTGGACATACAGGGAAGCTTACAAACACTTTAAACATCAAAACCCACCACTATTACTCAATTTACACCATTAATTGGGTGTATCTTTTTCAAGAACACAAAACTTAGGTATTCAATAAACTTACTTACAAGGATGACGATGGAAGGCTTCAAAGATTGATCTAAACAACTGAGATTACTTGTATCAGTTTGATTCTCGAGTCTTTCTTCAAAATCCATGAGAGCAAGTGTATGTAGGTATTTTTCCCGAATGTACGTATGTTTGTGTGTTGTGTGTTTGATTCTAGTGAGTTAATAGGGGCATAAACCGCCTCTGGTGGTCTTAATTAAACAATGGGGTATTTTGTTCCCCTTTCCAACTTACAACTTAACACACGCTTTCCCGTTTTAACTAACGCGGATATCTACGGAACCATTACGCGAAACCGTTTAATATCTTATCACTTCTGTACGTGTTTGACACTTTTCACACAATCACTCTAATTAACGCATAACACGCGTTATTAACTTAAAACACACTAATTTATATCACTAAAATTCACTGTACAACTATTTGAGTACGTAATACAACTAGGTACTACTAGTCCCATTTTCAGGATGTTACAAATCTACCCCTCTTAAAGAGGATTCCGTCCTCAGAATCTCATCACGATTACTCATACGATCACACATTACCACAGTCATCCTGCGTTAGGCCACAACCACAATTTAACACGAAAAACAGCTAACACAAAACTCTATTTATTTCAACTACTGCAATGTTACACTTCGCACGGAAAGTACTCACTACACTTACACATATTTCACTTAACTACATTAGAACACTCTACTATTATCTCGAAGTTTACACAACGCTTTCAACTAGTTAGGGCACTCCGAGGAGTCATGCCCATACTGACTACCTTCGTAACAATACTAACCTAAACATTCTTTAGCAAAGTGTCCCGAAAGTCCACAGTTGTAACAAACTTTCTCTCTATACATGCATTCTCCAGTGTGACTCTTGCCACATATTTTGCACGCAACTCTACTTCTAGATCCTCCAATTTCAGTCTGAGTTCTCGTTTTCCTAGCTTCCTCGTCATATTATTTTAACTTACAAAATTCTTCTTGAACCGCTCTTTTTATCTCTATTCTCACTTCCGCCATAACTGACGGCATGTTTCTACGAAAACACTTATCAAACTGGTCAGACATCACCTCTCGGAGATGTCGGGTAGGTACCGCTCCGAGTTTATTCCCGTATACGGAAATATGATCTTGTAGTTCTCCGATAGTAGTTAAATCCAAAATCTTTTCACGGTTCTCATTTCCAACTTGTCTATCCGTGTCTGTATCCATCTTATTGCAATCAAAGAACTCTTAATTAGTACAAACACAAAACATCACTTAAAATCTTACTACTATTCATTAATTCCATCTAATTACACTTGGACATTCTCGACTGTCCGCATTAACACACAATTTTTCTTAGTACACTAACTAAGTCTTGTTTTATCACCATTAACAATATTCTTTTAAACTATTAATAATATCACTTTATTTCTCTTGTCGCATACGCGTTTATCTAACACAATTGTCCTTTATCCTTAACTAACCTTCTCAAATCAATTTCTTACATTTAACCAACACAAACAACACAGTTCCACTATTAACATCAAGCTAAAACACTTGCCTCGAGAAACAATAAAACCTCTATCACTGCTACGGAATTGTATTTCCTCGACAACATCATTGCCGAATTAGCCCACTCCAGTTCCAACATTGAAACCTCATAAAAACACAATTACAACAAAAGTAAGAATGCAGCCATCCCATGCGACCGCATGCACATGCCATGCGACCGCATGTACCCCCATGTGACCCCATGCACATGCCATGCGACCGCATGGATACCAGAAACCCCATGCGACCGCATGCACATGCCATGCGACCGCATGGACCCCAGTTATAGTTTTTTTTCGACTCTGTTTACACACAGCTTCTGTTACACTCGTTTTTTATACATAAATCAACCAAAACTTGATTCAAATCACTCATACACTTTGGACATACAGGTAAGCTTACAAACACTTTAAACATCAAAACCCACCACTATTACTCAATTTACACCATTAATTGGGTGTATCTTTTTCAAGAACATAAAACTTAGGTATTCAATAAACTTACTTACAAGGATGACGATGGAAGGCTTCAAAGATTGATCTAAACAACTGAGATTACTTGTATCAGTTTGATTCTCGAGTCTTTCTTCAAAATCCATGAGAGCAAGTGTATGTAGGTATTTTTCCCGAATGTACGTATGTTTATGTGTTGTGTGTTTGACTCTAGTGAGTCAATAGGGGCATAAACCGCCTCTAGTGGTCTTAATTAAACAATTGGGTATTTTGTTCCCCTTTCCAACTTACAACTTAACACACGCTTTCCCGTTTTAACTAACGCGGATATCTACGGAACCATTACGCGAAACCGTTTAATATCTTATCACTTCTATACGTGTTTGACACTTTTCACACAATCACTCTAATTAACGCATAACACGCGTTATTAACTTCAAACACACTAATTTATATCACTAAAATTCACTGTACAACTATTTGAGTACGTAATACAACTAGGTACTACTAGTCCCATTTTCAGGATGTTACAAATCTACCCCTCTTAAAGAGGATTCCGTCCTCAGAATCTCATCACGATTACTCATACGATCACACATTACCACAGTCATCCTGCGTTAGGCCACAACCACAATTTAACACGAAAAACAGCTAACACAAAACTCTATTTATTTCAACTACTGCAATGTTACACTTCGCACGGAAAGTACTCACTACACTTACACATATTTCACTTAACTACATTAGAACACTCTACTATTATCTCGAAGTTTACACAACGCTTTCAACTAGTTAGGGCACTCCGAGGAGTCATGCCCATACTGACTACCTTCGTAACAATACTTACCTAAACATTCTTTAGCAAAGTGTCCCGAAAGTCCACAGTTGTAACAAACTTTCTCTCTATACATGCATTCTCCAGTGTGACTCTTGCCACATATTTTGCACGCAACTCTACTTCTAGATCCTCCAATTTCAGTCTGAGTTCTCGCTTTCCTAGCTTCCTCGTCATATTATTTTAACTTACAAAATTCTTCTTGAACCGCTCTTTTTATCTCTATTCTCACTTCCGCCATAACTGACGGCATGTTTCTACGAAAACACTTATCAAACTGGTCAGACATCACCTCTCGGAGATGTCGGGTAGGTACCGCTCCGAGTTTATTCCCGTATACGGAAATATGATCTTGTAGTTCTCCGATAGTAGTTAAATCCAAAGTCTTTTCACGGTTCTCATTTCCAACTTGTCTATCCGTGTCTGTATCCATCTTATTGCAATCAAAGAACTCTTAATTAGTACAAACACAAAACATCACTTAAAATCTTACTACTATTCATTAATTCCATCTAATTACACTTGGACATTCTCGACTGTCCGCATTAACACACAATTTTTCTGAGTACACTAACTAAGTCTTGTTTTATCACCATTAACAATATTCTTTTAAACTATTAATAATATCACTTTATTTCTCTTGTCGCATACGCGTTTATCTAACACAATTGTCCTTTATCCTTAACTAACCTTCTCAAATCAATTTCTTACATTTAACCAACACAAACAACACAGTTCCACTATTAACATCAAGCTAAAACACTTGCCTCGAGAAACAATAAAACCTCTATCACTGCTACGGAATTGGATTTCCTCGACAACATCATTGCCGAATTAGCCCACTCCAGTTCCAACATTGAAACATCATAAAAACACAATTACAACAAAAGTAAGAATGCAGCCATCCCATGCGACCGCATGCACTTGCCATGCCACCGCATGTACCCCCATGTGACCCCATGCACATGCCATGCGACCGCATGGATACCAGAAACCCCATGCGACCGCATGCACATGCCATGCGACCGCATAGACCCCATGCGACCGCATGCACATGCCATGCGACCGCATGGACCCCAGTTATAGTTTTTTTTTGACTCTGTTTACACACAGCTTCTGTTACACTCGTGTTTGACACATAAATCAACAAAAACTTGATTCAAATTACTCATACACTTTGGACATACAGGGAAGCTTACAAACACTTTAAACATCAAAACCCACCACTATTACTCAATTTACACCATTAATTGGGTGTATCTTTTTCAAGAACACAAAACTTAGGTATTCAATAAACTTACTTACAAGGATGACGATGGAAGGCTTCAAAGATTGATCTAAACAACTGAGATTACTTGTATCAGTTTGATTCTCGAGTCTTTCTTCAAAATCCATGAGAGCAAGTGTATGTAGGTATTTTTCCCGAATGTACGTATGTTTGTGTGTTGTGTGTTTGACTCTAGTGAGTCAATAGGGGCATAAACCGCCTCTAGTGGTCTTAATTAAACAATTGGGTATTTTGTTCCCCTTTCCAACTTACAACTTAACACACGCTTTCCCGTTTTAACTAACGCGGATATCTACGGAACCATTACGCGAAACCGTTTAATATCTTATCACTTCTATACGTGTTTGACACTTTTCACACAATCACTCTAATTAACGCATAACACGCGTTATTAACTTAAAACACACTAATTTATATCACTAAAATTCACTGTACAACTATTTGAGTACGTAATACAACTAGGTACTACTAGTCCCATTTTCAGGATGTTACAAATCTACCCCTCTCAAAGAGGATTCCGTCCTCAGAATCTCATCACGATTACTCATACGATCACACATTACCACAATCATCCTGCGTTAGGCCACAACCACAATTTAACACGAAAAACAGCTAACACAAAACTCTATTTATTTCAACTACTGCAATGTTACACTTCGCACGAAAAGTACTCACTACACTTAAACATATTTCACTTAACTACATTAGAACACTCTGCTATTATCTCGAAGTTTACACAACGCTTTCAACTAGTTAGGGCACTCCGAGGAGTCATGCCCATACTGACTACCTTCGTAACAATACTTACCTAAACATTCTTTAGCAAAGTGTCCCGAAAGTCCACAGTTGTAACAAACTTTCTCTCTATACATGCATTCTCCAGTGTGACTCTTGCCACATATTTTGCACGCAACTCTACTTCTAGATCCTCCAATTTCAGTCTGAGTTCTCGCTTTCCTAGCTTCCTCGTCATATTATTTTAACTTACAAAATTTTTCTTGAACCGCTCTTTTTATCTCTCTTCTCACTTCCGCCATAACTGACGGCATGTTTCTACGAAAACACTTATCAAACTGGTCAGACATCACCTCTCGGAGATGTCGGGTAGGTACCGCTCCGAGTTTATTCCCGTATACGGAAATATGATCTTGTAGTTCTCTGATAGTAGTTAAATCCAAAGTCTTTTCACGGTTCTCATTTCCAACTTGTCTATCCGTGTCTGTATCCATCTTATTGCAATCAAAGAACTCTTAATTAGTACAAACACAAAACATCACTTAAAATCTTACTACTATTCATTAATTCCATCTAATTACACTTGGACATTCTCGACTGTCCGCATTAACACACAATTTTTCTTAGTACACTAACTAAGTCTTGTTTTATCACCATTAACAATATTCTTTTAAACTATTAATAATATCACTTTATTTCTCTTGTCGCATACGCGTTTATCTAACACTATTGTCCTTTATCCTTAACTAACCTTCTCAAATCAATTTCTTACATTTAACCAACACAAACAACACACTTCCACTATTAACATCAAGCTAAAACACTTGCCTCGAGAAACAATAAAACCTCTATCACTGCTACTGAATTGGATTTCCTCGACAACATCATTGCCGAATTAGCCCACTCCAGTTCCAACATTGAAACCTCATAAAAACACAATTACAACAAAAGTAAGAATGCAGCCATCCCATGCGACCGCATGCACATGCCATGCCACCGCATGTACCCCCATGTGACCCCATGCACATGCCATGCGACCGCATGGATACCAGAAACCCCATGCGACCGCATGCACATGCCATGCGTCCGCATAGACCCCCATGCGACCGCATACACATGCCATGCGACCGCATGGACCCCAGTTATAGTTTTTTTTCGACTCTGTTTACACGCAGCTTCTGTTACACTCGTTTTTGACACATAAATCAACCAAAACTTGATTCAAATCACTCATACACTTTGGACATACAGGGAAGCTTACAAACACTTTAAACATCAAAACCCACCACTATTACTCAATTTACACCATTAATTGGGTGTATCTTTTTCAAGAACACAAAACTTAGGTATTCAATAAACTTACTTACAAGGATGACGATGGAAGGCTTCAAAGATTGATCTAAACAACTGAGATTACTTGTATCAGTTTGATTCTCGAGTCTTTCTTCAAAATCCATGAGAGCAAGTGTATGTAGGTATTTTTCCCGAATGTACGTATGTTTGTGTGTTGTGTGTTTCATTCTAGTGAGTCAATAGGGGCATAAACCGCCTCTAGTGGTCTTAATTAAACAATTGGGTATTTTGTTCCCCTTTCCAACTTACAACTTAACACACGCTTTCCCGTTTTAACTAACGCGGATATCTACGGAACCATTACGCGAAACCGTTTAATATCTTATCACTTCTATACGTGTTTGACACTTTTCACACAATCACTCTAATTAACGCATAACACGCGTTATTAACTTAAAACACACTAATTTATATAACTAAAATTCACTGTACAACTATTTGAGTACGTAATACAACTAGGTACTACTAGTCCCATTTTCAGGATGTTACAAATCTACCCCTCTTAAAGAGGATTCCGTCCTCAGAATCTCATCACGATTACTCATACGATCACACATTACCACAATCATCCTGCGTTAGGCCACAACCACAATTTAACACGAAAAACAGCTAACACAAAACTCTATTTATTTCAACTACTGCAATGTTACACTTCGCACGAAAAGTACTCACTACACTTACACATATTTCACTTAACTACATTAGAACACTCTACTATTATCTCGAAGTTTACACAACACTTTCAACTAGTTAGGGCACTCCGAGGAGTCATGCCCATACTGACTACCTTCGTAACAATACTTACCTAAACATTCTTTAGCAAAGTGTCCCGAAAGTCCACAGTTGTCACAAACTTTCTCTCTATACATGCATTCTCCAGTGTGACTCTTGCCACATATTTTGCACGCAACTCTACTTCTAGATCCTCCAATTTCAGTCTGAGTTCTCGCTTTCCTAGCTTCCTCGTCATATTATTTTAACATACAAAATTCTTCTTGAACCGCTCTTTTTATCTCTCTTCTCACTTCCGCCATAACTGACGGCATGTTTCTACGAAAACACTTATCAAACTGGTCAGACATCACCTCTCGGAGATGTCGGGTAGGTACCGCTCCGAGTTTATTCCCGTATACGGAAATATGATCTTGTAGTTCTCCGATAGTAGTTAAATCCAAAGTCTTTTCACGGTTCTCATTTCCAACTTGTCTATCCGTGTCTGTATCCATCTTATTGCAATCAAAGAACTCTTAATTAGTACAAACACAAAACATCACTTAAAATCTTACTACTATTCCTTAATTCCATCTAATTACACTTGGACATTCTCGACTGTCCGCATTAACACACAATTTTTCTTAGTACACTAACTAAGTCTTGTTTTATCACCATTAACAATATTCTTTTAAACTATTAATAATATCACTTTATTTCTCTTGTCGCATACGCGTTTATCTAACACAATTGTCCTTTATCCTTAACTAACCTTCTCAAATCAATTTCTTACATTTAACCAACACAAACAACACACTTCCACTATTAACATCAAGCTAAAACACTTGCCTCGAGAAACAATAAAACCTCTATCACTGCTACTGAATTGGATTTCCTCGCCAACATCATTGCCGAATTAGCCCACTCCAGTTCCAACATTGAAACCTCATAAAAACACAATTACAACAAAAGTAAGAATGCAGCCATCCCATGCGACCGCATGCACATGCCATGCGACCGCATGTACCCCCATGTGACCCCCATGCACATGCCATGCGACCGCATGGATACCAGAAACCCCATGCGACCGCATGCACATGCCATGCGACCGCATAGACCCCCATGCGACCGCATGCACATGCCATGCGACCGCATGGACCCCAGTTATATTTTTTTTTCGACTCTGTTTACACACAGCTTCTGTTACACTCGTTTTTGACACATAAATCAACCAAAACTTGATTCAAATCACTCATACACTTTGGACATACAGGGAAGCTTACAAACACTTTAAACATCAAAACCCACCACTATTACTCAATTTACACCATTAATTGGGTGTATCTTTTTCAAGAACACAAAACTTAGGTATTCAATAAACTTACTTACAAGGATGACGATGGAAGGCTTCAAAGATTGATCTAAACAACTGAGATTACTTGTATCAGTTTGATTCTCGAGTCTTTCTTCAAAATCCATGAGAGCAAGTGTATGTAGGTATTTTTCCCAAATGTACGTATGTTTGTGTGTTGTGTGTTTGACTCTAGTGAGTCAATAGGGGCATAAACCGCCTCTGGTGGTCTTAATTAAACAATGGGGTATTTTGTTCCCCTTTCCAACTTACAACTTAACACACGCTTTCCCGTTTTAACTAACGCGGATATCTACGGAACCATTACGCGAAACCGTTTAATATCTTATCACTTCTATACGTGTTTGACACTTTTCACACAATCACTCTAATTAACGCATAACACGCGTTATTAACTTAAAACACACTAATTTATATCACTAAAATTCACTGTACAACTATTTGAGTACGTAATACAACTAGGTACTACTAGTCCCATTTTCAGGAAGTTACAAATCTACCCCTCTTAAAGAGGATTCCGTCCTCAGAATCTCATCACGATTACTCATACGATCACACATTACCACAATCATCCTGCGTTAGGCCACAACCACAATTTAACACGAAAAACAGCTAACACAAAACTCTATTTATTTCAACTACTGCAATGTTACACTTCGCACGAAAAGTACTCACTACACTTACACATATTTCACTTAACTACATTAGAACACTCTACTATTATCTCGAAGTTTACACAACGCTTTCAACTAGTTAGGGCACTCCGAGGAGTCATGCCCATACTGACTACCTTCGTAACAATACTTACCTAAACATTCTTTAGCAAAGTGTCCCGAAAGTCCACAGTTGTCACAAACTTTCTCTCTATACATGCATTCTCCAGTGTGACTCTTGCCACATATTTTGCACGCAACTCTACTTCTAGATCCTCCAATTTCAGTCTGAGTTCTCGCTTTCCTAGCTTCCTCGTCTTATTATTTTAACATACAAAATTCTTCTTGAACCGCTCTTTTTATCTCTCTTCTCACTTCCGCCATAACTGACGGCATGTTTCTACGAAAACACTTATCAAACTGGTCAGACATCACCTCTCGGAGATGTCGGGTAGGTACCGCTCCGAGTTTATTCCCGTATACGGAAATATGATCTTGTAGTTCTCCGATAGTAGTTAAATCCAAAGTCTTTTCACGGTTCTCATTTCCAACTTGTCTATCCGTGTCTGTATCCATCTTATTGCAATCAAAGAACTCTTAATTAGTACAAACACAAAACATCACTTAAAATCTTACTACTATTCATTAATTCCATCTAATTACACTTGGACATTGTCGACTGTCCGCATTAACACACAATTTTTCTTAGTACACTAACTAAGTCTTGTTTTATCACCATTAACAATATTCTTTTAAACTATTAATAATATCACTTTATTTCTCTTGTCGCATACGCGTTTATCTAACACAATTGTCCTTTATCCTTAACTAACCTTCTCAAATCAATTTCTTACATTTAACCAACACAAACAACACAGTTCCACTATTAACATCAAGCTAAAACACTTGCCTCGAGAAACAATAAAACCTCAATCACTGCTACGGAATTGGATTTCCTCGACAACATCATTGCCGAATTAGCCCACTCCAGTTCCAACATTGAAACCTCATAAAAACACAATTACAACAAAAGTAAGAATGCAGCCATCCCATGCGACCGCATGAACATGCCATGCGACCGCATGTACCCCCATGTGACCCCATGCACATGCCATGCGACCGCATGGATACCAGAAACCCCATGCGACCGCATGCACATGCCATGCGACCGCATGGACCCCAGTTATAGTTTTTTTTCGACTCTGTTTACACACAGCTTCTGTTACACTCGTGTTTGACACATAAATCAACCAAAACTTGATTCAAATCACTCATACACTTTGGACATACAGGGAAGCTTACAAACACTTTAAACATCAAAACCCACCACTATTACTCAATTTACACCATTAATTGGGTGTATCTTTTTCAAGAACACAAAACTTAGGTATTCAAGAAACTTACTTACAAGGATGACGATGGAAGGCTTCAAAGATTGATCTAAACAACTGAGAATACTTGTATCAGTTTGATTCTCGAGTCTTTCTTCAAAATCCATGAGAGCAAGTGTATGTAGGTATTTTTCCCAAATGTACGTATGTTTGTGTGTTGTGTGTTTGACTCTAGTGAGTCAATAGGGGCATAAACCGCCTCTGGTGGTCTTAATTAAACAATGGGGTATTTTGTTCCCCTTTCCAACTTACAACTTAACACACGCTTTCCCGTTTTAACTAACGCGGATATCTACGCAACCATTACGCGAAACCGTTTAATATCTTATCACTTCTATACGTGTTTGACACTTTTCACACAATCACTCTAATTAACGCATAACACGCGTTATTAACTTAAAACACACTAATTTATATCACTAAAATTCACTGTACAACTATTTGAGTACGTAATACAACTAGGTACTACTAGTCCCATTTTCAGGATGTTACAAATCTACCCCTCTTAAAAGGATTCCGTCCTCAGAATCTCATCACGATTACTCATACGATCACACATTACCACAATCATCCTGCGTTAGGCCACAACTACAATTTAACACGAAAAACAGCTAACACAAAACTCTATTTATATCAACTACTGCAATGTTACACTTCGCACGAAAAGTACTCACTACACTTACACATATTTCACTTAACTACATTAGAACACTCTACTATTATCTCGAAGTTTACAAAACGCTTTCAACTAGTTAGAGCACTCCGAGGAGTCATGCCCATACTGACTACCTTCGTAACAATACTTACCTAAACATTCTTTAGCAAAGTGTCCCGAAAGTCCACAGTTGTAACAAACTTTCTCTCTATACATGCATTCTCCAGTGTGACTCTTGCCACATATTTTGCACGCAACTCTACTTCTAGATCCTCCAATTTCAGTCTGAGTTCTCGCTTTCCTAGCTTCCTCGTCATATTATTTTAACTTACAAAATTCTTCTTGAACCGCTCTTTTTATCTCTCTTCTCACTTCCGCCATAATTGACGGCATGTTTCTACGAAAACACTTATCAAACTGGTCAGACATCACCTCTCGGAGATGTGGGGTAGGTACCGCTCCGAGTTTATTCCCGTATACGGAAATATGATCTTGTAGTTCTCCGATAGTAGTTAAATCCAAAGTCTTTTCACGGTTCTCATTTCCAACTTGTCTATCCGTGTCTGTATCCATCTTATAGCAATCAAAGAACTCTTAATTAGTACAAACACAAAACATCACTTAAAATCTTACTACTATTCATTAATTCCATCTAATTACACTTGGACATTCTCGACTGTCCGCATTAACACACAATTTTTCTTAGTACACTAACTAAGTCTTGTTTTATCACCATTAACAATATTCTTTTAAACTATTAGTAATATCACTTTATTTCTCTTGTCGCATACGCGTGTATCTAACACAATTGTCCTTTATCCTTAACTAACCTTCTCAAATCAATTTCTTACATTTAACCAACACAAACAACACAGTTCCACTATTAACATCAAGCTAAAACACTTGCCTCGAGAAACAATAAAACCTCTATCACTGCTACGGAATTGGATTTCCTCGACAACATCATTGCCGAATTAGCCCACTCCAGTTCCAACATTGAAACCTCATAAAAACACAATTACAACAAAAGTAAGAATGCAGCCATCCCATGCGACCGCATGCACATGCCATGCGACCGCATGTACCCACATGTGACCCCATGCACATGCCATGCGACCGCATGGATACCAGAAACCCCATGCGACCGCATGCACATGCCATGCGACCGCATAGACCCCCATGCGACCGCATGCACATGCCATGCGACCGCATGGACCCCAGTTATAGTTTTTTTTCGACTCTGTTTACACACAGCTTCTGTTACACTCGTTTTTGACACATAAATCAACCAAAACTTGATTCAAATCACTCATACACTTTGGACATACAGGGAAGCTTACAAACACTTTAAACATCAAAACCCACCACTATTACTCAATTTACACCATTAATTGGGTGTATCTTTTTCAAGAACACAAAACTTAGGTATTCAATAAACTTACTTACAAGGATGACGATGGAAGGCTTCAAAGATTGATCTAAACAACTGAGATTACTTGTATCAGTTTGATTCTCGAGTCTTTCTTCAAAATCCATGAGAGCAAGTGTATGTAGGTATTTTTCCCGAATGTACGTATGTTTGTGTGTTGTGTGTTTGACTCTAGTGAGTCAATAGGGGCATAAACCGCCTCTGGTGGTCTTAATTAAACAATGGGGTATTTTGTTCCCCTTTCCAACTTACAACTTAACACACGCTTTCCCGTTTTAACTAACGCGGATATCTACGGAACCATTACGCGAAACCGTTTAATATCTTATCACTTCTATACGTGTTTGACACTTTTCACACAATCACTCTAATTAACGCATAACACGCGTTATTAACTTAAAACACACTAATTTATATCACTAAAATTCACTGTACAACTATTTGAGTACGTAATACAACTAGGTACTACTAGTCCCATTTTCAGGATGTTACAAATCTACCCCTCTTAAAAGGATTCCGTCCTCAGAATCTCATCACGATTACTCATACGATCACACATTACCACAATCATCCTGGGTTAGGCCACAACCACAATTTAACACGAAAAACAGCTAACACAAAACTCTATTTATATCAACTACTGCAATGTTACACTTCGCACGAAAAGTACTCACTACACTTACACATATTTCACTTAACTACATTAGAACACTCTACTATTATCTCGAAGTTTACATAACGCTTTCAACTAGTTAGAGCACTCCGAGGAGTCATGCCCATACTGACTACCTTCGTAACAATACTTACCTAAACATTCTTTAGCAAAGTGTCCCGAAAGTCCACATTTGTAACAAACTTTCTCTCTATACATGCATTCTCCAGTGTGACTCTTGCCACATATTTTGCACGCAACTCTACTTCTAGATCCTCCAATTTCAGTCTGAGTTCTCGCTTTCCTAGCTTCCTCGTCATATTATTTTAACTTACAAAATTCTTCTTGAACCGCTCTTTTTATCTCTCTTCTCACTTCCGCCATAAATGACGGCATGTTTCTACGAAAACACTTATCAAACTGGTCAGACATCACCTCTCGGAGATGTCGGGTAGGTACCGCTCCGAGTTTATTCCCGTATACGGAAATATGATCTTGTAGTTCTCCGATAGTAGTTAAATCCAAAGTCTTTTCACGGTTCTCATTTCCAACTTGTCTATCCGTGTCTGTATCCATCTTATAGCAATCAAAGAACTCTTAATTAGTACAAACACAAAACATCACTTAAAATCTTACTACTATTCATTAATTCCATCTAATTACACTTGGACATTCTCGACTGTCCGCATTAACACACAATTTTTCTTAGTACACTAACTAAGTCTTGTTTTATCACCATTAACAATATTCTTTTAAACTATTAATAATATCACTTTATTTCTCTTGTCGCATACGCGTGTATCTAACACAATTGTCCTTTATCCTTAACTAACCTTCTCAAATCAATTTCTTACATTTAACCAACACAAACAACACAGTTCCACTATTAACATCAAGCTAAAACACTTGCCTCGAGAAACAATAAAACCTCTATCACTGCTACGGAATTGGATTTCCTCGACAACATCATTGCCGAATTAGCCCACTCCAGTTCCAACATTGAAACCTCATAAAAACACAATTACAACAAAAGTAAGAATGCAGCCATCCCATGCGACCGCATGCACATGCCATGCGACCGCATGTACCCACATGTGACCCCATGCACATGCCATGCGACCGCATGGATACCAGAAACCCCATGCGACCGCATGCACATGCCATGCGACCGCATAGACCCCCATGCGACCGCATGCACATGCCATGCGACCGCATGGACCCCAGTTATAGTTTTTTTTCGACTCTGTTTACACACAGCTTCTGTTACACTCGTTTTTTACACATAAATCAACCAAAACTTGATTCAAATCACTCATACACTTTGGACATACAGGGAAGCTTACAAACACTTTAAACATCAAAACCCACCACTATTACTCAATTTACACCATTAATTGGGTGTATCTTTTTCAAGAACACAAAACTTAGGTATTCAATAAACTTACTTACAAGGATGACGATGGAAGGCTTCAAAGATTGATCTAAACAACTGAGATTACTTGTATCAGTTTGATTCTCGAGTCTTTCTTCAAAATCCATGAGAGCAAGTGTATGTAGGTATTTTTCCCAAATGTACGTATGTTTGTGTGTTGTGTGTTTGACTCTAGTGAGTCAATAGGGGCATAAACCGCCTCTGGTGGTCTTAATTAAACAATGGGGTATTTTGTTCCCCTTTCCAACTTACAACTTAACACACGCTTTCCCGTTTTAACTAACGCGGATATCTACGGAACCATTACGCGAAACCGTTTAATATCTTATCACTTTTATACGTGTTTGACACTTTTCACACAATCACTCTAATTAACGCATAACACGCGTTATTAACTTAAAACACACTAATTTATATCACTAAAATTCACTGTACAACTATTTGAGTACGTAATACAACTAGGTACTACTAGTCCCATTTTCAGGAAGTTACAAATCTACCCCTCTTAAAGAGGATTCCGTCCTCAGAATCTCATCACGATTACTCATACGATCACACATTACCACAATCATCCTGCGTTAGGCCACAACCAAAATTTAACACGAAAAACAGCTAACACAAAACTCTATTTATTTCAACTACTGCAATGTTACACTTCGCACGAAAAGTACTCACTACACTTACACATATTTCACTTAACTACATTAGAACACTCTACTATTATCTCGAAGTTTACACAACGCTTTCAACTAGTTAGGGCACTCCGAGGAGTCATGCCCATACTGACTACCTTCGTAACAATACTTACCTAAACATTCTTTAGCAAAGTGTCCCGAAAGTCCACAGTTGTCACAAACTTTCTCTCTATACATGCATTCTCCAGTGTGACTCTTGCCACATATTTTGCACGCAACTCTACTTCTAGATCCTCCAATTTCAGTCTGAGTTCTCGCTTTCCTAGCTTCCTCGTCATATTATTTTAACTTACAAAATTCTTCTTGAACCGCTCTTTTTATCTCTCTTCTCACTTCCGCCATAACTGACGGCATGTTTCTACGAAAACACTTATCAAACTGGTCAGACATCACCTCTCGGAGATGTCGGGTAGGTACCGCTCCGAGTTTATTCCCGTATACGGAAATATGATCTTGTAGTTCTCCGATAGTAGTTAAATCCAAAGTCTTTTCACGGTTCTCATTTCCAACTTGTCTATCCGTGTCTGTATCCATCTTATAGCAATCAAAGAACTCTTAATTAGTACAAACACAAAACATCACTTAAAATCTTACTACTATTCATTAATTCCATCTAATTACACTTGGACATTCTCGACTGTCCGCATTAACACACAAATTTTCTTAGTACACTAACTAAGTCTTGTTTTATCACCATTAACAATATTCTTTTAAACTATTAATAATATCACTTTATTTCTCTTATCGCATACGCGTTTATCTAACACAATTGTCCTTAATCCTTAACTAACCTTCTCAAATCAATTTCTTACAGTTAACCAACACAAACAACACAGTTCCACTATTAACATCAAGCTAAAACACTTGCCTCGAGAAACAATAAAACCTCTATCACTGCTACGGAATTGGATTTCCTCGACAACATCATTGCCGATTTAGCCCACTCCAGTTCCAACATTGAAACCTCATAAAAATACAATTACAAAAAAAGTAAGAATGCAGCCATCCCATGCGACCGCATGCACATGCCATGCGACCGCATGTACCCCCATGTGACCCCATGCACATGCCATGCGACCGCATGGATACCAGAAACCCCATGCGACCGCATGCACATGCCATGCGACCGCATGGACCCCAGTTATAGTTTTTTTTCGACTCTGTTTACACACAGCTTCTGTTACACTCGTTTTTGACACATAAATCAACCAAAACTTGATTCAAATCACTCATACACTTTGGACATACAGGGAAGCTTACAAACACTTTAAACATCAAAACCCACCACTATTACTCAATTTACACCATTAATTGGGTGTATCTTTTTCAAGAACTCAAAACTTAGGTATTCAATAAACTTACTTACAAGGATGACGATGGAAGGCTTCAAAGATTGATCTAAACAACTGAGAATACTTGTATCAGTTTGATTCTCGAGTCTTTCTTCAAAATCCATGAGAGCAAGTGTATGTAGGTATTTTTCCCAAATGTACGTATGTTTGTGTGTTGTGTGTTTGACTCTAGTGAGTCAATAGGGGCATAAACCGCCTCTGGTGGTCTTAATTAAACAATGGGGTATTTTGTTCCCCTTTCCAACTTACAACTTAACACACGCTTTCCCGTTTTAACTAACGCGGATATCTACGCAACCATTACGCGAAACCGTTTAATATCTTATCACTTCTATACGTGTTTGACACTTTTCACACAATCACTCTAATTAACGCATAACACGCGTTATTAACTTAAAACACACTAATTTATATCACTAAAATTCACTGTACAACTATTTGAGTACGTAATACAACTAGGTACTACTAGTCCCATTTTCAGGATGTTACAAATCTACCCCTCTTAAAAGGATTCCGTCCTCAGAATCTCATCACGATTACTCATACGATCACACATTACCACAATCATCCTGCGTTAGGCCACAACTACAATTTAACACGAAAAACAGCTAACACAAAACTCTATTTATATCAACTACTGCAATGTTACACTTCGCACGAAAAGTACTCACTACACTTACACATATTTCACTTAACTACATTAGAACACTCTACTATTATCTCGAAGTTTACAAAACGCTTTCAACTAGTTAGAGCACTCCGAGGAGTCATGCCCATACTGACTACCTTCGTAACAATACTTACCTAAACATTCTTTAGCAAAGTGTCCCGAAAGTCCACAGTTGTAACAAACTTTCTCTCTATACATGCATTCTCCAGTGTGACTCTTGCCACATATTTTGCACGCAACTCTACTTCTAGATCCTCCAATTTCAGTCTGAGTTCTCGCTTTCCTAGCTTCCTCGTCATATTATTTTAACTTACAAAATTCTTCTTGAACCGCTCTTTTTATCTCTCTTCTCACTTCCGCCATAACTGACGGCATGTTTCTACGAAAACACTTATCAAACTGGTCAGACATCACCTCTCGGAGATGTGGGGTAGGTACCGCTCCGAGTTTATTCCCGTATACGGAAATATGATCTTGTAGTTCTCCGATAGTAGTTAAATCCAAAGTCTTTTCACGGTTCTCATTTCCAACTTGTCTATCCGTGTCTGTATCCATCTTATAGCAATCAAAGAACTCTTAATTAGTACAAACACAAAACATCACTTAAAATCTTACTACTATTCATTAATTCCATCTAATTACACTTGGACATTCTCGACTGTCCGCATTAACACACAATTTTTCTTAGTACACTAACTAAGTCTTGTTTTATCACCATTAACAATATTCTTTTAAACTATTAGTAATATCACTTTATTTCTCTTGTCGCATACGCGTGTATCTAACACAATTGTCCTTTATCCTTAACTAACCTTCTCAAATCAATTTCTTACATTTAACCAACACAAACAACACAGTTCCACTATTAACATCAAGCTAAAACACTTGCCTCGAGAAACAATAAAACCTCTATCACTGCTACGGAATTGGATTTCCTCGACAACATCATTGCCGAATTAGCCCACTCCAGTTCCAACATTGAAACCTCATAAAAACACAATTACAACAAAAGTAAGAATGCAGCCATCCCATGCGACCGCATGCACATGCCATGCGACCGCATGTACCCACATGTGACCCCATGCACATGCCATGCGACCGCATGGATACCAGAAACCCCATGCGACCGCATGCACATGCCATGCGACCGCATAGACCCCCATGCGACCGCATGCACATGCCATGCGACCGCATGGACCCCAGTTATAGTTTTTTTTCGACTCTGTTTACACACAGCTTCTGTTACACTCGTTTTTGACACATAAATCAACCAAAACTTGATTCAAATCACTCATACACTTTGGACATACAGGGAAGCTTACAAACACTTTAAACATCAAAACCCACCACTATTACTCAATTTACACCATTAATTGGGTGTATCTTTTTCAAGAACACAAAACTTAGGTATTCAATAAACTTACTTACAAGGATGACGATGGAAGGCTTCAAAGATTGATCTAAACAACTGAGATTACTTGTATCAGTTTGATTCTCGAGTCTTTCTTCAAAATCCATGAGAGCAAGTGTATGTAGGTATTTTTCCCGAATGTACGTATGTTTGTGTGTTGTGTGTTTGACTCTAGTGAGTCAATAGGGGCATAAACCGCCTCTGGTGGTCTTAATTAAACAATGGGGTATTTTGTTCCCCTTTCCAACTTACAACTTAACACACGCTTTCCCGTTTTAACTAACGCGGATATCTACGGAACCATTACGCGAAACCGTTTAATATCTTATCACTTCTATACGTGTTTGACACTTTTCACACAATCACTCTAATTAACGCATAACACGCGTTATTAACTTAAAACACACTAATTTATATCACTAAAATTCACTGTACAACTATTTGAGTACGTAATACAACTAGGTACTACTAGTCCCATTTTCAGGATGTTACAAATCTACCCCTCTTAAAAGGATTCCGTCCTCAGAATCTCATCACGATTACTCATACGATCACACATTACCACAATCATCCTGGGTTAGGCCACAACCACAATTTAACACGAAAAACAGCTAACACAAAACTCTATTTATATCAACTACTGCAATGTTACACTTCGCACGAAAAGTACTCACTACACTTACACATATTTCACTTAACTACATTAGAACACTCTACTATTATCTCGAAGTTTACATAACGCTTTCAACTAGTTAGAGCACTCCGAGGAGTCATGCCCATACTGACTACCTTCGTAACAATACTTACCTAAACATTCTTTAGCAAAGTGTCCCGAAAGTCCACATTTGTAACAAACTTTCTCTCTATACATGCATTCTCCAGTGTGACTCTTGCCACATATTTTGCACGCAACTCTACTTCTAGATCCTCCAATTTCAGTCTGAGTTCTCGCTTTCCTAGCTTCCTCGTCATATTATTTTAACTTACAAAATTCTTCTTGAACCGCTCTTTTTATCTCTCTTCTCACTTCCGCCATAAATGACGGCATGTTTCTACGAAAACACTTATCAAACTGGTCAGACATCACCTCTCGGAGATGTCGGGTAGGTACCGCTCCGAGTTTATTCCCGTATACGGAAATATGATCTTGTAGTTCTCCGATAGTAGTTAAATCCAAAGTCTTTTCACGGTTCTCATTTCCAACTTGTCTATCCGTGTCTGTATCCATCTTATAGCAATCAAAGAACTCTTAATTAGTACAAACACAAAACATCACTTAAAATCTTACTACTATTCATTAATTCCATCTAATTACACTTGGACATTCTCGACTGTCCGCATTAACACACAATTTTTCTTAGTACACTAACTAAGTCTTGTTTTATCACCATTAACAATATTCTTTTAAACTATTAATAATATCACTTTATTTCTCTTGTCGCATACGCGTGTATCTAACACAATTGTCCTTTATCCTTAACTAACCTTCTCAAATCAATTTCTTACATTTAACCAACACAAACAACACAGTTCCACTATTAACATCAAGCTAAAACACTTGCCTCGAGAAACAATAAAACCTCTATCACTGCTACGGAATTGGATTTCCTCGACAACATCATTGCCGAATTAGCCCACTCCAGTTCCAACATTGAAACCTCATAAAAACACAATTACAACAAAAGTAAGAATGCAGCCATCCCATGCGACCGCATGCACATGCCATGCGACCGCATGTACCCACATGTGACCCCATGCACATGCCATGCGACCGCATGGATACCAGAAACCCCATGCGACCGCATGCACATGCCATGCGACCGCATAGACCCCCATGCGACCGCATGCACATGCCATGCGACCGCATGGACCCCAGTTATAGTTTTTTTTCGACTCTGTTTACACACAGCTTCTGTTACACTCGTTTTTTACACATAAATCAACCAAAACTTGATTCAAATCACTCATACACTTTGGACATACAGGGAAGCTTACAAACACTTTAAACATCAAAACCCACCACTATTACTCAATTTACACCATTAATTGGGTGTATCTTTTTCAAGAACACAAAACTTAGGTATTCAATAAACTTACTTACAAGGATGACGATGGAAGGCTTCAAAGATTGATCTAAACAACTGAGATTACTTGTATCAGTTTGATTCTCGAGTCTTTCTTCAAAATCCATGAGAGCAATTGTATGTAGGTATTTTTCCCAAATGTACGTATGTTTGTGTGTTGTGTGTTTGACTCTAGTGAGTCAATACGGGCATAAACCGCCTCTGGTGGTCTTAATTAAACAATGGGGTATTTTGTTCCCCTTTCCAACTTACAACTTAACACACGCTTTCCCGTTTTAACTAACGCGGATATCTACGGAACCATTACGCGAAACCGTTTAATATCTTATCACTTTTATACGTGTTTGACACTTTTCACACAATCACTCTAATTAACGCATAACACGCGTTATTAACTTAAAACACACTAATTTATATCACTAAAATTCACTGTACAACTATTTGAGTACGTAATACAACTAGGTACTACTAGTCCCATTTTCAGGAAGTTACAAATCTACCCCTCTTAAAGAGGATTCCGTCCTCAGAATCTCATCACGATTACTCATACGATCACACATTACCACAATCATCCTGCGTTAGGCCACAACCAAAATTTAACACGAAAAACAGCTAACACAAAACTCTATTTATTTCAACTACTGCAATGTTACACTTCGCACGAAAAGTACTCACTACACTTACACATATTTCACTTAACTACATTAGAACACTCTACTATTATCTCGAAGTTTACACAACGCTTTCAACTAGTTAGGGCACTCCGAGGAGTCATGCCCATACTGACTACCTTCGTAACAATACTTACCTAAACATTCTTTAGCAAAGTGTCCCGAAAGTCCACATTTGTCACAAACTTTCTCTCTATACATGCATTCTCCAGTGTGACTCTTGCCACATATTTTGCACGCAACTCTACTTCTAGATCCTCCAATTTCAGTCTGAGTTCTCGCTTTCCTAGCTTCCTCGTCATATTATTTTAACTTACAAAATTCTTCTTGAACCGCTCTTTTTATCTCTCTTCTCACTTCCGCCATAACTGACGGCATGTTTCTACGAAAACACTTATCAAACTGGTCAGACATCACCTCTCGGAGATGTCGGGTAGGTACCGCTCCGAGTTTATTCCCGTATACGGAAATATGATCTTGTAGTTCTCCGATAGTAGTTAAATCCAAAGTCTTTTCACGGTTCTCATTTCCAACTTGTCTATCCGTGTCTGTATCCATCTTATAGCAATCAAAGAACTCTTAATTAGTACAAACACAAAACATCACTTAAAATCTTACTACTATTCATTAATTCCATCTAATTACACTTGGACATTCTCGACTGTCCGCATTAACACACAAATTTTCTTAGTACACTAACTAAGTCTTGTTTTATCACCATTAACAATATTCTTTTAAACTATTAATAATATCACTTTATTTCTCTTATCGCATACGCGTTTATCTAACACAATTGTCCTTAATCCTTAACTAACCTTCTCAAATCAATTTCTTACAGTTAACCAACACAAACAACACAGTTCCACTATTAACATCAAGCTAAAACACTTGCCTCGAGAAACAATAAAACCTCTATGACTGCTACGGAATTGGATTTCCTCGACAACATCATTGCCGATTTAGCCCACTCCAGTTCCAACATTGAAACCTCATAAAAATACAATTACAAAAAAAGTAAGAATGCAGCCATCCCATGCGACCGCATGCACATGCCATGCGACCGCATGTACCCCCATGTGACCCCATGCACATGCCATGCGACCGCATGGACCCCAGTTATAGTTTTTTTTCGACTCTGTTTACACACAGCTTCTGTTACACTCGTTTTTGACACATAAATCAACCAAAACTTGATTCAAATCACTCATACACTTTGGACATACAGGGAAGCTTACAAACACTTTAAACATCAAAACCCACCACTATTACTCAATTTACACCATTAATTGGGTGTATCTTTTTCAAGAACACAAAACTTAGGTATTCAATAAACTTACTTACAAGGATGACGATGGAAGGCTTCAAAGATTGATCTAAACAACTGAGATTACTTGTATCAGTTTGATTCTCGAGTCTTTCTTCAAAATCCATGAGAGCAAGTGTATGTAGGTATTTTTCCCGAATGTACGTATGTTTGTGTGTTGTGTGTTTGACTCTAGTGAGTCAATAGGGGCATAAACAGCCTCTGGTGGTCTTAATTAAACAATGGGATAGTTTGTTCCCCTTTCCAACTTACAACTTAACACACGCTTTCCCGTTTTAACTAACGCGGATATCTACGGAACCATTACGCGAAACCGTTTAATATCTTATCACTTCTATACGTTAGGCCACAACCACAATTTAACACGAAAAACAGCTAACACAAAACTCTATTTATTTCAACTACTGCATTGTTACACTTCGCATGAAAAGTACTCACTACACTTACACATATTTCACTTAACTACATTAGAACACTCTACTATTATCTCGAAGTTTACACAACGCTTTCAACTAGTTAGGGCACTCCGAGGAGTCATGCCCATACTGACTACCTTCGTAACAATACTTACCTAAACATTCTTTAGCAAAGTGTCCCGAAAGTCCACTGTTGTAACAAACTTTCTCTCTATACATGCATTCTCCAGTGTGACTCTTGCCACATATTTTGCACGCAACTCTACTTCTAGATCCTCCAATTTCAGTCTGAGTTCTCGCTTTCCTATCTTCCTCGTCATATTATTTTAACTTACAATATTCTTCTTGAACCGCTCTTTTTATCTCTCTTCTCACTTCCGCCATAACTGACGGCATGTTTCTACGAAAACACTTATCAAACTGGTCAGACATCACCTCTCGGAGATGTCGGGTAGGTACCGCTCCGAGTTTATTCCCGTATACGGAAATATGATCTTGTAGTTCTCCGATAGTAGTTAAATCCAAAGTCTTTTCACGGTTCTCATTTCCAACTTGTCTATCCGTGTCTGTATCCATCTTATTGCAATCCAAGAACTCTTAATTAGTACAAACACAAAACATCACTTAAAATCTTACTACTATTCATTAATTCCATCTAATTACACTTGGACATTCTCGACTGTCCGCATTAACACACAATTTTTCTTAGTACACTAACTAAGTCTTGTTTTATCACCATTAACAATATTCTTTTAAACTATTAATAATATCACTTTATTTCTCTTGTCGCATACGCGTTTATCTAACACAATTGTCCTTTATCCTTAACTAACCTTCTCAAATCAATTTCTTACATTTAACCAACACAAACAACACAGTTCCACTATTAACATCAAGCTAAAACACTTGCCTCGAGAAACAATAAAACCTCTATCACTGCTACTGAATTGGATTTCCCAGCCAACATCATTGCCGAATTAGCCCACTCCAGTTCCAACATTGAAACCTCATAAAAACACAATTACAACAAAAGTAAGAATGCAGCCATCCCATGCGACCGCATGCACATGCCATGCGACCGCATGTACCCCCATGTGACCCCATGCACATGCCATGCGACCGCATGGATACCAGAAACCCCATGCGACCGCATGCACATGCCATGCGACCGCATAGACCCCCATGCGACCGCATGCACATGCCATGCGACCGCATGGACCCCAGTTATAGTTTTTTTTCGACTCTGTTTACACACAGTTTCTGTTACACTCGTTTTTGACACATAAATCAACCAAAACTTGATTCAAATCACTCATATACTTTGGACATACAGGGAAGCTTACAAACACTTTAAACATCAAAACCCACCACTATTACTCAATTTACACCATTAATTGGGTGTATCTTTTTCAAGAACACAAAACTTAGGTATTCAATAAACTTACTTACAAGGATGACGATGGAAGGCTTCAAAGATTGATCTAAACAACTGAGATTACTTGTATCAGTTTGATTCTCGAGTCTTTCTTCAAAATCCATGAGAGCAAGTGTATGTAGGTATTTTTCCCGAATGTACGTATGTTTGTGTGTTGTGTGTTTGACTCTAGTGAGTCAATAGGGGCATAAACCGCCTCTAGTGGTCTTAATTAAACAATGGGGTATTTTGTTCCCCTTTCCAACTTACAACTTAACACACGCTTTCCCGTTTTAACTAACGCGGATATCTACGGAACCATTACGCGAAACCGTTTAATATCTTATCACTTCTATACGTGTTTGACACTTTTCACACAATCACTCTAATTAACGCATAACACGCGTTATTAACTTAAAACACACTAATTTATATCACTAAAATTCACTGTACAACTATTTGAGTACGTAATACAACTAGGTACTACTAGTCCCATTTTAAGGATGTTACAAATCTACCCCTCTTAAAGAGGATTCCGTCCTCAGAATCTCATCACGATTACTCATACGATCACACATTACCACAATCATCCTGCGTTAGGCTACAACCACAATTTAACACGAAAAACAGCTAACACAAAACACTATTTATTTCAACTACTGCATTGTTACACTTCGCACGAAAAGTACTCACTACACTTACACATATTTCACTTAACTACATTAGAACACTCTACTATTATCTCGAAGTTTACACAACGCTTTCAACTAGTTAGGGCACTCCGAGGAGTCATGCCCATACTGACTACCTTCGTAACAATACTTACCTAAACATTCTTTAGCAAAGTGTCCCGAAAGTCCACAGTTGTAACAAACTTTCTCTCTATACATGCATTCTCCAGTGTGACTCTTGCCACATATTTTGCACGCAACTCTACTTCTAGATCCTCCAATTTCAGTATGAGTTCTCGCTTTCCTAGCTTCCTCGTCATATTATTTTAACTTACAAAATTCTTCTTGAACCGCTCTTTTTATCTCTCTTCTCACTTCCGCCATAACTGACGGCATCTTTCTACGAAAACACTTATCAAACTGGTCAGACATCACCTCTCGGAGATGTCGGGTAGGTACCGCTCCGAGTTTATTCCCGTATACGGAAATATGATCTTGTAGTTCTCCGATAGTAGTTAAATCCAAAGTCTTTTCACGGTTCTCATTTCCAACTTGTCTATCCGTGTCTGTATCCATCTTATTGCAATCCAAGAACTCTTAATTAGTACAAACACAAAACATCACTTAAAATCTTACTACTATTCATTAATTCCATCTAATTACACTTGGACATTCTCGACTGTCCGCATTAACACACAAGTTTTCTTAGTACACTAACTAAGTCTTGTTTTATCACCATTAACAATATTCTTTTAAACTATTAATAATATCACTTTATTTCTCTTGTCGCATACGCGTTTATCTAACACAATTGTCCTTTATCCTTAACTAACCTTCTCAAATCAATTTCTTACATTTAACCAACACAAACAACACACTTCCACTATTAACATCAAGCTAAAACACTTGCCTCGAGAAACAATAAAACCTCTATCACTGCTACCGAATTGGATTTCCTCGCCAACATCATTGCCGAATTAGCCCACTCCAGTTCCAACATTGAAACCTCATAAAAACACAATTACAACAAAAGTAAGAATGCAGCCATCCCATGCGACCGCATGCACATGCCATGCGACCGCATGTACCCCCATGTGACCCCATGCACATATCATGCGACCGCATGGATACCAGAAACCCCATGCGACCGCATGCACATGCCATGCGACCGCATAGACCCCCATGCGACCGCATGCACATGCCATGCGACCGCATGGACCCCAGTTATAGTTTTTTTTCGACTCTGTTTACACACAGCTTCTGTTACACTCGTTTTTGACACATAAATCAACCAAAACTTGATTCAAATCACTCATACACTTTGGACATACAGGGAAGCTTACAAACACTTTAAACATCAAAACCCACCACTATTACTCAATTTACACCATTAATTGGGTGTATCTTTTTCAAGAACACAAAACTTAGGTATTCAATAAACATACTTACAAGGATGACGATGGAAGGCTTCAAAGATTGATCTAAACAACTGAGATTACTTGTATCAGTTTGATTCTCGAGTCTTTCTTCAAAATCCATGAGAGCAAGTGTATGTAGGTATTTTTCCCGAATGTACGTATGTTTGTGTGTTGTGTGTTTGACTCTAGTGAGTCAATAGGGGCATAAACCGCCTCTGGTGGTCTTAATTAAACAATGGGGTATTTTGTTCCCCTTCCAACTTACAACTTAACACACGCTTTCCCGTTTTAACTAATGCGGATATCTACGGAACCATTACGCGAAACCGTTTAATATCTTATCACTTCTATACGTTTTTGACACTTTTCACACAATCATTATAATTAACGCATAACACGCGTTATTAACTTAACACACACTAATTTATATCACTAAAATTCACTGTACAACTATTTGAGTACGTAATACAACTAGGTACTACTAGTCCCATTTTCAGGATGTTACAAATCTACCCCTCTTAAAGAGGATTCCGTCCTCAGAATCTCATCACGATTACTCATACGATCACACATTACCACAATCATCCTGCGTTAGGCCACAACCACAATTTAACACGAAAAACAGCTAACACAAAACTCTATTTATTTCAACTACTGCAATGTTACACTTCGCACGAAAAGTACTCACTACACTTACACATATTTCACTTAACTACATTAGAACACTCTACTATTATCTCGAAGTTTACACAACGCTTTCAACTAGTTAGGGCACTCCGAGGAGTCATGCCCATACTGACTACCTTCGTAACAATACTTACCTAAACATTCTTTAGCAAAGTGTCCCGAAAGTCCACAGTTGTAACAAACTTTCTCTCTATACATGCATTCTCCAGTGTGACTCTTGCCACATATTTTGCACGCAACTCTACTTCTAGATCCTCCAATTTCAGTCTGAGTTCTCGCTTTCCTAGCTTCCTCGTCATATTATTTTAACTTACAAAATTCTTCTTGAACCGCTCTTTTTATCTCTCTTCTCACTTCCGCCATAACTGACGGCATGTTTCTACGAAAACACTTATCAAACTGGTCAGACATCACCTCTCGGAGATGTCGGGTAGGTACCGCTCCGAGTTTATTCCCGTATACGGAAATATGATCTTGTAGTTCTCCGATAGTAGTTAAATCCAAAGTCTTTTCACGGTTCTCATTTCCAACTTGTCTATCTGTGTCTGTATCCATCTTATTGCAATCAAAGAACTCTTAATTAGTACAAACACAAAACATCACTTAAAATCTTACTACTATTCATTAATTCCATCTAATTACACTTGGACATTCTCGACTGTCTGCATTAACACACAATTTTTCTTAGTACACTAACTAAGTCTTGTTTTATCACCATTAACAATATTCTAATAAACTATTAATAATATCACTTTATTTCTATTGTCGCATACGCGTTTATCTAACACAATTGTCCTTTATCCTTAACTAACCTTCTCAAATCAATTTCTTACATTTAACCAACACAAACAACACACTTCCACTATTAACATCAAGCTAAAACACTTGCCTCGAGAAACAATAAAACCTCTATCACTGCTACTGAATTGGATTTCCTCGCCAACATCATTGCCGAATTAGCCCACTCCAGTTCCAACATTGAAACCTCATAAAAACACAATTACAACAAAAGTAAGAATGCAGCAATCCCATGCGACCGCATGCACATGCCATGCGACCGCATGTACCCCCATGTGACCCCATGCACATGCCATGCGACCGCATGGATACCAGAAACCCCATGCGACCGCATGCACATGCCATGCGACCGCATAGACCCCTATGCGACCGCATGCACTTGCCATTCGACCGCATGGACCCCAGTTATAGTTTTTTTTCGACTCTGTTTACACACAACTTCTGTTACACTCGTTTTTGACACATAAATCAACCAAAACTTGATTCAAATCACTCATACACTTTGGACATACAGGGAAGCTTACAAACACTTTAAACATCAAAACCCACCACTATTACTCAATTTACACCATTAATTGGGTGTATCTTTTTAAAGAACACAAAACTTAGGTATTCAATAAACTTACTTACAAGGATGACGATGGAAGGCTTCAAAGATTGATCTAAACAACTGAGATTACTTGTATCAGTTTGATTTTCGAGTCTTTCTTCAAAATCCATGAGAGCAAGTGTATGTAGGTATTTTTCCCGAATGTACGTATGTTTGTGTGTTGTGTGTTTGACTCTAGTGAGTCAATAGGGGCATAAACCGCCTCTGGTGGTCTTAATTAAACAATGGGGTATTTTATTCCCCTTTCCAACTTACAATTTAACACACGCTTTCCCGTTTTAACTAACGCGGATATCTACGGAACCATTACGCGAAACCGTTTAATATCTTATCACTTCTATACGTGTTTGACACTTTTCACACAATCACTCTAATTAACGCATAACACGCGTTATTAACTTAAAACACACTAATTTATGTCACTAAAATTCACTGTACAACTATTTGAGTACGTAATACAACTAGGTACTACTAGTCCCATTTTCAGGATGTTACAAATCTACCCCTCTTAAAGAGGATTCCGTCCTCAGAATCTCATCAGGATTACTCATACGATCACACATTACCACAGTCATCCTGCGTTAGGCCACAACCACAATTTAACACGAAAAACAGCTAACAAAAAACTCTATTTATTTCAACTACTGCAATGTTACACTTCGCACGAAAAGTACTCACTACACTTACACATATTTCACTTAACTACATTAGAACACTCTACTATTATCTCGAAGTTTACACAACGCTTTCAACTAGTTAGGGCACTCCGAGGAGTCATGCCCATACTGACTACCTTCGTAACAATACTTACCTAAACATTCTTTAGCAAAGTGTCCCGAAAGTCCACAGTTGTAACAAACTTTCTCTCTATACATGCATTCTCCAGTGTGACTCTTGCCACATATTTTGCACGCAACTCTACTTCTAGATCCTCCAATTTCAGTCTGAGTTCTCGCTTCCCTAGCTTCCTCGTCATATTATTTTAACTTACAAAATTCTTCTTGAACCGCTCTTTTTATCTCTCTTCTCACTTCCGCCATAACTGACGGCATGTTTCTACGAAAACACTTATCAAACTGGTCAGACATCACCTCTCGGAGATGTCGGGTAGGTACCGCTCCGAGTTTATTCCCGTATACGGAAATATGATCTTGTAGTTCTCCGATAGTAGTTAAATCCAAAGTCTTTTCACGGTTCTCATTTCCAACTTGTCTATCTGTGTCTGTATCCATGTTATTGCAATCAAAGAACTCTTAATTAGTACAAACACAAAACATCACTTAAAATCTTACTACTATTCATTAATTCCATCTAATTACACTTGGACATTCTCGACAGTCTGCATTAACACACAATTTTTCTTAGTACACTAACTAAGTCTTGTTTTATCACCATTAACAATATTCTAATAAACTATTAATAATATCACTTTATTTCTATTGTCGCATACGCGTTTATCTAACACAATTGTCCTTTATCCTTAACTAACCTTCTCAAATCAATTTCTTACATTTAACCAACACAAACAACACACTTCCACTATTAACATCAAGCTAAAACACTTGCCTCGAGAAACAATAAAACCTCTATCACTGCTACTGAATTGGATTTCCTCGCCAACATCATTGCCGAATTAGCCCACTCCAGTTCCAACATTGAAACCTCATAAAAACACAATTACAACAAAAGTAAGAATGCAGCAATCCCATGCGACCGCATGCACATGCCATGCGACCGCATGTACCCCCATGTGACCCCATGCACATGCCATGCGACCGCATGGATACCAGAAACCCCATGCGACCGCATGCACATGCCATGCGACCGCATAGACCCCCATGCGACCGCATGCACATGGCCATGTGACCGCATGGACCCCAGTTATAGTTTTTTTTCGACTCTGTTTACACACAGCTTCTGTTACACTCGTTTTTGACACATAAATCAACCAAAACTTGATTCAAATCACTCATACACTTTGGACATACAGGGAAGCTTACAAACACTTTAAACATCAAAACCCACCACTATTACTCAATTTACACCATTAATTGGGTGTATCTTTTTAAAGAACACAAAACTTAGGTATTCAATAAACTTACTTACAAGGATGACGATGGAAGGCTTCAAAGATTGATCTAAACAACTGAGATTACTTGTATCAGTTTGATTCTCGAGTCTTTCTTCAAAATCCATGAGAGCAAGTGTATGTAGGTATTTTTCCCGAATGTACGTATGTTTGTGTGTTGTGTGTTTGACTCTAGTGAGTCAATAGGGGCATAAACCGCCTCTGGTGGTCTTAATTAAACAATGGGGTATTTTGTTCCCCTTACAACTTAACACACGCTTTCCCGTTTTAACTAATGCGGATATCTACGGAACCATTACGCGAAACCGTTTAATATCTTATCACTTCTATACGTGTTTGACACTTTTCACACAATCATTATAATTAACGCATAACACGCGTTATTAACTTAAAACACACTAATTTATATCACTAAAATTCACTGTACAACTATTTGAGTACGTAATACAACTAGGTACTACTAGTCCCATTTTCAGGATGTTACAAATCTACCCCTCTTAAAGAGGATTCCGTCCTCAGAATCTCATCACGATTACTCATACGATCACACATTACCACAGTCATCCTGCGTTAGGCCACAACCACAATTTAACACGAAAAACAGCTAACAAAAAACTCTATTTATTTCAACTACTGCAATGTTACACTTCGCACGAAAAGTACTCACTACACTTACACATATTTCACTTAACTACATTAGAACACTCTACTATTATCTCGAAGTTTACACAACGCTTTCAACTAGTTAGGGCACTCCGAGGAGTCATGCCCATACTGACTACCTTCGTAACAATACTTACCTAAACATTCTTTAGCAAAGTGTCCCAAAAGTCCACAGTTGTAACAAACTTTCTCTCTATACATGCATTCTCCAGTGTGACTCTTGCCACATATTTTGCACGCAACTCTACTTCTAGATCCTCCAATTTCAGTCTGAGTTCTCGCTTTCCTAGCTTCCTCGTCATATTATTTTAACTTACAAAATTCTTCTTGAACCGCTCTTTTTATCTCTCTTCTCACTTCCGCCATAACTGACGGCATGTTTCTACGAAAACACTTATCAAACTGGTCAGACATCACCTCTCGGAGATGTCGGGTAGGTACCGCTCCGAGTTTATTCCCGTATACGGAAATATGATCTTGTAGTTCTCCGATAGTAGTTAAATCCAAAGTCTTTTCACGGTTCTCATTTCCAACTTGTCTATCTGTGTCTGTATCCATCTTATTGCAATCAAAGAACTCTTAATTAGTACAAACACAAAACATCACTTAAAATCTTACTACTATTCATTAATTCCATCTAATTACACTTGGACATTCTCGACTGTCTGCATTAACACACAATTTTTCTTAGTACACTAACTAAGTCTTGTTTTATCACCATTAACAATATTCTAATAAACTATTAATAATATCACTTTATTTCTATTGTCGCATACGCGTTTATCTAACACAATTGTCCTTTATCCTTAACTAACCTTCTCAAATCAATTTCTTACATTTAACCAACACAAACAACACACTTCCACTATTAACATCAAGCTAAAACACTTGCCTCGAGAAACAATAAAACCTCTATCACTGCTACTGAATTGGATTTCCTCGACAACATCATTGCCGAATTAGCCCACTCCAGTTCCAACATTGAAACCTCATAAAAACACAATTACAACAAAAGTAAGAATGCAGCAATCCCATGCGACCGCATGCACATGCCATGCGACCGCATGTACCCCCATGTGACCCCATGCACATGCCATGCGACCGCATGGATACCAGAAACCCCATGCGACCGCATGCACATGCCATGCGACCGCATAGACCCCTATGCGACCGCATGCACTTGCCATGCGACCGCATGGACCCCAGTTATAGTTTTTTTTCGACTCTGTTTACACACAACTTCTGTTACACTCGTTTTTGACACATAAATCAACCAAAACTTGATTCAAATCACTCATACACTTTGGACATACAGGGAAGCTTACAAACACTTTAAACATCAAAACCCACCACTATTACTCAATTTACACCATTAATTGGGTGTATCTTTTTAAAGAACACAAAACTTAGGTATTCAATAAACTTACTTACAAGGATGACGATGGAAGGCTTCAAAGATTGATCTAAACAACTGAGATTACTTGTATCAGTTTGATTTTCGAGTCTTTCTTCAAAATCCATGAGAGCAAGTGTATGTAGGTATTTTTCCCGAATGTACGTATGTTTGTGTGTTGTGTGTTTGACTCTAGTGAGTCAATAGGGGCATAAACCGCCTCTGGTGGTCTTAATTAAACAATGGGGTATTTTATTCCCCTTTCCAACTTACAATTTAACACACGCTTTCCCGTTTTAACTAACGCGGATATCTACGGAACCATTACGCGAAACCGTTTAATATCTTATCACTTCTATACGTGTTTGACACTTTTCACACAATCACTCTAATTAACGCATAACACGCGTTATTAACTTAAAACACACTAATTTATGTCACTAAAATTCACTGTACAACTATTTGAGTACGTAATACAACTAGGTACTACTAGTCCCATTTTCAGGATGTTACAAATCTACCCCTCTTAAAGAGGATTCCGTCCTCAGAATCTCATCACGATTACTCATACGATCACACATTACCACAGTCATCCTGCGTTAGGCCACAACCACAATTTAACACGAAAAACAGCTAACAAAAAACTCTATTTATTTCAACTACTGCAATGTTACACTTCGCACGGAAAGTACTCACTACACTTACACATATTTCACTTAACTACATTAGAACACTCTACTATTATCTCGAAGTTTACACAACGCTTTCAACTAGTTAGGGCTCTCCGAGTAGTCATGCCCATACTGACTACCTTCGTAACAATACTTACCTAAACATTCTTTAGCAAAGTGTCCCGAAAGTCCACAGTTGTAACAAACTTTCTCTCTATACATGCATTCTCCAGTGTGACTCTTGCCACATATTTTGCACGCAACTCTACTTCTAGATCCTCCAATTTCAGTCTGAGTTCTCGCTTTCCTAGCTTCCTCGTCATATTATTTTAACTTACAAAATTCTTCTTGAACCGCGCTTTTTATATCTCTTCTCACTTCCGCCATAACTGACGGCATGTTTCTACGAAAACACTTATCAAACTGGTCAGACATCACCTCTCGGAGATGTCGGGTAGGTACCGCTCCGAGTTTATTCCCGTATACGGAAATATGATCTTGTAGTTCTCCGATAGTAGTTCAATCCAAAGTCTTTTCACGGTTCTCATTTCCAACTTGTCTATCCGTGTCTGTATCCATCTTATAGCAATCAAAGAACTCTTAATTAGTACAAACACAAAACATCACTTAAAATCTTACGACTATTCATTAATTTCATCTAATTACACTTGGACATTCTCGACTGTCCGCATTAACACACAATTTTCTTAGTACACTAACTAAGTCTTGTTTTATCACGATTAACAATATTCTTTTAAACTATTAATAATATCACTTTATTTCTCTTGTCGCATACGCGTTTATCTAACACAATTGTCCTTTATCCTTAACTAACCTTCTCAAATCAATTTCTTACATTTAACCAACACAAACAACACACTTCCACTATTAACATCAAGCTAAAACACTTGCCTCGAGAAACAATAAAACCTCTATCACTTCTACTAAATTGGATTTCCTCGACAACATCATTGCCGAATTAGCCCACTCCAGTTCCAACATTGAAACCTCATAAAAACACAATTACAACAAAAGTAAGAATGCAGCCATCCCATGCGACCGCATGCACATGCCATGCGACCGCATGTACCCCCATGTGACCCCATGCACATGCCATGCGACCGCATGGATACCAGAAACCCCATGCGACCGCATGCACATGCCATGCGACCGCATAGACCCCCATGCGACCGCATGCACATGCCATGTGACCGCATGGACCCCAGTTATAGTTTTTTTTCGACTCTGTTTACACACAGCTTCTGTTACACTCGTTTTTGACACATAAATCAACCAAAACTTGATTCAAATCACTCATACACTTTGGACATACAGGGAAGCTTACAAACACTTTAAACATCAAAACCCACCACTATTACTCAATTTACACCATTAATTGGGTGTATCTTTTTAAAGAACACAAAACTTAGGTATTCAATAAACTTACTTACAAGGATGACGATGGAAGGCTTCAAAGATTGATCTAAACAACTGAGATTACTTGTATCAGTTTGATTCTCGAGTCTTTCTTCAAAATCCATGAGAGCAAGTGTATGTAGGTATTTTTCCCGAATGTACGTATGTTTGTGTGTTGTGTGTTTGACTCTAGTGAGTCAATAGGGGCATAAACCGCCTCTGGTGGTCTTAATTAAACAATGGGGTATTTTGTTCCCCTTCCAACTTACAACTTAACACACGCTTTCCCGTTTTAACTAACGCGGATATCTACGGAACCATTACGCGAAACCGTTTAATATCTTATCACTTCTATACGTGTTTGACACTTTTCACACAATCATTATAATTAACGCATAACACGCGTTATTAACTTAACACACACTAATTTATATCACTAAAATTCACTGTACAACTATTTGAGTACGTAATACAACTAGGTACTACTAGTCCCATTTTCAGGATGTTACAAATCTACCCCTCTTAAAGAGGATTCCGTCCTCAGAATCTCATCACGATTACTCATACGATCACACATTACCACAATCATCCTTCGTTAGGCCACAACCACAATTTAACACGAAAAACAGCTAACACAAAACTCTATTTATTTCAACTACTGCAATGTTACACTTCGCACGAAAAGTACTCACTACACTTACACATATTTCACTTAACTACATTAGAACACTCTACTATTATCTCGAAGTTTACACAACGCTTTCAACTAGTTAGGGCACTCCGAGGAGTCATGCCCATACTGACTACCTTCGTAACAATACTTACCTAAACATTCTTTAGCAAAGTGTCCCGAAAGTCCACAGTTGTAACAAACTTTCTCTCTATACATGCATTCTCCAGTGTGACTCTTGCCACATATTTTGCACGCAACTCTACTTCTAGATCCTCCAATTTCAGTCTGAGTTCTCGCTTTCCTAGCTTCCTCGTCATATTATTTTAACTTACAAAATTCTTCTTGAACCGCTCTTTTTATCTCTCTTCTCACTTCCGCCATAACTGACGGCATGTTTCTACGAAAACACTTATCAAACTGGTCAGACATCACCTCTCGGAGATGTCGGGTAGGTACCGCTCCGAGTTTATTCCCGTATACGGAAATATGATCTTGTAGTTCTCCGATAGTAGTTAAATCCAAAGTCTTTTCACGGTTCTCATTTCCAACTTGTCTATCTGTGTCTGTATCCATCTTATTGCAATCAAAGAACTCTTAATTAGTACAAACACAAAACATCACTTAAAATCTTACTACTATTCATTAATTCCATCTAATTACACTTGGACATTCTCGACTGTCTGCATTAACACACAATTTTTCTTAGTACACTAACTAAGTCTTGTTTTATCACCATTAACAATATTCTAATAAACTATTAATAATATCACTTTATTTCTATTGTCGCATACGCGTTTATCTAACACAATTGTCCTTTATCCTTAACTAACCTTCTCAAATCAATTTCTTACATTTAACCAACACAAACAACACACTTCCACTATTAACATCAAGCTAAAACACTTGCCTCGAGAAACAATAAAACCTCTATCACTGCTACTGAATTGGATTTCCTCGCCAACATCATTGCCGAATTAGCCCACTCCAGTTCCAACATTGAAACCTCATAAAAACACAATTACAACAAAAGTAAGAATGCAGCAATCCCATGCGACCGCATGCACATGCCATGCGACCGCATGTACCCCCATGTGACCCCATGCACATGCCATGCGACCGCATGGATACCAGAAACCCCATGCGACCGCATGCACATGCCATGCGACCGCATAGACCCCTATGCGACCGCATGCACTTGCCATGCGACCGCATGGACCCCAGTTATAGTTTTTTTTCGACTCTGTTTACACACAACTTCTGTTACACTCGTTTTTGACACATAAATCAACCAAAACTTGATTCAAATCACTCATACACTTTGGACATACAGGGAAGCTTACAAACACTTTAAACATCAAAACCCACCACTATTACTCAATTTACACCATTAATTGGGTGTATCTTTTTAAAGAACACAAAACTTAGGTATTCAATAAACTTACTTACAAGGATGACGATGGAAGGCTTCAAAGATTGATCTAAACAACTGAGATTACTTATATCAGTTTGATTTTCGAGTCTTTCTTCAAAATCCATGAGAGCAAGTGTATGTAGGTATTTTTCCCGAATGTACGTATGTTTGTGTGTTGTGTGTTTGACTCTAGTGAGTCAATAGGGGCATAAACCGCCTCTGGTGGTCTTAATTAAACAATGGGGTATTTTATTCCCCTTTCCAACTTACAATTTAACACACGCTTTCCCGTTTTAACTAACGCGGATATCTACGGAACCATTACGCGAAACCGTTTAATATCTTATCACTTCTATACGTGTTTGACACTTTTCACACAATCACTCTAATTAACGCATAACACGCGTTATTAACTTAAAACACACTAATTTATGTCACTAAAATTCACTGTACAACTATTTGAGTACGTAATACAACTAGGTACTACTAGTCCCATTTTCAGGATGTTACAAATCTACCCCTCTTAAAGAGGATTCCGTCCTCAGAATCTCATCAGGATTACTCATACGATCACACATTACCACAGTCATCCTGCGTTAGGCCACAACCACAATTTAACACGAAAAACAGCTAACAAAAAACTCTATTTATTTCAACTACTGCAATGTTACACTTCGCACGGAAAGTACTCACTACACTTACACATATTTCACTTAACTACATTAGAACACTCTACTATTATCTCGAAGTTTACACAACGCTTTCAACTAGTTAGGGCTCTCCGAGTAGTCATGCCCATACTGACTACCTTCGTAACAATACTTACCTAAACATTCTTTAGCAAAGTGTCCCGAAAGTCCACAGTTGTAACAAACTTTCTCTCTATACATGCATTCTCCAGTGTGACTCTTGCCACATATTTTGCACGCAACTCTACTTCTAGATCCTCCAATTTCAGTCTGAGTTCTCGCTTTCCTAGCTTCCTCGTCATATTATTTTAACTTACAAAATTCTTCTTGAACCGCGCTTTTTATATCTCTTCTCACTTCCGCCATAACTGACGGCATGTTTCTACGAAAACACTTATCAAACTGGTCAGACATCACCTCTCGGAGATGTCGGGTAGGTACCGCTCCGAGTTTATTCCCGTATACGGAAATATGATCTTGTAGTTCTCCGATAGTAGTTCAATCCAAAGTCTTTTCACGGTTCTCATTTCCAACTTGTCTATCCGTGTCTGTATCCATCTTATAGCAATCAAAGAACTCTTAATTAGTACAAACACAAAACATCACTTAAAATCTTACTACTATTCATTAATTTCATCTAATTACACTTGGACATTCTCGACTGTCCGCATTAACACACAATTTTCTTAGTACACTAACTAAGTCTTGTTTTATCACGATTAACAATATTCTTTTAAACTATTAATAATATCACTTTATTTCTCTTGTCGCATACGCGTTTATCTAACACAATTGTCCTTTATCCTTAACTAACCTTCTCAAATCAATTTCTTACATTTAACCAACACAAACAACACACTTCCACTATTAACATCAAGCTAAAACACTTGCCTCGAGAAACAATAAAACCTCTATCACTTCTACTAAATTGGATTTCCTCGACAACATCATTGCCGAATTAGCCCACTCCAGTTCCAACATTGAAACCTCATAAAAACACAATTACAACAAAAGTAAGAATGCAGCCATCCCATGCGACCGCATGCACATGCCATGCGACCGCATGTACCCCCATGTGACCCCATGCACATGCCATGCGACCGCATGGATACCAGAAACCCCATGCGACCGCATGCACATGCCATGCGACCGCATAGACCCCCATGCGACCGCATGCACATGCCATGTGACCGCATGGACCCCAGTTATAGTTTTTTTTCGACTCTGTTTACACACAGCTTCTGTTACACTCGTTTTTGACACATAAATCAACCAAAACTTGATTCAAATCACTCATACACTTTGGACATACAGGGAAGCTTACAAACACTTTAAACATCAAAACCCACCACTATTACTCAATTTACACCATTAATTGGGTGTATCTTTTTAAAGAACACAAAACTTAGGTATTCAATAAACTTACTTACAAGGATGACGATGGAAGGCTTCAAAGATTGATCTAAACAACTGAGATTACTTGTATCAGTTTGATTCTCGAGTCTTTCTTCAAAATCCATGAGAGCAAGTGTATGTAGGTATTTTTCCCGAATGTACGTATGTTTGTGTGTTGTGTGTTTGACTCTAGTGAGTCAATAGGGGCATAAACCGCCTCTGGTGGTCTTAATTAAACAATGGGGTATTTTATTCCCCTTTCCAACTTACAACTTAACACACGCTTTCCCGTTTTAACTAACGCGGATATCTACGGAACCATTACGCGAAACCGTTTAATATCTTATCACTTCTATACGTGTTTGACACTTTTCACACAATCACTCTAATTAACGCATAACACGCGTTATTAACTTAAAACACACTAATTTATGTCACTAAAATTCACTGTACAACTATTTGAGTACGTAATACAACTAGGTACTACTAGTCCCATTTTCAGGATGTTACAAATCTACCCCTCTTAAAGAGGATTCCGTCCTCAGAATCTCATCAGGATTACTCATACGATCACACATTACCACAGTCATCCTGCGTTAGGCCACAACAACAATTTAACACGAAAAACAGCTAACAAAAAACTCTATTTATTTCAACTACTGCAATGTTACACTTCGCACGGAAAGTACTCACTACACTTACACATATTTCACTTAACTACATTAGAACACTCTACTATTATCTCGAAGTTTACACAACGCTTTCAACTAGTTAGGGCACTCCGAGTAGTCATGCCCATACTGACTACCTTCGTAACAATACTTACCTAAACATTCTTTAGCAAAGTGTCCCGAAAGTCCACAGTTGTAACAAACTTTCTCTCTATACATGCATTCTCCAGTGTGACTCTTGCCACATATTTTGCACGCAACTCTACTTCTAGATCCTCCAATTTCAGTCTGAGTTCTCGCTTTCCTAGCTTCCTCGTCATATTATTGTAACTTACAAAATTCTTCTTGAACCGCGCTTTTTATCTCTCTTCTCACTTCCGCCATAACTGACGGCATGTTTCTACGAAAACACTTATCAAACTGGTCAGACATCACCTCTCGGAGATGTCGGGTAGGTACCGCTCCGAGTTTATTCCCGTATACGGAAATATGATCTTGTAGTTCTCCGATAGTAGTTAAATCCAAAGTCTTTTCACGGTTCTCATTTCCAACTTGTCTATCCGTGTCTGTATCCATCTTATTGCAATCAAAGAACTCTTAATTAGTACAAACACAAAACATCACTTAAAATCTTACTACTATTCATTAATTCCATCTAATTACACTTGGACATTCTCGACTGTCCGCATTAACACACAATTTTTCTTAGTACACTAACTAAGTCTTGTTTTAACACGATTAACAATATTCTTTTAAACTATTAATAATATCACTTTATTTCTCTTGTCGCATAGGCGTTTATCTAACACAATTGTCCTTTATCCTTAACTAACCTTCTCAAATCAATTTCTTACATTTAACCAACACAAACAACACACTTCCACTATTAACATCAAGCTAAAACACTTGCCTCGAGAAACAATAAAACCTCTATCACTGCTACTGAATTGGATTTCCTCGACAACATCATTGCCGAATTAGCCCACTCCAGTTCCAACATTGAAACCTCATAAAAACACAATTACAACAAAAGTAAGAATGCAGCCATCCCATGCGACCGCATGCACATGCCATGCGATCGCATGTACCCCCATGTGACCCCATGCACATGCCATGCGACCACATGGATACCAGAAACCCCATGCGACCGCATGCACATGCCATGCGACCGCATAGACGCCCATGCGACCGCATGCACATGCCATGTGACCGCATGGACCCCAGTTATAGTTTTTTTTCGACTCTGTTTACACACAGCTTCTGTTACACTCGTTTTTGACACATAAATCAACCAAAACTTGATTCAAATCACTCATACACTATGGACATACAGGGAAGCTTACAAACACTTTAAACATCAAAACCCACCACTATTACTCAATTTACACCATTAATTGGGTGTATCTTTTTCAAGAACACAAAACTTAGGTATTCAATAAACTTACTTACAAGGATGACGATGGAAGGCTTCAAAGATTGATCTAAACAACTGAGATTACTTGTATCAGTTTGATTCTCGAGTCTTTCTTCAAAATCCATGAGAGCAAGTGTATGTAGGTATTTTTCCCGAATGTACGTATGTTTGTGTGTTGTGTGTTTGACTCTAGTGAGTCAATAGGGGCATAAACCGCCTCTAGTGGTCTTAATTAAACAATGGGGTATTTTGTTCCCCTTTCCAACTTACAACTTAACACACGCTTTCCCGTTTTAACTAACGCGGATATCTACGGAACCATTACGCGAAACCGTTTAATATCTTATCACTTCTATACGTGTTTGACACTTTTCACACAATCACTCTAATTAACGCATAACACGCGTTATTAACTTAAAACACACTAATTTATGTCACTAAAATTCACTGTACAACTATTTGAGTACGTAATACAACTAGGTACTACTAGACCCATTTTCAGGATGTTACAAATCTACCCCTCTTAAAGAGGATTCCGTCCTCAGAATCTCATCACGATTACTCATACGATCACACATTACCACAGTCATCCTGCGTTAGGCCACAACCACAATTTAACACGAAAAACAGCTAACACAAAACTCTATTTATTTCAACTACTGCAATGTTACACTTCGCACGGAAAGTACTCACTACACTTACACATATTTCACTTAACTACATTAGAACACTCTACTATTATCTCGAAGTTTACACAACGCTTTCAACTAGTTAGGGCACTCCGAGGAGTCATGCCCATACTGACTACCTTCGTAACAATACTTACCTAAACATTCTTTAGCAAAGTGTCCCGAAAGTCCACAGTTGTAACAAACTTTCTCTCTATACATGCATTCTCCAGTGTGACTCTTGCCACATATTTTGCACGCAACTCTACTTCTAGATCCTCCAATTTCAGTCTGAGTTCTCGCTTTCCTAGCTTCCTCGTCATATTATTTTAACTTACAAAATTCTTCTTGAACCGCGCTTTTTATCTCTCTTCTCACTTCCGCCATAACTGACGGCATGTTTCTTCGAAAACGCTTATCAAACTGGTCAGACATCACCTCTCGGAGATGTCGGGTAGGTACCGCTCCGAGTTTATTCCCGTATACGGAAATATGATCTTGTAGTTCTCCGATAGTAGTTAAATCCAAAGTCTTTTCACGGTTCTCATTTCCAACTTGTCTATCCGTGTCTGTATCCATCTTATTGCAATCAAAGAACTCTTAATTAGTACAAACACAAAACATCACTTAAAATCTTACTACTATTCATTAATTTCATCTAATTACACTTGGACATTCTCGACTGTCCGCATTAACACACAATTTTTCTTAGTACACTAACTAAGTCTTGTTTTATCACGATTAACAATATTCTTTTAAACTATTAATAATATCACTTTATTTCTCTTGTCGCATACGCGTTTATCTAACACAATTGTCCTTTATCCTTAACTAACCTTCTCAAATCAATTTCTTACATTTAACCAACACAAACAACACACTTCCACTATTAACATCAAGCTAAAACACTTGCCTCGAGAAACAATAAAACCTCTATCACTGCTACTGAATTGGATTTCCTCGACAACATCATTGCCGAATTAGCCCACTCCAGTTCCAACATTGAAACCTCATAAAAACACAATTACAACAAAAGTAAGAATGCAGCCATCCCATGCGACCGCATGCACATGCCATGCGACCGCATGTACCCCCATGTGACCCCATGCACATGCCATGCGACCACATGGATACCAGAAACCCCATGCGACCGCATGCACATGCCATGCGACCGCATAGACCCCCATGCGACCGCATGCACATGCCATGTGACCGCATGGACCCCAGTTATAGTTTTTTTTCGACTCTGTTTACACACAGCTTCTGTTACACTCGTTTTTGACACATAAATCAACCAAAACTTGATTCAAATCACTCATACACTTTGGACATACAGGGAAGCTTACAAACACTTTAAACATCAAAACCCACCACTATTACTCAATTTACACCATTAATTGGGTGTATCTTTTTCAAGAACACAAAACTTAGGTATTCAATAAACTTACTTACAAGGATGACGATGGAAGGCTTCAAAGATTGATCTAAACAACTGAGATTACTTGTATCAGTTTGATTCTCGAGTCTTTCTTCAAAATCCATGAGAGCAAGTGTATGTAGGTATTTTTCCCGAATGTACGTATGTTTGTGTGTTGTGTGTTTGACTCTAGTGAGTCAATAGGGGCATAAACCGCCTCTGGTGGTCTTAATTAAACAATGGGGTATTTTGTTCCCCTTTCCAACTTACAACTTAACACACGCTTTCCCGTTTTAACTAACGCGGATATCTACGGAACCATTACGCGAAACCGTTTAATATCTTATCACTTCTATACGTGTTTGACACTTTTCACACAATCACTCAAATTAACGCATAACACGCGTTATTAACTTAAAACACACTAATTTATGTCACTAAAATTCACTGTACAACTATTTGAGTACGTAATACAACTAGGTACTACTAGACCCATTTTCAGGATGTTACAAATCTACCCCTCTTAAAGAGGATTCCGTCCTCAGAATCTCATCACGATTACTCATACGATCACACATTACCACAGTCATCCTGCGTTAGGCCACAACCACAATTTAACACGAAAAACAGCTAACACAAAACTCTATTTATTTCAACTACTGCAATGTTACACTTCGCACGGAAAGTACTCACTACACTTACACATATTTCACTTAACTACATTAGAACACTCTACTATTATCTCGAAGTTTACACAACGCTTTCAACTAGTTAGGGCACTCCGAGGAGTCATGCCCATACTGACTACCTTCGTAACAATACTTACCTAAACAGTCTTTAGCAAAGTGTCCCGAAAGTCCACAGTTGTAACAAACTTTCTCTCTATACATGCATTCTCCAGTGTGACTCTTGCCACATATTTTGCACGCAACTCTACTTCTAGATCCTCCAATTTCAGTCTGAGTTCTCGCTTTCCTAGCTTCCTCGTCATATTATTTTAACTTACAAAATTCTTCTTGAACCGCGCTTTTTATCTCTCTTCTCACTTCCGCCATAACTGACGGCATGTTTCTACGAAAACACTTATCAAACTGGTCAGACATCACCTCTCGGAGATGTCGGGTAGGTACCGCTCCGAGTTTATTCCCGTATACGGAAATATGATCTTGTAGTTCTCCGATAGTAGTTAAATCCAAAGTCTTTTCACGGTTCTCATTTCCAACTTGTCTATCCGTGTCTGTATCCATCTTATTGCAATCAAAGAACTCTTAATTAGTACAAACACAAAACATCACTTAAAATCTTACTACTATTCATTAATTCCATCTAATTACACTTGGACATTCTCAACTGTCCGCATTAACACACAATTTTTCTTAGTACACTAACTAAGTCTTGTTTTATCACCATTAACAATATTCTTTTAAACTATTAATAATATCACTTTATTTCTCTTGTCGCATACGCGTTTATCTAACACAATTGTCCTTTATACTTAACTAACCTTCTCAAATCAATTTCTTACATTTAACCAACACAAACAACACACTTCCACTATTAACATCAAGCTAAAACACTTGCCTCGAGAAACAATAAAACCTCTATCACTGCTACTGAATTGGATTTCCTTGACAACATCATTGCCGAATTAGCCCACTCCAGTTCTAACATTGAAACCTCATAAAAACACAATTACAACAAAAGTAAGAATGCAGCCATCCCATGCGACCGCATGCACATGCCATGCGACCGCATGTACCCCCATGTGACCCCATGCACATGCCATGCGACCGCATGGATACCAGAAACCCCATGCGACCGCATGCACATGCCATGCGACCGCATAGACCCCTATGCGACCGTATGCACATGCCATGTGACCGCATGGACCCCAGTTATAGTTTTTTTTCGTCTCTGTTTACACACAGCTTCTGTTACACTCGTTTTTGACACATAAATCAATCAAAACTTGATTCAAAGCACTCATACACTTTGGACATACAGGGAAGCTTACAAACACTTTAAACATCAAAACCCACCACTATTACTCAATTTACACCATTAATTGGGTGTATCTTTTTCAAGAACACAAAACTTAGGTATTCAATAAACTTACTTACAAGGATGACGATGGAAGGCTTCAAAGATTGATCTAAACAACTGAGATTACTTGTATCAGTTTGATTCTCGAGTCTTACTTCAAAATCCATGAGAGCAAGTGTATGTAGGTATTTTTCCCGAATTTACGTATGTTTGTGTGTTGTGTTTTTGACTCTAGTGAGTCAATAGGGGCATAAACCGCCTCTGGTGGTCTTAATTAAACAATGGGGTATTTTGTTCCCCTTTCCAACTTACAACTTAACACACGCTTTCCCGTTTTAACTAACGCGGATATCTACGGAACCATTACGCGAAACCGTTTAATATCTTATCACTTCTATACGTGTTTGACACTTTTCACACAATCACTCTAATTAACGCATAACACGCGTTATTAACTTAAAACACACTAATTTATGTCACTAAAATTCACTGTACAACTATTTGAGTACGTAATACAACTAGGTACTACTAGTCCCATTTTCAGGATGTTACAAATCTACCCCTCTTAAAGAGGATTCCGTCCTCAGAATCTCATCACGATTACTCATACGATCACACATTACCACAGTCATCCTGTCTTAGGCCACAACCACAATTTAACACGAAAAACAGCTAACACAAAACTCTATTTATTTCAACTACTGCAATGTTACACTTCGCACGGAAAGTACTCACTACACTTACACATATTTCACTTAACTACATTAGAACACTCTACTATTATCTCGAAGTTTACACAACGCTTTCAACTAGTTAGGGCACTCCGAGTAGTCATGCCCATACTGACTACCTTCGTAACAATACTTACCTAAACATTCTTTAGCAAAGTGTCCCGAAAGTCCACAGTTGTAACAAACTTTCTCTCTATACATGCATTCTCCAGTGTGACTCTTGCCACATATTTTGCACGCAACTCTACTTCTAGATCCTCCAATTTCAGTCTGAGTTCTCGCTTTCCTAGCTTCCTCGTCATATTATTTTAACTTACAAAATTCTTCTTCAACCGCGCTTTTTATCTCTCTTCTCACTTCCGCCATAACTGACGGCATGTTTCTACGAAAACACTTATCAAACTGGTCAGACATCACCTCTCGGAGATGTCGGGTAGGTACCGCTCCGAGTTTATTCCCGTATACGGAAATATGATCTTGTAGTTCTCCGATAGTAGTTAAATCCAAAGTCTTTTCACGGTTCTCATTTCCAACTTGTCTATCCGTGTCTGTATCCATCTGATTGCAATCAAAGAACTCTTAATTAGTACAAACACAAAACATCACTTAAAATCTTACTACTATTCATTAATTCCATCTAATTACACTTGGACATTCTCAACTGTCCGCATTAACACACAATTTTTCTTAGTACACTAACTAAGTCTTGTTTTATCACCATTAACAATATTCTTTTAAACTATTAATAATATCACTTTATTTCTCTTGTCGCATACGCGTTTATCTAACACAATTGTCCTTTATCCTTAACTAACCTTCTCAAATCAATTTCTTACATTTAACCAACACAAACAACACACTTCCACTATTAACATCAAGCTAAAACACTTGCCTCGAGAAACAATAAAACCTCTATCACTGCTACTGAATTGGATTTCCTTGACAACATCATTGCCGAATTAGCCCACTCCAGTTCTAACATTGAAACCTCATAAAAACACAATTACAACAAAAGTAAGAATGCAGCCATCCCATGCGACCACATGCACATGCCATGCGACCGCATGTACCCCCATGTGACCCCATGCACATGCCATGCGACCGCATGGATACCAGAAACCCCATGCGACCGCATGCACATGCCATGCGAACGCATAGACCCCTATGCCACCGTATGCACATGCCATGTGACCGCATGGACCCCAGTTATAGTTTTTTTTCGTCTCTGTTTACACACAGCTTCTGTTACACTCGTTTTTGACACATAAATCAACCAAAACTTGATTCAAAGCACTCATACACTTTGGACATACAGGGAAGCTTACAAACACTTTAAACATCAAAACCCACCACTATTACTCAATTTACACCATTAATTGGGTGTATCTTTTTCAAGAACACAAAACTTAGGTATTCAATAAACTTACTTACAAGGATGACGATGGAAGGCTTCAAAGATTGATCTAAACAACTGAGATTACTTGTATCAGTTTGATTCTCGAGTCTTTCTTCAAAATCCATGAGAGCAAGTGTATGTAGGTATTTTTCCCGAATGTACGTATGTTTGTGTGTTGTGTGTTTGACTCTAGTGAGTCAATAGGGGCATAAACCGCCTCTGGTGGTCTTAATTAAACAATGGGGTATTTTGTTCCCCTTTCCAACTTACAACTTAACACACGCTTTCCCGTTTTAACTAACGCGGATATCTACGGAACCATTACGCGAAACCGTTTAATATCTTATCACTTCTATACGTGTTTGACACTTTTCACACAATCACTCAAATTAACGCATAACACGCGTTATTAACTTAAAACACACTAATTTATGTCACTAAAATTCACTGTACAACTATTTGAGTACGTAATACAACTAGGTACTACTAGACCCATTTTCAGGATGTTACAAATCTACCCCTCTTAAAGAGGATTCCGTCCTCAGAATCTCATCACGATTACTCATACGATCACACATTACCACAGTCATCCTGCGTTAGGCCACAACCACAATTTAACACGAAAAACAGCTAACACAAAACTCTATTTATTTCAACTACTGCAATGTTACACTTCGCACGGAAAGTACTCACTACACTTACACATATTTCACTTAACTACATTAGAACACTCTACTATTATCTCGAAGTTTACACAACGCTTTCAACTAGTTAGGGCACTCCGAGGAGTCATGCCCATACTGACTACCTTCGTAACAATACTTACCTAAACAGTCTTTAGCAAAGTGTCCCGAAAGTCCACAGTTGTAACAAACTTTCTCTCTATACATGCATTCTCCAGTGTGACTCTTGCCACATATTTTGCACGCAACTCTACTTCTAGATCCTCCAATTTCAGTCTGAGTTCTCGCTTTCCTAGCTTCCTCGTCATATTATTTTAACTTACAAAATTCTTCTTGAACCGCGCTTTTTATCTCTCTTCTCACTTCCGCCATAACTGACGGCATGTTTCTACGAAAACACTTATCAAACTGGTCAGACATCACCTCTCGGAGATGTCGGGTAGGTACCGCTCCGAGTTTATTCCCGTATACGGAAATATGATCTTGTAGTTCTCCGATAGTAGTTAAATCCAAAGTCTTTTCACGGTTCTCATTTCCAACTTGTCTATCCGTGTCTGTATCCATCTGATTGCAATCAAAGAACTCTTAATTAGTACAAACACAAAACATCACTTAAAATCTTACTACTATTCATTAATTCCATGTGATTACACTTGGACATTCTCAACTGTCCGCATTAACACACAATTTTTCTTAGTACACTAACTAAGTCTTGTTTTATCACCATTAACAATATTCTTTTAAACTATTAATAATATCACTTTATTTCTCTTGTCGCATACGCGTATATCTAACACAATTGTCCTTTATCCTTAACTAACCTTCTCAAATCAATTTCTTACATTTAACCAACACAAACAACACACTTCCACTATTAACATCAAGCTAAAACACTTGCCTCGAGAAACAATAAAACCTCTATCACTGCTACTGAATTGGATTTCCTTGACAACATCATTGCCGAATTAGCCCACTCCAGTTCTAACATTGAAACCTCATAAAAACACAATTACAACAAAAGTAAGAATGCAGCCATCCCATGCGACCGCATGCACATGCCATGCGACCGCATGTACCCCCATGTGACCCCATGCACATGCCATGCGACCGCATGGATACCAGAAACCCCATGCGACCGCATGCACATGCCATGCGACCGCATAGACCCCTATGCGACCGTATGCACATGCCATGTGACCGCATGGACCCCAGTTATAGTTTTTTTTCGTCTCTGTTTACACACAGCTTCTGTTACACTCGTTTTTGACACATAAATCAATCAAAACTTGATTCAAAGCACTCATACACTTTGGACATACAGGGAAGCTTACAAACACTTTAAACATCAAAACCCACCACTATTACTCAATTTACACCATTAATTGGGTGTATCTTTTTCAAGAACACAAAACTTAGGTATTCAATAAACTTACTTACAAGGATGACGATGGAAGGCTTCAAAGATTGATCTAAACAACTGAGATTACTTGTATCAGTTTGATTCTCGAGTCTTACTTCAAAATCCATGAGAGCAAGTGTATGTAGGTATTTTTCCCGAATTTACGTATGTTTGTGTGTTGTGTTTTTGACTCTAGTGAGTCAATAGGGGCATAAACCGCCTCTGGTGGTCTTAATTAAACAATGGGGTATTTTGTTCCCCTTTCCAACTTACAACTTAACACACGCTTTCCCGTTTTAACTAACGCGGATATCTACGGAACCATTACGCGAAACCGTTTAATATCTTATCACTTCTATACGTGTTTGACACTTTTCACACAATCACTCTAATTAACGCATAACACGCGTTATTAACTTAAAACACACTAATTTATGTCACTAAAATTCACTGTACAACTATTTGAGTACGTAATACAACTAGGTACTACTAGTCCCATTTTCAGGATGTTACAAATCTACCCCTCTTAAAGAGGATTCCGTCCTCAGAATCTCATCACGATTACTCATACGATCACACATTACCACAGTCATCCTGTCTTAGGCCACAACCACAATTTAACACGAAAAACAGCTAACACAAAACTCTATTTATTTCAACTACTGCAATGTTACACTTCGCACGGAAAGTACTCACTACACTTACACATATTTCACTTAACTACATTAGAACACTCTACTATTATCTCGAAGTTTACACAACGCTTTCAACTAGTTAGGGCACTCCGAGGAGTCATGCCCATACTGACTACCTTCGTAACAATACTTACCTAAACATTCTTTAGCAAAGTGTCCCGAAAGTCCACAGTTGTAACAAACTTTCTCTCTATACATGCATTCTCCAGTGTGACTCTTGCCACATATTTTGCACGCAACTCTACTTCTAGATCCTCCAATTTCAGTCTGAGTTCTCGCTTCCCTAGCTTCCTCGTCATATTATTTTAACTTACAAAATTCTTCTTGAACCGCTCTTTTTATATCTCTTCTCACTTCCGCCATAACTGACGGCATGTTTCTACGAAAACACTTATCAAACTGGTCAGACATCACCTCTCGGAGATGTCGGGTAGGTACCGCTCCGAGTTTATTCCCGTATACGGAAATATGATCTTGTAGTTCTCCGATAGTAGTTAAATCCAAAGTCTTTTCACGGTTCTCATTTCCAACTTGTCTATCCGTGTCTGTATCCATCTTATTGCAATCAAAGAACTCTTAATTAGTACAAACACAAAACATCACTTATAATCTTACTACTATTCATTAATTCCATCTAATTACACTTGGACATTCTCGACTGTCCGCATTAACACACAATTTTTCTTAGTACACTAACTAAGTCTTGTTTTATCACCATTAACAATATTCTTTTAAACTATTAATAATATCACTTTATTTCTCTTGTCGCATACGCGTTTATCTAACACAATTGTCCTTTATCCTTAACTAACCTTCTCAAATCAATTTCTTACATTTAACCAACACAAACAACACACTTCCACTATTAACATCAAGCTAAAACACTTGCCTCGAGAAACAATAAAACCTCTATCACTGCTACTGAATTGGATTTCCTCGACAACATCATTGCCGAATTAGCCCACTCCAGTTCCAACATTGAAACCACATAAAAACACAATTACAACAAAAGTAAGAATGCAACCATCCCATGCGACCACATGCACATGCCATGCGACCGCATGTACCCCCATGTGACCCCATGCACATGCCATGCGACCGCATGGATACCAGAAACCCCATGCGACCGCATGCACATGCCATGCGACCGCATAGACCCCTATGCGACCGTATGCACATGCCATGTGACCGCATGGACCCCAGTTATAGTTTTATTTCGACTCTGTTTACACACAGCTTCTGTTACACTCGTTTTTGACACATAAATCAACCAAAACTTGATTCAAATCACTCATACACTTTGGACATACAGGGAAGCTTACAAACACTTTAAACATCAAAACCCACCACTATTACTTAATTTACACCATTAATTGGGTGTATCTTTTTCAAGAACACAAAACTTAGGTATTCAATAAACTTACTTACAAGGATGACGATGGAAGGCTTCAAAGATTGATCTAAACAACTGAGATTACTTGTATCAGTTTGATTCTCGAGTCTTACTTCAAAATCCATGAGAGCAAGTGTATGTAGGTATTTTTCCCGAATGTACGTATGTTTGTGTGTTGTGTGTTTGACTCTAGTGAGTCAATAGGGGCATAAACCGCCTCTGGTGGTCTTAATTAAACAATGGGGTATTTTGTTCCCCTTTACAACTTACAACTTAACACACGCTTTCCCGTTTTAACTAACGCGGATATCTACGGAACCATTACGCAAACCGTTTAATATCTTATCACTTCTATACGTGTTTGACACTATTCACACAATCACTCTAATTAACGCATAACACGCGTTATTAACTTAAAACACACTAATTTATGTCACTAAAATTCACTGTACAACTATTTGAGTACGTAATACAACTAGGTACTACTAGTCCCATTTTCAGGATGTTACAAATCTACCCCTCTTAAAGAGGATTCCGTCCTCAGAATCTCATCACGATTACTCATACGATCACACATTACCACAGTCATCCTGTGTTAGGCCACAACCACAATTTAACACGAAAAACAGCTAACACAAAACTCAATTTATTTCAACTACTGCAATGTTACACTTCGCACGGAAAGTACTCACTACACTTACACATATTTCACTTAACTACATTAGAACACTCTACTATTATCTCGAAGTTTACACAACGCTTTCAACTAGTTAGGGCACTCCGAGGAGTCATGCCCATACTGACTACCTTCGTAACAATACTTACCTAAACATTCTTTAGCAAAGTGTCCCGAAAGTCCACAGTTGTAACAAACTTTCTCTCTATACATGCATTCTCCAGTGTGACTCTTGCCACATATTTTGCACGCAACTCTACTTCTAGATCCTCCAATTTCAGTCTGAGTTCTCGCTTTCCTAGCTTCCTCGTCATATTATTTTAACTTACAAAATTCTTCTTGAACCGCGCTTTTTATCTCTCTTCTCACTTCCGCCATAACTGACGGCATGTTTCTACGAAAACACTTATCAAACTGGTCAGACATCACCTCTCGGAGATGTCGGGTAGGTACCGCTCCGAGTTTATTCCCGTATACGGAAATATGATCTTGTAGTTCTCCGATAGTAGTTAAATCCAAAGTCTTTTCACGGTTCTCATTTCCAACTTGTCTATACGTGTCTGTATCCATCTTATTGCAATCAAAGAACTCTTAATTAGTACAAACACAAAACATCACTTAAAATCTTACTACTATTCATTAATTCCATCTAATTACACTTGGACATTCTCGACTGTCCGCATTAACACACAATTTTTCTTAGTACACTAACTAAGTCTTGTTTTATCACCATTAACAATATTCTTTTAAACTATTAATAATATCACTTTATTTCTCTTGTCGCATACGCGTTTATCTAACACAATTGTCCTTTATCCTTAACTAACCTTCTCAAATCAATTTCTTACATTTAACCAACACAAACAACACACTTCCACTATTAACATCAAGCTAAAACACTTGCCTCGAGAAACAATAAAACCTCTATCACTGCTACTGAATTGGATTTCCTTGACAACATCATTGCCGAAGTAGCCCACTCCAGTTCCAACATTGAAACCTTATAAAAACACAATTACAACAAAAGTAAGAATGCAGCCATCCCATGCGACCGCATGCACATGCCATGCGACCGCATGTACCCCCATGTGACCCCATGCACATGCCATGCGACCGCATGGATACCAGAAACCCCATGCAACCGCATGCACATGCCATGCGACCGCATAGATCCCCATGCGACCGCATGCACATGCCATGTGACCGCATGGACACCAGTTATAGTTTTTTTTCGACTCTGTTTACACACAGCTTCTGTTACACTCGTTTTTGACACATAAATCAACCAAAACTTGATTCGAATCACTCATACACTTTGGACATACAGGGAAGCTTACAAACACTTTAAACATCAAAACCCACCACTATTACTCAATTTACACCATTAATTGGGTGTATCTTTTTCAAGAACACAAAACTTAGGTATTCAATAAACTTACTTACAAGGATGACGATGGAAGGCTTCAAAGATTGATCTAAACAACTGAGATTACTTGTATCAGTTTGATTCTCGAGTCTTTCTTCAAAATCCATGAGAGCAAGTGTATGTAGGTATTTTTCCCGAATGTACGTATGTTTGTGTGTTGTGTGTTTGACTCTAGTGAGTCAATAGGGGCATAAACCGCCTCTGGTGGTCTTAATTAAACAATGGGGTATTTTGTTCCCCTTTCCAACTTACAACTTAACACACGCTTTCCCGTTTTAACTAACGCGGATATCTACGGAACCATTACGCGAAACCGTTTAATATCTTATCACTTCTATACGTGTTTGACACTTTTCACACAATCACTCTAATTAACGCATAACACGCGTTATTAACTTAAAACACACTAATTTATGTCACTAAAATTCACTGTACAACTATTTGAGTACGTAATACAACTAGGTACTACTAGTCCCATTTTCAGGATGTTACAAATCTACCCCTCTTAAAGAGGATTCCGTCCTCAGAATCTCATCACGATTACTCATACGATCACACATTACCACAGTCATCCTGCGTTAGGCCACAACCACAATTTAACAAGAAAAACAGCTAACACAAAACTCTATTTATTTCAACTACTGCAATGTTACACTTCGCACGGAAAGTACTCACTACACTTACACATATTTCACTTAACTACATTAGAACACTCTACTATTATCTCGAAGTTTACACAACGCTTTCAACTAGTTAGGGCACTCCGAGGAGTCATGCCCATACTGACTACCTTCGTAACAATACTTAGCTAAACATTCTTTCGCAAAGTGTCCCGAAAGTCCACAGTTGTAACAAACTTTCTCTCTATACATGCATTCTCCAGTGTGACTCTTGCCACATATTTTGCACGCAACTCTACTTCTAGATCCTCCAATTTCAGTCTGAGTTCTCGCTTTCCTAGCTTCCTCGTCATATTATTTTAACTTACAAAATTCTTCTTGAACCGCGCTTTTTATCTCTCTTCTCACTTCCGCCATAACTGACGGCATGTTTCTACGAAAACACTTATCAAACTGGTCAGACATCACCTCTCGGAGATGTCGGGTAGGTACCGCTCCGAGTTTATTCCCGTATACGGAAATATGATCTTGTAGTTCTCCGATAGTAGTTAAATCCAAAGTCTTTTCACGGTTCTCATTTCCAACTTGTCTATCCGTGTCTGTATCCATCTTATTGCAATCAAAGAACTCTTAATTAGTACAAACACAAAACATCACTTAAAATCTTACTACTATTCATTAATTCCATCTAATTACACTTGGACATTCTTGACTGTCCGCATTAACACACAATTTTTCTTAGTACACTAACTAAGTCTTGTTTTATCACCATTAACAATATTCTTTTAAACTATTAATAATATCACTTTATTTCTCTTGTCGCATACGCGTTTATCTAACACAATTGTCCTTTATCCTTAACTAACCTTCTCAAATCAATTTCTTACATTTAACCAACACAAACAACACACTTCCACTATTAACATCAAGCTAAAACACTTGCCTCGAGAAACAATAAAACCTCTATCACTGCTACTGAATTGGATTTTCTCGACAACATCATTGCCGAATTAGCCCACTCCAGTTCCAACATTGAAACCTCATAAAAACACAATTACAACAAAAGTAAGAATGCAGCCATCCCATGCGATCGCATGCACATGCCAAGCGACCGCATGTACCCCCATGTGACCCCATGCACATGCCATGCGACCGCATGGATACCAGAAACCCTATGCGACCACATGCACATGCCATGCGACCGCATAGACCCCCATGCGACCGCATGCACATGCCATGTGACCGCATGGACCCCAGTTATAGTTTTTTTTCGACTCTGTTTACACACAGCTTTTGTTACACTCGTTTTTGACACATAAATCAACCAAAACTTGATTCAAATCACTCATACACTTTGGACATACAGGGAAGCTTACAAACACTTTAAACATCAAAACCCACCACTATTACTCAATTTACACCATTAATTGGGTGTATCTTTTTCAAGAACACAAAACTTAGGTATTCAATAAACTTACTTACAAGGATGACGATGGAAGGCTTCAAAGATTGATCTAAACAACTGAGATTACTTGTATCAGTTTGATTCTCGAGTCTTTCTTCAAAATCCATGAGAGCAAGTGTATGTAGGTATTTTTCCCGAATGTACGTATGTTTGTGTGTTGTGTGTTTGACTCTAGTGAGTCAATAGGGGCATAAACCGCCTCTGGTGGTCTTAATTAAACAATGGGGTATTTTGTTCCCCTTTTCAACTTACAACTTAACACACGCTTTCCCGTTTTAACTAACGCGAATATCTACGGAACCATTACGCGAAACCGTTTAATATCTTATCACTTCTATACGTGTTTGACACTTTTCACACAATCACTCTAATTAACGCATAACACGCGTTATTAACTTAAAACACACTAATTTATGTCACTAAAATTCACTGTACAACTATTTGAGTACGTAATACAACTAGGTACTACTAGTCCCATTTTCAGGATGTTACAAATCTACCCCTCTTAAAGAGGATTCCGTCCTCAGAATCTCATCACGATTACTCATACGATCACACATTACCACAGTCATCCTGCGTTAGGCCACAACCACAATTTAACACGAAAAACAGCTAACACAAAACTCTATTTATTTCAACTACTGCAATGTTACACTTCGCACGGAAAGTACTCACTACACTTACACATATTTCACTTAACTACATTAGAACACTCTACTATTATCTCGAAGTTTACACAACGCTTTCAACTAGTTAGGGCACTCCGAGGAGTCATGCCCATACTGACTACCTTCGTAACAATACTTAGCTAAACATTCTTTAGCAAAGTGTCCCGAAAGTCCACAGTTGTAACAAACTTTCTCTCTATACATGCATTCTCCAGTGTGACTCTTGCCACATATTTTGCACGCAACTCTACTTCTAGATCCTCCAATTTCAGTCTGAGTTCTCGCTTTCCTAGCTTCCTCGTCATATTATTTTAACTTACAAAATTCTTCTTGAACCGCGCTTTTTATCTCTCTTCTCACTTCCGCCATAACTGACGGCATGTTTCTACGAAAACACTTATCAAACTGGTCAGACATCACCTCTCGGAGATGTCGGGTAGGTACCGCTCCGAGTTTATTCCCGTATACGGAAATATGATCTTGTAGTTCTCCGATAGTAGTTAAATCCAAAGTCTTTTCACGGTTCTCATTTCCAACTTGTCTATCCGTGTCTGTATCCATCTTATTGCAATCAAAGAACTCTTAATTAGTACAAACACAAAACATCACTTATAATCTTACTACTATTCATTAATTCCATCTAATTACACTTGGACATTCTCGACTGTCCGCATTAACACACAATTTTTCTTAGTACACTAACTAAGTCTTGTTTTATCACCATTAACAATATTCTTTTAAACTATTAATAATATCACTTTATTTCTCTTGTCGCATACGCGTTTATCTAACACAATTGTCCTTTATCCATAACTAACCTTCTCAAATCAATTTCTTACATTTAACCAACACAAACAACACAGTTCCACTATTAACATCAAGCTAAAACACTTGCCTCGGGAAACAATAAAACCTCTATCACTGCTACTGAATTGGATTTCCTCGACAACATCATTGCCGAATTAGCCCACTCCAGTTCCAACATTGAAACCTCATAAAAACACAATTACAACAAAAGTAAGAATGCAGCCATCCCATGCGACCGCATGCACATGCCAAGCGACCGCATGTACCCCCATGTGACCCCATGCACATGCCATGCGACCGCATGGATACCAGAAACCCTATGCGACCACATGCACATGCCATGCGACCGCATAGACCCCCATGCGACCGCATGCACATGCCATGTGACCGCATGGACCCCAGTTATAGTTTTTTTTCGACTCTGTTTACACACAGCTTCTGTTACACTCGTTTTTGACACATAAATCAACCAAAACTTGATTCAAATCACTCATACACTTTGGACATACAGGGAAGCTTACAAACACTTTAAACATCAAAACCCACCACTATTACTCAATTTACACCATTAATTGGGTGTATCTTTTTCAAGAACACAAAACTTAGGTATTCAATAAACTTACTTACAAGGATGACGATGGAAGGCTTCAAAGATTGATCTAAACAACTGAGATTACTTGTATCAGTTTGATTCTCGAGTCTTTCTTCAAAATCCATGAGAGCAAGTGTATGTAGGTATTTTTCCCGAATGTACGTATGTTTGTGTGTTGTGTGTTTGACTCTAGTGAGTCAATAGGGGCATAAACCGCCTCTGGTGGTCTTAATTAAACAATGGGGTATTTTGTTCCCCTTTCCAACTTACAACTTAACACACGCTTTCCCGTTTTAACTAACGCGGATATCTACGGAACCATTACGCGAAACCGTTTAATATCTTATCACTTCTATACGTGTTTGACACTTTTCACACAATCACTCAAATTAACGCATAACACGCGTTATTAACTTAAAACACACTAATTTATGTCACTAAAATTCACTGTACAACTATTTGAGTACGTAATACAACTAGGTACTACTAGACCCATTTTCAGGATGTTACAAATCTACCCCTCTTAAAGAGGATTCCGTCCTCAGAATCTCATCACGATTACTCATACGATCACACATTACCACAGTCATCCTGCGTTAGGCCACAACCACAATTTAACACGAAAAACAGCTAACACAAAACTCTATTTATTTCAACTACTGCAATGTTACACTTCGCACGGAAAGTACTCACTACACTTACACATATTTCACTTAACTACATTAGAACACTCTACTATTATCTCGAAGTTTACACAACGCTTTCAACTAGTTAGGGCACTCCGAGGAGTCATGCCCATACTGACTACCTTCGTAACAATACTTAGCTAAACATTCTTTAGCAAAGTGTCCCGAAAGTCCACAGTTGTAACAAACTTTCTCTCTATACATGCATTCTCCAGTGTGACTCTTGCCACATATTTTGCACGCAACTCTACTTCTAGATCCTCCAATTTCAGTCTGAGTTCTCGCTTTCCTAGCTTCCTCGTCATATTATTTTAACTTACAAAATTCTTCTTGAACCGCGCTTTTTATCTCTCTTCTCACTTCCGCCATAACTGACGGCATGTTTCTACGAAAACACTTATCAAACTGGTCAGACATCACCTCTCGGAGATGTCGGGTAGGTACCGCTCCGAGTTTATTCCCGTATACGGAAATATGATCTTGTAGTTCTCCGATAGTAGTTAAATCCAAAGTCTTTTCACGGTTCTCATTTCCAACTTGTCTATCCGTGTCTGTATCCATCTTATTGCAATCAAAGAACTCTTAATTAGTACAAACACAAAACATCACTTATAATCTTACTACTATTCATTAATTCCATCTAATTACACTTGGACATTCTCGACTGTCCGCATTAACACACAATTTTTCTTAGTACACTAACTAAGTCTTGTTTTATCACCATTAACAATATTCTTTTAAACTATTAATAATATCACTTTATTTCTCTTGTCGCATACGCGTTTATCTAACACAATTGTCCTTTATCCATAACTAACCTTCTCAAATCAATTTCTTACATTTAACCAACACAAACAACACAGTTCCACTATTAACATCAAGCTAAAACACTTGCCTCGGGAAACAATAAAACCTCTATCACTGCTACTGAATTGGATTTCCTCGACAACATCATTGCCGAATTAGCCCACTCCAGTTCCAACATTGAAACCTCATAAAAACACAATTACAACAAAAGTAAGAATGCAGCCATCCCATGCGACCGCATGCACATGCCAAGCGACCGCATGTACCCCCATGTGACCCCATGCACATGCCATGCGACCGCATGGATACCAGAAACCCTATGCGACCACATGCACATGCCATGCGACCGCATAGACCCCCATGCGACCGCATGCACATGCCATGTGACCGCATGGACCCCAGTTATAGTTTTTTTTCGACTCTGTTTACACACAGCTTCTGTTACACTCGTTTTTGACACATAAATCAACCAAAACTTGATTCAAATCACTCATACACTTTGGACATACAGGGAAGCTTACAAACACTTTAAACATCAAAACCCACCACTATTACTCAATTTACACCATTAATTGGGTGTATCTTTTTCAAGAACACAAAACTTAGGTATTCAATAAACTTACTTACAAGGATGACGATGGAAGGCTTCAAAGATTGATCTAAACAACTGAGATTACTTGTATCAGTTTGATTCTCGAGTCTTACTTCAAAATCCATGAGAGCAAGTGTATGTAGGTATTTTTCCCGAATGTACGTATGTTTGTGTGTTGTGTTTTTGACTCTAGTGAGTCAATAGGGGCATAAACCGCCTCTGGTGGTCTTAATTAAACAATGGGGTATTTTGTTCCCCTTTCCAACTTACAACTTAACACACGCTTTCCCGTTTTAACTAACGCGGATATCTACGGAACCATTACGCGAAACCGTTTAATATCTTATCACTTCTATACGTGTTTGACACTTTTCACACAATCACTCAAATTAACGCATAACACGCGTTATTAACTTAAAACACACTAATTTATGTCACTAAAATTCACTGTACAACTATTTGAGTACGTAATACAACTAGGTACTACTAGACCCATTTTCAGGATGTTACAAATCTACCCCTCTTAAAGAGGATTCCGTCCTCAGAATCTCATCACGATTACTCATACGATCACACATTACCACAATCATCCTGCGTTAGGCCACAACCACAATTTAACACGAAAAACAGCTAACACAAAACTCTATTTATTTCAACTACTGCAATGTTACACTTCGCACGGAAAGTACTCACTACACTTACACATATTTCACTTAACTACATTAGAACACTCTACTATTATCTCGAAGTTTACACAACGCTTTCAACTAGTTAGGGCACTCCGAGGAGTCATGCCCATACTGACTACCTTCGTAACAATACTTACCTAAACAGTCTTTAGCAAAGTGTCCCGAAAGTCCACAGTTGTAACAAACTTTCTCTCTATACATGCATTCTCCAGTGTGACTCTTGCCACATATTTTGCACGCAACTCTACTTCTAGATCCTCCAATTTCAGTCTGAGTTCTCGCTTTCCTAGCTTCCTCGTCATATTATTTTAACTTACAAAATTCTTCTTGAACCGCGCTTTTTATCTCTCTTCTCACTTCCGCCATAACTGACGGCATGTTTCTACGAAAACACTTATCAAACTGGTCAGACATCACCTCTCGGAGATGTCGGGTAGGTACCGCTCCGAGTTTATTCCCGTATACGGAAATATGATCTTGTAGTTCTCCGATAGTAGTTAAATCCAAAGTCTTTTCACGGTTCTCATTTCCAACTTGTCTATCCGTGTCTGTATCCATCTTATTGCAATCAAAGAACTCTTAATTAGTACAAACACAAAACATCACTTAAAATCTTACTACTATTCATTAATTCCATCTAATTACACTTGGACATTCTTGACTGTCCGCATTAACACACAATTTTTCTTAGTACACTAACTAAGTCTTGTTTTATCACCATTAACAATATTCTTTTAAACTATTAATAATATCACTTTATTTCTCTTGTCGCATACGCGTTTATCTAACACAATTGTCCTTTATCCTTAACTAACCTTCTCAAATCAATTTCTTACATTTAACCAACACAAACAACACAGTTCCACTATTAACATCAAGCTAAAACACTTGCCTTGGGAAACAATAAAACCTCTATCACTGCTACTGAATTGGATTTCCTCGACAACATCATTGCCGAATTAGCCCACTCCAGTTCCAACATTGAAACCTCATAAAAACACAATTACAACAAAAGTAAGAATGCAGCCATCCCATGCGACCGCATGCACATGCCATGCGACCGCATGTACCCCCATGTGACCCCATGCACATGCCATGCGACCGCATGGATACCAGAAACCCCATGCGACCACATGCACATGCCATGCGACCGCATAGACCCCCATGCGACCGCATGCACATGCCATGTGACCGCATGGACCCCAGTTATAGTTTTTTTTCGACTCTGTTTACACACAGCTTCTGTTACACTCGTTTTTGACACATAAATCAACCAAAACTTGATTCAAATCACTCATACACTTTGGACATACAGGGAAGCTTACAAACACTTTAAACATCAAAACCCACCACTATTACTTAATTTACACCATTAATTTGGTGTATCTTTTTCAAGAACACAAAACTTAGGTATTCAATAAACTTACTTACAAGGATGACGATGGAAGGCTTCAAAGATTGATCTGACAACTGAGATTACTTGTATCAGTTTGATTCTCGAGTCTTACTTCAAAATCCATGAGAGCAAGTGTATGTAGGTATTTTTCCCGAATGTACGTATGTTTGTGTGTTGTGTGTTTGACTCTAGTGAGTCAATAGGGGCATAAACCGCCTCTGGTGGTCTTAATTAAACAATGGGGTATTTTGTTCCCCTTTACAACTTACAACTTAACACACGCTTTCCCGTTTTAACTAACGCGGATATCTACGGAACCATTACGCGAAACCGTTTAATATCTTATCACTTCTATACGTGTTTGACACTTTTCACACAATCACTCTAATTAACGCATAACACGCGTTATTAACTTAAAACACACTAATTTATGTCACTAAAATTCACTGTACAACTATTTGAGTACGTAATACAACTAGGTACTACTAGTCCCATTTTCAGGATGTTACAAATCTACCCCTCTTAAAGAGGATTCCGTCCTCAGAATCTCATCACGATTACTCATACGATCACACATTACCACAGTCATCCTGCGTTAGGCCACAACCACAATTTAACACGAAAAACAGCTAACACAAAACTCTATTTATTTCAACTACTGCAATGTTACACTTCGCACGGAAAGTACTCACTACACTTACACATATTTCACTTAACTACATTAGAACACTCTACTATTATCTCGAAGTTTACACAACGCTTTCAACTAGTTAGGGCACTCCGAGGAGTCATGCCCATACTGACTACCTTCGTAACAATACTTACCTAAACATTCTTTAGCAAAGTGTCCCGAAAGTCCACAGTTGTAACAAACTTTCTCTCTATACATGCATTCTCCAGTGTGACTCTTGCCACATATTTTGCACGCAACTCTACTTCTAGATCCTCCAATTTCAGTCTGAGTTCTCGCTTTCCTAGCTTCCTCGTCATATTATTTTAACTTACAAAATTCTTCTTGAACCGCGCTTTTTGTCTCTCTTCTCACTTCCGCCATAACTGACGGCATGTTTCTACGAAAACACTTATCAAACTGGTCAGACATCACCTCTCGGAGATGTCGGGTAGGTACCGCTCCGAGTTTATTCCCGTATACGGAAATATGATCTTGTAGTTCTCCGATAGTAGTTAAATCCAAAGTCTTTTCACGGTTCTCATTTCCAACTTGTCTATCCGTGTCTGTATCCATCTTATTGCAATCAAAGAACTCTTAATTAGTACAAACACAAAACATCACTTAAAATCTTACTACTATTCATTAATTCCATCTAATTACACTTGGACATTCTTGACTGTCCGCATTAACACACAATTTTTCTTAGTACACTAACTAAGTCTTGTTTTATCACCATTAACAATATTCTTTTAAACTATTAATAATATCACTTTATTTCTCTTGTCGCATACGCGTTTATCTAACACAATTGTCCTTTATCCTTAACTAACCTTCTCAAATCAATTTCTTACATTTAACCAACACAAACAACACACTTCCACTATTAACATCAAGCTAAAACACTTGCCTCGAGAAACAATAAAACCTCTATCACTGCTACTGAATTGGATTTCCTCGACAACATCATTGCCGAATTAGCCCACTCCAGTTCCAACATTGAAACCTCATAAAAACACAATTACAACAAAAGTAAGAATGCAGCCATCCCATGGGACCGCATGCACATGCCAAGCGACCGCATGTACCCCCATGTGACCCCATGCACATGCCATGCGACCGCATGGATACCAGAAACCCTATGCGACCACATGCACATGCCATGCGACCGCATAGACCCCCATGCGACCGCATGCACATGCCATGTGACCGCATGGACCCCAGTTATAGTTTTTTTTCGACTCTGTTTACACACAGCTTCTGTTACACTCGTTTTTGACACATAAATCAACCAAAACTTGATTCAAATCACTCATACACTTTGGACATACAGGGAAGCTTACAAACACTTTAAACATCAAAACCCACCACTATTACTCAATTTACACCATTAATTGGGTGTATCTTTTTCAAGAACACAAAACTTAGGTATTCAATAAACTTACTTACAAGGATGACGATGGAAGGCTTCAAAGATTGATCTAAACAACTGAGATTACTTGTATCAGTTTGATTCTCGAGTCTTTCTTCAAAATCCATGAGAGCAAGTGTATGTAGGTATTTTTCCCGAATGTACGTATGTTTGTGTGTTGTGTGTTTGACTCTAGTGAGTCAATAGGGGCATAAACCGCCTCTGGTGGTCTTAATTAAACAATGGGGTATTTTGTTCCCCTTTCCAACTTACAACTTAACACACGCTTTCCCGTTTTAACTAACGCGGATATCTACGGAACCATTACGCGAAACCGTTTAATATCTTATCACTTCTATACGTGTTTGACACTTTTCACACAATCACTCTAATTAACGCATAACACGCGTTATTAACTTAAAACACACTAATTTATGTCACTAAAATTCACTGTACAACTATTTGAGTACGTAATACAACTAGGTACTACTAGTCCCATTTTCAGGATGTTACAAATCTACCCCTCTTAAAGAGGATTCCGTCCTCAGAATCTCATCACGATTACTCATACGATCACACATTACCACAGTCATCCTGCGTTAGGCCACAACCACAATTTAACACGAAAAACAGCTAACACAAAACTCTATTTATTTCAACTACTGCAATGTTACACTTCGCACGGAAAGTACTCACTACACTTACACATATTTCACTTAACTACATTAGAACGCTCTACTATTATCTCGAAGTTTACACAACGCTTTCAACTAGTTAGGGCACTCCGAGGAGTCATGCCCATACTGACTACCTTCGTAACAATACTTACCTAAACATTCTTTAGCAAAGTGTCCCGAAAGTCCACAGTTGTAACAAACTTTCTCTCTATACATGCATTCTCCAGTGTGACTCTTGCCACATATTTTGCACGCAACTCTACTTCTAGATCCTCCAATTTCAGTCTGAGTTCTCGCTTTCCTAGCTTCCTCGTCATATTATTTTAACTTACAAAATTCTTCTTGAACCGCGCTTTTTATCTCTCTTCTCACTTCCGCCATAACTGACGGCATGTTTCTACGAAAACACTTATCAAACTGGTCAGACATCACCTCTCGGAGATGTCGGGTAGGTACCGCTCCGAGTTTATTCCCGTATACGGAAATATGATCTTGTAGTTCTCCGATAGTAGTTAAATCCAAAGTCTTTTCACGGTTCTCATTTCCAACTTGTCTATCCGTGTCTGTATCCATCTTATTGCAATCAAAGAACTCTTAATTAGTACAAACACAAAACATCACTTAAAATCTTACTACTATTCATTAATTCCATCTAATTACACTTGGACATTCTCGACTGTCCGCATTAACACACAATTTTTCTTAGTACACTAACTAAGTCTTGTTTTATCACCATTAACAATATTCTTTTAAACTATTAATAATATCACTTTATTTCTCTTGTCGCATACGCGTTTATCTAACACAATTGTCCTTTATCCTTAACTAACCTTCTCAAATCAATTTCTTACATTTAACCAACACAAACAACACAGTTCCACTATTAACATCAAGCTAAAACACTTGCCTCGGGAAACAATAAAACCTCTATCACTGCTACTGAATTGGATTTCCTCGACAACATCATTGCCGAATTAGCCCACTCCAGTTCCAACATTGATACCTCATAAAAACACAATTACAACAAAAGTAAGAATGCAGCCATCCCATGCGACCGCATGCACATGCCATGCGACCGCATGTACCCCCATGTGACCCCATGCACATGCCATGCGACCGCATAGATACCAGAAACCCCATGCGACCGCATGCACATGCCATTCGACCGCATAGACCCCCATGCGACCGCATGCACATGCCATGTGACCGCATGGACCCCAGTTATAGTTTTTTTTCGACTCTGTTTACACACAGCTTCTGTTACACTCGTTTTTGACACATAAATCAACCAAAACTTGATTCAAATCACTCATACACTTTGGACATACAGGGAAGCTTACAAACACTTTAAACATCAAAACCCACCACTATTACTTAATTTACACCATTAATTTGGTGTATCTTTTTCAAGAACACAAAACTTAGGTATTCAATAAACTTACTTACAAGGATGACGATGGAAGGCTTCAAAGATTGATCTGACAACTGAGATTACTTGTATCAGTTTGATTCTCGAGTCTTACTTCAAAATCCATGAGAGCAAGTGTATGTAGGTATTTTTCCCGAATGTACGTATGTTTGTGTGTTGTTTGTTTGACTCTAGTGAGTCAATAGGGGCATAAACCGCCTCAGGTGGTCTTAATTAAACAATGGGGTATTTTTTTCCCCTTTCCAACTTACAACTTAACACACGCTTTCCCGTTTTAACTAACGCGGATATCTACGGAACCATTACGCGAAACCACTTAATATCTTATCACTTCTATACGTGTTTGACACTTTTCACACAATCACTCTAATTAACGCATAACACGCGTTATTAACTTAAAACACACTAATTTATGTCACTAAATCTCACTGTACAACAATTTGAGTACGTAATACAACTAGGTACTACTAGTCCCATTTTCAGGATGTTACAAATCTACTCCTCTTAAAGAGGATTCCGTCCTCAGAATCTCATCACGATTACTCATACGATCACACATTACCACAGTCATCCTGCGTTAGGCCACAACCACAATTTAACACGAAAAACAGCTAACACAAAACTCTATTTATTTCAACTACTGCAATGTTACACTTCGCACGGAAAGTACTCACTACACTTACACATATTTCACTTAACTACATTAGAACACTCTACTATTATCTCGAAGTTTACACAACGCTTTCAACTAGTTAGGGCACTCCGAGGAGTCATGCCCATACTGAATACCTTCGTAACAATACTTACCTAAACATTCTTTAGCAAAGTGTCCCGAAAGTCCACAGTTGTAACAAACTTTCTCTCTATACATGCATTCTCCAGTGTGACTCTTGCCACATATTTTGCACGCAACTCTACTTCTAGATCCTCCAATTTCAGTCTGAGTTCTCACTTTCCTAGCTTCCTCGTCATATTATTTTAACTTACAAAATTCTTCTTGAACCGCGCTTTTTATCTCTCTTCTCACTTCCGCCATAACTGACGGCATGTTTCTACGAAAACAATTATCAAACTGGTCAGACATCACCTCTCGGAGATGTCGGGTAGGTACCGCTCCGAGTTTATTCCCGTATACGGAAATATGATCTTGTAGTTCTCCGATAGTAGTTAAATCCAAAGTCTTTTCACGGTTCTCATTTCCAACTTGTCTATCCGTGTCTGTATCCATCTTATTGCAATCAAAGAACTCTTAATTAGTACAAACACAAAACATCACTTAAAATCTTACTACTATTCATTAATTCCATCTAATTACACTTGGACATTCTCTACTGTCCGCATTAACACACAATTTTCCTTAGTACACTAACTAAGTCTTGTTTTATCACCATTAACAATATTCTTTTAAACTATTAATAATATCACTTTATTTCTCTTGTCGCATACGCGTTTATCTAACACAATTGTCCTTTATCCTTAACTAACCTTCTCAAATCAATTTCTTACATTTAACCAACACAAACAACACACTTCCACTATTAACATCAAGCTAAAACACTTGCCTCGAGAAACAATAAAACCTCTATCACTGCTACTGAATTGGATTTCCTCGACAACATCATTGCCGAATTAGCCCACTCCAGTTCCAACATTGAAATCTCATAAAAACACAATTACAACAAAAGTAAGAATGCATCCATCCCATGCGACCGCATGCACATGCCATGCGACCGCATGTACCCCCATGTGACCTCATGCACATGCCATGCGACCGCATGGATTCCAGAAACCCCATGCGACCGCATGCACAAGCCATGCGACCGCATACAACCCCATGCGACCGCATACACATGCCATGCGACCGCATGGACCCCAGTTATAGTTTTTTTTCGACTCTGTTTACACACAGCTTCTGTTACACTCGTTTTTGACACATAAATCAACCAAAACTTGATTCAAATCACTCATATACTTTGGACATACAGGGAATCTTACAAACACTTTAAACATCAAAACCCACCACTATTACTCAATTTACACCATTAATTGGGTGTATCTTTTTCAAGAACACAAAACTTAGGTATTCAATAAACTTACTTACAAGGATGACGATGGAAGGCTTCAAAGATTGATCTAAACAACTGAGATTACTTGTATCAGTTTGATTCTCGAGTCTTTCTTCAAAATCCATGAGAGCAAGTGTATGTAGGTATTTTTCCCGAATGTACGTATGTTTGTGTGTTGTGTGTTTGACTCTAGTGAGTCAATAGGGGCATAAACCGCCTCTGGTGGTCTTAATTAAACAATGGGGTATTTTGTTCCCCTTTCCAACTTACAACTTAACACACGCTTTCCCGTTTTAACTAACGCGGATATCTACGGAACCATTACGCGAAACCGTTTAATATCTTATCACTTCTATACGTGTTTGACACTTTTCACACATTCACTCTAATTAACGCATAACACGCGTTATTAACTTAAAACACACTAATTTTTGTCACTAAAATTCACTGTACAACTATTTGAGTACGTAATACAACTAGGTACTACTAGTCCCATTTTCAGGATGTTACAAATCTACCCCTCTTAAAGAGGATTCCGTCCTCAGAATCACATCACGATTACTCATACGATCACACATTACCACAATTATCCTACGTTTGGCCACAACCACAATTTAACACGAAAAACAGCTAACACAAAACTCTATTTATTTCAACTACTGCAATGTTACACTTCGCACGGAAAGTACTCACTACACTTACACATATTTCACTTAACTACATTAGAACACTCTACTATTATCTCGAAGTTTACACAACGCTTTCAACTAGTTAGGGCACTCCGAGGAGTCATGCCCATACTGACTACCTTCGTAACAATACTTACCTAAACATTCTTTAGCAAAGTGTCCCGAAAGTCCAAAGTTGTAACAAACTTTCTCTCTATACATGCATTCTCCAGTGTGACTCTTGCCACATATTTTGCACGCAACTCTACTTCTAGATCCTCCAATTTCAGTCTGAGTTCTCGCTTTCCTAGCTTCCTCGTCATATTATTTTAACTTACAAAATTCTTCTTGAACCGCGCTTTTTATCTCTCTTCTCACTTCCGCCATAACTGACGGCATGTTTCTACGAAAACACTTATCAAACTGGTCAGACATCACCTCTCGGAGATTTCGGGTAGGTACCGCTCCGAGTTTATACCCGTATACGGAAATATGATCTTGTAGTTCTCCGATAGTAGTTAAATCCAAAGTCTTTTCACGGTTCTCATTTCCAACTTGTCTATCCGTGTCTGTATCCATCTTATTGCAATCAAAGAACTCTTAATTAGTACAAACACAAAACATCACTTAAAATCTTACTACTATTCATTAATTCCATCTAATTACACTTGGACATTCTCGACTGTCCGCATTAACACACAATTTTCCTTAGTACACTAACTAAGTCTTGTTTTATCACCATTAACAATATTCTTTTAAACTATTAATAATATCACTTTATTTCTCTTGTCGCATACGCGTTTATCTAACACAATTGTCCTTTATCCTTAACTAACCTTCTCAAATCAATTTCTTACATTTAACCAACACAAACAACACACTTCCACTATTAACATCAAGCTAAAACACTTGCCTCGAGAAACAATAAAACCTCTATCACTGCTACTGAATTGGATTTCCTCGACAACATCATTGCCGAATTAGCCCACTCCAGTTCCAACATTGATACCTCATAAAAACACAATTACAACAAAAGTAAGAATGCAGCCATCCCATGCGACCGCATGCACATGCCATGCGACCGCATGTACCCCCATGTGACCCCATGCACATGCCATGCGACCGCATAGATACCAGAAACCCCATGCGACCGCATGCACATGCCATTCGACCGCATAGACACCCATGCGACCGCATGCACATGCCATGTGACCGCATGGACCACAGTTATAGTTTTTTTTCGACTCTGTTTACACACAGCTTCTGTTACACTCGTTTTTGACACATAAATCAACCAAAACTTGATTCAAATCACTCATACACTTTGGACATACAGGGAAGCTTACAAACACTTTAAACATCAAAACCTACCACTATTACTCAATTTACACCATTAATTGGGTGTATCTTTTTCAAGAACACAAAACTTAGGTATTCAATAATCTTACTTACAAGGATGACGATGGAAGGCTTCAAAGATTGATCTAAACAACTTAGATTACTTGTATCAGTTTCATTCTCGAGTCTTTCTTCAAAATCCATGAGAGCAAGTGTATGTAGGTATTTTTCCCGAATGTACGTATGTTTGTGTGTTGTGTGTTTGACTCTAGTGAGTCAATAGGGGCATAAACCGCCTCTGGTGGTCTTAATTAAACAATGGGGTATTTTGTTCCCCTTTCCAACTTACAACTTAACACACGCTTTCCCGTTTTAACTAACGCGGATATCTACGGAACCATTACGCGAAACCGTTTAATATCTTATCACTTCTATACGTGTTTGACACTTTTCACACAATCACTCTAATTAACGCATAACACGCGTTATTAACTTAAAACACACTAATTTATGTCACTAAATCTCACTGTACAACTATTTGAGTACGTAATACAACTAGGTACTACTAGTCCCATTTTCAGGATGTTACAAATCTACTCCTCTTAAAGAGGATTCCGTCCTCAGAATCTCATCACGATTACTCATACGATCACACATTACCACAGTCATCCTGCGTTAGGCCACAACCACAATTTAACACGAAAAACAGCTAACACAAAACTCTATTTATTTCAACTACTGCAATGTTACACTTCGCACGGAAAGTACTCACTACACTTACACATATTTCACTTAACTACATTAGAACACTCTACTATTATCTCGAAGTTTACACAACGCTTTCAACTAGTTAGGGCACTCCGAGGAGTCATGCCCATACTGACTACCTTAGTAACAATACTTACCTAAACATTCTTTAGCAAAGTGTCCCGAAAGTCCACAGTTGTAACAAACTTTCTCTCTATACATGCATTCTCCAGTGTGACTCTTGCCACATATTTTGCACGCAACTCTACTTCTAGATCCTCCAATTTCAGTCTGAGTTCTCGCTTTCCTAGCTTCCTCGTCATATTATTTTAACTTACAAAATTCTTCTTGAACCGCGCTTTTTATCTCTCTTCTCACTTCCGCCATAACTGACGGCATGTTTCTACGAAAACACTTATCAAACTGGTCAGACATCACCTCTCGGAGATGTCGGGTAGGTACCGCTCCGAGTTTATTCCCGTATACGGAAATATGATCTTGTAGTTCTCCGATAGTAGTTAAATCCAAAGTCTTTTCACGGTTCTCATTTCCAACTTGTCTATCCGTGTCTGTATCCATCTTATTGCAATCAAAGAACTCTTAATTAGTACAAACACAAAACATCACTTAAAATCTTACTACTATTCATTAATTCCATCTAATTACACTTGGATATTCTCGACTGTCCGCATTAACACACAATTTTCCTTAGTACACTAACTAAGTCTTGTTTTATCACCATTAACAATATTCTTTTAAACTATTAATAATATCACTTTATTTCTCTTGTCGCATACGCGTTTATCTAACACAATTGTCCTTTATCCTTAACTAACCTTCTCAAATCAATTTCTTACATTTAACCAACACAAACAACCCACTTCCACTATTAACATCAAGCTAAAACACTTGCCTCGAGAAACAATATAACCTCTATCACTGCTACTGAATTGGATTTCCTCGACAACATCATTGCCGAATTAGCCCACTCCAGTTCCAACATTGAAACCTCATAAAAACACAATTACAACAAAAGTAAGAATGCAGCCATCCCATGCGACCGCATGCACATGCCATGCGACCGCATGTACCCCCATGTGACCCCATGCACATGCCATGCGACCGCATGGATTCCAGAAACCCCATGCGACCGCATGCACATGCCATGCTACCGCATAGACCCCCATGCGACCGCATGCACATGCCATGTGACCGCATGGACCCCAGTTATAGTTTTTTTTCGACTCTGTTTACACACAGCTTCTGTTACACTCGTTTTTGACACATAAATCAACCAAAACTTGATTCAAATCACTCATACACTTTGGACATACAGGGAAGCTTACAAACACTTTAAACATCAAAACCAACCACTATTACTCAATTTACACCATTAATTGGGTGTATCTTTTTCAAGAACACAAAACTTAGGTATTCAATAAACTTACTTACAAGGATGACGATGGAAGGCTTCAAAGATTGATCTAAACAACTGAGATTACTTGTATTAGTTTGATTCTCGAGTCTTTCTTCAAAATCCATGAGAGCAAGTGTATGTAGGTATTTTTCCCGAATGTACGTATGTTTGTGTGTTGTGTGTTTGACTCTAGTGAGTCAATAGGGGCATAAACCGCCTCTGGTGGTCTTAATTAAACAATGGGGTATTTTGTTCCCCTTTCCAACTTACAACTTAACACACGCTTTCCCGTTTTAACTAACGCGGATATCTACGGAACCATTACGCGAAACCGTTTAATATCTTATCACTTCTATACGTGTTTGACACTTTTCACACAATCACTCTAATTAACGCATAACACGCGTTATTAACTTAAAACACACTAATTTATGTCACTAAAATTCACTGTACAACTATTTGAGTACGTAATACAACTAGGTACTACTAGTCCCATTTTCAGGATGTTACAAATCTACCCCTCTTAAAGAGGATTCCGTCCTCAGAATCTCATCACGATTACTCATACGATCACACATTACCACAGTCATCCTGCGTTAGGCCACAACCACAATTTAACACGAAAAACAGCTAACACAAAACTCAATTTATTTCAACTACTGCAATGTTACACTTCGCACGGAAAGTACTCACTACACTTACACATATTTCACTTAACTACATTAGAACACTCTACTATTATCTCGAAGTTTACACAACGCTTTCAACTAGTTAGGGCACTCCGAGGAGTCATGCCCATACTGACTACCTTCGTAACAATACTTACCTAAACATTCTTTAGCAAAGTGTCCCGAAAGTCCACAGTTGTAACAAACTTTCTCTCTATACATGCATTCTCCAGTGTGACTCTTGCCACATATTTTGCACGCAACTCTACTTCTAGATCCTCCAATTTCAGTCTGAGTTCTCGCTTTCCTAGCTTCCTCGTCATATTATTTTAACTTACAAAATTCTTCTTCAACCGCGCTTTTTATCTCTCTTCTCACTTCCGCCATAACTGACGGCATGTTTCTACGAAAACACTTATCAAACTGGTCAGACATCACCTCTCGGAGATGTCGGGTAGGTACCGCTCCGAGTTTATTCCCGTATACGGAAATATGATCTTGTAGTTCTCCGATAGTAGTTAAATCCAAAGTCTTTTCACGGTTCTCATTTCCAACTTGTCTATCCGTGTCTGTATCCATCTTATTGCAATCAAAGAACTCTTAATTGGTACAAACACAAAACATCACTTAAAATCTTACTACTATTCATTAATTCCATCTAATTACACTTGGACATTAACAATATTCTTTTAAACAATTAATAATATCACTTTATTTCTCTTGTCGCATACGCGTTTATCTAACACAATTGTCCTTTATCCTTAACTAACCTTCTCAAATCAATTTCTTACATTTAACCAACACAAACAACACACTTCCACTATTAACATCAAGCTAAAACACTTGCCTTGAGAAACAATAAAACCTCTATCACTGCTACTGAATTGGATTTCCTCGACAACATCATTGCCGAATTAGCCCACTCCAGTTCCAACATTGAAACCTCATAAAAACACTATTACAACAAAAGTAAGAATGCAGCCATCCCATGCGACCGCATGCACATGCCATGCGACCGCATGTACCCCCATGTGACCTCATGCACATGCCATGCGACCGCATGGATACCAGAAACCCCATGCGACCGCATGCACATGCCATGCGACCGCATAGACCCCCATGCGACCGCATACACATGCCATGCGACCGCATGGACCCCAGTTATAGTTTTTTTCGACTCTGTTTACACACAGCTTCTGTTACACTCGTTTTTGACACATAAATCAACCAAAACTTGATTCAAATCACTCATACACTTTGGACATACAGGGAAGCTTACAAACACTTTAAACATCAAAACCCACCACTATTACTCAATTTACACCATTAATTGGGTGTATCTTTTTCAAGAACACAAAACTTAGGTATTCAATAATCTTACTTACAAGGATGACGATGGAAGGTTTCAAAGATTGATCTAAACAACTGAGATTACTTGTATCAGTTTGATTCTCGAGTCTTTCTTCAAAATCCATGAGAGCAAGTGTATGTAGGTATTTTTCCCGAATGTACGTATGTTTGTGTGTTGTGTGTTTGACTCTAGTGAGTCAATAGGGGCATAAACCGCCTCTGGTGGTCTTAATTAAACAATGGGGTATTTTGTTCCCCTTTCCAACTTACAACTTAACACACGCTTTCCCGTTTTAACTGACGCGGATATCTACGGAACCATTACGCGAAACCGTTTAATATCTTATCACTTCTATACGTGTTTGACACTTTTCACACAATCACTCTAATTAACGCATAACACGCGTTATTAACTTAAAACACACTAATTTTTGTCACTAAAATTCACTGTACAACTATTTGAGTACGTAATACAATTAGGTACTACTAGTCCCATTTTCAGGATGTTACAAATCTTCCCCTCTTAAAGAGGATTCCGTCCTCGGAATCTCATCACGATTACTCATACGATCACACATTACCACAGTCATCCTGCGTTAGGCCACAACCACAATTTAACACGAAAAACAGCTAACACAAAACTCTATTTATTTCAACTACTGCAATGTTACACTTCGCACGGAAAGTACTCACTACACTTACACATATTTCACTTAACTACATTAGAACACTCTACTATTATCTCGAAGTTTACACAACGCTTTCAACTAGTTAGGGCACTCCGAGGAGTCATGCCCATACTGACTACCTTCGTAACAATACTTACCTAAACATTCTTTAGCAAAGTGTCCCGAAAGTCCACAGTTGTAACAAACTTTCTCTCTATACATGCATTCTCCAGTGTGACTCTTGCCACATATTTTGCACGCAACTCTACTTCTAGATCCTCCAATTTCAGTCTAAGTTCTCGCTTTCCTAGCTTCCTCGTCATATTATTTTAACTTACAAAATTCTTCTTGAACCGCGCTTTTTATCTCTCTTCTCACTTCCGCCATAACTGACGGCATGTTTCTACGAAAACACTTATCAAACTGGTCAGACATCACCTCTCGGAGATGTCGGGTAGGTACCGCTCCGAGTTTATTCCCGTATACGGAAATATGATCTTGTAGTTCTCCGATAGTAGTTAAATCCAAAGTCTTTTCACGGTTCTCATTTCCAACTTGTCTATCCGTGTCTGTATCCATCTTATTGCAATCAAAGAACTCTTAATTAGTACAAACACAAAACATCACTTAAAATCTTACTACTATTCATTAATTCCATCTAATTACACTTGGACATTCTCGACTGTCCGCATTAACACACAATTTTCCTTAGTACACTAACTAAGTCTTGTTTTATCACCATTAACAATATTCTTTTAAACTATTAATAATATCACTTTATTTCTCTTGTCGCATACGCGTTTATCTAACACAATTGTCCTTTATCCTTAACTAACCTTCTCAAATCAATTTCTTACATTTAACCAACACAAACAACACACTTCCACTATTAACATCAAGCTAAAACACTTGCCTCGAGAAACAATAAAACCTCTATCACTGCTACTAAATTGGATTTCCTCGACAACATCATTGCCGAATTAGCCCACTCCAGTTCCAACATTGAAACCTCATAAAAACACAATTACAACAAAAGTAAGAATGCAGCCATCCCATGCGACCGCATGCACATGCCATGCGACCGCATGTAACCCCATGTGACCTCATGCACATGCCATGCGACCGCATGGATACCAGAAACCCCATGCGACCGCATGCACATGCCATGCGACCGCATAGACCCCCATGCGACCGCATGCACATGCCATGCGACCGCATGGACCCCAGTTATAGTTTTTTTTGACTCTATTTACACACAGCTTCTGTTACACTCGTTTTTGACACATAAATCAACCAAAACTTGATTCAAATCACTCATACACTTTGGACATACAGGGAAGCTTACAAACACTTTAAACATCAAAACCCACCACTATTACTCAATTTACACCATTAATTGGGTGTATCTTTTTCAAGAACACAAAACTTAGGTATTCAATAAACTTACTTACAAGGATGACGATGGAAGGCTTCAAAGATTGATCTAAACAACTGAGATTACTTGTATCAGTTTGATTCTCGAGTCTTTCTTCAAAATCCATGAGAGCAAGTGTATGTAGGTATTTTTCCCGAATGTACGTATGTTTGTGTGTTGTGTGTTTGACTCTAGTGAGTCAATAGGGGCATAAACCGCCTCTGGTGGTCTTAATTAAACAATGGGGTATTTTGTTCCCCTTTCCAACTTACAACTTAACACACGCTTTCCCGTTTTAACTAACGCGGATATCTACGGAACCATTACGCGAAACCGTTTAATATCTTATCACTTCTATACGTGTTTGACACTTTTCACACAATCACTCTAATTAACGCATAACACGCGTTATTAACTTAAAACACACTAATTTTTGTCACTAAAATTCACTGTACAACTATTTGAGTACGTAATACAACTAGGTACTACTAGTCCCATTTTCAGGATGTTACAAATCTACTCCTCTTAAAGAGGATTCCGTCCTCAGAATCTCATCACGATTACTCATACGATCACACATTACCACAGTCATCCTGCGTTAGGCCACAACCACAATTTAACACGAAAAACAGCTAACACAAAACTCTATTTATTTCAACTACTGCAATGTTACACTTCGCACGGAAAGTACTCACTACACTTACACATATTTCACTTAACTACATTAGAACACTCTACTATTATCTCGAAGTTTACACAACGCTTTCAACTAGTTAGGGCACTCCGAGGAGTCATGCCCATACTGACTACCTTCGTAACAATACTTACCTAAACATTCTTTAGCAAAGTGTCCCGAAAGTCCACAGTTGTAACAAACTTTCTCTCTATACATGCATTCTGCAGTGTGACTCTTGCCACATATTTTGCACGCAACTCTACTTCTAGATCCTCCAATTTCAGTCTGAGTTCTCGCTTTCCTAGCTTCCTCGTCATATTATTTTAACTTACAAAATTCTTCTTGAACCGCGCTTTTTATCTCTCTTCTCACTTCCGCCATAACTGACGGCATGTTTCTACGAAAACACTTATCAAACTGGTCAGACATCACCTCTCGGAGATGTCGGGTAGGTACCGCTCCGAGTTTATTCCCGTATACGGAAATATGATCTTGTAGTTCTCCGATAGTAGTTAAATCCAAAGTCTTTTCACGGTTCTCATTTCCAACTTGTCTATCCGTGTCTGTATCCATCTTATTGCAATCAAAGAACTCTTAATTAGTACAAACACAAAACATCACTTAAAATCTTACTACTATTCATTAATTCCATCTAATTACACTTGGACATTCTCGACTGTCCGCATTAACACACAATTTTCCTTAGTACACTAACTAAGTCTTGTTTTATCACCATTAACAATATTCTTTTAAACTATTAATAATATCACTTAATTTCTCTTGTCGCATACGCGTTTATCTAACACAATTGTCCTTTATCCTTAACTAACCTTCTCAAATCAATTTCTTACATTTAACCAACACAAACAACACACTTCCACTATTAACATAAAGCTAAAACACTTGCCTCGAGAAACAATAAAACCTCTATCACTGCTACTGAATTGGATTTCCTCGACAACATCATTGCCGAATTAGCCCACTCCAGTTCCAACATTGAAATCTCATAAAAACACAATTACAACAAAAGTAAGAATGCAGCCATCCCATGCGACCGCATGCACATGCCATGCGACCGCATGTACCCCCATGTGACCTCATGCACATGCCATGCGACCGCATGGATACCAGAAACCCCATGCGACCGCATGCACATGCCATGCGACCGCATAGACCCCCATGCGACCGCATACACATGCCATGCGACCGCATGGACCCCAGTTATAGTTTTTTTTCGACTCTGTTTACACACAGCTTCTGTTACACTCGTTTTTGACACATAAATCAACCAAAACTTGATTCAAATAACTCATACACTTTGGACATACAGGGAAGCTTACAAACACTTTAAACATCAAAACCCACCACTATTACTCAATTTACACCATTAATTGGGTGTATCTTTTTCAAGAACACAAAACTTAGGTATTCAATAAACTTACTTACAAGGATGACGATGGAAGGCTTCAAAGATTGATCTAAACAACTGAGATTACTTGTATCAGTTTGATTCTCGAGTCTTTCTTCAAAATCCATGAGAGCAAGTGTATGTAGGTATTTTTCCCGAATGTACGTATGCTTGTGTGTTGTGTGTTTGACTCTAGTGAGTCAATAGGGGCATAAACCGCCTCTGGTGGTCTTAATTAAAAATGGGGTATTTTGTTCCCCTTTCCAACTTACAACTTAACACACGCTTTCCCGTTTTAACTAACGCGGATATCTACGGAACCATTACGCGAAACCGTTTAATATCTTATCACTTCTATACGTGTTTGACACTTTTCACACAATCACTCTAATTAACGCATAACACGCGTTATTAACTTAAAACAAACTAATTTATGTCACTAAAATTCACTGTACAACTATTTGAGTACGTAATACAACTAGGTACTACTAGTCCCATTTTCAGGATGTTACAAATCTACTCCTCTTAAAGAGGATTCCGTCCTCAGAATCTCATCACGATTACTCATACGATCACACATTACCACAGTCATCCTGCGTTAGGCCACAACCACAATTTAACACGAAAAACAGCTAACACAAAACTCTATTTATTTCAACTACTGCAATGTTACACTTCGCACGGAAAGTACTCACTACACTTACACATATTTCACTTAACTACATTAGAACACTCTACTATTATCTCGAAGTTTACACAACTCTTTCAACTAGTTAGGGCACTCCGAGGAGTCATGCCCATACTGACTACCTTCGTAACAATACTTACCTAAACATTCTTTAACAAAGTGTCCCGAAAGTCCACTGTTGTAACAAACTTTCTCTCTATACATGCATTCTCCAGTGTGACTCTTACCACATATTTTGCACGCAACTCTACTTCTAGATCCTCCAATTTCAGTCTGAGTTCTCGCTTTCCTAGCTTCCTCGTCATATTATTTTAACTTACAAAATTCTTCTTGAACCGCGTTTTTTATCTCTCTTCTCACTTCCGCCATAACTGACGGCATGTTTCTACGAAAACACTTATCAAACTGGTCAGACATCACCTCTCGGAGATGTCGGGTAGGTACCGCTCCGAGTTTATTCCCGTATACGGAAATATGATCTTGTAGTTCTCCGATAGTAGTTAAATCCAAAGTCTTTTCACGGTTCTCATTTCCAACTTGTCTATCCGTGTCTGTATCCATCTTATTGCAATCAAAGAACTCTTAATTAGTACAAACACAAAACATCACTTAAAATCTTACTACTATTCATTAATTCCATCTAATTACACTTGGACATTCTCGACTGTCCGCATTAACACACAATTTTCCTTAGTACACTAACTAGGTCTTGTTTTATCACCATTAACAATATTCTTTTAAACTATTAATAATATCACTTTATTTCTCTTGTCGCATACGCGTTTATCTAACACAATTGTCCTTTATCCTTAACTAACCTTCTCAAATCAATTTCTTACATTTAACCAACACAAACAACACACTTCCACTATTAACATCACGCTAAAACACTTGCCTTGAGAAACAATAAAACCTCTATCACTGCTACTGAATTGGATTTCCTCGAAAACATCATTGCCGAATTAGCCCACTCCAGTTCCAACATAGAAACCTCATAAAAACACAATTACAACAAAAGTAAGAATGCAGCCATCCCATGCGACCGCATGCACATGCCATGCGACCGCATGTACCCCCATGTGACCTCATGCACATGCCATGCGACCGCATAGACCCCCATGCGACCGCATGCACATGCCATGCGACCGTATGGACCCCAGTTATAGTTTTTTTTAAACTCTGTTTACACACAGCTTCTGTTACACTCGTTTTTGACACATAAATCAACCAAAACTTGATTCAAATCACTCATACACTTTGGACATACAGGGAAGCTTACAAACACTTTAAACATCAAAACCCACCACTATTACTCAATTTACACCATTAATTGGGTGTATCTTTTTCAAGAACACAAAACTTAGGTATTCAATAAACTTACTTATAAGGATGACGATGGAAGGCTTCAAAGATTGATCTAAACAACTGAGATTACTTGTATCAGTTTGATTCTCGAGTCTTTCTTCAAAATCCATGAGAGCAAGTGTATGTAGGTATTTTTCCCGAATGTACGTATGCTTGTGTGTTGTGTGTTTGACTCTAGTGAGTCAATAGGGGCATAAACCGCCTCTGGTGGTCTTAATTAAACAATGGGGTATTTTGTTCCCCTTTCCAACTTACAACTTAACACACGCTTTCCCGTTTTAACTAACGCGGATATCTACGGAACCATTACGCGAAACCGTTTAATATCTTATCACTTCTATACGTGTTTGACACTTTTCACACAATCACTCTAATTAACGCATAACACGCGTTATTAACTTAAAACACACTAATTTTTGTCACTAAAATTCACTGTACAACTATTTGAGTACGTAATACAACTAGGTACTACTAGTCCCATTTTCAGGATGTTACAAATCTACTCCTCTTAAAGAGGATTCCGTCCTCAGAATCTCATCACGATTACTCATACGATCACACATTACCACAGTCATCCTGTGTTAGGCCACAACCACAATTTAACACGAAAAACAGCTAACACAAAACTCTATTTATTTCAACTACTGCAATGTTACACTTCGCACGGAAAGTACTCACTACACTTACACATATTTCACTTAACTACATTAGAACACTCTACTATTATCTCGAAGTTTACACAACACTTTCAACTAGTTAGGGCACTCCGAGGAGTCATGCCCATACTGACTACCTTCGTAACAATACTTACCTAAACATTCTTTAGCAAAGTGTCCCGAAAGTCCACAGTTGTAACAAACTTTCTCTCTATACATGCATTCTGCAGTGTGACTCTTGCCACATATTTTGCACGCAACTCTACTTCTAGATCCTCCAATTTCAGTCTGAGTTCTCGCTTTCCTAGCTTCCTCGTCATATTATTTTAACTTACAAAATTCTTCTTGAACCGCGCTTTTTATCTCTCTTCTCACTTCCGCCATAACTGACGGCATGTTTCTACGAAAACACTTATCAAACTGGTCAGACATCACCTCTCGGAGATGTCGGGTAGGTACCGCTCCGAGTTTATTCCCGTATACGGAAATATGATCTTGTAGTTCTCCGATAGTAGTTAAATCCAAAGTCTTTTCACGGTTCTCATTTCCAACTTGTCTATCCGTGTCTGTATCCATCTTATTGCAATCAAAGAACTCTTAATTAGTACAAACACAAAACATCACTTAAAATCTTACTACTATTCATTAATTCCATCTAATTACACTTGGACATTCTCGACTGTCCGCATTAACACACAATTTTCCTTAGTACACTAACTAAGTCTTGTTTTATCACCATTAACAATATTCTTTTAAACTATTAATAATATCACTTAATTTCTCTTGTCGCATACGCGTTTATCTAACACAATTGTCCTTTATCCTTAACTAACCTTCTCAAATCAATTTCTTACATTTAACCAACACAAACAACACACTTCCACTATTAACATAAAGCTAAAACACTTGCCTCGAGAAACAATAAAACCTCTATCACTGCTACTGAATTGGATTTCCTCGACAACATCATTGCCGAATTAGCCCACTCCAGTTCCAACATTGAAATCTCATAAAAACACAATTACAACAAAAGTAAGAATGCAGCCATCCCATGCGACCGCATGCACATGCCATGCGACCGCATGTACCCCCATGTGACCTCATGCACATGCCATGCGACCGCATGGATACCAGAAACCCCATGCGACCGCATGCACATGCCATGCGACCGCATAGACCCCCATGCGACCGCATACACATGCCATGCGACCGCATGGACCCCAGTTATAGTTTTTTTTTCGACTTTGTTTACACACAGCTTCTGTTACACTCGTTTTTGACACATAAATCAACCAAAACTTGATTCAAATCACTCATACACTTTGGACATACAGGGAAGCTTACAAACACTTTAAACATCAAAACCCACCACTATTACTCAATTTACACCATTAATTGGGTGTATCTTTTTCAAGAACACAAAACTTAGGTATTCAATAAACTTACTTACAAGGATGACGATGGAAGGCTTCAAAGATTGATCTAAACAACTGAGATTACTTGTATCAGTTTGATTCTCGAGTCTTTCTTCAAAATCCATGAGAGCAAGTGTATGTAGGTATTTTTCCCGAATGTACGTATGCTTGTGTGTTGTGTGTTTGACTCTAGTGAGTCAATAGGGGCATAAACCGCCTCTGGTGGTCTTAATTAAAAATGGGGTATTTTGTTCCCCTTTCCAACTTACAACTTAACACACGCTTTCCCGTTTTAACTAACGCGGATATCTACGGAACCATTACGCGAAACCGTTTAATATCTTATCACTTCTATACGTGTTTGACACTTTTCACACAATCACTCTAATTAAAGCATAACACGCGTTATTAACTTAAAACAAACTAATTTATGTCACTAAAATTCACTGTACAACTATTTGAGTACGTAATACAACTAGGTACTACTAGTCCCATTTTCAGGATGTTACAAATCTACTCCTCTTAAAGAGGATTCCGTCCTCAGAATCTCATCACGATTACTCATACGATCACACATTACCACAGTCATCCTGCGTTAGGCCACAACCACAATTTAACACGAAAAACAGCTAACACAAAACTCTATTTATTTCAACTACTGCAATGTTACACTTCGCACGGAAAGTACTCACTACACTTACACATATTTCACTTAACTACATTAGAACACTCTACTATTATCTCGAAGTTTACACAACTCTTTCAACTAGTTAGGGCACTCCGAGGAGTCATGCCCATACTGACTACCTTCGTAACAATACTTACCTAAACATTCTTTAACAAAGTGTCCCGAAAGTCCACTGTTGTAACAAACTTTCTCTCTATACATGCATTCTCCAGTGTGACTCTTACCACATATTTTGCACGCAACTCTACTTCTAGATCCTCCAATTTCAGTCTGAGTTCTCGCTTTCCTAGCTTCCTCGTCATATTATTTTAACTTACAAAATTCTTCTTGAACCGCGTTTTTTATCTCTCTTCTCACTTCCGCCATAACTGACGGCATGTTTCTACGAAAACACTTATCAAACTGGTCAGACATCACCTCTCGGAGATGTCGGGTAGGTACCGCTCCGAGTTTATTCCCGTATACGGAAATATGATCTTGTAGTTCTCCGATAGTAGTTAAATCCCAAGTCTTTTCACGGTTCTCATTTCCAACTTGTCTATCCGTGTCTGTATCCATCTTATTGCAATCAAAGAACTCTTAATTAGTACAAACACAAAACATCACTTAAAATCTTACTACTATTCATTAATTCCATCTAATTACACTTGGACATTCTCGACTGTCCGCATTAACACACAATTTTCCTTAGTACACTAACTAGGTCTTGTTTTATCACCATTAACAATATTCTTTTAAACTATTAATAATATCACTTTATTTCTCTTGTCGCATACGCGTTTATCTAACACAATTGTCCTTTATCCTTAACTAACCTTCTCAAATCAATTTCTTACATTTAACCAACACAAACAACACACTTCCACTATTAACATCACGCTAAAACACTTGCCTCGAGAAACAATAAAACCTCTATCACTGCTACTGAATTGGATTTCCTCGAAAACATCATTGCCGAATTAGCCCACTCCAGTTCCAACATAGAAACCTCATAAAAACACAATTACAACAAAAGTAAGAATGCAGCCATCCCATGCGACCGCATGCACATGCCATGCGACCGCATGTACCCCCATGTGACCTCATGCACATGCCATGCGACCGCATAGACCCCCATGCGACCGCATGCACATGCCATGCGACCGTATGGACCCCAGTTATAGTTTTTTTTAAACTCTGTTTACACACAGCTTCTGTTACACTCGTTTTTGACACATAAATCAACCAAAACTTGATTCAAATCACTCATACACTTTGGACATACAGGGAAGCTTACAAACACTTTAAACATCAAAACCCACCACTATTACTCAATTTACACCATTAATTGGGTGTATCTTTTTCAAGAACACAAAACTTAGGTATTCAATAAACTTACTTACAAGGATGACGATGGAAGGCTTCAAAGATTGATCTAAACAACTGAGATTACTTGTATCAGTTTGATTCTCGAGTCTTTCTTCAAAATCCATGAGAGCAAGTGTATGTAGGTATTTTTCCCGAATGTACGTATGCTTGTGTGTTGTGTGTTTGACTCTAGTGAGTCAATAGGGGCATAAACCGCCTCTGGTGGTCTTAATTAAAAATGGGGTATTTTGTTCCCCTTTCCAACTTACAACTTAACACACGCTTTCCCGTTTTAACTAACGCGGATATCTACGGAACCATTACGCGAAACCGTTTAATATCTTATCACTTCTATACGTGTTTGACACTTTTCACACAATCACTCTAATTAACGCATAACACGCGTTATTAACTTAAAACAAACTAATTTATGTCACTAAAATTCACTGTACAACTATTTGAGTACGTAATACAACTAGGTACTACTAGTCCCATTTTCAGGATGTTACAAATCTACCCCTCTTAAAGAGGATTCCGTCCTCAGAATCTCATCACGATTACTCATACGATCACAAATTACCACAGTCATCCTGCGTTAGGCCACAACCACAATTTAACACGAAAAACAGCTAACACAAAACTCTATTTATTTCAACTACTGCAATGTTACACTTCGCACGGAAAGTACTCACTACACTTACACATATTTCACTTAACTACATTAGAACACTCTACTATTATCTCGAAGTTTACACAACTCTTTCAACTAGTTAGGGCACTCCGAGGAGTCATGCCCATACTGACTACCTTCGTAACAATACTTACCTAAACATTCTTTAACAAAGTGTCCCGAAAGTCCACTGTTGTAACAAACTTTCTCTCTATACATGCATTCTCCAGTGTGACTCTTACCACATATTTTGCACGCAACTCTACTTCTAGATCCTCCATTTTCAGTCTGAGTTCTCGCTTTCCTAGCTTCCTCGTCATATTATTTTAACTTACAAAATTCTTCTTGAACCGCGCTTTTTATCTCTCTTCTCACTTCCGCCATAACTGACGGCATGTTTCTACGAAAACACTTATCAAACTGGTCAGACATCACCTCTCGGAGATGTCGGGTAGGTACCGCTCCGAGTTTATTCCCGTATACTGAAATATGATCTTGTAGTTCTCCGATAGTAGTTAAATCCAAAGTCTTTTCACGATTCTCATTTCCAACTTGTCTATCCGTGTCTGTATCCATCTTATTGCAATCAAAGAACTCTTAATTAGTACAAACACAAAACATCACTTAAAATCTTACTACTATTCATTAATTCCATCTAATTACACTTGGACATTCTCGACTGTCCGCATTAACACACAATTTTCCTTAGTACACTAACTAAGTCTTGTTTTATCACCATTAACAATATTCTTTTAAACTATTAATAATATCACTTTATTTCTCTTGTCGCATACGCGTTTATCTAACACAATTGTCCTTTATCCTTAACTAACCTTCTCAAATCAATTTCTTACATTTAACCAACACAAACAACACACTTCCACTATTAACATCAAGCTAAAACACTTGCCTCGAGAAACAATAAAACCTCTATCACTGCTACTGAATTGGATTTCCTCGACAACATCATTGCCGAATTAGCCCACTCCAGTTCCAACATTGAAACCTCATAAAAACACAATTACAACAAAAGTAAGAATGCAGCCATCCCATGCGACCGCATGCACATGCCATGCGACCGCATGTACCCTCATGTGACCTCATGCACATGCCATGCGACCGCATGGATACCAGAAACCCCATGCGACCGCATGCACATGCCATGCGACCGCATAGACCCCCATGCGACCGCATACACATGCCATGCGACCGCATGGACCCCAGTTATAGTTTTTTTTCGACTCTGTTTACACACATCTTCTGTTACACTCGTTTTTGACACATAAATCAACCAAAACTTGATTCAAATCACTCATACACTTTGGACATACAGGGAAGCTTACAAACACTTTAAACATCAAAACCCACCACTATTACTCAATTTACACCATTAATTGGGTGTATCTTTTTCAAGAACACAAAACTTTGGTATTCAATAAACTTACTTACAAGGATGACGATGGAAGGCTTCAAAGATTGATCTAAACAACTGAGATTACTTGTATCAGTTTGATTCTCGAGTCTTTCTTCAAAATCCATGAGAGCAAGTGTATGTAGGTATTTTTCCCGAATGTACGTATGTTTGTGTGTTGTGTGTTTGACTCTAGTAAGTCAATAGGGGCATAAACCGCCTCTGGTGGTCTTAATTAAACAATGTGGTATTTTGTTCCCCTTTCCAACTTACAACTTAACACACGCTTTCCCGTTTTAACTAACGCGGATATCTACGGAACCATTACGCGAAACCGTTTAATATCTTATCATTTCTATACGTGTTTGACACTTTTCACACAATCACTCTAATTAACGCATAACACGTGTTATTAACTTAAAACACACTAAATTTTGTCACTAAAATTCACTGTACAACTATTTGAGTACGTAATACAACTAGGTACTACTAGTCCCATTTTCAGGATGTTACAAATCTACCCTTCTTAAAGAGGATTCCGTCCTCAGAATCTCATCACGATTACTCATACGATCACACATTACAACAATCATCCTACGTTAGGCCACAACCACAATTTATCACGAAAAACAGCTAACACAAAACTCTATTTATTTCAACTACTGCAATGTTACACTTCGCACGGAAAGTACTCACTACACTTACACATATTTCACTTAACTACATTAGAACACTCTACTATTATCTCGAAGTTTACACAACGCTTTCAACTAGTTAGGGCACTCCGAGGAGTCATGCCCATACTGACTACCTTCGTAACAATACTTACCTAAACATTCTTTAGCAAAGTGTCCCGAAAGTCCACAGTTGTAACAAACTTTATCTCTATACATGCATTCTCCAGTGTGACTCATGCCACATGTTTTGCACGCAACTCTACTTCTAGATCTTCCAATTTCAGTCTGAGTTCTCGCTTTCCTAGCTTCCTCGTCATATTATTTTAACTTACAAAATTCTTCTTGAACCGCGCTTTTTATCTCTCTTCTCACTTCCGCCATAACTGACGGCATGTTTCTACGAAAACACTTATCAAACTGGTCAGACATCACCTCTCGGAGATGTCGGGTAGGTACCGCTCCGAGTTTATTCCCGTATACGGAAATATGATCTTGTAGTTCTCCGATAGTAGTTAAATCCAAAGTCTTTTCACGGTTCTCATTTCCAACTTGTCTATCCGTGTCTGTATCCATCTTATTGCAATCAAAGAACTCTTAATTAGTACAAACACAAAACATCACTTAAAATCTTACTACTATTCATTAATTCCATCTAATTACACTTGGACATTCTCGACTGTCCGCATTAACACACAATTTTCCTTAGTACACTAACTAGGTCTTGTTTTATCACCATTAACAATATTCTTTTAAACTATTAATAATATCACTTTATTTCTCTTGTCGCATACGCGTTTATCTAACACAATTGTCCTTTATCCTTAACTAACCTTCTCAAATCAATTTTTTACATTTAACCAACACAAACAACACAGTTCCACTATTAACATCAAGCTAAAACACTTGCCTCGAGGAACAATAAAACCTCTATCACTGCTACTGAATTGGATTTCCTCGACAACATCATTGCCGAATTAGCCCACTCCAGTTCCAACATAGAAACCTCATAAAAACACAATTACAACAAAAGTAAGAATGCAGCCATCCTATGCGACCGCATGCACATGCCATGCGACCGCATGTACCCCCATGTGACCTCATGCACATGCCATGCGACCGCATGGATACCAGAAACCCCATGCGACCGCATGCACATGCCATGCGACCGCATAGACCCCCATGCGACCGCATGCACATGCCATGCGACCGTATGGACCCCAGTTATACTTTTTTTTAAACTCTGTTTACACACAGCTTCTGTTACACTCGTTTTTGACACATAAATCAACCAAAACTTGATTCAAATCACTCATACACTTTGGACATACAGGGAAGCTTACAAACACTTTAAACATCAAAACCCACCACTATTACTCAATTTACACCATTAATTGGGTGTATCTTTTTCAAGAACACAAAACTTAGGTATTCAATAAACTTACTTACAAGGATGACGATGGAAGGCTTCAAAGATTGATCTAAACAACTGAGATTACTTGTATCAGTTTGATTCTCGAGTCTTTCTTCAAAATCCATGAGAGCAAGTGTATGTAGGTATTTTTCCCGAATGTACGTATGTTTGTGTGTTGTTTGTTTGACTCTAGTGAGTCAATAGGGGCATAAACCGCCTCTGGTGGTCTTAATTAAACAATGGGGTATTTTGTTCCCCTTTCCAACTTACAACTTAACACACGCTTTCCCGTTTTAACTAACGCGGATATCTATGGAACCATTACGCGAAACCGTTTAATATCTTATCACTTCTATACGTGTTTGACACTTTTCACACAATCACTCTAATTAACGCATAACACGCGTTATTAACTTAAAACACACTAATTTTTGTCACTAAAATTCACTGTACAACTATTTGAGTACGTAATACAACTAGGTACTACTAGTCCCATTTTCAGGATGTTACAAATCTACCCCTCTGAAAGAGGATTCCGTCCTCAGAATCTCATCACGATTACTCATACGATCACACATTACCACAGTCATCCTGCGTTAGGCCACAATCACAATTTAACACGAAAAACAGCTAACACAAAACTCTATTTATTTCAACTACTGCAATGTTACACTTCGCACGGAAAGTACTCACTACACTTACACATATTTCACTTAACTACATTAGAACACTCTACTATTATCTCGAAGTTTACACAACGCTTTCAACTAGTTAGGGCACTCCGAGGAGTCATGCCCATACTGACTACCTTCGTAACAATACTTACCTAAACATTCTTTAGCAAAGTGTCCCGAAAGTCCACAGTTGTAACAAACTTTCTCTCTATACATGCATTCTCCAGTGTGACTCTTGCCACATATTTTGCACGCAACTCTACTTCTAGATCCTCCAATTTCAGTCTGAGTTCTCGCTTTCCTAGCTTCCTCGTCATATTATTTTAACTTACAAAATTCTTCTTGAACCGCGGTTTTTATCTCTCTTGTCACTTCCGCCATAACTGACGGCATGTTTCTACGAAAACACTTATCAAACTGGTCAGACATCACCTCTCGGAGATGTCGGGTAGGTACCGCTCCGAGTTTATTCCCGTATACGGAAATATGATCTTGTAGTTCTCCGATAGTAGTTAAATCCAAAGTCTTTTCACGATTCTCATTTCCAACTTGTCTATCCGTGTCTGTATCCATCTTATTGCAATCAAAGAACTCTTAATTAGTACAAACACAAAACATCACTTAAAATCTTACTACTATTCATTAATTCCATCTAATTACACTTGGACATTCTCGACTGTCCGCATTAACACACAATTTTCCTTAGTACACTAACTAAGTCTTGTTTTATCACCATTAACAATATTCTTTTAAACTATTAATAATATCACTTTATTTCTCTTGTCGCATACGCGTTTATCTAACACAATTGTCCTTTATCCTTAACTAACCTTCTCAAATCAATTTCTTACATTTAACCAACACAAACAACACACTTCCACTATTAACATCAAGCTAAAACACTTGCCTCGAGAAACAATAAAACCTCTATCACTGCTACTGAATTGGATTTCCTCGACAACATCATTGCCGAATTAGCCCACTCCAGTTCCAACATAGAAACCTCATAAAACCACAATTACAACAAAAGTAAGAATGCAGCCATCCCATGCGACCGCATGCACATGCCATGCGACCGCATGTACCCCCATGTGACCTCATGCACATGCCATGCGACCGCATGGATACCAGAAACCCCATGCGACCGCATGCACATGCCATGCGACCGCATAGACCCCCATGCGACCGCATGCACATGCCATGCGACCGTATGGACCCCAGTTATAGTTTTTTTTAAACTCTGTTTACACACAGCTTCTGTTACACTCGTTTTTGACACATAAATCAACCAAAACTTGATTCAAATCACTCATACACTTTGGACATACAGGGAAGCTTACAAACACTTTAAACATCAAAACCCACCACTATTACTCAATTTACACCATTAATTGGGTGTATCTTTTTCAAGAACACAAAACTTAGGTATTCAATAAACTTACTTACAAGGATGACGATGGAAGGCTTCAAAGATTGATCTAAACAACTGAGATTACTTGTATCAGTTTGATTCTCGAGTCTTTCTTCAAAATCCATGAGAGCAAGTGTATGTAGGTATTTTTCCCGAATGTACGTATGTTTGTGTGTTGTTTGTTTGACTCTAGTGAGTCAATAGGGGCATAAACCGCCTCTGGTGGTCTTAATTAAACAATGGGGTATTTTGTTCCCCTTTCCAACTTACAACTTAACACACGCTTTCCCGTTTTAACTAACGCGGATATCTATGGAACCATTACGCGAAACCGTTTAATATCTTATCACTTCTATACGTGTTTGACACTTTTCACACAATCACTCTAATTAACGCATAACACGCGTTATTAACTTAAAACACACTAATTTTTGTCACTAAAATTCACTGTACAACTATTTGAGTACGTAATACAACTAGGTACTACTAGTCCCATTTTCAGGATGTTACAAATCTACCCCTCTGAAAGAGGATTCCGTCCTCAGAATCTCATCACGATTACTCATACGATCACACATTACCACAGTCATCCTGCGTTAGGCCACAATCACAATTTAACACGAAAAACAGCTAACACAAAACTCTATTTATTTCAACTACTGCAATGTTACACTTCGCACGGAAAGTACTCACTACACTTACACATATTTCACTTAACTACATTAGAACACTCTACTATTATCTCGAAGTTTACACAACGCTTTCAACTAGTTAGGGCACTCCGAGGAGTCATGCCCATACTGACTACCTTCGTAACAATACTTACCTAAACATTCTTTAGCAAAGTGTCCCGAAAGTCCACAGTTGTAACAAACTTTCTCTCTATACATGCATTCTCCAGTGTGACTCTTGCCACATATTTTGCACGCAACTCTACTTCTAGATCCTCCAATTTCAGTCTGAGTTCTCGCTTTCCTAGCTTCCTCGTCATATTATTTTAACTTACAAAATTCTTCTTGAACCGCGCTTTTTATCTCTCTTCTCACTTCCGCCATAACTGACGGCATGTTTCTACGAAAACACTTATCAAACTGGTCAGACATCACCTCTCGGAGATGTCGGGTAGGTACCGCTCCGAGTTTATTCCCGTATACGGAAATATGATCTTGTAGTTCTCCGATAGTAGTTAAATCCAAAGTCTTTTCACGATTCTCATTTCCAACTTGTCTATCCGTGTCTGTATCCATCTTATTGCAATCAAAGAACTCTTAATTAGTACAAACACAAAACATCACTTAAAATCTTACTACTATTCATTAATTCCATCTAATTACACTTGGACATTCTCGACTGTCCGCATTAACACACAATTTTCCTTAGTACACTAACTAGGTCTTGTTTTATCACCATTAACAATATTCTTTTAAACTATTAATAATATCACTTTATTTCTCTTGTCGCATACGCGTTTATCTAACACAATTGTCCTTTATCCTTAACTAACCTTCTCAAATCAATTTTTTACATTTAACCAACACAAACAACACAGTTCCACTATTAACATCAAGCTAAAACACTTGCCTCGAGAAAAAATAAAACCTCTATCACTGCTACTGAATTGGATTTCCTCGACAACATCATTGCCGAATTAGCCCACTCCAGTTCCAACATAGAAACCTCATAAAAACACAATTACAACAAAAGTAAGAATGCAGCCATCCCATGCGACCGCATGCACATGCCATGCGACCGCATGTACCCCCATGTGACCTCATGCACATGCCATGCGACCGCATGGATACCAGAAACCCCATGCGACCGCATGCACATGCCATGCGACCGCATAGACCCCCATGCGACCGCATGCACATGCCATGCGACCGTATGGACCCCAGTTATACTTTTTTTTAAACTCTGTTTACACACAGCTTCTGTTACACTCGTTTTTGACACATAAATCAACCAAAACTTGATTCAAATCACTCATACACTTTGGACATACAGGGAAGCTTACAAACACTTTAAACATCAAAACCCACCACTATTACTCAATTTACACCATTAATTGGGTGTATCTTTTTCAAGAACACAAAACTTAGGTATTCAATAAACTTACTTACAAGGATGACGATGGAAGGCTTCAAAGATTGATCTAAACAACTGAGATTACTTGTATCAGTTTGATTCTCGAGTCTTTCTTCAAAATCCATGAGAGCAAGTGTATGTAGGTATTTTTCCCGAATGTACGTATGTTTGTGTGTTGTTTGTTTGACTCTAGTGAGTCAATAGGGGCATAAACCGCCTCTGGTGGTCTTAATTAAACAATGGGGTATTTTGTTCCCCTTTCCAACTTACAACTTAACACACGCTTTCCCGTTTTAACTAACGCGGATATCTATGGAACCATTACGCGAAACCGTTTAATATCTTATCACTTCTATACGTGTTTGACACTTTTCACACAATCACTCTAATTAACGCATAACACGCGTTATTAACTTAAAACACACTAATTTTTGTCACTAAAATTCACTGTACAACTATTTGAGTACGTAATACAACTAGGTACTACTAGTCCCATTTTCAGGATGTTACAAATCTACCCCTCTGAAAGAGGATTCCGTCCTCAGAATCTCATCACGATTACTCATACGATCACACATTACCACAGTCATCCTGCGTTAGGCCACAATCACAATTTAACACGAAAAACAGCTAACACAAAACTCTATTTATTTCAACTACTGCAATGTTACACTTCGCACGGAAAGTACTCACTACACTTACACATATTTCACTTAACTACATTAGAACACTCTACTATTATCTCGAAGTTTACACAACGCTTTCAACTAGTTAGGGCACTCCGAGGAGTCATGCCCATACTGACTACCTTCGTAACAATACTTACCTAAACATTCTTTAGCAAAGTGTCCCGAAAGTCCACAGTTGTAACAAACTTTCTCTCTATACATGCATTCTCCAGTGTGACTCTTGCCACATATTTTGCACGCAACTCTACTTCTAGATCCTCCAATTTCAGTCTGAGTTCTCGCTTTCCTAGCTTCCTCGTCATATTATTTTAACTTACAAAATTCTTCTTGAACCGCGCTTTTTATCTCTCTTCTCACTTCCGCCATAACTGACGGCATGTTTCTACGAAAACACTTATCAAACTGGTCAGACATCACCTCTCGGAGATGTCGGGTAGGTACCGCTCCGAGTTTATTCCCGTATACGGAAATATGATCTTGTAGTTCTCCGATAGTAGTTAAATCCAAAGTCTTTTCACGATTCTCATTTCCAACTTGTCTATCCGTGTCTGTATCCATCTTATTGCAATCAAAGAACTCTTAATTAGTACAAACACAAAACATCACTTAAAATCTTACTACTATTCATTAATTCCATCTAATTACACTTGGACATTCTCGACTGTCCGTATTAACACACAATTTTCCTTAGTACACTAACTAGGTCTTGTTTTATCACCATTAACAATATTCTTTTAAACTATTAATAATATCACTTTATTTCTCTTGTCGCATACGCGTTTATCTAACACAATTGTCCTTTATCGTTAACTAACCTTCTCAAATCAATTTTTTACATTTAACCAACACAAACAACACAGTTCCACTATTAACATCAAGCTAAAACACTTGCCTCGAGAAACAATAAAACCTCTATCACTGCTACTGAATTGGATTTCCTCGACAACATCATTGCCGAATTAGCCCACTCCAGTTCCAACATAGAAACCTCATAAAAACACAATTACAACAAAAGTAAGAATGCAGCCATCCCATGCGACCGCATGCACATGCCATGCGACCGCATGTACCCCCATGTGACCTCATGCACATGCCATGCGACCGCATGGATACCAGAAACCCCATGCGACCGCATGCACATGCCATGCGACCGCATAGACCCCCATGCGACCGCATGCACATGCCATGCGACCGTATGGACCCCAGTTATAGTTTTTTTTAAACTCTGTTTACACACAGCTTCTGTTACACTCGTTTTTGACACATAAATCAACCAAAACTTGATTCAAATCACTCATACACTTTGGACATACAGGGAAGCTTACAAACACTTTAAACATCAAAACCCACCACTATTACTCAATTTACACCATTAATTGGGTGTATCTTTTTCAAGAACACAAAACTTAGGTATTCAATAAACTTACTTACAAGGATGACGATGGAAGGCTTCAAAGATTGATCTAAACAACTGAGATTACTTGTATCAGTTTGATTCTCGAGTCTTTCTTCAAAATCCATGAGAGCAAGTGTATGTAGGTATTTTTCCCGAATGTACGTATGTTTGTGTGTTGTTTGTTTGACTCTAGTGAGTCAATAGGGGCATAAACCGCCTCTGGTGGTCTTAATTAAACAATGGGGTATTTTGTTCCCCTTTCCAACTTACAACTTAACACACGCTTTCCCGTTTTAACTAACGCGGATATCTATGGAACCATTACGCGAAACCGTTTAATATCTTATCACTTCTATACGTGTTTGACACTTTTCACACAATCACTCTAATTAACGCATAACACGCGTTATTAACTTAAAACACACTAATTTTTGTCACTAAAATTCACTGTACAACTATTTGAGTACGTAATACAACTAGGTACTACTAGTCCCATTTTCAGGATGTTACAAATCTACCCCTCTGAAAGAGGATTCCGTCCTCAGAATCTCATCACGATTACTCATACGATCACACATTACCACAGTCATCCTGCGTTAGGCCACAATCACAATTTAACACGAAAAACAGCTAACACAAAACTCTATTTATTTCAACTACTGCAATGTTACACTTCGCACGGAAAGTACTCACTACACTTACACATATTTCACTTAACTACATTAGAACACTCTACTATTATCTCGAAGTTTACACAACGCTTTCAACTAGTTAGGGCACTCCGAGGAGTCATGCCCATACTGACTACCTTCGTAACAATACTTACCTAAACATTCTTTAGTAAAGTGTCCCGAAAGTCCACAGTTGTAACAAACTTTCTCTCTATACATGCATTCTCCAGTGTGACTCTTGCCACATATTTTGCACGCAACTCTACTTCTAGATCCTCCAATTTCAGTCTGAGTTCTCGCTTTCCTAGCTTCCTCGTCATATTATTTTAACTTACAAAATTCTTCTTGAACCGCGCTTTTTATCTCTCTTCTCACTTCCGCCATAACTGACGGCATGTTTCTACGAAAACACTTATCAAACTGGTCAGACATCACCTCTCGGAGATGTCGGGTAGGTACCGCTCCGAGTTTATTCCCGTATACGGAAATATGATCTTGTAGTTCTCCGATAGTAGTTAAATCCAAAGTCTTTTCACGATTCTCATTTCCAACTTGTCTATCCGTGTCTGTATCCATCTTATTGCAATCAAAGAACTCTTAATTAGTACAAACACAAAACATCACTTAAAATCTTACTACTATTCATTAATTCCATCTAATTACACTTGGACATTCTCGACTGTCCGCATTAACACACAATTTTCCTTAGTACACTAACTAGGTCTTGTTTTATCACCATTAACAATATTATTTTAAACTATTAATAATATCACTTTATTTCTCTTGTCGCATACGCGTTTATCTAACACAATTGTCCTTTATCCTTAACTAACCTTCTCAAATCAATTTTTTACATTTAACCAACACAAACAACACAGTTCCACTATTAACATCAAGCTAAAACACTTGCCTCGAGAAACAATAAAACCTCTATCACTGCTACTGAATTGGATTTCCTCGACAACATCATTGCCGAATTAGCCCACTCCAGTTCCAACATAGAAACCTCATAAAAACACAATTACAACAAAAGTAAGAATGCAGCCATCCCATGCGACCGCATGCACATGCCATGCGACCGCATGTACCCCCATGTGACCTCATGCACATGCCATGCGACCGCATGGATACCAGAAACCCCATGCGACCGCATGCACATGCCATGCGACCGCATAGACCCCCATGCGACCGCATGCACATGCCATGCGACCGTATGGACCCCAGTTATAGTTTTTTTTAAACTCTGTTTACACACAGCTTCTGTTACACTCGTTTTTGACACATAAATCAACCAAAACTTGATTCAAATCACTCATACACTTTGGACATACAGGGAAGCTTACAAACACTTTAAACATCAAAACCCACCACTATTACTCAATTTACACCATTAATTGGGTGTATCTTTTTCAAGAACACAAAACTTAGGTATTCAATAAACTTACTTACAAGGATGACGATGGAAGGCTTCAAAGATTGATCTAAACAACTGAGATTACTTGTATCAGTTTGATTCTCGAGTCTTTCTTCAAAATCCATGAGAGCAAGTGTATGTAGGTATTTTTCCCGAATGTACGTATGTTTGTGTGTTGTTTGTTTGACTCTAGTGAGTCAATAGGGGCATAAACCGCCTCTGGTGGTCTTAATTAAACAATGGGGTATTTTGTTCCCCTTTCCAACTTACAACTTAACACACGCTTTCCCGTTTTAACTAACACGGATATCTATGGAACCATTACGCGAAACCGTTTAATATCTTATCACTTCTATACGTGTTTGACACTTTTCACACAATCACTCTAATTATAGCATAACACGCGTTATTAACTTAAAACACACTAATTTTTGTCACTAAAATTCACTGTACAACTATTTGAGTACGTAATACAACTAGGTACTACTAGTCCCATTTTCAGGATGTTACAAATCTACCCCTCTGAAAGAGGATTCCGTCCTCAGAATCTCATCACGATTACTCATACGATCACACATTACCACAGTCATCCTGCGTTAGGCCACAACCACAATTTAACACGAAAAACAGCTAACACAAAACTCTATTTATTTCAACTACTGCAATGTTACACTTCGCACGGAAAGTACTCACTACACTTACACATATTTCACTTAACTACATTAGAACACTCTACTATTATCTCGAAGTTTACACAACGCTTTCAACTAGTTAGGGCACTCCGAGGAGTCATGCCCATACTGACTACCTTCGTAACAATACTTACCTAAACATTCTTTAGCAAAGTGTCCCGAAAGTCCACAGTTGTAACAAACTTTCTCTCTATACATGCATTCTCCAGTGTGACTCTTGCCACATATTTTGCACGCAACTCTACTTCTAGATCCTCCAATTTCAGTCTGAGTTCTCGCTTTCCTAGCTTCCTCGTCATATTATTTTAACTTACAAAATTCTTCTTGAACCGCGCTTTTTATCTCTCTTCTCACTTCCGCCATAACTGACGGCATGTTTCTACGAAAACACTTATCAAACTGGTCAGACATCACCTCTCGGAGATGTCGGGTAGGTACCGCTCCGAGTTTATTCCCGTATACGGAAATATGATCTTGTAGTTCTCCGATAGTAGTTAAATCCAAAGTCTTTTCACGGTTCTCATTTCCAACTTGTCTATCCGTGTCTGTATCCATCTTATTGCAATCAAAGATCTCTTAATTAGTACAAACACAAAACATCACTTAAAATCTTACTACTATTCATTAATTCCATCTAATTACACTTGGACATTCTCGACTGTCCGCATTAACACACAATTTTCCTTAGTACACTAACTAAGTCTTGTTTTATCACCATTAACAATATTCTTTTAAACTATTAATAATATCACTTTATTTCTCTTGTCGCATACGCGTTTATCTAACACAATTGTCCTTTATCCTTAACTAACCTTCTCAAATCAATTTCTTACATTTAACCAACACAAACAACACACTTCCACTATTAACATCACGCTAAAACACTTGCCTCAAGAAACAATAAAACCTCTATCACTGCTACTGAATTGGATTTCCTCGACAACATCATTGCCGAATTAGCCCACTCCAGTTCCAACATTGAAACCTCATAAAAACACAATTACAACAAAAGTAAGAATGCAGCCATCCCATGCGACCGCATGCACATGCCATGCGACCGCATGTACCCCCATGTGACCTCATGCACATGCCATGCGACCGCATGGATACCAGAAACCCCATGCGACCGCATGCACATGCCATGCGACCGCATAGACCCACATGCGACCGCATGCACATGCCATGCGACCGTATGGACCCCAGTTATAGTTTTTTTTAAACTCTATTTACACACAGCTTCTGTTACACTCGTTTTTGACACATAAATCAACCAAAACTTGATTCAAATCACTCATACACTTTGGACATACAGGGAAGCTTACAAACACTTTAAACATCAAAACCCACCACTATTACTCAATTTACACCATTAATTGGGTGTATCTTTTTCAAGAACACAAAACTTAGGTATTCAATAAACTTACTTACAAGGATGACGATGGAAGGCTTCAAAGATTGATCTAAACAACTGAGATTACTTGTATCAGTTTGATTCTCGAGTCTTTCTTCAAAATCCATGAGAGCAAGTGTATGTAGGTATTTTTCCCGAATGTACGTATGTTTGTGTGTTGTTTGTTTGACTCTAGTGAGTCAATAGGGGCATAAACCGCCTCTGGTGGTCTTAATTAAACAATGGGGTATTTTGTTCCCCTTTCCAACTTACAACTTAACACACGCTTTCCCGTTTTAACTAACGCGGATATCTATGGAACCATTACGCGAAACCGTTTAATATCTTATCACTTCTATACGTGTTTGACACTTTTCACACAATCACTCTAATTATAGCATAACACGCGTTATTAACTTAAAACACACTAATTTTTGTCACTAAAATTCACTGTACAACTATTTGAGTACGTAATACAACTAGGTACTACTAGTCCCATTTTCAGGATGTTACAAATCTACCCCTCTGAAAGAGGATTCCGTCCTCAGAATCTCATCACGATTACTCATACGATCACACATTACCACAGTCATCCTGCGTTAGGCCACAACCACAATTTAACACGAAAAACAGCTAACACAAAACTCTATTTATTTCAACTACTGCAATGTTACACTTCTCACGGAAAGTACTCACTACACTTACACATATTTCGCTTAACTACATTAGAACACTCTACTATTATCTCGAAGTTTACACAACGCTTTCAACTAGTTAGGGCACTCCGAGGAGTCATGCCCATACTGACTACCTTCGTAACAATACTTACCTAAACATTCTTTAGCAAAGTGTCCCGAAAGTCCACAGTTGTAACAAACTTTCTCTCTATACATGCATTCTCCAGTGTGACTCTTGCCACATATTTTGCACGCAACTCTACTTCTAGATCCTCCAATTTCAGTCTGAGTTCTCGCTTTCCTAGCTTCCTCGTCATATTATTTTAACTTACAAAATTCTTCTTGAACCGCGCTTTTTATCTCTCTTCTCACTTCCGCCATAACTGACGGCATGTTTCTACGAAAACACTTATCAAACTGGTCAGACATCACCTCTCGGAGATGTCGGGTAGGTACCGCTCCGAGTTTATTCCCGTATACGGAAATATGATCTTGTAGTTCTCCGATAGTAGTTAAATCCAAAGTCTTTTCACGGTTCTCATTTCCAACTTGTCTATCCGTGTCTGTATCCATCTTATTGCAATCAAAGATCTCTTAATTAGTACAAACACAAAACATCACTTAAAATCTTACTACTATTCATTAATTCCATCTAATTACACTTGGACATTCTCGACTGTCCGCATTAACACACAATTTTCCTTAGTACACTAACTAAGTCTTGTTTTATCACCATTAACAATATTCTTTTAAACTATTAATAATATCACTTTATTTCTCTTGTCGCATACGCGTTTATCTAACACAATTGTCCTTTATCCTTAACTAACCTTCTCAAATCAATTTCTTACATTTAACCAACACAAACAACACACTTCCACTATTAACATCACGCTAAAACACTTGCCTCAAGAAACAATAAAACCTCTATCACTGCTACTGAATTGGATTTCCTCGACAACATCATTGCCGAATTAGCCCACTCCAGTTCCAACATTGAAACCTCATAAAAACACAATTACAACAAAAGTAAGAATGCAGCCATCCCATGCGACCGCATGCACATGCCATGCGACCGCATGTACCCCCATGTGACCTCATGCACATGCCATGCGACCGCATGGATACCAGAAACCCCATGCAACCGCATGCACATGCCATGCGACCGCATAGACCCCCATGCGACCGCATGCACATGCCATGCGACCGTATGGACCCCAGTTATAGTTTTTTTTAAACTCTGTTTACACACAGCTTCTGTTACACTCGTTTTTGACACATAAATCAACCAAAACTTGATTCAAATCACTCATACACTTTGGACATACAGGGAAGCTTACAAACACTTTAAACATCAAAACCCACCACTATTACTCAATTTACACCATTAATTGGGTGTATCTTTTTCAAGAACACAAAACTTAGGTATTCAATAAACTTACTTACAAGGATGACGATGGAAGGCTTCAAAGATTGATCTAAACAACTGAGATTACTTGTATCAGTTTGATTCTCGAGTCTTTCTTCAAAATCCATGAGAGCAAGTGTATGTAGGTATTTTTCCCGAATGTACGTATGTTTGTGTGTTGTTTGTTTGACTCTAGTGAGTCAATAGGGGCATAAACCGCCTCTGGTGGTCTTAATTAAACAATGGGGTATTTTGTTCCCCTTTCCAACTTACAACTTAACACACGCTTTCCCGTTTTAACTAACGCGGATATCTATGGAACCATTACGCGAAACCGTTTAATATCTTATCACTTCTATACGTGTTTGACACTTTTCACACAATCACTCTAATTATAGCATAACACGCGTTATTAACTTAAAACACACTAATTTTTGTCACTAAAATTCACTGTACAACTATTTGAGTACGTAATACAACTAGGTACTACTAGTCCCATTTTCAGGATGTTACAAATCTACCCCTCTGAAAGAGGATTCCGTCCTCAGAATCTCATCACGATTACTCATACGATCACACATTACCACAGTCATCCTGCGTTAGGCCACAACCACAATTTAACACGAAAAACAGCTAACACAAAACTCTTTTTATTTCAACTACTGCAATGTTACACTTCGCACGGAAAGTACTCACTACACTTACACATATTTCACTTAACTACATTAGAACACTCTACTATTATCTCGAAGTTTACACAACGCTTTCAACTAGTTAGGGCACTCCGAGGAGTCATGCCCATACTGACTACCTTCGTAACAATACTTACCTAAACATTCTTTAGCAAAGTGTCCCGAAAGTCCACAGTTGTAACAAACTTTCTCTCTATACATGCATTCTCCAGTGTGACTCTTGCCACATATTTTGCACGCAACTCTACTTCTAGATCCTCCAATTTCAGTCTGAGTTCTCGCTTTCCTAGCTTCCTCGTCATATTATTTTAACTTACAAAATTCTTCTTGAACCGCGCTTTTTATCTCTCTTCTCACTTCCGCCATAACTGACGGCATGTTTCTACGAAAACACTTATCAAACTGGTCAGACATCACCTCTCGGAGATGTCGGGTAGGTACCGCTCCGAGTTTATTCCCGTATACGGAAATATGATCTTGTAGTTCTCCGATAGTAGTTAAATCCAAAGTCTTTTCACGGTTCTCATTTCCAACTTGTCTATCCGTGTCTGTATCCATCTTATTGCAATCAAAGATCTCTTAATTAGTACAAACACAAAACATCACTTAAAATCTTACTACTATTCATTAATTCCATCTAATTACACTTGGACATTCTCGACTGTCCGCATTAACACACAATTTTCCTTAGTACACTAACTAAGTCTTGTTTTATCACCATTAACAATATTCTTTTAAACTATTAATAATATCACTTTATTTCTCTTGTCGCATACGCGTTTATCTAACACAATTGTCCTTTATCCTTAACTAACCTTCTCAAATCAATTTCTTACATTTAACCAACACAAACAACACACTTCCACTATTAACATCACGCTAAAACACTTGCCTCAAGAAACAATAAAACCTCTATCACTGCTACTGAATTGGATTTCCTCGACAACATCATTGCCGAATTAGCCCACTCCAGTTCCAACATTGAAACCTCATAAAAACACAATTACAACAAAAGTAAGAATGCAGCCATCCCATGCGACCGCATGCACATGCCATGCGACCGCATGTACCCCCATGTGACCTCATGCACATGCCATGCGACCGCATGGATACCAGAAACCCCATGCGACCGCATGCACATGCCATGCGACCGCATAGACCCCCATGCGACCGCATGCACATGCCATGCGACCGTATGGACCCCAGTTATAGTTTTTTTTAAACTCTGTTTACACACAGCTTCTGTTACACTCGTTTTTGACACATAAATCAACCAAAACTTGATTCAAATCACTCATACACTTTGGACATACAGGGAAGCTTACAAACACCTTAAACATCAAAACCCACCACTATTACTCAATTTACACCATTAATTGGGTGTATCTTTTTCAAGAACACAAAACTTAGGTATTCAATAAACTTACTTACAAGGATGACGATGGAAGGCTTCAAAGATTGATCTAAACAACTGAGATTACTTGTATCAGTTTGATTCTCGAGTCTTTCTTCAAAATCCATGAGAGCAAGTGTATGTAGGTATTTTTCCCGAATGTACGTATGTTTGTGTGTTGTTTGTTTGACTCTAGTGAGTCAATAGGGGCATAAACCGCCTCTGGTGGTCTTAATTAAACAATGGGGTATTTTGTTCCCCTTTCCAACTTACAACTTAACACACGCTTTCCCGTTTTAACTAACGCGGATATCTATGGAACCATTACGCGAAACCGTTTAATATCTTATCACTTCTATACGTGTTTGACACTTTTCACACAATCACTCTAATTATAGCATAACACGCGTTATTAACTTAAAACACACTAATTTTTGTCACTAAAATTCACTGTACAACTATTTGAGTACGTAATACAACTAGGTACTACTAGTCCCATTTTCAGGATGTTACAAATCTACCCCTCTGAAAGAGGATTCCGTCCTCAGAATCTCATCACGATTACTCATACGATCACACATTACCACAGTCATCCTGCGTTAGGCCACAACCACAATTTAACACGAAAAACAGCTAACACAAAACTCTATTTATTTCAACTACTGCAATGTTACACTTCGCACGGAAAGTACTCACTACACTTACACATATTTCACTTAACTACATTAGAACACTCTACTATTATCTCGAAGTTTACACAACGCTTTCAACTAGTTAGGGCACTCCGAGGAGTCATGCCCATACTGACTACCTTCGTAACAATACTTACCTAAACATTCTTTAGCAAAGTGTCCCGAAAGTCCACAGTTGTAACATACTTTCTCTCTATACATGCATTCTCCAGTGTGACTCTTGCCACATATTTTGCACGCAACTCTACTTCTAGATCCTCCAATTTCAGTCTGAGTTCTCGCTTTCCTAGCTTCCTCGTCATATTATTTTAACTTACAAAATTCTTCTTGAACCGCGCTTTTTATCTCTCTTCTCAATTCCGCCATAACTGACGGCATGTTTCTAGGAAAACACTTATCAAACTGGTCAGACATCACCTCTCGGAGATGTCGGGTAGGTACCGCTCCGAGTTTATTCCCGTATACGGAAATATGATCTTGTAGTTCTCCGATAGTAGTTAAATCCAAAGTCTTTTCACGGTTCTCATTTCCAACTTGTCTATCCGGGTTTATATCCATCTTATTGCAATCAAAGAACTCTTAATTAGTACAAACACAAAACATCACTTAAAATCTTTCTACTATTCATTAATTCCATCTAATTACACTTGGACATTCTCGACTGTCCGCATTAACACACAATTTTTCTTAGTACACTAACTAAGTCTTGTTTTATCACCATTAACAATATTCTTTTAAACTATTAATAATATCACTTTATTTCTCTTGTCGCATACGCGTTTATCTAACACAATTGTCCTTTATCCTTAACTAACCTTCTCAAATCAATTTCTTACATTTAACCAACACAAAAAACACACTTCCACTATTAACATCAAGCTAAAACACTTGCCTCGAGAAACAATAAAACCTCTATCACTGCTACTGAATTGGATTTCCTCGACAACATCATTGCCGAATTAGCCCACTCCAGTTCCAACATTGAAACCTCATAAAAACACAATTACAACAAAAGTAAGAAACAATCTCACTACAACCAACAACAACTCATAAGACACTAACCACAGTTACAACTACTTGAACATCAACAACTTACACTCTTAAACTAGTTTAGTCAACACCATTACAAACGCTCACTGTTCACCAAAATCTACAAAACACAAAATAACCAAAGCTACATATTTCGTCTCTTTAGCTTAACTTGGCATCATCTACAATGCTCACCCTTTTAGCACAGGAAGAGCCCTCTTACTTTTGCCCTGACACTCATCCTCCAGTTTCTGCATTCTATCTCATCGGGTAATCACTAATTCGGTGCCCCAACTTGTGGCACCTAAAACACACATTCCCTTTTAACTCGCATTCTACAGTTATGTGACCAATCTGTCCGCACTTCAAACACCTGGTAGTAGCTTTGGAGCAGGAACCAGTGTGATACGCACGACATTAAGAGCAGCAGGAACCATCAAACCTGGGCTTCTTACATGATCTCGAATTTCCGCCTACACAAGGCTGCTATTTCACAGGACCAACTTTAGAGGATTTCCGCAATTTCCTCTTCTGACCCTTATCCGTCTTGTCTCCCTTACACTGGAGGCGATCTCCCTCAATTTGTCGAGCTATTTCAAAAGCTCGATCCAAACTAGACACAACTCTAACATGCTCTCTATACTCTAATGGCAACCTTCCCACAAACTTGCGAATCTTCACACTTTCATTTACTGCTAGGTGAGGAATAAATCTCACCTTATCAGTAAAAGCATAGATCAAATCTTCCACTGGCTTATCTCCTTTCTCGAGATCATTGAACTCCCGTTCCATCTTTTCTAAATCATAGTCGGTGCAGTATTTCTTTGTCACACATTCAGAAAACTGCTCCCACGTCATTGTAACAATCACTTCTCTCTTCACGCAATCTTTCACTGAGTCCCACCAAAACAAGGCATCACCTTTCAATAAGAGTACTGCATACTTGACACGGTACTCTGGTTCACAATCACAAGACTCGAAAGCTTGATCCATCTCTCGAAGCCATCGTATAGTATTCGAAGGATTATCACTACCCTCGAACTCTTTGGGTTCTCAAGAAAGGAACTTATTGTAGGAACAGTGCTCCAGATTCTTTCTTTTGACGGATTCTAACAATATCTCCCTCGTCACTCGAAGTTCTTCTTCTAGGTGCAGAACATATGCCTGCAACTCTGAAATCGACCTCAAGTCTTGAATATCAAGTAGAGAAGATTCCTTCTCAGTTTTTGAACATGAGTACAAGATGCCTCGTCCTCCACTTGCTTACGAGTATTTTCACCATCAACTCATTGTTGTGACATTCTGACTTACTCACTACATACACGAGAACCACACTTAACACATCACTTATCCAACATCTACTAACATGTGGCGTCAGTCTATATTATATCACAATCACAAAACACTCACACTCAGCCCCAATTACCCTAGTAGGAACACTTAATGATGGTCGGGCCCGAGTTTCAGATCGAATACTCTTCCGAGTATCCAATTCCCTCAAACTTAGGCTCTGATACCTATTTGTAACACCGGGTTTCACGAGCTTAAAATTAATAATAATTTAAGCTTTTTTAGTATATTTACCAATGGCATGCAGCAGAAACTAAACATTGGTTATAAAAATATAAAGTGTTGTTATCCGACTTAGGGAATATAAACATCAAAAGCCAAGACTCTAAACAAACCGGTGTTAGCATACTATAAACCGACCATCGGATCACAGATATAAATAACGGCAAAGTGTTCCAGAAGAGTTAAATAAACCTGTTAAAGTACTAGCTAGTGAAAAGGGTAAATCATGAACCGGTTAGCTACACTAGCTAGTTAGTACATATTTGCACATAAGTATCAATAAGCATGCAGTCAAAACTCAAGATATTTCCTCCCATATCACTAGATGCATATCGATCAACGTCTTCCCCAAATGAAGAAAGTTCCATTCGATCTCAACAAGTCGCTACTTCTTTACATGTTGATAACACACTAAATAAACCTGTTAACAAATCTAACTCGGTAAATCTTAAATTGAAACAAAATTTTAAACCTAAACATGCATCTGCAAATCATCACATCTCTCATGTGCACCCAGATATTCCTGAGACATCTGCTGCAATAGCTAGTCGTCCATGATTGTTTTCTAATATGTTTACTTGTGCTGCAGATGTGAAGAACGCAACATGTGCGAAGAATAAAATAAGATCTAAATGGAGATGAGTACTTCCTAGGTCCTCTAGGATGTGCACCAACTTTCATTCTAAATGTCAAAATATTTTATTATTTGATCGTATTTGTAACTTGTCTAGTTTAAATGATAAAATTGCTTTTGAAATGTTTTTCTTTAGTGATGGTTGTCTGCATGGTCACTGTGAGTTTAATTGTTCATATTAAAAATTGAGAAAATCAATAGGAATAAAGCCATGTGAGTAGTGGCCAAATTTTGTATGGTAATCAAGTAAATGTTCCATTCGTCAACTCCACGGGAAACATAATCCACCAATGGATTACAAAATGCCAATGGTATGCACTTAGTAATCTCAATACATCCAAGCGTTTGTTGACAATCCGTGAACTGGAAGCTGACAGAAGAAGTGGCTACAATGCATTTCATCAAGCATGGCTTACAGAAGAAAAATAGTTGCAATCTGAAAAGAGATCCAAATGATCAAAAGCCAAGACAGCCAAGCCAGCTTCTTCCATCAGACAATCATCTCCACAATGGGTTGCTAAAACCCCAAAGTCCAAAGCTCCAGTTACACTCACGAAAGTTGAGGTTCAGTGGTCCAAATCCATTCCTAAGCATTCTGCTTTCAAATGGACTCCTAAACAATGTGCTTCCGCCACTAAATCGACTCCTAAACCTCATCCACATTCTTAGAAACAACCAACTGTGAAAAGGACAAACAAGTCAAAGTACTCTACTCATACTAAGAAGATAACACCAACATGGTTACCAAAACATAAATATTTAGGAGAACCAACAGTGCATCAAACTTCACAGTTAGATATAATTGCCCAACTACATGAAACTAACAAACAAGGACCCATTCATACTTAGGGACCTAAATCTTTTATGTTTTCATTTTGCAGGAGCCTAATCTCTAGTACCTGGACTCCGGCTACGCCAAACATATGGTGACAAAATTTTTCTCAAGACAAACATGAAGCTGCTTTAACAATGATCCCTTTTATCAAACAGCAACAAAACAAACATAACTAAAACGTTATAGCAATCAGAACAGATAACGACACTGAGTTCAAAAACACCACTTTGAAGAGTTATCTTGATCTTGTGGGAATCAGCCATTACCTCTCGGCAAGATACACACCTCAATAAAATAGTGGTGGAAAGTCGCAATCGAACTCTAGTTGAGTCTGCACGGACCATGTTGTCTCACTCCGGGCTCCCACCTTCGTATTGGGCTAAAGTTATCAGCGCCGCTTGCTATACACAAAACTGTTCTTTCATTCATAAACGTTTTAGTAAAACTCCATACGAACTAGCAAATGGCATAATGCCTAATATTAACTACATTATTGTATTTGGTAATAGGCGCTTTGTTCCAAATGAAAAAGATAACTTGATAAATTTGCAACTAAGGCTGATGAAGCAATTTTCCCAGGTTATTCTCAAGAGTCTAAAGCCCATCGGCTTTTAAAAAAAATAACAAATTGCGTCCAAGAGAGTATTAATGTGACATTCGATGATTCATAGGATGTTACCTCTTTTCTACCTAAACACAATGCATACATTTCTGAACACGTCAGTTCATGACCGGTTCTTTAAAGCAAAGAACCAAACAATGAGTCCACTCAACTTGATCACAACTTAGACTTCTTTTTTTGATTTTTTCCAATTTGAATCTAATCCTGTATCTTCTGTTATTCAAGAGAGTGTCACCGTTACACCTCCGATCTTAGCTGAACGAATCCGTTCGCTGATATCTATTTTGAAGGATCCCAGTCTACATCTGTTGCTTGTCTTGAAGTGGTACCTTCAACAACAGAATCTCAGATTCCACCAATTTTTTATTCATATCCTAATGTCATTTTGGAAGATGGGGAATATGCACAACCTTGGGAAATCTTCATTCGTCAAACTTCCACTCCCCATGAAACTAGATAAACTCGAGATCACTTTGAGTCTCAAATAACTAGAAACCCAAACGACGATGTTCGCACTTGTTCAGCTACTGCAAATGAGTGTCCATTTTCAAGTATCCTTAGCATCATTAAACCCATGAAAGTCTCCGATGCACTTCAAGATCCAGAATGGGTGGTCGCTATGCAAGAAGAACTTAACTAATTTGATAGACTTCAAGTCTAGAGATTAGTGCCTCTACCACATGGAAAATCAGTTATCGGAACTAAGTGATATTCAAGAACAAAACACGATTCTGATGGTGTAGTGGTGAGAAACAAATCAACACTAGTTGCCCAGGGCTATAACCAATAGGAGGGCATTGCTTACGATGAAACATTTGCTCCTTCTGTTAGAGTATGCCCACTGACACACACGAGTTGGTGTCATGGCTGATGATGCGTGGGCCTATTGGTTCACACGCCAAGTATTGGTTCCGGTATTACCATTGGTCAAAGGAGGGAGAAAAATAAGATTTGATTCTGGTAGGCCAGGCATTGGTGTGCGTTATACAGGTACGGCCGTGCCTCATGGACGGGCACAACCTAAGGTATGCGTACCTGTGGAGCATACCATTCTGATCAAGCATGGGCGTGCCTCATGGAGGTACGGTCTTGCCTCGGCGCCAAGCACGAGCCCAAACCCGGTATGGCATGTGTGTGCTTCATTGGGCCGGCACGTGCGTGCCTGTGATAGGCACGGCCGTGCCCAGTGCTGTAACGGCCATCTTAATTAGGCTTTTATGCTAGATTAAATGGTGTTAATTATATGTAACTGATATCTGACTTCTAATGAACGAATTTGAACCTCATTAGTGGTTTTATATAAGTCATCAGAAGCTTATGAGTAATTGTTACTTCACTTGAACTTTTGGTGCCACATGTTCTCTCAAAAACACACTTGAACTACAAAGGCGTTTATGAGGACCAAGTGCAAGTCAAGTAGTTGTGCATTGGAAGGCTTTCCAACACTCTAGCAAGTGGGAGCCAAGATACGCGTGGTGTGGATATCACTAGAGTGTGTTCTAACTTGAACATAAGTTCTTCCAAGATCAATTTCACCTACAAGAAGAAATTCTAGCATCAAGGGTATATTAATAACCTTCTTGTTTCTTTTGTTGCTTAGTCTATTTGGTGGAAATTGGTGGTTAAAATGTAAAACAGTTTTCACCTTTTTAGCTTCCATTGCATTTCTATGAAACCACCAATACCCAACATCTGTAGCTAGGATTGAAGCTATTCGTTTATTTTTAGCCTACCCTGAAGCTTTCGTGTTTTTCAGATGGATGTGAAGAGCACATTTCGAAATGGAATAATTAAAGAAGAGGTCTATGTCTCACAACTAGAAGGATTCATCAACCCTCAACACCCACATCATGTCTACATACTTGATAAAGCATTATACCGACTGAAACAAGCCCCGCGTGCTTTGTATGATTCTCTATCAGAGTATCTCATTAGTGAGGGTTACACACAAAGGTAAAAACGACACCACTATGTTCACCAAGTCCAAGGTCAAAGATAAGATTCTAGTTCGGATCTATGTCGACGACATCATATTTGGCTAAACTAACCCTAAATACAGCGATGAATTTTCCAAAACCATGGCAAATAGATTTCAGATGAGTATGATGGGGAAATGTCCTTTTTCCTCGGATTACAAGTCAAACATCTGGGTCGTGGGATTTTCTTAAGCCAGTCAAAGTACATCAAAGATTTATTACAAAAATATGATATGACCAATTATTCTTCCATTTCAATTACGATGGCTACAAAAAGAAAGTTGTTGTTGGTCCCTTGGTGAGATAAACAACAGGCAAGTATTGTGTAGAATGGGGGGTGAATACAATTTCTGTGGAAATTGAACAAATCAATAAAAAGTGTTACACACATCAACTTGAATAAAACCGAATGCTTTCATTAATAAGAAGATGATTACAATAACTTATCAAGTATGAAATACTTGATGAATAAACACCAAATACAATTCAACTCTCTCAGTCTCTCAAAGTAATCGATCAAACTTGCTATCTATAATCAACTAATGATTATAGACACAACCTAATTCTCTAAACAGGATCTATCACAGATTGAATGCTTACCAACTTCACAACGAACGTGAAGATCGAACACACGAACTACTGCTGGCAATCTGTGAATACTTGATCATGTTGATCAACAAGCAATCAATGTATCAAGCTACATAAAACATACGGTTTAAGATGATTCAGGTGTAACCTCTAAACTGATTAAGAGGTTAGTATTTGTAATCCTGTTCTGGAATATTCCTAACAAACTGTTAACTTATCATAATCTGTTAAGTAACTATCGGATAATCCGGATATCTTGGATCTTGAATCTTCAATCTTGATTCTGGAATATTCTTATCCGCACCGTAGATAGAGAATAATATAATTTAAAACATATTTAAATTCTATTAACCTGACTTCTTTCATCAGGCTGAGTTTACTCAGCTTGAAACTCATTAAGCTAAGTTTCTCGAGAACTAACTCGATATCAAACATATATTAACATTTATAAGGACAAACTCATCCTTAGAAGTCATAAGAGTTAGCTAAAACTGACTTAGCAACTCTATTGAACTGACTTAACCTTAAGGCATAGTCACTTAGCTTGACACACATCAAGCTGAATATTTAACTTATACCTTAGGTAACACACAGCTTATCAAACATATAGAAAAATCAACTAAGATATATTCAAAGCTGATCAAATATAACGCTCAGCTTATACTCAGCTTATGCTCAGTCTGACCAAGCTTCATAATTCTGTTTAAGTTGTATTTAGAACATATCTTACAAACTTAACTTTGTCTAATCAAATCTTAACTAATAAGATCACTTGACCAACAAAATCCCCCTATTTGAAGATGACAAAACCATCAAACAGTTTTTAAGTTTATTGAACAGAATTATGTTTCAAATCTTAAACTTACTAAGATTTTATTTTTGAACTAATCAAAATTTAATTTAAATTTTCAATCATAAGTTGAACATACCAACCAATCATATTAATGAACATGAACTTATCATTTTGTTCATTCAAGCTAAACATATCAGACTAACAAATATGAACATATCATACACATTTGAACATATCAAATTAATACTTGTATTCATTAAATTTGAACTTATCATAATACAAAATTATGATCACTCAGATCATATTTAGCACACTTAGTGTTTACAAAGTATTAGAACTAATCTAATAATTATAATAGAACTAATCTATTACAAGATTTTATCTCTTGAACTCAGGATGTAGCAACTGCCAAAGTATAATTTCTTTGTTGATTTCTTCTAGCAGTCTTTCAGCTTCTGCATCTCTTCTGAGTTCATTCTGATGATTTATTCAGCTTGTACCTCACAAAATTACCACAGCAACTTCTTAATCTCATGGCATCCTTAGCCTTCAGATAACATATTTCAGAAAGCTTGATGAAGCTAGGATTGCCATCCTGATCCATAAACATAAATCCCTGAACTAGTGTATCTGTAACTTGGTTCTCTTTAAATATCATACCTTGAGGTACATTAAACAAGCTTTCCCACTGCAGACTAGCAACTGGACATATCTTAGCTCCTCAGCTCTAGAAACCAGCTTATAGACTTCAGATGTGATCTCTTGTTTGATTTGACTCTTTTTGAACTTCTTAAGCATCATCATAATCCTTTTCCATTCAATGTAGCCCATCCTATGAACATATCATAGGTCCATTCCCACTGTTGACTTATCACCAAATAGGAAAGTGAGAATGATGGCTCCATTTGTTCTGCTCTGAGTCATGCTCTTGATTTCTTTGCTGGTGATCCTCCTAAAGTAGCATTCTTATATGTATGCATCAATATATGGGATTGGATCAGTCCTTGGAACCAAAATAATCAGCTTTAGCTTGAGTTAAAGCTTTTCTTTCCAACTCTTTTTCTTTGTCCCTTACTTCTTTCTCTTTTCTCCTTCTAAGCTCATCAAGAGATATGCGAAGCTCATTAGCTTCTTCCTTTTCCAGCTGTTCAATCATAACTCTTGTGGCTTTTTCTTCTTCAGTCTCAGAAACACTGTTAGCTTCAGATATAGATTTTTCTAAAATTTTCCTTTTCTTTATTGCAGGTTCCTGTATCACAATTTCTATCTCCCGCTCAATCTGAGCTTGCTTCTCTACTCCTTTGGCTAGAGCTAACAAAGCTCCAGCTTTAGCTTGAACTAACTCAGCCTCAGCTTCTTAAACCTTCTTCCCCTTTTTGTCATCATCAATAGGGGTTGATGTCTGATCTGTTGTAGAGTAGCAACTGCAGATGTAATCTTTTTGATGTCATTAGTCAGCTTATCAATCCTGTGATATATCTTTCATTTGTTCTTCTTTTTCTTGAGGTGAAATAACTCAAATTGAGCTGCAATGAATGATTTTAGTTCTTGAATGCTTGAGGAGGGAGTTTCAACCTCAGGAGACTTACTCCTGCCCTTGAACTCAAAATTTTGTTCTTCTGATGTGAAAGAGTAAAGAGCCTCAGGAGAGTGTTTGGGTACATCCTTCAGGAGTTGGTATCTACCCCCAAATTCACCTTGGTATCTAGGTGAATCATTGGCAGGTCTTGCACGAGAGTGTGATAAGTGAAGAAAATGAGTTTGGTTCAAAGTGTGATGAGAATAGATTGGTGGTTGGCTAATTTGATTAGTAGGGGGGTAGTTGACCCACGGGATTGGTCAATTCTTCAATGTAACCTGAGTGTATCAGCTCAGGTACAATAATAGGCTCTCCCATGGCTCTGTAGAGTGTAGGCTGAGTAGGCACCTGATGCGCGTAAAGCGTACTAGTTTTTTATTTATAAAATCCGATATTATTATCATACGACTACAACACAAATAGGCAAGAGGTCCTAATCGTATAATAGTGTAGAAAATAAGTACGGGTGTCGAACTCAAGGGGAACGGATATGATTTGATAAGATTATAATGATTTAAATATTAAACAAACTAATCTAAACTAAACTAAAAAGCAAATAAATCTAAACTAAGGACAAGAAAATAAATAAAGCAATTAAAGGGGTATTTTATAATAAAGATGTGAACTTACAACCAACTCAAACTACTAAATAACCTAAAAGCACTAAAAGCATTCAAAGTAGACAAGAAAACGATAAACTGGGAAAATTAAATAATAATGAAGATGTTCCTTCCCTAGATTCAACTCAACCCTTTTCATGGCAATAAGTTTATGGCAAGATAAGCTAAAGATACTTAGAATATTCATGCATCGATTTCTAAAGTGATTACAATCTTGGTCCGATCATAATCGTCTAACTACCCTAATTAATTACCTTTATGGTCAAAAGTGCAATTAAATAGTTTAATTAGCAAATTAATTCCATTAACAAGTTAAGCCATAATTTTAATGCTTGTATGATCACCAAAATATCAAACTAACATATAAGGTTCATTATATTGACATCACATGCAAAAGACTCTAACTTTAATTGCTCAAAACATAGGATTTGGTCAATCACTATTCCTTAATAATCTATTGGTCCTAAACAATCAAGATTCAAACTTTATGATTCAAGTGGATTCTCAAAACATAAAAATCAGATTCTAAGCAATCAAAACAGATTCATAAGCATGGATAAATATAGATTAGACTAAACTAATAACAAACATGAATAAAGTATCAAAAACCATGAATTAAACTAATCCATTACATGAGTTTCATCTCCTCTAGGGAGGAAAACAGAAGTTTTAGGCAAGAACAATCATAACAATTCTCTGGAAATCATTAATAAAAAGAAACATGATGAACAAGAATGAAGAAAACCGTAAAAGCCGAATTGTTCTAGCCGAAAGCTTCACTTTAATCTTCAAAATCGAGCTCCAATCATTCCAAGCAAGTGCTCCAAGCCTTCTGGACGATTTAGGGGTGTTTTCTGGTGATTTAGGGTTCAAAAGTCGGAACCAAAAGCTGCCAAACCCAGAAAAAGATCGAAATATATATAGGCTGGAATATTGGACTTCGCGCCGCAATCCCCGGCTTAGCGCCGCGACGCGAAATGACTTAGCGCCGCTAACGAGCAGATCGGGCAGAATTTTGACTTTTTCATATTTTGATCTCTATCTCGGATTTTATCCTTCTTTCTTCATATATGTCACCATAATTCCGAATTTGAATCTAAAAAATAATATATAAAGATATTAAACATATATTTAACATAATTTCAAGATTTCTATCAAAAATAAATAAATATCGCATTAAAAATATATCACAAACCCGCGATATCAAAATACCCCACACTTGAACTTTGCTTGTCCTCAAGCAAATAACAATTTCATCCAGGCTAAGGCATTCAAATAAAACCATTCTCATAAATACTAAATACAACTGAAAAATGGCAACACGTTTGATAAGAAACAAGCCATAGATTACACCCAGATTTATGCATATACCCGTGTTGTAGTCCTTTCTTAATTTCTCACCATCCCAAATGCATTCTCTTTTTATCAACAACCAACCCTTAATTAAAGAATATTTTATGGATAATTTACCCCTTAAGAACCCCCCAACCTCAAGACTTATCGCAGATTTCTCAATTCTACTAGACACATGCTTTTATTATTGCTCATATAAGCCTATGACTTTCGATGGAACCCATGTATCGAACTTTCTGCCCAACCAATCCTAAACCAGTTGGCTTTAGGTGATTAGGTGTAGAACACCCCTCAGAGCTTACTTGTTCGAGTCCCAAAGGCCACATGTTTGACTTATACTACTAGCCTCTTGGCTTTATTGCTGCTCTATTTTTTTCATTTTTCATTTTCTTAATTTTTTTGATTTTCTCAATATAGCAGGCATATGATTAGCAAAAGAGGAAATTCACACTCAGCCTATTTTTGTCGAGCTTAGATTCAGAAAGGGCTTAACCATTTATTAAAATTCAAAAATTAAAAGTTGGTTACCATAAATGGAACTTTCTCTAGAATGGTGAAAAACCACTAAATACTATGCATAAATACCAAGTATAACCTCTAAACTTGTTCACAAATCAAACATTTGACACCTTCAACCAATACTTAACACTTACTTGAATGACATTAAAAATTTTAAAATTATAGCCCAAATACCATCATAATTTAATCAAAGAAAAATTAAGTTCAAGCTAGGAATCTTTTTTTAACCCCTACCCCACACTTAAATTGTACAATGTCCTCATTTTACATAAAGAAAAAATCAAAACAAGGGTATAAAAAGGTTAGAAAAAACTCCCTTCGGGTATCACACATGTAGCAATAAAAGATAATAATGAGCAAAAAGCCAGCATAAGCGCGCGCTCCATAACCACCTGCAAGAAAAACACTCAGAGAAAATTGTTACAAAAGATAGATCTCAGCAAAGAATCAAACAACTAAAACACACAAAAAGAAAAACAAACCTAACTAACTTTCGTAGGAATCACGGTTGCATTTAGCATATGCAACAAGCCTTTAAACCCCTCGGTAGCCCGAGTGGACGAGTTGTAGTCTCGTGAGGGTTTCTAGACAACACACCCACAAAGTTGGAATGACAAACCTAGACTAAACCCGGGTTGCCTCCCGAGACGCGCTTGTTTTTTAACGAGTCACTAGCTTGACTCCCCAACCCCACACTTAGGGTTTTGGCCCGGAGAGGCCTTCGTCCTCACCTCCCCTCTTGTCGGTGCCTCCCTCCGAGTAGTGTTTCACTCGGTTCCTGCTCACCTTGAAGGTCCTCCCTTTAGGATCAAGTAACTCAATAGTGCCATTCGGGAAAATCTTCTTCACCTCATAAGGTCCGTACCACCGGGATTTGAGATAACCAGGACATTTCTTTAACCTGGAATTGAACAAAAGTACTCTATCCCCATGGTTGGAGTGTTTAACTTTTGTTGACCGGGCCTCTGGTTGGTCTTTCTCAAGATGGATAAGACTCTCTTCTTTCGGTTTTGGGCCCTCGGCCTCCTCGGCTCTCTCCTCACGCAGCTTCTTGTCTCGCAAAGTATCGGAAACTCCTATGAAGAAGGCAGAGTCATCGAGACATTTAGAATATCTCACAGACTCGTTAAGTCCAAAAGTGATGGCATCGGACCATACCCTGAGCGTCAATTGTGACTCGTGAATGTAAACTAGAGCTCTAGCTGTACTCAGGAGAGGTCTGCCCAGAATAATAGGGACTTGATCATCTTCATCCATGTCTAAAACAATGAAGTCCGTGGGGAAGATGAATTTAACTAACTTCACTAATAAATCCTCAACTATCTCTCGCGGGTGAGTGACGGATTTATCTGCCAGATGGATGGGCATGCGAATAGGCTTGGGCTCAGGCAGGCCCAGTTTGGCAAATAAAGAATATGGCATGAGATTCACACTTGCGCTTAAATCAGCCAATGCTTGAGTAATGGGCAGGTTGCTAGATTGGCAAGGCAGAGTAAGACTCCCGGGATCAGTCATTTTCTTTGGGATCTTTCGAAGCATGGCTGCTGAGTACTTATCGTTGAGCGTGACGCTCGAGACCTCTTCAAGTTTCTTATGATTAGAAAGTAGGTCTTTCATGAATTTCGCATACTTAGGCATTTGAGCCATAGCCTCAACAAAAAGGATGTTGATATGTAAATATTTCAAGTGCTCGAGGAATTTCCGATATTGTTGATCCTGAGCATCTTTTAGAAGACGCTGCGGATAGGGTATCGGTGGACGGTATGGTTTCACAGGAGGTGGAACAGGAGGTGGATTAAATGGAGCAACAGGTGGTGCAACTGGAGGTTGAGGGGTTACCTCCTTATCTTTCTCTGGCTCAGGCTGCAGAGGCGGCGGCACCTCGGAATCAGTGTTGAGACTACTAGGTGAAGGATCATGGAGTCTTTGATTTTTCCTAGTAGACACTGCTTTAAGATCGGCTTTTGGAATAGAATCGGTGTTACTTGGAAGAGTCCCAGGGAAGCGGTCCTCGAGAACCCGAGAGATTTGCCCGATTTGGGTCTCAATGTTATGGATCGAAGCCTGCTGATTCTTGAGTGCTGCCTCGGTAGTCGATCCGATCATCTTAACTAATCCTCAGTTTTCTTGTGCCTCTAATCGGACGCGGTTGTGAAGCGGTGGAGAATCTCCTCGAAATTAGGCGTCTTCGCCGGCTCCTTCGGTTGATCTCGCTGATAAAGTCCCGGGCCCTGCTGCCTATATTTCGCCTCCATCTCCTTGCGGTATTCGGGATAAGGTTTCCAATTTGCCTTACGGTTTCGAAAGTATGCCTTGTCCTCTGGATAATCAAACTTATCCCGTGAAGAATAACACGCAGATTCCATAAGATTCCCATTCTCGTCATGAGGGCAATCTCTCGTAAGATGGGGACCGCTGCAATTGTCACAACCGACTTGCATGGCGTGCATATTTTACTGAACTGCTTTCATATCCCGCCCTATTGCATCCAGCTTGGCATTAAGGGCTGCATGTGGTCTGACCCGTCGGTGGAGAAGTAAGTGTTTCTACGAAAGGAAGGGTCTCTCGTAGAGTTCCACTTGTGGGAGTGCTGAGCCAACTCCTCGATGATGGCATACCCCTGTGCGGGGGTTTTCGTCGGTATCGGTCCTTGAGAGTCGACCATTTGTCTAGTGCAGACATTGATACAGTTGTAGAATGTTTGGCGACCTGGTGAGCATTTAAATCATGCTGAGGAGAATTCTAGAGCATCTCCTTGTTGCGATCACAGGCGTCGTAGAGAGTCTTGTTCTCAGATTGCTTAAAATTTTGAATTTGTATTTTCATTTTGGCAATCCTAGAGGGAGGACTGAATTGCTTAATGAATTTTTCTTTCAGTGCATCCCATGTACGCATGGGTGGCTCGGATCTTAGCCAACGTTTGGCTGCGCCCTGGAGTGTTATCAGGAACACTCACAGCATGACGACGTCTTTCGTTACCCCCGGGATGTGGAAATAGTCGGCGATCTCGAGTACGGCCTCGAAATGCTGATTGGCGTCTTCATGATCCTTTCCGAGGAAAGGAGTCTCGCGCAAGAGATGGAGAAACTGGCCTTTGATCTCGAAGTTGGTTTGCTCGGGAATTACACGACGGTGAATACCGACATCGTTTCCTTCGCGAAGACGACTAGCGTACTCCTCCAGTGACAAGTTTGCAAGATCTTTAGCCATCTTACGTAAGCTTTCTCTCTCGCGTGTGGCTCTCCTAAATCGATTGAACTCGTGCTCCGGTTCTTCAAAAGTCTCAACTAGATCGGCTGACGAAGCGCGGGACATACACCAAAAGCAGACCTAAGGGGTGTCTAAAAGTAGAGACCACTACCCTATACAGGCCCGAAAAAACAGCAAAGGAAACTACCAACTATAACTAAAACAGAAAGCAAGAAAAACGTAAACGGGCAAACTGCCAGCGGCGATCGCGCCGCTAACCTCAAAAGTTAGCGCCGCTATCTAACTGACAGCGAAAAAGAAAACAACTACACTAAAGCAAGCAAACAGAAAGTTTAATAATAAATTACTATAATCATATCAAGCGCCGCTAACATCAAAAGTTAGCGTCCTAGTTTTTTATTTATAAAATCTGTTATTATTATCGTACGACTAGAAAACAAATAGGCAAGAGGACCTAGTCGTATAATAGTATAGAAAATAAGTACGGGTGTCGAACTCAAGGGGAACGGATATGATTTGATAAGATTGTAATGACTTAAATATTAAACAAACTAATCTAAACTAAACTAAAAAGCAAATAAATCTAAACTAAGGACAAGAAAATAAATAAAGCAATTAAAGGGGGATTTTATAATAAAGATGTGAACTTGCAACCAACTCAAACTACTAAATAACCTAAAAGCACTAAAAGCATGCAAACTAGACAAGAAAGCGATAAACTCAGAGAATTAAATAATAATGAAGATGTTCCCTCCCTGGTTTGGCTGTAGGGTTAGATTGATCCTTGAGATTGGCATCTTAAGAGTAGGTGTCTCCCCCTCAACTCCTACCTGTGGAGGTATCAATGTGATATATGTTGGTGTCTGCACACTGACACAGGTACGTTGGTGTTACTGCTGATGAAGTGTGAGCCTATTGGGTCACACGCCAAGGATTGATCCCGACAGCTTACTGATAAAGAGATAAGGTCCAAAAATTAAATTGTTTAATTTGGGGCTTCACGGCCGTGAGGGATGCTCCACGGGTCGTGAAGCCCACTGCCCTCACGTTTGACTCATTGACTCTCATATGGGTCATGATACCTTTGGTCTTCACGGCTCATGAGAGGTCGTGAAGGGGTCATAGAGGTTGACACCCTCACGATTCACTCGACGCGGCACGTGCCGTGAAGGACTATGGCCAGTCGTGGCACATTTTGTCTTTACGGGCTCTTCACAGGCCGTGAAAGGCCGTGAAGGTCTGTCTGCATGAAAATATTTTATTTCATTGGGCCATATCTTGGTCCAATGGTGGGATAGCCTTGTCTCCATCCAAATATGAGTTGTTGGGTCTGGAACAAGGTATGAGAGCATGCAATTGACATAAAAACTCTCTCTCTCTCTTCACTCTTGGTACCTACATAAAAGACACACAATATACACTACGTATGAGTTATTGAGTGTGTTGTGTGAGCAATATTGGTGCAAGAGGAGACCATCAAAGGCTGTTCCAGAAAAGAAGAATCAATGTGGATGTCTTCTTGAAGGAGTACTAGCATACGGGGATCGAGTCTACCTTGGTGTGGACTAGCAATAGAGGAGATACACTTGGATCTATTGTCACCCGTTTATATTCCATAGTACAGCCGATTTCGTAAAGAGGTAGGGAGGTATATTCTACCCTCTTTTGTTTCTTTAAGTTGCAGTTTTGTTTTGTAGAAGATCATCACTTTGGAACATGTATGGACCCGATTTTGTTCTGTTTTAAACTAGTTTTTGTTGCTTCCGCTATGCTTGTACTCCATACCGTGTTCCAACAGTGCTATCAGAGCCATATCTATAAACAAATTGCACTTTCTTAGCTTGAAAACCGAAAATGTACATTCTGTACAGAATGTCTTGACGGGTCGTGAAGACTTGTTCTTCACGGTCGTGAAGGCTGATGACCAGTTTCGTGGGGTGTTGGTCGTGAAGAGTTTTTCACTATGTCAGAGTCGTGGAGCTCATGGGCTTCACGGGCCGTGACAGGTAGTGAAGGCTTCTGGGCCGTGAAGGAGCTCGTGACCAGTGTTTTTGGTCCTTTTGGTAAAGAAAAATATTTTCGGTTTTAGATCCTTTTCGATTCTGTTTTTCCTGAATCTGTCCAAAGTTGTTTGGGCTTGAAAAGCCCCATAATATCCTAACTCGCATATATATATATGCATCGGGCGATTTTGGCATGATAACGCGCACGTGCATATACTTGTGTTGTGTATGTATGAATATGGTTTTTTCAAAGAGTTTGGGATTCCTAATGCATAGGTACAAGATTTGTTCATTTGTCCCTTGAGTGTTTTAGGTTGTTTAGGAACAAATATAGTTAGGATATTTCTACACGGTTTTGTTGTGGCACACCGTGTTGTTGTTTGTGGTTGTTGTTTGATCCCGTAACGCCTTGCCCGTTAGACCTATGTGTTGGTTGTTTGGTTGTATTTGATTATTCATTCATTTGGTTGTTTGTACCACAATTGGTTTGTAATAATTAAATTTAATTTGGTCTTGTATTTTGTACTTTACTTTGGCTTGCATGCCGATTGCTTTTCTCTGTAATTGTTAGATTAGCTTAGATTAGCATTTTGCGGCTTGCACGCCGTTTCTTTTCAAATATATTTGTATGTATTTGTAAAAGAAGACCGAAGACAACCATCGAGAGTCGTGGAGGAGATGTCTCGGCTTTGGTGAATCCGGAGGTTCATTGGAGATGGCGGATTCAGTGGGAGAACTTCCAGCTGGGCCAAGTGGTTGTATCCTTAGTTTGGCCTTTCTTTCCTCGTTTGGCTCATGGGGAAGGCGCATAGGGTTTAGGGCCATGTTACGGGATGTTGCTTGTGCGTGGTTGTTGTTTTGTTTATTTTCTTGCGTGGTTGTTTAGTTTCTTCGCTCGCTTGAAAATTTTTCAAAATAATAAAACCAACAGTTTTGAATTGGTTTACAAACCTCGCGCGCCCCAAGACCACTTGAAAAACTAAATCCCGTTTTTCTCAAATGTAAATCACTCCTCTCCCGTAAGATGACACAACCCGAATCTAGTGAAACAGGATCGGTCGTCGAGCTCTAGCCGAGGTCGGTTTTGCGTAACTGTGTGGAAGGTGCGTGTGGCAACTCGCAAGGTCGGTTGACGAGCCCCTAGCCGAGCCGGCCATTGGGATAGAGTACCACCGTGTATCTTGATGGTCGATTTAAAATTCCAAGACTTAAAACACATTGGTAGTTGTCGAGCTCCAGCCGAGCTATCAAAGCAGATTAATGAGGAATCGGTGAGGGAATGGATCAAACATGCCAAACAGATGCTATGAGTATCGGTGGATCCCGCAAGTGTCTAATAGTTGTAATAATGGATTACAATTGGTAAAGCATTTACCGGCCTAAGTAGCTCCATGAAGTGATCCGTGGCAAACCCGTCATGGATTGGGGTACTTTGATGTTCTTAGTCCTTGTTAAGATAATTTAGTTTTCTTAATCAGCTGGGTAATTATTTTAATGAGGATTATATCGAAACTAACTAAAACGTGTACTCTTTTATAGATGGCAAACATTAACGACACCACACCAAACTTTAAACTTCTATTATTCCTAGAAAGGGAGAGACGCATAGGAGTGAACTTCGCTGACTGGTATCGTGTATTGAGGATTGTCCTCCGTCACGAGTCAAAGTTGCACGACCTTGAGGAGCCTCTTCCGGAGCCACCTGCTACCAACGCGAACTGGGCTACTCGATACGCTTTTGAGAAGCGCGTCGGAGCTACACAAGATATTTCTTGTCTCATGTTATCGACTATGAACTTTAAGTTGCGTCAGCAGCTTGAGCAGTTGAGTGCCTATGACATGATCAACCGGCTAAAGGATATGTTCGCATAGCAAGTTAGACAAGAACGGTTTGAGTGTATAAAGGGTTTGGTCGGTTGTAGGATGCAGGATGGTGAGGATGTAAATGTCCATTTCCTTATGATGAAGGGATACATGGAAAAATTGGAGAGACTTGGACTTCCAATAGGGAGGGAGATTGCAGTGGATATGATCCTCCAGTACCTGCCCGCGTCTTATGAGAAGTTTGTCAAAAACTATCACAAAGACAATTTGGATAAATCCTTGATCGAACTTCAAGACATGCTGAAGGCTGTACAATCTTACATGGTTGAGAAGGATTGTACATTGTCCACATCCACTTTGGCTACTAGGGAACATACTAGCAAGAAGGAGAAACTGACCTCAAAAGGAAAGCCTTGTATGACTGGGCCATCCGTAATTGTGGAGTCGGAGGACAATGAGATTGTGCCTCAAGATGATGTTCCACATGGGGTAGTTTGCTACTTTTGCGGAGAAATTGGAAATTGGCGCCATCACAACTGCCCTAAGTTCCTGGAAGAGCTAAGTATCCTAAAGCGGAAGAAGGTTAGCTCATCATCTTCACGTACATTCATGATCAAACTCCATTGATCTTCTACTTCATGATCAAATCTTGTAGTTTGCTACAAGATTTGTTCATTTGTGTCTTGAGTGTTTTAGGTTGTTTAGGAACAAATCTAGTTGAGATATTTCTACACGGTTTTGTTGCGGCACACCGTGTTGATGTTTGATCCGGTAACGCCTTGCCCGTAAGACCTATGTGTTGGTTGTTTGGTTGTATTTGATTATTCATTCATTTGGTGGTTTGTACCACAATTGGTTTGTAATAATTAAATTTAATTCGGTCTTGTATTTTGTACTTTATTTTGGCTTGCATGCCGATTGCTTTTCTCTGTAATTGTTAGAATAGCTTAGATTAGCATTTTGCGACTTGCACGCCGTTTCTTTTCAAATATATTTGTATGTATTTGTAAAAGAAGACCGAAGACAACCATCGAGAGTCGTGGAGGAGACGTGTCGGTTATGGTGGATCCGGAGGTTCATTGGACATGACGTATTCAGTAGGAGCACTTGCAGCTGGGCCAAGTAGTTGTGTCCTTAGTTTGGCCTTGCTTTCCTCGTTTGGCTCACGGGGAAGGCGCATAGGGTTTAGGGGCATGTTACCGGATGTTGCTTGTGCGTGGTTGTTGTTTTGTTTATTTTCTTGCGTGGTTGGTTAGTTTTATTCGCTCGCTTGAAAATTTTTCAAATTAATAAAACCAAGAGTTTTGAATTGGTTTACAAACCTCGCGTGCCACAAGACTACTTGAAAAACTAAATCCTGTTTTTCTCAAATGTAAATCACTAGCCTCCCGTAAGATGACACCACCCGAATCTAGTTAAACAAGATCGGTCGTCGAGCTCTAGCCGAGGTCGGTTTTGCGTAACTGTGTGGAAGGTGCGTGTGGCAACTCGCAAGGTCGATTGTCGAGCTCTAGCCGAGCCGGCCATTGGGCTAGAGTACCACCGTGTATCTTAACGGTTGATTTACAATTCCAAGACTTTAAACACATTCGTAGTTGTCGAGCTCTAGCCGACCTATCAAAGTGGATTATTGAGGAATCGGTGAGGGAAGGGATCAAACATGCCAAACAGATGCTATGAGTATCGGTGGATCCCGCACGTGTCTAAGAGTTGTAATCTCGGATTGCAATTGGTAAAGCGTTTACTGGCCTAAGGAGCTCCATGAAGTGATCCGTGGCAAACCCGTCATGGATTGGGGTACTTTGAGGTTCTTAGTCCTTGTTAAGATAAGTTGGTTTTCTTAATGAGCTGGGTAATTATTTTAACGAGGATTATATCGAAACAAATTAAAACGTGTACTCTTTTATAGATGGCAAACATTAACGACACCACACCAAACTTTAAACTTCGATTGCAACTCTTAGATACTTGCGGGATCCTACGACAACCATCGGTCGTTTGGCATGTTTGATCCCTACTTGCACCATTTCCAAATTAAAATTCTTGGTTGACTCGTGCTAAGCTCGACAATCACTCAAGGATTTTAATTTGCAATTGTAAATCGTCCGTCAAGACATACGGTAACAAATCCACCAAAGTTGGCTCGTGCTAAGCTCGACAACCAAAATTGTGAATTTGCCACACGCACCTTCCACACAGTTTTATGAGAGTTGGTTCGTGCTAAGCTCGACAACCAAAACCCATAAATATAGATTCGGGTGGTATCGACTTACGGATGGCGCAAGATTTACGTTTTATGAAAAACGGGCTTTTGTTTTCGGCTTTGTTACAGATTAACTTGTTTAGTGACAAAACCTATTTCCACTAGGTGAGTTAATCTTGTATGTGAGCGCGCGAGAGTTGCAAACCATTTTTACCAAATCTCTTGTGATTTTATTAATTTTCGAAAGATTGTCTAGCATGCGAATCCTAAGCAAACCATGCAAGAATAATATAAAATCACATCACACGCATTTTAAACGAAATAAATTGGTAACCCTTGCCATAAATCCTATGCGTTCTTCCTGTGAGCCAAAACGGGTAGAACGTGGTCAAACTAAGGGACAAAAGGACTCCGATGCGAGCTCCCACTAGAACCGCTATCTCCATTGGATTCCACCGGCTTCTATGGTCATCCTCCATCTCCTTTTGACTCCTTTTTGTGTGTCTTCATCCAAATGTACAAAACATACAATAGAAATTGAAATGGCGTACAAGCCACAAAGTTTCCTATTTATCTATTATAAGTACACGGATGAATGAAATGGCATGCAAGCCACAATATTATTACATACCAAACTGAATTAATAAATATTACAGCCCATAACGTGATATAAAAATCACCAAATGCATCCAAACACACAAAGTCAACCACAAGGTCAAAGGCAAGGTTACCAATTTCAAATCTAACACATACAACCAAACAAAATGGTAACAAAATTACCAAGACAAAATCTGGAACAAATTTCCAGAATTACATAATAGCCAAAAATACCCGAGACCAAAACTGTTTTTAACTTGAAAAACAAAATCTGTAGCTGCGCGTTAGCGCCGCTAAGTTTTATGGGTTACCGCCACAAACCTTGTTCGAACAGAAAACAAACATTCCGATTTCGGGATTTTTCAAGCCACCAAGTGCAAATCTAACATAGAGGTGGCTCTGATACCACTGTTGGGATATCGTGGGCACGCAGCGGAAGCGAATGTACAACAAAAACAGCCCAATGTACAAGCATACAAAGCACAAAACAAGAAATCCCGAACATGGACCAAACTCTATGTAAAGAGATGCAACTAAAAGAGGAAGAACGTGGTTATACCTTTCTCCTAAGCTCCAGATAAGTGATTGTCTCGAGATGTTGATGCTCCAAGAACAAGAGTGCGGATCGACTAATGGGTAGTACCCCGGGAACACGTCTAACCCCTTATGCTAGCAAGCCTCCATGTTTCTTCACTATGAAAAACACTATGGAACAGCAAAGAAGATACTATGTATATTAGAGAGAAAAGAGAGAGCAAAAGAAAACCAACACTCAACAAATGAGTTCCTTTTTTGTCATTTGGCTACAGATTCGGGATATAACCTCACAAACCGGCCATGCCTCGAGATTAAGAAATCCACATGCATTGGTTGATTTAGGAGGTTATTTGACAAATGACACTGGCAGGGTTTTGCGGCGCTAACCACAAGTTAGCGGCACTAACTCAAAATAGTTAGCGGCGCTAACGCGCCCTGTCAGCGATTTGACACAAAGTACATGCAGCCATAGCGATGCTAACCTCTCGGACTTAGCGGCGCTAACCCCTAATAGTTAGCGGCGGTAACGCGGCCTGCGATGTCAACTTTTGTCTTTTGTCATATTTGGTCCCTTAACCTACGTTGCTGTCAGGTTAGACCCCGGTGTATGACCCAATAGGCCCATACATCATCAGTAGCGGTCCATATGGCATACGTGCATTAATGTGCATTTTTCTAACAGGAGGGTGCTAGTACACTGTTGTTCCCAAAATTATGAATAATACTAACTTAAAGAAATATTAAGTGCGGAAATAGTAATTATAAGAACAGTAAGAAATGTCTAAAGTTTGTTAATATTGATATAACGAACTTTACAGACTAGAATTTAAGAAGAACAGACTTCTTAAATTCGACCAACACTCAAGAACAAACTTGAGAGAATACAGACGCCCAAAGCTCTTGCAATATATGGACAGACAGAATTCCCAAGCACACACTTCTCTATTAAGAGAAGAGTATTTATACATTTCCCTTATCAATCCTAAACGTTGAACAAGTGACACACGTCACAATCTCCCCCTATTTGAGACGAGAGGCAAATCTTTCAGAAATCTTCTTTTGCTAAAATCTTCTTAAAATACTTCAGCGCTGATGGAGTGTAAACAAATCTAGACTAAAAATCTCCCCCTATTTGTTTATAATCCATCATTATTTACAAAGAATAAACAAATAGAACTATTTACATAAAAGAACTCTTATGTACATGATCCATACTGATTGTTTTTGGATTCTTTTCATTTCTCCAATGTTTTTGAATTTTTTAGATTTACAAGGGAAAAGAAAACAAGACAATAAGGTACATAGAGGATTAAGAGCTTTGTGAAGGCTTGTGCGTTTGAGAACTTTCTAAGATCTTGGCCTTTTCTTCCCATATATCAGTTTCAGAATCTCTAGGCTTCTTGGCTTCAAACAGTTTGACAATCTTCAGACGAATGTCTGCCGTTGCAGGATCCCTTGAATCAAAGTAGGATAAAAGAGCCTTCAGATGCATCCAATCAGCATTGTCAAGTTCAGACACTCTCTGAAACCTGGGTTTATCATAAGCATCTTTGAAGAAAAATCCTCTAGGATTTTCAAGGACCTGTTTATCAATGAATATGAAGCCTGGAGGAATTGAACAATCCATATTTCGACAGTTTGGAAGAACACCAGTGGTCATAAGCTTTATGATCTCTTCTTCAGATCTCCTAGAAGACCTTTTTCTTCTTTTCTTTAATGGTTGATCTTGTTCAGGATTTTCAGAGTCACCTTCAGTAGATTGAAAACGTTTCTTTAGATTTTCATAGGTCTCTTGTAGGTAAGAAAGCCTTCTTTTAACTGACCTAACCAGTTCCGTTAGTTTCAGTTTGTTCAGACACTTTCCAATTTCAACCCATTCAGACAGACTGAATTTTGTGAGGTTAGAATTGGTGACATACTAAACCTTGAGGCAATTTTTATTTCTGGCTATCTCCACTATGATTCCACGTTTTTCTTTGGCAACCCTGACTGCTGTGATTAGATCAGGATCAACTCTAGTCATTTTAGCTTCAAACCATTCTTTCTCTTTTTGAACTCTGATCAGTTCCGCTTTCTCCTTTTTGATCATTTCCTCTTCAACTCTTCGTTCAACAGCACGTTGAAGAGATTGAGGAGACATTTTCCTCTTTACCTTTTGTTGTTCAGCTTCAAGTTTAGATGTCTTTAATGCTTCAGCTTCAGATAGACTTAGTAATCTGGCATGTTCTTCAGCTATCTGTTTTTCTTTTCTGAATTCTTCCACAGTTATCCAAAAGGAAGCAGATTCTTCCTCTTCAGTAACCTGATGTTCATACTTTCCTCCCCCTGTGTTAGACACCTGGTTTCTGATAGCCTTTATACCGTCACCCAATAGTTTTTCAGTGTTGATAATCTTGGGTTTCACAATTTCAGTGTCATCTGCAACACCTTTACCTTTATCAGGATTTCTGACATGTGAGGTAGCTTTCTCACTGATAACTGAAGTGAATTCAGGTTTGGAAATTATCAGTGGTATATGCTCTAAGTATGAGGGTTTCAGAATGTTGGAGGTTAGTTCCTTTGGATTAAGAACATCAACATTAATCTTTTTTCAGATGCAGAGATTGAACTGTAACAATATGAGGTGCATTGGGATGTATTATCAGGGCAGTTTCAGGTTGAATAATATTCTGAGGGGAAAGTTGAATAATCATGTTGAATTCTCGTTCCGGAGTCGACTTTTTTGAGAATTTAGTGTTACCTTCATTACTAGGATCACTAAGAGATTCCTCAAACAGTCTATTTACCTCTTCCCTTTCTCTTTCATTTTGATCTCTAAACACTGAATATTCTTCAATGGTTTGTTTCAGCTGACAAATTTCTTCCTTATCTCTTATCGACTCTGCTTTCCTTTTCTTCATTTGAGTTTTTATAGCTTTAGCCACAACTAAATGTCTAAAAAATTTCTCCCCCTTAGAAGTTGAAGAGGAGACTGTAGCAGCTTCTACCCTTTGTAGACGTGGAACAATATGTTTGTTCAGTGTGGCGACCATCATACGTTACATATCCTTCAGAACCACCTTTTTGTGATAGGACTGAAGATAGCGTTTGGAAGGATAAGCTTTCAAAGAATCTTTGAGTTGCAAGAGATTTTCAGAAAAGGACTTTAGGAAGGAGGCCTGAAATTTGTTCAGAGGGGAGAGGACTTACAGTGCAGATTGGATTCAGAATAATCAATTTGGCTTTTGTTGTTGGTGCTGAACGTCTAATAGAGAAGTCTTTGGGACGAACATGTCGCTGTGAGATAGTAGCAGGTGCAGCAGTAGGGGTTGAGTCAGAGAAAGCAGAAGAAGAAGATGGAATTGTACGCTTCTGCTTCTTTGACTTTATAGCAGGACTGAGATCAGATTGTCCTTGTGTAGTAGAAGACGTGCGAAGCAGGTGTTTCCTTTTATTTGGAGCAGGGGAAGGTGCAACTGAAGGAGCAGCAGGCTGTTCAGTAGCCTCTGTATCTGAAGGCTTATCAAGGGGTTTATCAGTAGGAGATGGGTGAGCTGAGATAGCAGGAGAGGTATCCATCCTTGCATAAACCATCATGGCTTCAGTAAGCGGAATGAGATCAGCAGAGTTAATACTAGTCCAGACAGAGGGAGGCAGAGAAGACAACTCAACTGATTGTGTGGCTGAAGTATAATGGGAGCTTCGTAGCAGTTGTTGAAACAGTAGGGATAGAAATCGAGGAAAAGGAATATGGAGATTTCTCTTTTTCATTTTGACTTAGGTGAGAAGAAGATTGAAGACAAAGGCAGCATAGTCGACCTTTGTATCATACATTAATGCATGACCTAAACTCAGCACATTGTCAGCGATTTGATCCATTCCCCCAGTTTTATCAGTCATACAGAAGGAGAGAATACTGAAGAAACTGCACCATACGGTAGGGAGTTTGTTTCGGACTAGGGTTTTTCCTTTCATGTAGGAAGTTGCAGGCAGCCTCAGATAATCAACAATAAGATCCTTTGCTGATTTGGTGAAAGGAACACAGGGAGACTCATCATCAGTGGGTAGATGCAGAGTTTTGGCAAGAAAGTATTTATCAATACGACATTTTTGCTTGCTGTTCAACAAAGTGAAAGCAATTTTGGGGTTTTCAGAGGTCTCATCGATGACAGCAGCAGTCATCCAAAATTCACAAAGATGCTCTTCAAACATGGGAATTTGGGCGGTTAGAGCATAGTTGATCGGGCAATGACGGAGAAAGTTTATGAGATTGAAGAACTTAGATTTGGAAGAAACAGGAGAGAGGGACACTGAGATGTTGTTGGATTTGAAAACAATTTCATCATTGGAGATGATCGGTACAACGGAGGCTGGGAGATGAACACACAAGGATGCAAAGAGAGACATGATGATTTGAGAGAAGAAAAGTGAATTCGCAAAGATGAAGAAACAGTAGAGAGAAGGATGAAGAAGATGAGAGAGTGTTATATAGGTTTAGAGGTAGAGGGCGGTTAACAGAGAAAAGAAAAAAGAACGGTGAGTTCAAAAAATAGGTTCAAGTGAATTTAAATTCAACCGTTTGATGAAACCGCAGAAAATAACCATAGTTAACATGAGTTAGCATTAACCTAGTTAAATTGCATATGTTTATAATTGTTATTTATTAATAGTTAATAATTGCTATCTGAAAGGATGTTAATCAGGGTATTTCAGGAAAACAATATTAATTGAAAATAACTAAGAATTACATTGACTTATTGAATAAAGAATGCAATGAAGAACACAGAACAACTCATAGAAACATCATCCATTAAAAATATAGATTAATCAATACATTTACAGTGGAGCATGTTAGAATATGCCCACTGACGCACGTACTCTATATGAATCACTACCGATGATGTATGGGCCTATTGGGTCACACACCGGGGATCAATCTCGACAACAACCTAAGTGGAGGGACTGATTTTGTCAAAGTGCAAAGAGTTGGCATGCTGATGGGAGTTAGCGGCTCTAACTATTTAGAGTTAGCGGCTCTAACTTGGGCGCGATAGCGGCGCTAACTTTTAAAGTTAGCGGCGCTAACCCAGAGTTAGCGGCGCTAAACCCTGTCAGTATGCATGCAACTTTTGCATGTTGCCTCCATTCTCCACCAATCTAGTGGGATTGCTTCCAGATCATTCTTGGCCGGCATTTTGGGGTTAAAGCAGATCTGGAGGTCTCACTTGATGAAAAACATGCATTTTTCTCTCAAGAAAAATTCTCTCTAGCCATAAACACACATACACCAAATCTTGATCTTTTGTGAAGCACAAGAAGAGGGATCGTGGTGAGTTCTTGGTAGAGGAGAGCTAGGAGATTTCGTGGTTGCTGTTCCAAAGATGATTTCATGCTTGAAGATCATCAATGGCTAGCTAGTACTTGGAGATTGACACATACCCGGGGTGGACTTCAATAGAGGAAGCTATTTCGGCTTCTTGGATTATTTCTTCACATTCCAGAAGTTGTGACAAGGGTATAATATCTTTATTCTCCTGTTTTACATGTTGCTTTTCTTAGTTATGGAGTTTGGTACACTTTCTTGGGGTTTCATTGGTTTTATGCTTCATTTGCTTGTACATTATGTTACTTTTGTTGTACCTTGCTTCCGCTGGTCGTTCTCGAAACCCCAACAGTGGTATCAGAGCCACCTCCATACTAGAATTGCACATGGTGGCCTGAAAAACCCGAATCAAAAGCTTTTTGTTTTCTGGAACTAAGGTTTAGCGGCGCTAACTTTGGTTTAGCGGCGCTAACTCATAAGGGTTAGCGGCGCTACGCGCGCTGGACCGGATTTTTCTTTTAAAATAAAACAGTTTTGGTTCTCGGGTTTTTGGCATTCTTGTAGATTCTGGAAATTTGTTTCAGAATATGTTTGCATGTTTTGGTATTTTTAAATACCATTTATTATGTTTGGTTGTATGTGAAGGATTTGAAATTGGTAAACCTTGCCTTTGACCTTGTGGTTGACTTTGTGTGTTTGGATGCATTTTGGTGATTTAATATCACATATGGGCTGTAATATTTATTAATTCAGATTTGTTTGTAATAATATTGTGGCTTGCATGCCATTTCATTCATCTGTGTAATTTGTAATAGATAAAATAGGAAAATTGTGGCTTGCATGCCATTTATTTTCTATTTGTATGTATTGTAAATTTTGGATGGGTGAACACACAAAATTTGGAGTCGGAAGGAGATGGAGTATAATGACCATAGAAGCCGGTGAAGTCTATTGGAGATGGCGGTTCTAGTGGGAGCTTGCATTAAAGACCTTCCGTCCCTTAGATTGACCACATTCTACCCGTTTTGGCTCACGGGAAGAACGCATAGGAATTTTGGCAAGGGTTACCAATTTATTTCGTATATATGCGTGTGATGTGATTTTATTTAATTCTTGCATGGTTTGCTTAGGATTCACATGCTAGAAAATTTTTCTAAATTAATAAAATCACAAGAGATTTGGTAAAAATGGTTTACAACTCTCGCGCACGCACACATACAAGATTAACTCACCTAGTGAAAATAGGTTTTGTCACTAAACAAGTTAATCTGTAACCAAGCCGGAAACAAAAGCCCGTTTTCATAAAAAAAACGTAAATCATGCACCATCCGTAAGTCAATACCACCCGAATCTAGTCTTATGGGTTTTGGTTGTCGAGCTTAGCATGAGCCAATTCTCATGAAATTGTGTGGAAGGTGAGTGTGGCGAATTTACAATTTTGGTTGTCGAGCTTAGCACGAGCCAACTTTGGTGAATTTGTTACCGTATGTCTTGACGGACGATTTGCAATTTTAGGTTTGAAATCTTGGTTAATTGTCTAGCTTAGCACGAGTTAACCAAAATTTCAAGACTTAAAATTGGTGCAAGAAGGGATCAAACATGCCAAACGACCATTAGATGTCGTAGGATCCCGCATGTACTAAGGATTGCAATGGAGATTGCAATTGGCAAAATGGTTGCCGACTTAAATAGTTTTATCATGTGATCCGCGGTAACCCCGTTACATGGTAGGATGAAATATGGTTCTTAGCCCTTGTTAAAATATTTTTCGAGACGATAAGGGTAATTATTTTAACGAGGATTCAAATCAAACTAACTAATTCGTGTACTCTACTTTAATATAGGATGTCGAATCAAAACCACAACACGTCGAATTTTTCACTTCGTATGATTCTACAAAGGGTGAAACTCACGGAAGTGAACTTTGTTGACTGGCTTAGGCATTTGAGAATTGTCCTACGTGCCGAGTCTAAGTTGCACATTCTTGAGGAACCCCTTCCTGAACCACCTGCTATCAATGCGGAATGGGCTATCCGATATGCGTATGAAAAGCGTGTTCGGGATACACACGATGTTGCTAGTCTCATGTTATCAAGTATGAGCTCGGAACTGCGAAAGCAATTTGAGCACATGACTGTGTATGACATGATTAACAAGCTGAAGGATGTTTTCCGACAGCAAGTTAGACAAGAACATTTTGAGTGTGTTAAAAGTCTAACCGGTTGTAAGATGCGGGAAGGCGGGAGTGTAAGTGCCCATGTTTTGAAGATGAAATCATACATGGACCAGATGGAGAGATTAGGTTTTCCTATAGGGAGGGAGCTTGGTGTGAATTTCATACTTCAGTCTCTGCCCGCCACATATGAAAAGTTTGTAAAGGACTATCATATGCATGGAAAGGAAATATCTATAGATGAATTGCATGGAATGTTGAAGGTTGTAGAATCTAACATGTCCAAGCATGAATCATCCTCATCCACTCCTATTCATGGTTCTAAGGAACAACTTTTAGCCAAGGAAAAGAAATCGATCCCATCGAATGAAGAAGTTGGAGTATCCAAGCTTGCTTCAAGTTTTGAGTCTATGGACATTGATGATGTGCCTAAGGAGACTCAACATGGGGTGGTTTGCTACTTCTGCGGTAGATTTGGGGATTGGGGCCGTCATGCCTGCCCTTCGTGCCGAAAGGATATAAAATTTCTCAGACAAGAGAGAGTTAATTTTCCTACTTGAGGTACATTCATGATTATACTTCATTGCTATTCCTTATAAGCTGGGATGTTTACCCGAGCTATAAGACTCACGTTTGTCACAAATTTATTTTTGTTGCAAAGTGTAGGTCTATTCGTTGTAAAAAGGAAAAGCTTGAAGAACTGGATCTCTGAAGAAGAAATTTTGTTTATTGTATTCTACAAGAGAAATGGGAGTGTTGGTCTCGCCATTAAATCCGGATTTATTATTACATTTGTTTGTATGCCCTGCGTGGCAAGAACTACTTTAGTGTATGCTCCTTTGGAGATGATGGATGTTTTTTAATCTTGTATTTTATAAAGATTTTTCATTTTAATAGTTTCATTTCAAATTCGATCCATGTCTATGCTTTTGTGTTATTTTGACTATTTTAGTGCTTAAATACACATTTGATGACTATGGATATGACTTAGAATTGAAAAAATTTTGAAAAATTATTTTGAGATGATTTTATCAAAACTTATCCATATCATTGCATACATAAAGGCTCGTTATAAGTAATAAGACAATCATGAACAATTGATTCTTAAATCCAAAAGTGATTTGGATATATTAGCTCTATGGCATAATCAAACTTGACCAAGTAAACAACATTTGCATCGCTTAGATCCATGTGGTTAGGATCTTTGTAAAAGTTTAGCCTCGGGCTAAATGAAAGATACAAATCTTGTTTATTGGAATAGGATGATTAATGAAATCCTTCACCAGTATTGGTAAGGAAGGATTGTGACTTGTTGGATATGATCATATTTGTGTGGATAATCCGTTCAAGTATGCCACAAAGAGTGACACTAGTGAAATTCTTCATCACTATCTTTATGGTAGTAGTTGAGAGAATGTTTACTAGAGAAAAGGCTTATGTCTGAAACCTAGTGGTGTTCGGAACTAACCTAAAGAGAATTAAGAATCAATAAGGGCATATAGATATAAATTCTTAGATCTAGAATAGATGCTAAGTTTTCTTATCTATATTGGTTTAAACATAAAAGGAATCATGGGTTTAACCCATAATTCGTTTTTTCGAAGAAACACATTTGCACATGGTGTTACTTTAAATAAAACCGGATATCTGTGTTGATGATCTGGTAAAAGGCAGGCCTAAAACATGTATTCAATGTGGTTGGTATACATTAATTTTATGAACCAAGTCCTCGATCTAAAACACAGCATTGTGGTCACTTAAGCATCGAATGAGATATTGACTAGAAAGAGTTCTTTGCTTGTCAATCTCATAACTTAAATTATCGAGTCTACATTCAGTGGGAGATGGATGAATTATAAGTTGATGCCTACATATTTAAGTAGTTCATCTGAGTTTTGGATAATTGTTTCTTGAACTTTTGGGAACCATGTTTGGTTGCGCAAAAGGGAAAGTACAATTTACAAAAGCATTCCAGTGGAAGAACGTAAAACTTAAATAAAAGACCTAATGTTGACACTAGCATTTAATCAGCATAGAGATGCTGATAAAACCTGACAATATCCATTGCTTCTTTATATCTGATGGTAATCAAGAAGGTTGTTTAGATATGAGGTTGTCATATTTTACTAACAGCAGCTTGATGGTAAATCATTGTGATGTTACCATTCATCGGAAACATAGTGGGACCCTGTGTTCACTAGTGAATAGAAGAAGATAATGGTGTAACCTATTTGCTGCATCCAAGTACTTGACTTGGGTTAATCCCACACCTAAGGTGTAATTCAAGAAGGGTGAAGGGACTAACATATATGCCATAATGGACAACTTCAAATACCGACTAGAGACAAAGTGTTTCATATTGATTTTATGGAAACAAGTTCTAGTGGTTATGTTGAAGATAATTTGGATAAAGTGTAATTTTGTTGTCAACTTGTGGAAACAAGTTTGCTCACATGGACAAAAGAGATCTGAATCCTTCATAGGATCAAGTTGAGGAAATACTTAAGGCATTTTCCGAGGGTCTCATTCATCCATAAAAACCAGATGAAGTCTGGATTAAGCGAAACATTGTTGTCACTATGGGGAAACAAGTAATCTCGCATGGAAATAAAAGGCCAAGATCCTTTGCAGGATTAAATTGAGGAAATGTTTGAATCATGTTCCGAGGCCTTATATATCCATTATGTCCAAATTGTGTTCATGACTAAGGTCAGCAAAACTTGCATCTTGTGGCTGTAATCCTGCTTTATGAGAAAGTCAAAGGAATGAGTTTTCTAAGAAGCGTAGATTAAGCCAAATACCCTTGTCAGGGCTAGTGGGAGCATCATGTGTTCCTAGTCAAATATGCTCTATGAAAATAATGTCCTAATTTAGGGTTGTTCTACAACCTAATGGTGGAATTGTTGTTCTATGAGTATAAATAGAAAATATGGAATCAAGTGGATTTTCTAATTCAAGAAGTACTGATGTATGTTCTTGATGTTCGACGAAAGTAGAATTGTCTTGAGTAAGTTATTACTGCAAGCAAATCTATGCTTATGAGACTGTCGTTTTTTATCGAAGTTTAGATTAATCAAGTATGTGGTATAGATACGACATTTAGACCTAAATGAGTGTCATCGACTCTATTGTGGACTTCGGTCACATTGAGGGTATGTCGACTCTGATAAACATGAGTGTCAATGACTCTATTGTGAACTTCGGTTACATTGAGAGTATGTCGACTCTGATAATCATAAGTGTCATTAATCCTATTGTTGACTTCTGTAACATTGAGGATATGATGACTATGATAACTTTGTAAATGATCTCTTTAATAAACACTTCGCTAGTGGTTTAATAAGAGAATACAAAAGAGTACAAAGGGATATCGGGTAAATGATCCCATAATTAAGCCATTGTCAAATACTAGTGATGACTTTCATACTAGGTATAAAAGCATTGTTCATGCTTATGACCGGGCTTAAATATCGTTTTAGTATATGTTTGATTTACTTATAAGCTTTGGGAACGATACAAACAGTATTGTAATTTATGCTTGTTTCGATATGCGAGTGATTCGGTTACATTCATAAGACTTTACTGTGTTCCATCTTAGCATGTTTAACCACTTCCCAGAATGTTTATACATTCTAAAATTCCACAGTCAGTCATTCTTCAAGGGAAGGAAGTTTGAAATAAGGCTGAGGTTAGGTGTTGGTTATGCATTAATCAAGGATTGAATGCATGAAACGCAACAGTAACCTGTGCTTGAAAGGGGTTTCAAGTGACTGGAAGATCCACACCTGAGTTCACTTCATGGATCATGGTCACAAGTAACTCAGGATGATAATATCATTACGTCCTTCGACCCGAGATGTATGAATTGCCATAGCATGAAACTTTCTTTCTTTGGTTATTTCAAAACGTAGTTCGGAACTGGCTATTATAAAGGGAATAGCTGGGTAAGACAAGGTTCATGTTATGGGATTGTACAGTCAACGGAATTTGTTCCTCCTGTATGAGAGATATCCCTGGCCCCTCGATGATTGGGCGCTGACACCAAAATAAGCATGGCCATGCGCAAAGGAATATTGATTGAGAATCAGATATGTCCTTAAATTTTGGTCACCACCAATCTTGATCGAGAAACATAATCGTGAACGATCTGGAGATTGACATATTAATCCATGTCTCGTGTTCACAAGGATATCGCGAACAAAAGGATGTTTGATCACTTATCTATAGGCATCCCATATTTCTTGGGGTTTTTAGTTTTGTTCAGGATGACAAAACCCATACTGACTTGGGGGCAGAGATGCTTTAATAGAGGCCGCTCTTTGTCTGTGGTTTCTTGGGTACGGAGTGTCATGTGCAAGTGGGAGTTTGTTAGAATATGCCCACTGACGCACGTACTCTATATGAATCACTACCGATGATGTATGGGCCTATTGGGTCACACACCGGGGATCAATCTCGACAACAACCTAAGTGGAGGGACTGATTTTGTCAAAGTGCAAAGAGTTGGCATGCTGATGGGAGTTAGCGGCTCTAACTATTTAGAGTTAGCGGCTCTAACTCCTTAAGGTTAGCGGCTCTAACTTGGGCGCGATAGCGGCGCTAACTTTTAAAGTTAGCGGCGCTAACCCAGAGTTAGCGGCGCTAAACCCTGTCAGTATGCATGCAACTTTTGCATGTTGCCTCCATTCTCCACCAATCGAGTGGGATTGCTTCCAGATCATTCTTGGCCGGCATTTTGGGGTTAAAGCAGATCTGGAGGTCTCATTTGATGAAAAACATGCATTTTTCTCTCAAGAAAAATTCTCTCTAGCCATAAACACACATACACCAAATCTTGATCTTTTGTGAAGCACAAGAAGAGGGATCTTGGTGAGTTCTTGGTAGAGGAGAGCTAGGAGATTTCGTGGTTGCTGTTCCAAAGATGATTTCATGCTTGAAGATCATCAATGGCTAGCTAGTACTTGGAGATTGACACATACCCGTGGTGGACTTCAATAGAGGAAGCTATTTCGGCTTCTTGGATTATTTCTTCACATTCCAGAAGTTGTGACAAGGGTATAATCTCTTTATTCTCCTGTTTTACATGTTGCTTTTCTTAGTTATGGAGTTTGGTACACTTTCTTGGGGTTTCATTGGTTTTATGCTTCATTTGCTTGTACATTATGTTACTTTTGTTGTACCTTGCTTCCGCTGGTCGTTCTCGAAACCCCAACAGAGCATTCAACAAACAATAAGCTAAAGCAAAAAGATGAACAAGAAATGCATCCACGCTAAAAGGTGATCGCCAATGCTAGTTAAGCAAGAAGATTAACAGCGATTTGAACAGCAGCGCCAAGTCCAATGTCATTGATATGTAAGGTGATGGTGTACATGAAGGGATAGTTGATGATAACAAATGTGATCTCCATGAAGAAAGCAGTGAAAGAAAGGAGAGGAAGTAAGTGAGGGAAGATGACAGAAGTGAGAATGAAGTTGTGTCGATTAACAAAGAGATAAGCAAAGATAAATAAAGAGAGGAAGTAATCATTATTTTTGAAAGGATACTGAACATGAAATGACGGCTGTAATAAATGCTACCCCAAATAAAGATAAACTGAGTTAACCAAACGAATACGAATCCAGCAGATATTTTATTAAAAGGTAAAAGAATACTTACCTTGTAACTGAAGACTTTCAGATGAGAAGTTCAGTTCAATATGTTTCAGTGGACCATATTTCAGCAGAGAAGTTCAGTTAAACATATTTCAGCAGAGGAGTTCAGTCGACTATGGTTCAGTAAAAGATTCAGCATACCAAGTTCAGAAACAAGAAATTTGAATCTTTCTTCATCTAGAGCTTTCGTCAATATGTCAGCTAACTGATGTTCAGTTGGAACAAAGTACAGGTCAATATCATTTTTAGCAATGTGATCTCTGATGAAGTGATGACGAACATCAATATGCTTGGTTCGCATATGAAGTACAGGATTGTTGGAGATGGCTATGGCGCTGGTATTATCACAGTAGATCGGAGTCTTGACCAGCGAAACACCATAGTCAGCAAGTTGATGCTGAATCCATAAAATTTGAGCACAACAACTCACAGCTGAAATGCAATCAGCTTCAGCGGTAGATAACGAAATGGAGTTTTGTTTCTTACTTTGCCAGCTAACTAATTTTCGTCCAAGCAACTGACATCCACCAGCTGTACTCTTTTTGTCCAAATGACAACCTGCATAATCAGAATCTGAAAAACCCATTACATCAAAACCTGAGTCTCTGGGATACCAAAGACCCAATTGAGGAGTACCCTTCAGATATCTGAAGATCCTAGATACAGCAGACATGTGAGATTCTTTTGGCTTCACTTGAAATCGGGCGCATAAGCATGTAGAAAACATGATATCAGGTCTACTAGCAGTTAAATAAAGTAAAGAACCAATCATTCCTCGAAAAGTAGGCAAGTCAACTGCTTTTCCATGAAGATCAGCCGTTAACTTGGTTTTGGGAGCAATGGGTGTTTTCATTACTGAACATTCAGTGAATTTGAACTTGTTTAGTAATTCAGAAATATACTTAACTTCATTAATGAAAATGCCAGTTTCAGTTTGCTTAATCTAAAGCCCTAAAAAGTAAGTCAGTTCACCCATCATACTCATTTGAAACTTTTTGGTCATGATTCTTTCAAATTCTTTACACAAATTTTCATTAGTAGACCGAAATATTATGTCATCAACATAGATTTGAACAAGAAGTAAATCACCTTTTTCTCGACCAAGAAAGAGAGTTTTATCGATCGTACCTCGTTTGAAGCCCTTTTTAAGAAGATAAGTTGAAAGAGTATCATACCAGGCTCGAGGTGCTTGTTTCAAACCATACAATGCTTTGTCTAGCTTGTATACATGATTTGGATATTTGGGATTTTCGAAACCAGGAGGTTGCTGAACATATACCTCTTCTTTCAGTTCGCCATTGAGAAAAGCACATTTGACTTCCATCTGATAAACTTTGAATCCTTTATGAGCAGCAAAAGCAAGAAATATACGAATTGCTTCCATTCTTGCAACAGGAGCAAATGTTCCATCATAATCAATTCCTTCTTCCTGGTAATATCCCTTGGCAACAAGTCTGGCTTTATTTCGGATCACAACCCCTGATTCATCTTTCTTGTTCCTGAACACCCACTTGGTTCCTATTACAGACTGATTTGAAGGAGGTGGTACGAGATTCCATACCTTATTCCTTGTGAATTCATTCAGTTCCTCTTGCATTGCTGAAACCCAATGTGCATCTTTCAAAGCATCATTAACCTTCTTTGGGTTCAGTTTGAGAAATGAACTCAGCAAACATGCAAAAACATGTAGTAACAGAACTTCTAGTATGAATCCCGTCATCTAGATCTCCAATGACTTGATCGATAGGATGAGCTTTAGTCCACTTGTTATTAGGAGGTAAAGGATTGTCAGCTGGAGGAGATTCAGTTGTGGTTTCAGAAATAGGAGAGTTTATTTCCATAAAAGGATCAGTAGAAACTTCAGTCATTGAAGGAGACTGAAATTCAAGGTCAATCAGTGGTACTTCGTGATTATTAGGTTCAGGAATAGGTCTTTTTGAAGAAGTGTTTGTGAAAATGGGTGTTGAAGGAGTAGGAGGTATGCCGTTATTATCACAGTCATCGTATGCTGTTTCTGGTGACTGATCGGCTGAACTATCTTCAAATGGTGAGGAAAGCAACTCATCCCAGTTTTCTGAAGAAGCAGTATTTTGATCTGAGTGTCTTGACTGAAGATCTAACTCATCAAAAGTGACATCCATTGTCTCAAAGATTGTATTGCTTTTGAAATTGAAGACTCTGTATGCCTTTGAAATGCTGGAGTACCCAAGAAATATTCCTTCATCAGCCTTGGGTGCAAATTTACTTGGATGATCCTTACTATTCAGAATAAAGCAAGTACTGCCAAAGATTCTCAAATAACCAACATTTGGAATTTTGTTGTGCAGTAATTCATAAGGAGTTTTTAGGTGCCTTTTGACTACCAGAGATCTATTTTGAGTATAACATGCTATATTGATGGCCTCAGCCCAGAAGCGTAATGATATTTTTGCTTCAGCAAGCATAGTTCGTGCAGCTTCAATTAGTGTGCGATTCTTTCTTTCAGCAACTCCATTCTGTTGAGGTGTGTATGCAGCTGAAAAGTTCTGAATGATTCCATTTTCTTCACAAAAGTCTTCAAGAGTTTTATTTCTAAATTCAGTACCATGATCACTTCTTAGCTGCTTAACATGAATATCGTACTGACGATTCATTCTGATGATAAAGCTAATTATGATCTCTACTGTTTCACTCTTTTTGGACATAAAGAATACCCAAGTGAAACGTGTATATTCATCCACGATCACAAGAGTGTATTTCTTACCACTAAGACTTGGAGTGCTGACTGGACCAAAAAGATCCATATGAAGCAATTGAAATGCTTGATTGATCTGATTACAGTGCTTTGATTTGTGAACAGACTTCTTTTGCTTTCCTTTTTCACAAGCATGACACACTTTTTCTTTCACATAATTAATCTTAGGCAATCCTTTTGCTAACTGCCCTTGTGCAAGTGTACTCATATTCTTGAAATTCAGATGGGACAATCTTTTATGCCATAACCAATACAGTTCTTTAACAGACTGAGAAATGAAGCATACATCTGAGGAAGAAGTGACTGAATTAAAATCAAGAATGTACATATTATCTATTCTCTTGGCTTGAAGAACTTCAGTGCCTTCTTTGTTTCTGATAGAACACTTGTATTTCTTGAAAAAAACAGAATAGTTTGCATCACACATCTGGCTTATGCTTATCAGATTATGCTCGAGCCCCGTGACGTGAGCGATATTTTTGATGTGAATAACGCCTTTCTTCAATTGACCGTATGCATCTGTTTTTCCACATTTTCCTCCACCAAATATAACTTTTGGACCATCAACTGGAGTGACTCTTTTTAGTAACGATTTGCACCCAGTCATGTGTCGGGATCATCCACTGTCAAGGTACCATGTGTTATTTCCTTGACCTTCCTGCACAAAGTAACAAAGAGTTAAACCAATTTGTGAACCCACCTGCTGATGGGCTCAGAGGAAGTATTACAAGTTGCAACAGGAGGATCACATAATTTAGCTTCATGACCTCTAATACCACATTTGTAACACTTACGTGTACATTTGGTATTATTATGATGTTTGGTACTTTCCTTTTGAGAACTAGATCTAGTTAATTCTATTAGCTGAATCGTCATTATCTTCGGTGTTGATTCAAATTTTTGAAATTTGTTCAACCTCTTTGACTTTGGTTTTTCATACTGAGTATTCTGTGTTTCAGGTCTTTTAAACTTTTGACTGTGTTTTGAATGGTTAGATTTAAGTGAGGTCTCAGCTTTCAGACGTTCAGTGATGATGTGAACTGAAGGAGATTAAGTTTTAACCAAAGCTACGAGTTTAGGTTTAGTGAAATTTGAAAGTTCAGATTCAGTAATCAATTTACATTCAGTGATTACAGACAGTTCAGATTCAGTGGATTTGGAAAAATCTTGCTGAGGATCATTTTGATTTTCAAAATTATCGGAGGGTAATTGTATGTTCCTAATTTCAGAATTTGTCTCCTCATTGAATACAGGAACATTACTTTATGCCTTAGTGACTCTTTTATAAAGCATATCTGAGTTTCCTATGTTTTCACATGTGAACTCATTGAAAAACACTTCATCAACAATTTTACACTTTTTGCTGAATGAGGCAGCTTCTTTGATTTTTCCTAACCCAACTCTTTCTCTCTGAATGATCATTTGATGATTGATACTTTCAAAAGCAAGTTTGTTTCGACTAAGCCAGAGATCAATGATGGACTGACGATCTTTGAGTTTATCGTTTGTTAAAGAAAGCTTAGTTTTAGCCATTTTTAGTTCATTTGCTAATAATTCTAGATGACATTTCAAGGCACAGGACTCTTGAACAAGAGTATCATTCTCAGTTTCAGTTTTCTGAATTTGGATATGTTGATCAGAAAAGATTTTCTTGATTTTGTTTTGTTCACTATGAGCAGAAATTAAATCAGACACCAAGTAAGCAAACATATCATTTTTCTCATTTGAATCATAATTCTGAAAGTTTGATACCTTGTACATCATAGAGGAATTGTAGCCTTCAGTAGTAGCTAGGTCTTTCTTGAACTGGCTTTCAGTAGCCATCAGACATATATCGGGCTGAGCACACCCTCAAAATTCTTCTATGAACATAGCTTTTTCAGATTCTTCACCATCATCAGAAGTGTCAGAATCAGTCCAGTTCAATTCTCCAGCTATCATAGCCTTTTCTTCTTTTCAGACGAACTTGGATTTTTCAGCTTCAGTGCTTTGTACTTGAACTTGTACCTGTTAGCCTTTGACGGATAACCCTTAATTGGAGTCTTGACAACACAATTTGCAGCAAAGTGGCCAAGCCTACCACACTTGTAACAATCCATTTTAGATTTATCAGCAGCAGATTTGAAGCTTCCTGACCCTGGATTATTGGTTTTAGCCTTGAATTTCAAGAACTTATTGAAGTTCTTCATGATGAAAGCTCGTTCAACCTTGAACTACGGATGACCCTCTTCATCAGCAGCTTCCCAGTCATTCTCTGTCTCTGTGTCAGAATCGTCAGAGGAGTGCTAAGTTGACACTTCAGTTTCTACCACAAGAGCTAAGCTCTTCTTAGCTTATCTCTTCAGCTCCAGTTTCTGAGCTCTAGTTTGCTCACATTCAGTAAAATACCAAACAACTTCCTCATATCCAATTTCTTCAGCTTGTTGTTGGTTCTGAGAACTAAACACATAGTATCCCACTCACTGGGAAGAGCATCCAAGAATCTGTTGAGAATTTGAATTTTCTCTCTCTCAACATCAGCTTCCAGCATATCATTCAGTAAACAAGTGAATCTGGTGTAGACTTCAGTGAGAGTCTCAGAATCCTTAGCACAAAAGCTTTCATACTTCCTGATGACATTTGTCTTCTTGTTCTCTTCTACTTCTTCAGTTCCTTCATATGCTAGACACAGATCATCCCACATATCCTTAGCAATTTTCAGAGTGGATATTGTGTGATAGACATCATTTGGAAGTGAGATAACAATTTTGTTTCGCAGCTTAGCGTCCAAATTTACCTGTCTTCTATCCTCATCAGTCCACAGGGTTCTTGGTTTTGGAAGAGATTCTAGTAGTTCACCTTCGTCACTCATGAGTGAGATGTTCTTTGGAATGATAGGCCCGCTCTCTAGAATAGACAAAGACATGGTATCCAGGTTTTCAAGATAGAGAAGCATTCTTCCCTTCCAGCTAGAAAAGTTTTCAGAAGAGAACTTTGGTGATTTACCGGAGAACCCATTGTCATTATAATCAACTTTAGACATCTCGGCAGATCTCAAATTATAGAAGAATTTGAACCTGCTCTGATACCAATTGTTGTTCCCAAAATTATGAATAATACTAACTTAAAGAAATATTAAGTGCATAAATAGTAATTATAAGAACAGTAAGAAATGTCTAAAGTTTGTTAATATTGATATAACGAACTTTACATACTAGAATTTAAGAAGAACAGACTTCTTAAATTCAACCAACACTCAAGAACAAACTTGAGAGAATACAGACGCACAAAGCTCTTGCAATATCTGGACAGACAGAATTCGCAAGCACACTCTTCTCTATTAAGAGAAGAGTATTTATACATTTCCCTTATCAATCCTAACCGTTGAACAAGTGACACACGTCACAATCTTGTATATTGAAAAGTAACAGATTTCCTCATGCATAACCATCTTGAAAGTGACAGCTGATGACGTCACCGAGGGGAGCATCTGCTGAAGATAAACTTCAGTAGACATTAACTGAAAGTTTCAGAGATGAAACTTTCAGCCCTTCAGATGAACCTTATTTGAAACGAGAGACAAATCTTTCAGAAATCTTCTTTTGCTGAAATCTTCTTAAAATACTTCAGCGCTGATGGAGTGTAATCAAATCAAGACTAACAATCAAGATCACGGTTTTCCCAGGGTGGACATCGATAGAAGAAGAAGGTTTCCATTGCTTGGATTCGTGGTCATTACCAACTCTAGGGGAGATTGTATGGTATAACTCTCTTATCTTTTCAGTTTAAGTTACATTTCTTTGTTGTAGAGATTGGTACACCTTTGGGGTTCACTATGTGGTTCATGTTTCTTGCTTTTAAATTTTGGTTTTCTTACATGCATGCTTCCGCTGTCCCAACCACGAACCCAACGGTGGTATCAGAGCCACCTCTACATTAGATTTGCATTTGGTGGCTTGAAAAATCTGAAAAATGTGATTTTTGGTTGTGTCCAGGGTTTAGCGGCGATAAACTTTACCATGTTAGCGGCGCTAAACCAGTCGTGGCGGTCGCTAAGCCTTCTGGCTTTAGCGGCGCTAACCTTTGTTTAGCGGTGCTAACCCATTATGGTTAGCGGCGCTAACTCTCTTCTGGCAGAATGCATTTTATGCCTTAAATCAATTTTGTTGGATTTTGAGCTCAGCTTGTACTTTCTGGAATTGTTCCAGAATTTTGGATATTATGTATTTAAGTTGCCTTATGTCTTGGTTGATGTATATATATGTGGATTAACATTTTGGCATGAAAATGGTTAATTGCATATACTTACATTGTGTACATATGAATATGGAATTTTGACTTGTTTAAGGTTCCTAATGCATATGTACATAGGATTATTTGTGCCTTTAGTGTTTATATAATCTTAACCAAGACATATAAGATTTGCATGGTCTTGTGTGGCACACCATGTATTAGATTTGTTGTATGTGGTTGTAATATTTGTGTCGGGTAACATTTGAGCCTTTTAGACCTTTGTGATGTGTTTGGTTGTTTGAATTTATTTATTCATTCATTTGGTGGTTTGTACCACAATGGTTTGTAATAATTTAATTTATTCGGCTTGTATATTTTACGGCTTGCAGGCCGATTTCTATTCTTTGTAATTTGTAGTATTAGCTTAGAATAGAGATTTGTGGCTTGCATGCCATTTTCTTTTAAATTTAGTAAATTGTAAAAGGAGAACCGAAGCAACCAATAAGGACCATGGCGGGTGTCTTGGCAAACTTGGATCCGGAGGTCGGTGGGAGACGCAATGGATCAAGTGGGAGAGCACACATCGTTGTCTTGGATGTTTATCCTTAGTAGACTTAGTCTTGCCCGTTGGCTCACGGGCAAGACACATAGGGTTTATGGCTCGTTACCGGACTTGTATTACATGCGTGGTTGGTTTTGTTTTGTATTATTTCTTGCATGGATGTTTAGGATCTTTGCATGCTAGAAACTTTTCAAAATAATAAAACCAAAGAGATTTAAATCAGTTTACAAACTCTGTGCGCCACATAGACAAGAATTGGTTAAAATCGTTTTAACCGGCAAAACAAAATCCCGTTTTAAAACATGTAAATCTCACGCCACCCGTAAGATGACACCACCCGAATCTAGTGAAGCAAGATCGGTGGTCGAGCTCTAGCCGAGGTCGGTTTGGTGTAACTGTGTGGAAGGTGCGTGTGGCAAGTCCCAAGGGTCGGTTGTCGAGCTCTAGCCAAGCCGGCCATTGGGCTAGAGTACCACCGTGTATCTTGACGGTTGATAACAATTCCAAGACTTAAAACGCCTTTGTAGTTGTCGAGCTCTAGCCGAGCTAGGATCCTGCAAGTGCCTAAAGTTGCAATCCCGGATTGCAATTGGTAAATTGTTTACGTGCCTAAAATAGCTTCATAAAATGATCCGCGGTAAACCCGTCATGAATTGGGGTATTTTGAGGTTCTTAGCCCTTGTTAAGATAATTTGGTTTTCTTAAATCAAGTGGATAATTATTTTAACGAGGATTATATCGAAACTTGCTAAAATATGTACACTCATTTTAGATGGCAAATCTTAACGACACTACATCAAAACTATCATTTCGTTTGTTCCTGGAAAAGGAGAGACTCGTAGGAGTTAACTTCGTTGACTGGTATCGTGTGTTAAGAATTGTCCTTCAACACGAGTCAAAGTTGCACGTCCTTGCGGAGCATCTTCCGGAGCCACCTGCTACCAACGCGAGCTGGGCCACTAGATACACATGGGAAAAGCGTGTCAGAGATACACAAGATGTTTCTTGTCTCATGTTGTCGATTATGAGCTGTGAGCTACGAAAGCAAATCAAGCAATTGAGTGCATACGACATGATTAACCGGCTAAAGGATATGTTCCCACAGCAGGTTAGACAAGAACTTTTTGAGTATGTCAAGGCTTTTGTCGGTTGTAGGATGTAGGAAGGCGGGAATGTAAGTGTTCATGTCCTTAAGATGAAGGCATACATGGACCAAATGGACAGACTTGGATTTCCCATAGGGAGGGAACTGATGGTGAATATGATTCTCCAATCCCTGCCCGCGTCTTATGAGAAGTTTGTAATAAACTATCTCAAGGAAAATATGGACTGGTCCTTTATTAAGCTACATGGCATGTTGAAGGCTGCTGAGTCTAACATGGCCAAAGGTAAGATAGTCTCATCCATACCCGCTGAGGCTACTGGGAAATAAAGCCATGAGAAGAAGAAACTGACCTCAAATGAAAAGCTTGGTTTGACTAAGACTACCATAACCGTGGAAGTAAAGGACAATGAGATTGTGCCTCAAGATAACGTTCCACTTGGGGTAGTTTGCTACTTTTTCGGAGAAATTGGAAATTGGCACCATCACGCCTGCCCTAAGTGCCTGAATGAACTAAGTATCCTAAAGCGGAAGAATGTTAGTTCCTCGATTTCAGGTACATTCATGATTAAACTTCATTGATCTTCTACTTAAAAGGACTGGGTTTTTGAACGCTAGTCAAAACAGTCACGTTTGTTACAAACTTGTTTGTTGCAAAGTGTAGGTGTTTATCCGAAGTAGGCCGATGATGCATGGAGAGCTGGAAGAAGTGAAGGGAAGCATAAGTGCTTGTCTCTTGCTAAAAAGATCTGAAGAGTTGATCTTGCCATTCCTACCAGCTAAAGTATTAATTCATTAGATAGATGTTTTACGACCAGCGTGGCAAGAAGCTTTGTATTTTATGCTATTGAAGACGACGAATATTACTTTGAGTTATGCTATTGTGGGTTTGAAATATTTATTTCAATGTTTATTCATGTCATAGCATATGTAATAAGCTTTTGCTTAAGAAGTAATAATATGATCAAGAATGTGTTTTATTGATTATCCTTATAACATAGTTGATTTGATCATATAAACAAGATTAACATCACCAAGCTCCATGAGGATAGGAACTTGGATATTTTGGCTTCGAGTCATTAGTTGATGATGAATCTTGCTTATAGGGTTAAAATAACTAAGGACATCCTTCACTAGTTGATGTGAGAGGAATAAAAGCTTGTTGGACTTTGTTTACATTTTATGCAAAGGCCCGATCAAGCAAAATTATAAGGATTAACTATACATAATTTGTTACCTTTACCAATGATGGTAGAAGGAAAGGGTATTAGAAAAGTGTTTGAAACCTGAAAGGTATTCAAAACTTACCCGTAACAAATTTGTAACAAAAGAGGGCAAAAGGAACCAAGATACTGAAATCTTATGAGATGTTGAGAAATAATAGATTCATAGTTCATCATAAGAATTATGGGAATGTCTCATAATTTGATTCTCCTAGGATATATGTTTTACATGGATTGCCAAGAGGAGAAAAGAATCATAATAGTTATGGTTTTAACTTGATGACCTAAAACCTGAGTAACCTTTTGAATAGGTGTACTTGAGTTGTGGCGGGCAATATTCTTGTTTAACAACAACAAAAATGGTCAAATAAGCAACCCTGGAGGCTAGACTAGAAAGACTTCTTTGCTTGTCTATCTCATGGATTAAAGTTATCTAGTCTACATCAAGTGGGAGATGGATGAACTTTAAAAGATGCTAACACATTTAATAAGCTCTTCTTTGTTTTAGATGTTCTTTTTATAACTTTTTTGGGAACTGAGTTGAGTTGCTCAAGAAGGGAAATGAACAACTGAAGCATTTCAGTGAAAGAACGTGTGACTTAAATGTAGACCTAATGTTGACACTAGCATTCAATCGGTGATGACTGGAACTTAACATGGCAATTTTGAAGTACCTGACATAACGATATTACCTCTTCATAAGTCTGGCAAAAGTCATCATAAGGCCGGAAGTGTATCAAAAGGTATATATATCGATTGTAACCGAAATTCAGAAGTTTATGCTTACTTTCTCTCATCTCTAAACTTCTGCTATACTCAATATACCTTCTTCATATACCTCTATTACTAAGTGCGATCGACCATTTACTCGAACTTGAAAACCCTAATCTCTCGGTGCGAGTTTTGTAATCACTCAGTGTGAATTAAATTCAAGTTTAACCATTTCTACAATGGACGGGATCGTTCTGAATCTCAGTGATCGAATGATAAGAGCTTACGTGCTCAAGAACAATGGAGTGTCATTGATTCGAATCAACAATCAACGTGCATGTCTCGCTATTCCTGAGCGAAAACAGGGCAGAGGATATGAAGCCTCGGTGGATTACATCCGAAAATGCCCATTGGCATTCACCTTCACCGAGGCACCAATTCACGTTGTTCCTCAACACATACTTGAGTTCTAGTATACATATGTTTGTGGCCAGGATAGGGAGAAATCAGAGGCACCGTGCTGAATGGAGAAAGAACAGTAGTAATCACGGTTCAGAGGCTGAGGGAGATTCTTCATCTCACTAGTACAAAAATGACATTTAGTCACACTTTTCCAAAACAGTTCAGTCACACTTTTGATTTAAAGTGTGATTATAGGTCAGTTTTTAAATTTTGTCATACTTTTAGTCACATTATATTGTGTTTGTGTGACAATTGCATAGTAAGTAAATACCTTTAGTCACACTTAAGCATTAAAACGTGACAATTTCATAATAAGTAAATACATTTAGTCATACTTAAACATAAAATAGTGACAATTGCATAATAAGTAAATAAATTTAGTCACACTTAAACATAAAAACGTGACCATTCCTAGCCACACTTGTAAAAAGTGTGACCAAATGTCATGATATGCCACTGATATTTGAATAAAATTTGTGATGGATTTTATAAGAGACCATAGATATATATACGTGTTGGGGTTTCTAGGGCACGCAGCGGAATGCAACAAAACCAGAAAGGGAAGGAGATTATACCAGTTCCTTAGCTCCAGTAAATGTTGATGAAGTGGTTGGATTTGCTTCTCCTTTGCTTGAACGAATCAACTAGAGGATAATACCCCGGCAACACGTCAAATCCCTTGAGCTAGCAAGCCTTGGTGATTCTTCACTCTTGAAAATCACTTGAGGAACAACAACCACGAAAATGGAACCGATTTCTGGAGCAACAAACCCTAACTCTCTCTTTTAGAACTCACCAAAGTCTTGGAAGCACTTGTGAGTATGTATGTTATATATGTAGCCAAGAGAGATAAATCAGGCTGAAGAGTGGTCTTTTATAAACTCCAGGATACCACTTCATCTCCCGAAGGCCGGCCAAAGTCGCTCAAGTCACTAACATGCATTGGCCAACATGAGAGGTGATTTGACAAAAAGGTGTCGTTTAGTCTTAGCGGCGCTAACTTATAATAGTTAGCGGCGCTAACGCGGCTTGTCAGATAACTTGACGTAAAGTCCATGCAGCTCTAGCGGCTCTAACCCATTAGTGTTAGCGGCGCTAACACCTTATGGTTAGCGGCGCTAACCCAACCTGCGAAGTCAACTTTTCTCTTTTGTCAATTTCGGTCCCTTTACTTAAGTTGTTGTCAGATTTGACCCCGGTGTATGACCCAATAGGCCCATACATCTTCGGTAGTGATCCAAATGGTGTACATGCATTAGTGGGCATATTCTAACAAACTCCCACTTGCACATGATGCACCATTTCAAACAAATCACAGACAATGAGCGGTCTCTAGCAAAAACATCATTGCCCCCAAGTCAGTATGGGTTTCGTTATCCGAATGAAACCTGTTCTCAAAGAAAAGGTTCTATAGGTAAGTGATCTTAAACATCCTTTTGTTAACGATATCAATGTGAACACGAGACATGGATTGAGTGCCAATCTCCAGATCGTTCACGATTGTGTTTCTCGATCTTGATTGGTGGTGACCAAAAGTTAAGGACATATCTGATTCTAAATCAATAATCCTTGCGCATGGCCATGCAGAATTTTTGGTGTCAGCTCCCAATCATTGAGGGGCCCAGTGATATATCTCATATCAGAGGAACAAATCCCTTTTCGACTGTATAACCCTAAACCATACCCCTTAACTTATCTAGTCATTTCCTTTATCACAGCCAGTTACGAACTGCTTTTGAAAATGGCTAATGTAACAAAGAAGTATGATATAGCGGTTCATACATCTCAGGTCTAAGGACGTAAGATATTATCATCCCAAGTCACTCGTGACTATAATCCATGGAGTATACTTGGGTGCGGGTCTTCCAATCACTTGAAACTCCTTTCAAGTACAGATAGGCATTGCCCCTTAATTCGACCATATTGAATTCAAGATCACATGCTTATCTCAGTCTTAATTCAATCTTCCTTCCACAAGATTGACTAAAAGTGGAAAGTTTGAAATATAAAATATTTCCGGAAGTGATTAAACATGCTAAGATGGAACACAGTAGAGTCTCATGAATGTAACCGTATCATACGCATATATAATCTCTATCATATATCAAAACAAGCGTAAGTTACAATACTGTCTATATCGTTCCCATAATATAAAATAAAGTTTACATATCTAACAAACTAAATACATAACTCAAACCAAATCGCTGGCAAATCTTACACCTATAGCACTAGTGTGAGAATCATGAGTTGCCTGCGATAACGGCTTCGTGAATGGATCCGCAAGGTTATCATCCGTTGCTACACTGCTAATGACGATTTCACCACTCTCGACTACTTCCCGTATGAAGTGGTATTTGCGCAAAATATGTCTTGTTCTCTTGTGAGTTCTTGGTTCCTTCGCAAAGGCCACTGCACCCTCATTGTCACAAAATATCTCAATAGGGTCAGTGATGCTTGGAACCACTTGTAGATCTTGGATGAATTTCTTCAGCCACACGGCCTCTTTTGCAGCTTCACTTGCCGCAATGTATTCCGACTCGGTAGTCGAATCAGCCACCGTGTCTTGCTTCGATCTCCTCCAACTGACAGCACCACCATTTGACGGGAATACAAACCCCGATTGAGATCGGCAGTCATCCCTATCCGTTTGGAAGCTAGCGTCCGAGTAACCCTTTACTCTCAGCTCTTCTTCCCCACCATAAACCAAGAACATTTCTTTTGTACGCCTAAGGTACTTAAGAATTTTCTTTACAGCTTTCCAATGAGGCTCCCCGGGATTCGCCTGATATCTACTAGTCATGCTCAAAGCACATGACACATCAGGACGAGTGCATAACATGGCGTACATGATCGATCCCACAGCCGAAGCATATGGTACTCGCTTCATTACTTCTATCTCCTCTTGGGAGGTAGGACATTGAGTCTTGCTCAACATCAATCCTTGTGCCATAGGGAGGTTTCCTTTCTTGGATTCCTCCATTTTAAAGCATCTCACGACCTTATCTATGTATGCACTTTGAGAAAGCCCGAGCAGCTTTCTAGATCTCTCTCTATAGATCTTAATTCCCAGAATGTAGTTCGCATCCCCTAAGTCCTTCATTGAAAAACAATTCCCTAGCCAAGCTATTACACTGTTAAGGCTCGGAATATGGTTTCCAATGAGCAATATGTCATCCACATATAGGACTAAGAAGACAATAGTGCTCCCACTAGCCCTGACATATAAACATGGTTCATCTTTACTTTTCAGAAATCCAAATTCCTTGATTTTCTCATCAAAGCATAGATTCCAACTCCGAGATGCTTGCTTAAGTCCATAAATGGACTTCTTAAGCTTACAAACCTTGTTCGGATACTCGGGACATTCAAAACCATCAGATTGTTTCATATACACCTCTTCGGAAAGCTTCCTGTTAAGGAAGGCGGCTTTAACGTCCATTTGCCATATTTCATAATCATAAAATGCGGCAATGGCCAAGAGTATTCGGATTGATTTCAGCATAGCCACTGGGGAGAAGGTTTCATCATAATCAACACCAGGTATTTGAGTGAAACCCTTTGCCACTAGTCATACTTTGAAAGTATCCAAGGTTCCGTCCATGCCGGTCTTCTTCTTGAAGACCCATTTACACCCTACGGGTCTAACCCCGGGCGTAGGATAAACCAGTTCCCAGGCCTGGTTATCCGACATGGATTGCATCTCACTTTCGATCGCTTCCTTCTAATGTGCAGACTCAGGGCCCGCCATAGCTTCCTTGTAGTTAGAGGGCTCATCAGAGTCCACTACTAACTCGCTGCCCTCAGATATGTAGAATCCATATCTCTCTGGCTCGAAACGAGTTCTACTGGAACGCCTAGGAGTAAGAAATGAATTAGTGTCACGTACTACAGCAATCTCTTGCTCAGTTTCAACTGTCCTAGGTTTAGTGCTAGTGCCAACCTCAAGTTCTTTATCGGTTGATCCTTGAACTTCCTCAAGATCAATTTCGTTGTTGCCTATTTGTTTGGATAGCAATTCTCTTTCTAAGAAAAATGCCCTTCGAGCAAGAAAAACTTTGTTCTCAGAAGGTTTATAAAATATATATCCAACACCGGCTGGAGGATATCCGATAAAGTAACACCTTTCCGCTCGAGGTTAAAGTTTGTCCTCAGTCTCACGTCTCACGTAGGCTTGACAACCCCAAACTCGTAGGTATGAAATTGTTGGCTACTTCTTATGCCACATTTCATAAGGTGTTCTTGTTACTTTCTTGGTTGGTGCAAGGTTATGGATCCTTACCGCCGTCTCTAGGGCATATCCCCAGAAACTAATAGGTACCTCCGTTCGACTCATCATAGACCTTACCATATCTAGTAAAGTCCGGTTCCTCCTCTCAGCGACCCCATTTTATTGTGGAGTCCTTGGAGGTGTAAATTGCGAAATGATTCCACAATTCTTTAGATGATCGATAAAATCGGTACTTAGATAATCTCCACCTCTATCAGATCGAAGTATCTTTATTGTTTTGCCCAATTGATTCTCAACTTCGTTTTGGAATGTCTTGAACACCTCAAAGGTTTCATTCATGTGCTTAACAAGATAGACATATCCATACCTACTATAATCATCTATAAAGTTTACGAAGTATCTCGAGTTATTCCTAGTTACATGTTTGAAAGGCCCACATACATACGTATGGATGATGTCTAAGAGGTCTTTACCCCTCTCACTTGTCCCCGTGAAGGGTGCCTTTGTCATCTTGCCTAATAAACAAGAATCACATACTTCATTTGACCCTTGGTCAAACGATTCCAAGATCCCATCCACTTGGAGCTGGTGATGCGAGTCTTGTTTATGTGGCCAAGACGACCATGCCACAAGGAATACTTATCCAAACCATCTTTGGAACTTGAATCAATGTTCATGATAGATTTTGTTGAATTAATGTATGCATTTGCTTCATAAATGCCATGACATGGTAAAGCCTTAAAATAAACAATGTTATCTTTAAAGCATATAATAGCACCATCATCAAAATGAAAGTTGTAACCATCGTCATACAATGCATGAAGTGATATAATGTTTCTAGCCACGTAGGGCGAATAACACACATTTTTCAATAAAATAGAGTTGCTAGTCTTGAATGAATGTTCCACACTTCCTTGAGCTTCCACTGGGACAATCTCTGAGTTCCCCATCACTAGATCTAGCTCTCCCTTCTCCAAGCTCCTACTTGCCCTTAGCACCTTCACCATATTACATATGTGAGTGCCACAACTAGTATCCAAAACCCAGCCTCTAGAAGTAGAAGTATGGTGAAGTTATATCATGAACGTACCTGAAGATTCGGGGCCCGATATGCTCATCGCCTTGAGCTTATTGAGTCCCTCCAAGTACTTAGGGCAGCTTCGGCGGTAGTGGCCCTTGCCCCCACAAAAGAAGCACTCCGCATCCTCCGGAGTCTTGGCTTGGGGAATCTTTCCCTTACCCTTACCTTCGGAGGCCGGGGCAGGCTTGGTCGTGCCAACCTTTCCCTTTCCCTTCCTTTTCTTGGAACAGGCGGCCTTCTTTTTGGTTATGCGGCCTTCCCAGATGGCTAGAATGGGAGTGGAGGAGGAGGATGGTTTGCTCTTGGTCATGCTCGCTTCGGCATTCTTGAGCATACCAGGTAGATCCATCAAGGATTTATCCATGTTATGCATATGATAACTCATAGTGAATTGATCATATACACTGGGCAGGGATTAGAGGATCAAGTCGACCTCCATCTCCCTCCCGATGGTAAATCCTAGCTTCTCCATGCGCTCAATGTTTGCTTTCATACGCAAAACATGAGCACTCACGTTCCTTCCATCTTGAAGCTTGCAAGCGAGAGCGGACTTGAAACATTCATACCTCTCCTGCCTCGCCTGCTGCTGGAACATATCCCGCAACTGCACGATCAGGTTGTGAGCACCCAAGTGGTCCATTTGCTTTTGCAAATCGGTACTCATAGTGCTCAACATGAGGCATGTAATCTCCTCAGTCTCCTTGAGGCGTTTCTCGTATGCCTCACGGATTGCCCTAGTCGCACCGCTTGGAGGTGCCTCGGGTAAGTATTCCTCTATGGTGTGCATCTTCCCTTCATAGCGTAGGACAAGCTTAAGCTGCCTATACCAATCCATGAAGTTGCTCCCGTCGAGTTTCTCCCTCTCAAGGAAAACTCATAGAGAAACGTTGGAGGTGGTGGTGTTTGCGCTTGTTGATGCCATCTAAAATTGCAAAGTAGACTTAAGTTAGTTTGTTGAATATGTATTATCTTGGTAAATTAATTTACCCATAAAGAATTAACTTTAACAAGGCTAAGAACCGTATTTCATCCCACCATGTGATGGGGTTACCGCGGATCACATGATAAAACTATTTAGGTCGGCAACAATTTTGCCAATTGCAATCTCTATTGCAATCCTTAGCGCCTAGCGGGATCCCACGACATCCAATGGTCGTTTGGCATGTTTGATCTCTTTTTGCACCAATTTTAAATCTTGAAATTTTGGTTAACTCGTGCTAAGCTCAACAATTAACCAAGATTTCAAACCTAAAATTGCAAATCGTCCATCAATACATACGGTAACAAACTCACCAAAGTTGGCTCGTGCTAAGCGCGACAACCAAAATTGTGAATTTTGCCACACTCACCTTCCACACAATTTTATAGGAATTGGCTCGTGCTAAGCTCGACAACCAAATCCCATAAGACTAGATTCGGGTGGTATCGTCTTATGGATGGTGCGTGATTTACGTTTTGAGGAAAGACGGGCTTTTGTTTCCGGTTTGGTTTTAGATTAACATATAAGTGAAAAAAACCTATTTTCACTAGGTAGGTTAATCTTGTATGTGAGCGCGCGAGAGAGTTGTAAACCATTTTTATCAAATCTCTTGTGATTTTGTTAATTTTCGAAAAATTATTTAGCATGCGAATCCTACACAATCCATGCATACAAAAATCACATCACACACATTAAATATTAAAATTGGTAACCCTTGCCATAAAACCTATGCGTTCTTCCCGTGAGCCGAACGGGAAGAACTTGGTCAATTCTAGGGACAAAGTCTTCGATGTGAGCTCCCACTAATCCTGCCATCTCCATTGGACTTCATCGGCTTCATGGGCTCCGAACTCCATCTCTTTTGACCCATCATGTGTGTCATCATCCATCATAAAAATACATACAATAGAATAAAATGGCATACAAGCCATAAAATACCTATTTATCTATTACAATTACATGGATGAATGAAATGGCATGCAAGCCACATTATTATTAAAAATTTATCTTAAGAATAATAATACAACCATCAGGCATCCAAACACACAAAATAAACCAAATGGTCTAGGCAACGTTACCAACTTGAATATTCACATACAACCTAACATACATATGCTACTGGAATTATAACATCATAATAAAAAGATTAAAATTTCCAGAAGCCAAAAACAAGGCTAAAACCGGAGACTAAAATCTGTTTTTAAACAAGAACAAAAATCTGACTCAGCGACGCTAGCGCCACTATCTTGAAAAAGTTAGCGCCGCTACCTCACAGTTAGATCCGCTAACCTCTGTTCGACAGAAAACAAACAATTTTGATTTCGGGTTTTCAAAGCCACCATGTGCATAACTCTCATAGAGGTGGCTCTGATACCACTGTTGGGATTTCTAGGGCACGCAGCAGAAGAAAGGTACAACACAAAAAGCTCATAGTACAAGCACATAAAGCATAAAACCGTAAAAACCCAAACATGGATCAATCTCTATGAAACGAAATGCAACAAAACCAGAAAGGGAAGGAGATTATACCAGCTCCTTAGCTCAAGTAAATGTTGATGACGTGGTTGGATTTGCTTCTCCTTTGCTTGAACGAATCAACTAGAGGATAATACCCCGGCAACACGTCAAATCCCTTGAGCTAGCAAGCCTTGGTGATTCTTCACTCTTGAAAATCACTTGAGGAACAACAACCACGAAAATGGAACCTATTTCTGGTGCAACAAACCCTAACTCTCTCTTTTAGAACTCACCAAAGTCTTGGAAGCACTTGTGAGTATGTATGTTGTGTATGTAGCCAAGAGAGATAAATGAGGCTGAAGAGTGGTCTTTTATAAACTCCAGGATACCACTTCACCTCCCGAAGGCCGGCCAAAGTCGCTCAAGTCACTAACATGCATTGGCCAACATGAGAGGTGATTTGACAAAAAGGTGCAGTTTGGACTTAGCGGCGCTAACTTATAATAGTTAGCGGCGCTAACGCGGCTTGTCAGATGACTTGACGTATAGTCCGTGCAGCTCTAGTGGCTCTAACCCATAAGTGTTAGCGGCGCTAACACCTTATGGTTAGCGGCGCTAACCTAACCTGTGAAGTCAACTATTCTCTTTTGTCAATTTCGGTCCCTTTACTTAAGTTGTTGTCAGATTTGACCCCGGTGTACAATAGGCCCACACTTCATCGGTAGTGATTCAAATGGTGTACACGCATCAGTGGGCATATTCTAACAATACGGTCACACAATAGTACAAAAATGACATTTAGTCACACTTTTTTCAAAACAAACCAAAGTCACACTTTTGATTTAAAGTGTGACTATAGGTCATTTTTAAAATTTTGTCATAGTTTTAGTCACACTTAAATATAAAAGAGTGACAATTGCATCGTAAGTAAATACCTTTAGTCACACTTAAACATAAAAACGTGACAATTCCTCGCTACACTTGTAAAAAGTGTGACCAAATATCATGATATGCCACTGATATGTGAATAAAACTTGTGATGAATTTTATAAGAGACCATAGATATATATACGGTCACACAATAGTAAAAAATTGACCTTTAGTCACACTTTTTCTAAAACAAACCAAAGTCACACTTTTGATTTAAAGTGTGACTATAGGTCATTTTTTAAATTTTGTCATAGTTTTAGTCACTTTATATTTTGTTTGTGCGACCATTGCATAGTAAGTAAATACCTTTCCTCACACTTAAACATAAAAACATGACAATTTTATAGTAAGTAAATACCTTTAGTCACACTTAAACATAAAAACGTGACCATTACTAGGCACACTTGTAAAAAGTGTTACCAAATTGCATGATATGCCACTGATATGAGAATAAATTTTTTGATGGATTTTTTAAGGGACCATAGATATATATACGGTCACATACTAGTACAAAAATAATATTTAGTCACACTTTTCCCAAAACAGTTCTGTCACACTTTTGATGGGCTTATGAGTAAACTTTGGCCTTACATGACACAACCCGTGTATGGACCACAAGAATGACACACCTCATGAGAACTCTACAGTTAAGCGTGCTTGGGCTGGAGCAAACCAGGGATGGGTGACCCTAGGGAATTGCTTGTGTTGTGGTAAGGTGGGATGTTACAACGTTTGTGTGACTGTAGGTTATAGATAGTCAAAGTTTTTAAAACATTGTGTGACCATAAAATGGTTTCAGCTACATTTTTAGTATTTATATGTGACTAAAACCTAAACAATAACAACACTTATAATAGACTTATGTGACCATAGGCTGAACAACAGTCACTCAAATAACAAAATTGTGTGTCTAGAAAAAGTTTTTTTATCACACTTTCGGATGAATTGTTTGATTTAAAAATGAAAAGTCCATACCTTATAGTCACACTTTTTAGTTACAGTTACATTTTTTATATGATATGGTCACTATTTTTGTGTGACTATAACATACCTAAAATGGCATGATCTTCGGTCACACTTTTAATGAAAAAAAAAAGTGTGACCATAGGCATACGGTCACACTTTTTTGGTGTGACTAAAGGTCAATTTTGTACTAGTGCCTCCCTGCAAATGATGTGTTCGAGCCCATCGTGTCCAGACAGGAGGCAAGGTCAATTCTACCCAGAAGGGTCACCCTCAAACTGAGGGTGTAATTAAGAAGGCCACCTTCCCAACACGTTAGGGATTTATGGTATCCACAGTGATTCGTTCACTTGGAACCAAGGTTGGAGGTTTGGATCAAGTTAATGAGTTCGAAATGCAGCTGCTATACAACATCTACTTTGCAAGAAAAATATATTGTGCTCTCCTTATCTTCTACGAACTAAAGGTCCAAGTAATGAAGACACCAAGGGACTTGCATGTACCATTCTTAAGGTACTTGTCCTAGGTGATTGAAGCTAAGTTGCTGATTGAACTCTACGAAGCTGGTCAGGATGTGTTCCTCACACCAGCACTTAGCTCAAAGGGACTAAGTGAGCCCACGCAATGGATTGCTGAAGGAGAATCCTTAGAGAGTGAGGCTGAGGAGTCTGATCAAGGGGGAGCAGCTCACGCTAACCAAGAGGTTCACGCTGAGCACTATGCCCCAGCTGAGCCAGCAAATATTGAAGATGCGCTAGGTATGACTTCTCCATTTTCTTCTTCTTCTCAGTATTCTCCATCTTCATTTGGAGATAAGACTGTGGTAAGCCCAACCCAGTCTAACCCATCTCCTCCACCTTCTTTCCATCAAACACTCCAATCTGTAGCCAACCTTGGTGTGCCCACTGCTACCAAGGAAAATATCCAAACTTATATTTGAAAGACTACCAAAAGTGGTGCCACACATAAAGGTACCATTGGAGTTGATATCACTCTGATACCTCAGAAGGCAGGAGTTGAGGGGTAGACACCTACTCTTCAGGTGCCAACCTCAAGGCTCATTCAAACCCTTACGCCTAACTAGGGTATGGTGTCTACTCAGCGAGATCCATAGGAGAGCCTATTACTGTGCCTGAGCAGACACACTCAGGTAACATAAAATTTTTGACCAATCCCTAGGGTCAACTATCCCGCACTCACCATATAAGCCAACCACCAACAAATTCTCATCACATTTTGAGCCCAACTCATTCTCTTCACTTCTCACACTCTCCTACACGACCTACAAATGATTCACCTAAATACGAAGGTAAATTACAGGGTCAAACCTCTGGTGCAAATGAATTTGAGGGTATACACCAACCCTTCAATGATGCACCCAAATCCCAACCGTCTCAAGCTACTTTAGATTATCTATTGCTTTTCATTAAAGGTCAGTTTGAAACACTGTACCTCAATAGGAAAAAGACCAAGCAACATCTACTATTGCAATTGGATTCTTTGGATGAAGAAGTATCCAAGTTGAAATCTGTGGTGGCTGCTCTTACACAAACACAGACTTCAACCTATATTGATGATGACAAAAAGGAGGAGAGAGGCTTTATCAGATTGAGGGGGAGAAAGAGAAAGAAATAGAACTTGAAGCTGAGCTCACTGCAAAAGCTAAAGGAAAATGACCTCAGGTAGTTAGCTCATGAGATTCAGAAGCCCCAAGGCAGAAGAGAAGAAAATTGATCCTTGGTGAATCAGATTTAGATAAAGACTCTGCAGATAACATGAGCGTGAAAGAGAGAGCTTCTGTTATGGAAATTAAAATAATAGGGCAACAAGTTGTTGATCAGCGTGGGATGTATGTTGATGAACTAAGAAGAAGATAAATAAGTGTACAAGCTGAATTAGCAAATATTCCAATTGAGAAAGAAACAAGGGAGTAGGCTTGGGCTGAACAGATAAGAAAGCAGAATGAGGAGTTAGTCAAACTCAGACTGCCTATAGAGCCAAAGGAAGAAGAAGTAGAGCTTCCTGTTGAAACTCAACCAGAGGAAGAAGACATTACTCAGTGTTATGTCAAGACATATTTCTCGTCTCGGATTAAATCACTCAAGCTGAGCACAGTTCAAGGGATTCTATTTCTAGAGTTAGTCTTAGAAAATGGTGAAACATCTTCCCTGGATCTGAACCAACTTCATAGACTGGGTTATGCTAAATGGAAACAAGTAGCCATACTCATCAAGCAGATGGAAGATTCCTTCGCTAGAAATCAAGTAAAAGATGAGATCCAAAGACTTCTAGCTAAAGCTGATATGATGGAAGTCATCCCTAGATCTGAAATAAGAAACCTACTCACTTCTTTTCACAAGGTTGGAAAGAAAAAGTTGTCAAACCCAGCTGGATTAGCAAAACGAAGCATGTATGATCTTGGTCTACGTGAAGGCATAGAGTTTAAGGAGAATACTTATGTTGAAAAGCCTTAGAAAGGATTTATGTACTTGGATAGTAATGGTGATCAATGCTTCCAGGCTGATGCAACACTTTATATTTGTGGGGTACCTCAAGTATTAGCTCTGAGATTACTAGTGAAGAAAACTAAACAAAATGCCAGGTTCAGATATTGACTAAACAGAGCGATCAGATCACTAAAGGATGAACTTCAACACTTGCCAAATCTGAAAGAACTCCTTGAAGATATTAACAAGGAGATCAAAGAGTCTGAAGAGTTGCATCGTGATCTTTTGTAATAGATTCGTTATATTGTAATTATTTGATTAGTTCTAATAATATGAAAGCACTAAGTGTGCATGATCTAAGTGATCAAATTTTGTATTCTTACATGTTCAATGAATACAAGTATTATTTTAATATGTTCAAATGTTTATGATATGTTCATAATTATTAGTCTGATAAGTTCAGCTTGAATGAACCACTTGATCAGTTCATGTTCATTAATATGATTGGTTGGTATGTTCAATTTATAATTGATAAGTTCAAATAAAATTTGATTAGTTAAAAAATTAAATTTTAGTATGTTTAAGATTTGAAACATAATTGTGGTCAACAAACATAAAGACAGTTTGATGGTTTTGTCATCATCAAATAGGGGGAGTTTGTTGGTTAAATGATCTCATGAGTTAAGATTTGATGAGACAAAGTTAAGTTTGTAAGATATGTTCTAAACACAACATAAACAGAATTATGAAGCTTGATCAGACTGAGCACTTATAGTGTCTCAGACTAAGCAGAAGCTGAGTATAAGCTGAGCAATATAATTGATCATCTTACACTATATCTTAGTTAGTTTATCAATGTGTTTGATAAGCTGTGTGTGTCACCTAAGGTATAGTTTGAGTATTCAACTTGATGTGTTTCAAGCTGAGTGACTCAGTCTGAAGACTGAGTCAGCTCAACAGAGTTGATAAGTAAGTTATAGCTAACTCTTATGACTTATAAGGATGAGTTAGTCCTTATGCATGTCTATGTCGAGTATGTTCTCGAAGAACTCAGCTTGATGAGGTTCAAGTTGAGTAACTCAGCCTAACAAAAGAAGCCAGTTCAAGAGAATTTAAATATGTTTTAAATTCCATAATTCTCTATATCTATGGTATGGATAAGAAGATTCCAGAATCAAGATTGAATATTGAAGACTCAAGATAAAAGATTCAAGATTCAAGATTCCGGGTTATCCGTTAGTTTTTTAACAGATTAGGATAAGTTCTAGTTTGCTAGGATCCGTAGGAACAAGATTATAAATACTGATCTCTTAATCAGTTTAGAGGTAACACGTCAGGACCACCTAACATCGTATGTGTTACGAATCTTGATACACTGTTTCTATGTTCAATGTGATCAAGAAATTCACAGATTGCCAACATAGTTCGTGTGTTCGATCTTCACGTCTGTTGTAAAGTTTATAAGTATTCAATCTGTGAATAAATCTTGTTTAGAGAATTAGTTTGTATCTATAATCATAAATTGCTTATAGATACCAAGTTTGATCAATTAGTTTGTGAGACTGAGATGTTTGATTTACATTAGGTGTTTACATATCAAGTGTTACTTACTTCATAGTCATTGCAATCATATTCTTATAAATGAAAGCATTCGATTTCATGTTGTTTAATTTGTTTAACACTTTTTATTGATTTGTTCAATTTTCGAAGAAAGTGTATTCAACCCCCCTTCTACACATTAATTGCTTGTTGTTTATCTCACCAAGGGACCAACACCAAATTACCGTTGGAAATGATTAGTTTCATCCCTATTCCGGTTATCTCTATCTATGAGTTGGCTAGACTAACGGATAAAAAGGAACGTACAACGGTAATTTTTCTCTCTCCTCAATAAGTTATATATATAGATTACAACTGCCATTCAGAAGTTTACGCTTACTTTCTCTCATCTATCTACTTCAGAAACTCTCCATATACCTTCTCAAACACCTAAATTGCTAAGTGCATTCAAACGTTCATCCGAACTTGAAATCCTCATCGCTCAGTGTGAAATACGATATTACTTAGTGTGAATCAATTTCAACCCTACACTTGACGATGGATGGGATCATTCTCAATCTTAGTGATCAAATGATACGAGGTGCTACATTTAAGAACAACGGAGTGCCATTGATTAAAATCAACAGTCAACGTATCTGCCTCGCTATTCCTGAGCGAAAATGGGGCAGAGGTTATGAAGTCTGGGTGAACTACATTCGAAAATGCCCACTGGCATTCACTTTCATCGGGGAACCAATTCATGTCATTCCTCAACACCTACTGGAATTCTAGTATACATGTGTGTGTGACTAGGATAGAAGAGAGATTAGAGGAACCGTTTTGAATGAGGAGAGAATGGTAATAATTACGGTTCAAAGGCTAAGGAAGATTCTATACCTCCCTGAAAATGATGTGTTCGAGCCAACCGTGACAAGGCAGGTAGCAAGACCAGTTCTGCCAAAAATGGGTCACCCATAAGTCGAGGGTGTCATTAAGAAAGTTACCTTTCCAACCGGATGGGGTTTTATGGTTTCTACAGTGATCCGTTCACTAGGGACCAAGGTTGGAGAACTAGACCAAGTCAACAAGTTCAAGATACAGTTGATGTACAACATGTTCTATGCAAGGAATCTGGACTTTGCACTGCTAATCTTTAATGAGCTCAAGGTCCAAGTTATGAAGACACCAAGGGACCTACATGTGCCATTCATAAGGTACTTGTACTTGGTGAGAAGATGAGTTAGGGAGTGAAATTTACAAGGCTGCACAGGATTTGTTCTTAACACCAGCACTCAGCTCAAGGATGTTCAACAATGACATCTTTCGAAAGCAAGAGGGACTAAGTGAGCCCATGCGCTGGATTGCTGAAGAAGCATCCTTAGAAAGTGAAGCTAAGGAGTCTGACCAAGGGGAGCAGCTCAAGCTGGTCAGGAAGTTCACACTAAGCAACCTGCTCAAGTTGATCTTGAAAATGTTGAAGCTGAGGATGAGTCTACTCCATCTCCATCCAAGTCCCTACAAACTTCAGGGTCTCCATTGGTTTGAAGAACCCACAAAGGTATGACTCCACCACTTTCTTCTTCTTCTCACTATTCTTCATCTGCATTTTGAGATAAGACTATGGTCAGCCCAACACAGTCTAACCCATCCCCTCCAGCTTCTTTCCATTTAACACTCCAATCTGAAGCAAACCTTGGTGTGCCCACTGCTACCAAGGATACTTTCCAAACCTATATACAAAAAACTGCCAAAAGTGGTGTCACACCTAAAGACACTTTTGGAGTTGATATTGTTGGAACACGGTATGGAGCACAAGCACAGTGGAAGCAACAAAAACTAGTTTAAAACCGAACAAAAACAGGTCCATACATGTTCCAAAGTGATAATCTTCTACAAAACAATCTTGCAACTTAAAGAAACAAAATAGGGTAGAAAATACCTCACTACCTCTTTACGAAATCGGCTGTAGTATTCAATAAATAGGTGACAAGAGATCCAAGTGTATCTCCTCTATTGCTAGTCCAGACCAAGGTAGACTCGATCCCCGTCTGATGGTACCCCTTGAAGAAGACATCCACATTGATTCTTCTTTTCTGGAACAACCTTGATGGTCTCCTCTTGAACAAATATTGCTCACACAGCACACTCAAGAACTCACACTTAGTGTATACTGTGTGTCTTTCATGTAGCTAGCAAGAGAGAAAAGAGAGAGAGAGTTTTTATGTCAATTACATGCTCTCATACCTTGTTCAAGACCCAAAAACTCATATTTGGCCGGAGACAAAGCTATCCCACCATTGAACCAAGAAATGGCCCAATGAAATAAAAGATTTTCATGCAGCCATACCTTCACGGACTCTCACGGCCCGTGAAGAGCCCGTGTAGACAAAATGCGCCACGACTGGCCATAGTCCTTCACGGCCCGTCTCGCGTCGAATGACTGGTGAGGGTGTCAACCTCTACGACCCCTTCACGACCTCTCACGAGCCATGAAGACCAAAGGTATCATGACCCGTATGAGAGTCGATGAGTCAAACGTGAGGGCAGTGGGCTTCACGACCTGTGGAGCATCCCTCACGGCCGTGAAGCCCCAAAATCAAACAATTTGATTTTTGGACCTTCTCTCTTTATCAGTAAGCTGTCGGGATCAATCCTTGGCGTGTGACCCAAAAGGCTCGCATTTTATCAGCAGTAACACCAACGTACTTGTGTCAGTGGGAAGACACCAACAGACTCCCACTTGCACATGACACAACGTACCCAGAGGTATCACAGACAGGGAGCGGCCTCTAGCAAGGCATCCCTGCCCCCAAGTCAGTACGAGGTATGTCATCACATAGACAAGTACCTATTCACAACCCAAAGGTTTGAAATGTCCCTATAGATAAGTGATCAAGTATCATTTTGTTCGCGATATCCTTGCGAAGGCGAGACATGGTACTAAGCCATTCTCAGTCCTTCACCACTATGTTTCTCGATCGAGATTGGTGGTGACCAAAATAAGCAAGTTGTAATCGTTCACACATCACTGCAAGCTTGAGCACGAGCATGCATTTTAGAGTCAGCGCCCAATCTTCGAGGGCCAAGGGATATCTCTTTAAACAGAGGAACAAATTCCTTTGACTACATTGCCCACTACGGTGATCATACTTTGCCCAGCTACTCCCTTTATACCAGCCAGTTACGGACTGAGTTTGAAAGCAACTAGAGCAAAGCAAACCAAAGTGATGCAAACACAGGTGTCTAGAGTATGAGGATGAACTGATATTATCATCCTGAATCACTCATGACAAGTACCACAAAGTGAATTCAGATGTGGGTCATCCAGTCACTTGAAACCCCTTTCAAGTACACGCAAAGGATTGCATCCCTGTATCCCAATCATCATTGGACACTTTCAATCACTTCCCTCAACCTTCATTCAGACTTCCTTCCCTTGAAGAATGACTGACTATGGACATTTAGAATATATACACATTTAGGGAAGATGTAAAACATGCTAAGTTGGAACACAATAAGGCTTACTGAGTGTATCTGCTACACGCGCATTACCAAACTCCTTTGATAATCGATACAAGCAGAAGCAAAATATTGCTTAATGTTCCTAAGAGTAAAACATACCAAAACATGACTAAAACATACTAAAGCCAAGTTAATGCAGACCTTAGTATGACATTCATCACTAGACTGCCACTATAGCTCAGTAAACTGACCATCCACGATGTCATCCGTGTGTACTCTGATATTGACCATATCCCTGTTGGGGTTCGTGGTACACGGCAACGGAAGCATGCAAGCCCAAAAACGAAATTTTCAAGCAAAAAACAAGACCACAATATGAACCCCAACAATGGATCTAACTCAACAACCAAGTTATGCAACTAAAACAGAAAGGAAAGAAAGATTTATACCTTAGATGTCCCTGGTGGTTGTGTGAAAGTCTAGCTCCGGCCTTGATCTCCTTCTCGAACTCCTTTCTTCAAATCGTAGTCCACACCGAGACATAAGGCAACCTTGTTGTACTAGCAACCCTTGAAGCTAATCCTCACGAGACTAGCCTTCTGGAACAAACCACCAAACTTTCCAGGAAACTCTCTCTCTTTTCTCTCTTGTAACTTAGCAACTCAAAATGTTCTAAGTGAATTTCTTATACAATATGGCCAAGAGTAAAAGAGAGAGAGACATGCATGTGTTATATAAAGAGGTACATGACCCCAGAGCTCCCCTGGTCAGCCCCAAGCCTCATCATGAGAACACCATGCATTGGTGGAAAGAGAAGGTGAAAAGAATAAAGTTGTTTCTGTCAGGCAGGGTTAGCGCCGCTAGCCGCCCGCGGTTAGCACCGCTAACCTCCCATGGTTAGCACCGCTAACGCGGCTTATTTTGTGACTCCAAGGTTAGCGCTGCTAACCCCTGCTGGAAAGCAACTATCATAATTTATCCTTTCTCACCCTCATCTTTTAGGTAGTTGTCAAGGTCAGCCCCCGGTGTGTGACCCGATAGGCCCATACATCGTCGGTAGCAATCAATTGGCATACGTGAGTCAGTGGGCATTCTCCAACAATCCCTACTGCAACCAACCACTTCCAAAGTGTGCGTAGATGGGATTTCGATCATTTGTCCAAGCCGTTATACCTTCATTGTTTCAAAAGAACCCAATAAGGTAAACAACGCTCGAGTCTCAAATTTAATGTGCATAAGCCATCTTACACTCATTGTCTCAAGAGATCCCAATAGAGTCAGCGATGCTTGGTTCTCAAAGATCATATCCCTGCTACAACCAACCACTTCTAAATGTGCGTTGATGGGATTTTGATCATTTGTCCAAGCAGTTATACCTTCATTGTTTCAAAAGAACCCAATAAGGCAAACAATGATTGGTTCACAAAAATTAACGTGTATAAGCCATCGTACCCTCATTGCCTCAAAAGAACCCAATAGAGTCAACGATGCTTTAAGAAACACGTAAACTAACAACACCATATTTAATATAATCCCACCCCTAACGAGCTTAAAATTAGAGTGAATTTAAACGTTTTAAACAACGATTATTAAAAGCTTGCAGCGGAATTAAACACTATTTACAAAACAACGTTAACTGACTCGGCTAATTAATTACATCAAAAGAATTAGCCAAGTTCGTAAACTACAAGCGTTACCAACTAGTTTACGACCATTGAATCCATACATACAACAACGTGTTCCCCAAAAGGTATTTACAAAAAAAACTACCACCAGTCCCGCCACACCAGGCATCTAGCGTCAACTTGCGAAAAAGATAAATCTTGCACCGTTAGCTACAACTAGCTAGTGAGCACCAATTACACATAAGCATTAATAAGCAGGTTATCATGTATCAGAACAGCACCCAAGGCTATCCTATCATATTGCGGCGAGCCAAACGTGTCAGCAGGAGTCGTATATTGCAGGGGAGCCAACCCCGCTCAACAACCCAACAACAGTCCACGTGGTACACCATGTCTTTCATGCTGGTTCCAGTCTATCAAGGAACCCAATCCCATAGAGGAACGGCGGCCTGCAGAGCCCTTCCCAAGTGTATACTACTTGAGTACCGTTAGTTCCCCAATCCGTAGTCCCTAAGGACCCTGGGAACCCAGCCAGATACTAACACCCGTCCGGACAAAACTTCATAAACAAATAGCTGATCCAATAAGGATCTAGTTCATGCGCGCATATAATTACAACAATATCTTTCATATCAACAATAAGCATGCTTGTACAACTTTATCATAACATACCTCATTTTTAACGTATCAATACACCAATCACATGTCAACATGTACCATAGATAACTTACCTACTGAGACTCATGGGAGGTACTCACCTCGAAACTACAAGAGGCAGATATGAAATCGGGAATCCCAAGAGCACACAGAATCGTCCGAGTCACCTAACACAAGGGACACAGATAAACACCCCTTAGTATACACTACAGTAGACTGCACTAACAACAGTCTCAACAAAAGGTCAACATGGCTTATGATAGCATCCTACGGCCGCAGGAAAATGTTCCTACGCCCGCAAGACACCTTTCCAACACGCACTACGGCCGTAGTATACATACACTACGCCCGTAGAAGTTCTTATCAAAGAACCATGACCTACGGGCGTAGTAACCATATACTACGCCCGTAGTATGTATCCTTTAGGTAACTACGGCCGTAGGTTATGTACCCACGCCCGTAGTCTTGTTTCCATCACCCGTAGGTGGTAATCCTCTTAACCACGATACTACGGCCGTAGCAACCATTTCCTATGACCGCAGTAATATAAACAACACCCTACGGCCGTAGCAACATCATACTACGCCCGTAGGAACAACAATTACAGCGTGTTCTTGCTCTGTTCGAGCACAGCCGCTGTTTCACGAGTTTTTAACACCAAAATTATCTTGAATCCATATTCAAGTGTTTACAACAGACTTCTAACATACATATGAAGTTATTAACACCTTTTGGACATAAAATCAACACAACAACACACATGAATCCATCAAAATGGACCCCCTCACCATTAACACTCAAGAACTAGGTTTTTTTTCAAGAAAACTTACTAGGAGAAGATGATCTCAGCTACAAAGATCAACAAACCACGGATTGCTACTTGAAATTCTGAATCTAACTTGATCTCCTTCTTCAAATCAACAAGGGTCTATGTGTGTGTGTGTTTCACGTATGTATGAATGTGTTGTATGTGTGTTTTAGCCTATCCAGGGGATAACAAAGAGTCAAGGCCGACTTAATGGCCTAATACCCCTCTCGGGTATTTTGTTCTCCTTTTCAACTTAAAACACAACTTCGGTTTATCCGTTTTAACTAACGGAGATATTTTTGGAACCATTATCCAAAACCATTCAACTATTTGTCTAACTGGTCAACTTATGACACATTTTAAATTACTACATTTTATCCACATTTACACCCGTTAACACCATTTAACACCAATTAGCACCAATTCACGTTTAAAACACCAGTTAACATATAAAACACCAATTAGCAACACGTATACTACAGTTAACAACAAAACACCAGTTAATGTTAACGTACAATTATTCAAGCTACAGTTACAACAGTTTACAACTAGGCCCCATTTTTGGGGTGTTACATTTAAAAAGAAGGATCACAAACCCCAATCAAGATTGGCGGTTATCCTTTAAATAGAATCCGTCATTAGAGTAACAACTCACTTTAAGCTTCTTCTATTTACATCACCATAAGAACATATACTCATATTACTTGTATTCCTCAAACTTCTTTGAATATCCCATATTTATTATGGACGCATAATTCTCAATTTACGCTTCTATCCAAGCTAAATCAAGACATTATCTCCAAAAATAGTATGTTCTAGACATACCAAATAGGATTACAACAGCGCTCCCACTAGCTCTGGCATCTATCCAAGTTTCATCTTTGCTTACTGAAAACTTAACCACTTGATTTTCTTAGCAAAGATTCCAAAACGTATATTTATTCCAAAACGTATATTTATACTAAGGATATAAAAGACCCTCGGACAGTGTTGTGAACACTTCCTATTTAATTCCTCTGACGGAAGGCGGTCTTTGCATCATATTGTCATAAAACGGCATAAGCATCCGTTTAAACTTCAACATAACTACTGAGAGAATGTCATCATATGATTTCTACCAAATGGTCAATCATCATGAAACCACTTCCTATTAGTCCAGCAAACTGCTTTTCACCGGGTTCTAACCAACATGTGGGAGTACGACAACGCCTCCCATACAACATTTCATAAGGTGGCAACTCTATACTGGAGTGGAACGAGTTATTATAAGCAAACTCGACCAACGGCAAGTGAGAATCCCACGCATCACCAAATTCGAGAACACATGCTCGAAGCATGTCCTCCAGCGTCTGAATCGTTCTTTCTGACTGGCCATCAGTCTGCGGGTGATACACCGTGCTCAGATGAAGACGTGTACCAAGTTCATGTTGCAAACTCAGCCAAAAATATGAAGAAAATCTTTCATCACGGTTAGATATAATTGAACATGGTAAACCATGTCGTGACACCACTTCGTCTACACATAGCTTTGCTTACTTTTCTAGCGAAGTAGACTCGCTGATAGCTAGAAAATGAGCGCTCTTAGTCAACCAGTCAACAATAACCGAAATAGCATCTTGACCTCTGAGGGTTTTCAGCAATTTCGTCACAAAATCCATTGTAATATGATCCCACTTCCATTCAGGGATCTCAAATTGCTGTAAACTGCCATAAGGCTTCTGATGTTCTGTCTTAACTTGCGCTCAGATCTGACATCTTTCCACAAAAGAAGCAATATCTCGCTTCAAAGTAGGCCACCAATACAATGCCTTTAAATCATGATACATCTTTGTGCTGCCCGGATGAACCGACAGCCTAGATTTGTGAGCTTCCTGCAGTATCAGCTCACGATTTCCACCATGAAGTGGCACCCATACGCGAGATTGAAAAGTCTTAAGTCCGCAAGTATCATCAACAAGTTGCTCTTTCAGCTTTTTCCTCGTTTCTGCTTTCATGTTTTCATCTTGCAACGCTACTTGATGCGCTTCCTTCAATAGAGCAATGATATCGGGAACCACAGTAAGTTTCATGAATATAGCATCTGCTGTAGAGCTCTTACGACTTAAAGCATCCACCACCACGTTGGCCTTACCAGGATGGTAGCGAATTTCACAATCATAGTCCTTTATTAGCTCGAGCCATCTGCGTTGTCTCATGTTGAGCTCTTTCTGCGTGAAATCATATTGTAGGCTCTTGTGATCCGTACAGACCACACACTTAGTGCCATAGAGATAGTGTCTCCACAACTTCAATGCGAATACCACCGCGGCCAACTCAAGATCATGAGTCGGATAGTTGCCTTCATGAGGTTTCAATTGCCTTGAAGCGTAGGCAATCACTTTATCTCGCTGCATCAATACACAACCCAATCCAGAATACGAGGCATCACAGTAAACAACGAAGTCTTCAGATCCCTCTGGCAAGCTCGCACAGTAGCCGTTTCAAAGACTGAAACGCTTGTTCTTGAGCTTCCGCCCAAACGAATGCAACATCTTTGTGAGTTAGTTTAGTCAGAGGACCTGCAAGCTTAGAAAAGTCACGGATAAACCGCCGATAGTAACCAGCTAAGCCGAGAAAACTTCTAACTTTAGAAGGAGTTTGAGGAACTCCCCAATTCATAACCGTTTCGACTTTTGCCGGATCAACTTTCACGCCATCGCTGCAAATCACGTGACCTATAAAATGGACTTCTCGCAGCCAGAATTCACACTTCGAGAACTTAGCGTAAAGCTTCTCCCGTTTAAGACTTTCAAGAACCTCTCGCAAATGTAACTCGTGTTTAGCTTCAGTCTTAGAATAGATAAGAATATCGTCAATAAACACAAATACCGATTTATCGAGAAAAGGATGACAAACCCGATTCATCAGGTCAATAAAAACAGCAGGAGCATTGGTTAAACCGAAAGGCATCACCAAAAACTCATAATGACCATAACGAGTACGGAAAGCCGTCTTTGGAACGTCTTCGTTAGCAACTAATACTTGGTGGTATCCCGACCGCAGATCCATCTTTGAGAATCACGTCGCTCCCTGCAGTTGATCAAACAAATCATCTATCCGCGGCAGAAGATACGTGTTCTTCACCGTTCGCTTATTCAGCTCCCGGTAATCAATACACATTCTCATCGTCCCATCCTTCTTTTTCACGAATAGCACCGGAGCACCCCAAGGAGAAGAACTCGGGCGTATAAAGCCTTTGTCAAGCAACTCCTGAATTTGCGTCATCATATCGCGAACCTCGGAAGGAGCAAGACGATATGGA